>BSUD01000006.1:127084113-127349873 GCA_033239045.1 Fagopyrum esculentum | reverse complement strand
ACAAAAAGTATTTAAAAAATCAGAAAAAAAACTCATGAAATAGTATGTATCAGTTTCTGTAATTTTTAAAGTTTGTATTATTTTGAGTTTAATTGATAGTTGTTACTATTTTAAATTTTTTTAAAAAAAATATATATTTAGTAGCATTTATCATTTTAATAACTTGACATATGTTATTAGTCTTATTAATGGTTAGATAATTCACTATTTAAATTTAACTATTTATATTGTAAATTTTGACTTAGACATGCTACTTATATTATATAAACTTCTTACATTTACATTTTAATATATTATTATTTAATATTGTTAATTTAAATTTAATGATTTGTTTACTCATCTTTTTTTGTTAGTATATGTTTTACACATGACTTCTTATCTATCTTATATAATAAAATAACCCGTGAACCGATACTTGGCGTAATTTTGTGCGGTCACGTTATCAATTTTACTGTAATAGCCGAAAATTTTAAATTTCCGGTAAACCGAAATTAACCAAATCCCGATGCGTCAATCTTATATAAATAATTAAATAAAATAAAACGAATTTAAATGTTATCATTTTATGTGACTTTAAGTCACATAAAACGATGAAACTATGTAGCCAGAAATAATTTTTACGCACCTTTAGAATACAATAATAACTTATATAATATATAGAATTTAGTTCCGTATAATATAAATCGAGTAACGAGTTGCGTATCCGTATTTAATGAGAAAGCGGGTCGGATGTAGCCACTACGAGGCCCAATTATCAGCCCATCTCATAATCTAATCCTAACCCTAATCCTACCTAATTATCTCTCTAAACACGGATGACAGCCGCTTCTTCTTCCTCTCTCTCGCGACAACGACGAACAACTGCCCCTCTTGCTTCTTCTCTCTCGCGACACGGACGAACCGCAGCCCACCAGCACGCCTGATCGAGCCGCCACCGAGTCGCCACCGAGACCTGCGCCGCTTTCCGCCGACCGCTGCAGGAGACTCCGGTAAGCTTAGTCGCCATCTCTCTCTCGTTAACTCTCGTCCGTTTTCGGTCCCTGAACCGCTGCTTGTGCAGTACCCTGCCCTGTCCTCCAGCCGGACTGCCGCCGCATCGAGCTTCCCCGGACGGAGTGAAGGTAAGACCACCCTCCTTCCTTAGCCACTGCTGAACTCGTGTAGTTAACGGCTGCAACCGCCTCTCCCTCCGCTTCAGCAGAGCCGGAAAGCAGCATCGGAAAGTAGAAGAGCGGTAGGGTAGAGAAAGAGGGGAGAGGCTCACCACTGCCGGACCGTAGCTGGTCCGAACCGGCTGCTGTTAGGGAAGGAACGGGCGCGACAAGTCACATAAAATGATGAAACTATGTAGCCAGAAATAATTTTTACGCACCTTTAGAATACAATAATAACTTATATAATATATATATATATATAATTTAGTTCCGTATAATATAAATCGAGTAACGAGTTGCGTATCCGTATTTAATGAGAAAGCGGGCCGGATGTAGCCACTACGAGGCCCAATTATCAGCCCATCTCATAATCTAATCCTAACCCTAATCCTACCTAATTATCTCTCTAAACACGGATGACAGCCACTTCTTCTTCCTCTCTCTCGCGACAACGACGAACAGCTGCCCCTCCTGCTTATTCTCTCTCGCGACACGGACAAACCGCAGCCCACCAGCACGCCTAATCGAGCCGCCACCGAGTCGCCACCGAGCCCTGCGCCGCTTTCCGCCGACCGCTGCAAAAGACTCCGGTAAGCTTAGTCGTCATCTCTCTCTCGTTAACTCTCGTCAGTTTTTGGTCCCTGAACCGCTGCTTGTGCAGTACCCTGCCCTGTCCTCCAGCCGGACTGCCGCCGCATCGAGCTTCCCCGGACGGAGTGAAGGTAAGACCGCACTCCTTCCTTAGCCACTGCTGAACTCGTGTAGTTAACGGATGCAACCGCCTCTCCCTCCATTTCAGCAGAGCCGGAAACAGGTGGTGGTGCACTGCGTGAGACGCCCGAGCCAGGTCCAGCACGCCCTGTCGCGCCCGTTCCTTCCCTAACAGCAGCCGGTTCGGACCAGCTACGGTCCGGCAGTGGTGAGCCTCTCCCCTCTTTCTCTACCCTACCTCTCTTCTACTTTCCGATGCTGCTTTCCGGCGTTAGACCTCGTTTTGTTTTGAAAAGGAAACTGCAGTAATAGGATGAGTAAGTGTAAGTATATTTTACGTAAGGGTAAGTTCTTTCACTCGTGCATATGTTCTTTCGAGTTGCAGTAGGAGAGTTGGGTGGGCAAGAGTGCAGTAGGTCGGGTCGGAAGTGTGGTAGTATTAGAGTTAGTCATTGAAAAGTGTTTAATGGTATGAGATGGTGTTCTACTGTTATAAGAGGTTATGAAATGTGAGGGGATAGGACCTGTAGGTCTTTATATGACGTCATAGATGTGGAAGAAGAGTGAGTTCGAGTACGGATATATGTATACTTATATTTTAGACACTAGAGTAAGGGTACCGAAGAATTTATATACTTATATTTATGGATAGGTATGCACGGTGTTACGAGTATATATATATATATATAGACATATAAGTTAGTGTGCGTATAGATAATTTCTAGAATAACTTAAGAATGTTAAGACTAAGGGTAAAATAGTCTTTCACCGTAAGAGAGTTTTTCCGTAATTCCTTTTAAATGAGGTTGGACATCTGAATGAGATTTTGATCTACATGTCTTACTTGACAGGCGTTTGAGTTACCACGAGTACGGACTGTTTGAGACGTGTTAGAGTGTATTTTGACTCAGGTAAGTCCTTGCGACTTACTTAACCAGTTTCTGGATATTAGTTGAGTGGTAGTGGTTGTGTGTGCTATGTGCGTGTTTAATAATAATAACTTGCTAGGACGACCGTTATTATTATGTGTAAGGCCCAAGTGTATGTATAACGGGCCGTGACATCACTGCCCAGCTCTGACAGGAGACTGGGAGGTTCTCTATACCCAGACCAGACAGGGACAAGGTGAGATGCATCGGATCCATTCCTGATGGTTACACGGGGGCGGAGGCGAGGTTTGGGAATCCCTCGTATCACAAAATAAGTATCATTAGCGTGAAAGAGTAACTTAATTCAAGATAATAAAATGGACTTGTTTGAAAGCATGATGGGTGTTTATATTTTTATGTGTGTGTGTGCTACTATTATTCTGCTAATATTTAGATAACTAGCTAACGGTTCCTCTTGTTGTGTTTTTAGATTTACCGCAGGTTAGACCAGCAGCTGAGTGATCCGGAAGTAGTGGTCAGTCGGGTCTCCGTACTCCTTAAAGTGGGGGTTGGGGGTTGTGTTTGTCTTTCATTCTTTTGGTTAAGACAGTTGTTCGTTTCTTTTGATTAAGTACTTTAGGCTGTTAGACAGTGTTGCATTCATTACCTTTAAAAAAATATTATTTTATGAATTTCGGTTTTTCTTTATTTGTGTCTTGTTACAAGATCCTAGTAAAATTGTTATCAAACTGAGGTCGGGACCCATTGTGAGGTCCTAACCAGTAATGTCCCGAGTTCTGAGAATTCAGGGTGTTACAACATGGTATCAGAGTTCTAGGTTGGCAACAATGGCACTTGAAATCTTCTGAAAGACCGAATAAGTTTTAAGCAGAACCCGAAAAGGGGTCTGAGTTTTAAAAAGAAAATTTTTGGTTTTAAATGCATGCATAGTCTGGTTGGGAATAGAAAAGTACGGCTGACCACCACTACTACCGCGGATCTCAGTATGCTTAGTATGGACTTTAGGTTTTACTATAGATGGACTTTTTGGACTTTTTAGCTAGTTGTAATTATAGTTATTATTCCTCGCGCAGATGGCACGTACTAGAGCTACGCTAGCTACTAGTCGAGGTAGAGGTCGTCCACCTCTCCCTCCAGCTGGACCAGGTAGGGGAGATGGGACCCCTATAGTTAGAGGACGCGGCCGTGGAGGTAGACCTCCACTAGCCCGAGGCCGAGGTCGAGCTCCTCGAGAGGATCCACCAGCAGTGATCATGCCAGAGGCTGGTGATAGCATGAATTATAGTCTATATTATGAGGTTTGTTTGGACGTTTTATCTTTCATAATCTGCATGTTTGTATGTACATTATGTGATTTTGCTACCAATTCATCTACCTTTGCGAGAATCGAGGTCTACACCTAGTTTCGTTGTAATTGCAGGTAATATGGTACGTTTTGCATCAAAAAGGAGCAAAAGGAGTCATGAGTCATTTGGAGCTACATCCAGGGAGCATAGCCATGGATTGAAGATTTACTTTGGAGCAGATTCAAGAGATTTCACATTCTGTCGTGACTCACCTCGGTTGACCATTAATTCACCTCGACCGAGGCGATCCAGAGATGCCGACTCGACCGAGGCAAACACCTAGGACGCGGCGAGAATATTTTATTCTTGGATGAGATCTTTTAAAATTGGAAAGTGATCTTATATTTTTGGGCTTGGCTTCTGGAAGGAAGGAGATATGCAGAATCATATACTTTACCTATATTTATGGGAAAATATCTTTTTAAGATTTATTATCTTTGGAGGGTTATTTTCCTATAAAAGGGGTCGGATTTTCCACAATTCCGGCATCCGCTATCAGCGCAAGAGAGTCGTTTACGCAGCAGCATACTGCAGTTGGGAGTTTTGAAGAACCTTTTTGAAGGTTGAAGAAAGATTGAAGTTTATAGCTTTTATAGCTTTTTGGAGGGTTTGTAAGATTGTCTTCAATTCCTTCATTGATTGTCTTGTCTTTTTGGATATTTATCCAAGGAACGCTTTGTTGTGATATTTGATTCAGTTATTGAAGTCTTTTCATTAAATTCTTCTTTGTTCAAATATTCACTTTCTTCCCATATATTTAATACTTTCATTATGATGATGAGTGGCTAATTTCCTTGTGTGATTCTAGGGTGATTAGCTGAAGGTTGTGGAAAAACAATGATAGAATAATCTTAGATTCTAGTAGGATCCTGAAAGTTCGAGTCTTTAACCTTAACCCTAAGCATCTCGTTCGGTTGATGAACATCTCGGCCGGGGTGGAATTCTTCTGACCGAGGTGACTTATCCGAACCTAAACAGAAAGTTAAGTGTAGAGTTTGCTAAATCCTATTCTTATTACACCTTCCTGGTTCAATGCAAGATTAGGATGAGACTTACCCGGTAATTCCTTAGTTTGTGTACTAACGATCATAAGTGTAGGTAATAAAGGTTTATCCTTTATTGGGGTTTGAGTGTGCTTCTATCCCATCTTTGTGAGTTAGCCTGAGACTTACCCGGTAAAGGTTGATTCTATCCCCTTAGATGGTATGTTAGTTTGAGGTTATAGTCCTTTATCTTGATTTCTTGAGACTTACCCGGTAATAGGAGTTACGGTTTAGGATTAGTGTGTAGTGAGACTTACCCGGTGATCTACTCCACTTTAGTAACACCTTCCCCACGCAAAAATCTCAGCTTTGTCCGCTTATCTATAGATCTTGAGTTGGAACCACAACTAGATGCTTTAATCCCTAGAATTGCATGTTTGCTTTATTGACTTCTTATTCATCTTTGATTGTGTTAATCGCTCTTGTGGTTAGAATTGACATAGCATACCGTATTGACTTTGTTTCACCGAGTCCCTGTGATCGACCCCTGGAATTTTCTTGCTTTTACTACGATTGACCCGTACACTGCGGGTTCGCATCCTTGTTTTAAGCTTAAGTCTAAGGTTATAAATTTAAAGCTTGCACACACCGTTTGGAGCGAACAAGTTTTTGGCGCCGTTGCCGGGGACTTGCTCTAGACCGAGCCGGTACGGTTTGCTCTTGGGGCGCTTGCCCCGTTTCATCTAACCACTCTACTTGAGTGACGACTTTTGCAGGTTCTTTCTTAGGTATATGCGAAGAACCCGCGCTGGGAAGGAAATCGTTCCTTACGATCCCGAACCAGAAAAGACATACAAGCGACGCTTAAGAGAAGCGAAGATGGCCCAACAAGACGATCGCGATCTTGCGTCCGAATTAAAAGAGACGCAAGAGCTGCTACGTCTCAGTAAGGAAGAACTAAGGCAAGAGAAAGAAGAGAATCGTGCCAGGACTGCAGCTATCGAGGCTGAGATAGCAGTCATACGAGACCAGATTCTACTTCGACCGAGGGAAGATCCTCCTGTTGATCCTCGACCGATGCAGGATCCAGTAGTTGACCCGCGACCGAGGCAGATTCCAGTACCTAACGCCCCGGCCTATGTACTTCCACCTCGGATGCCAGTCCGAGATGTTCTTCTTGCAGGAATCCCACAAACCCTAGGTCAAAGGATGGACCCTAATCAACAACTGAGGCGTCCAGGGGTGAACCTAGGAGATCCAGCGGATCATGACTACGAACTCCGACCGCAAGTTCTATCCATGATTCGCCAATGCCAATTCGGACCTAGAGAAGGAGTCACCGCATCAACATCTTCAAAACTACGAGATCTTGATGGAAACCTTGCGACCTTCCAGAATTGAAAATAACAACTACAAGCTAAGACCTTTTTACTTTTCTTTAAAAGATAGAGCTCTTACTTGGTATCAATCTCTTCCTCCAGGAAAAATTAGCACATGGGAGGAGATGACTACGGAATTCTTAACCAAATTCTTTCCCCCCTCAAAGACCGCTGAAATGAGAGGGAAGATCAATGCTTTCATCATAAAGGACAAGGAGAGCTTGTCCAAATCTTGGGAGCGGTTCAAGGATATCCTTTTGGATTGCCCACATCATTGGATTCCAAAGATCGAGTTGTTGGAGATCTACTTCAAAGGGCTGGACGGAAGCACCCAGTTCAATCTCCAACTACTCTCCGCCGGTACCTTCATGGACATGGCGATTGACGAGGCTTGGGACTTCATTGAGAAGCAAGCCTTGCACATGGAAAAATATACCCACCAAGGAGCTGAAGGTGGAGTTAAAAGAGTCAACTTTCAAGAGACTCAATCCAACAACAATCAACTCACATCGTTGAAGAACGACGTGAAGCAATTGAAGGAGCTCTTGATGGCTCAAACTAAGAAGGAGGAGCCAGGGCAAAGGAACAACAACAATAACGGGTACCGTAACAACAACGGTCCCCGAAACAACAACTACAACAACAACAATAGAGGATCCAATAGCAACAACTGGAGGGCGAACAACCAAAACTATGGTAACAATCATTCAAACTCCAACTCTAATGATTCCTCTAACCCTTTCCTCTCTTCCCCTTCTTCTTCTTCTACTCCATTAAAAAGTCAAGGACAAGGATCAAGTTCGTCTCATCCAGAAAAGAAAGACACAGTTCTGGAGGCAATCTTGATCAAGCTTAATGCTATGGAGAATTCTATGACTTCATTTTCGAGGGCCCAAAAGTCCTTCGAACAACAACTTGCTAGTAGGGCGAATGAAGCGCCAAGAGATCCAGGGAAGCTTCCAGCGAAGACGGAAACTAACCCTAAGGGCCAATGCATGGCCATAACGACGAGGAGTGGACTTAAAACTGCAGATCCAGTACCTCGCTCGACGCAGACCACCTCGGTCCAGATCCAGTCGAAGAACACCTCGACCGAGATGCCAACCGAGGCGAAACAACAGAAAGCAGGAGGAACGACAGAAACTTATGTTCCACCTCCTGCATATAAGCCACCACTTCCATTCCCTCAGTCCAGAGCCAGAGCACATCTAGACAAGCACTTTGGTATGCCCGCTATGGGAAGTTCTTAAAAGAAATCTTATCAAGGAAGAGGAAGCTGGAGGATGTTGGTGAAGTTAGGATGACATCTAAATCTTCGGAGCTTATCAAAATCATGAAAGAAAAGATGCCACCTAAGTTGAGAGATCCCGGCTCATTTTGCATTCCCATTCAAGTTGGGGATGTCACTTGTGAAGCCCTTTGTGATCTAGGAGCCAGCGTGAGCATCATCCCGCTGGAGCTATGCACTAAGATCGGTCTTGGAGAGCCCAAGCCGGTCAAGATTCGACTCTATATGGCGGATCGCTCCATTACCCATCCCGTGGGCATTTTGGAGGACGTTCCGGTCAAGTTAGGTAACTTCTATCTACCTATAGATTTTGTTGTACTTGACATTCCCGCAGATTATCCTGTCCCTATTATTCTCGGGAGGCCATTTCTAGCAACTTCGGGTTGCAACGTGGATTGCAAGAACGCCAAGTTGAAATTCAACGTTGGTGGCGATGAGGTGGAGTTCGCACTACTTGCGGCCATGAAAGGGGAGCAACTAACAGATGATATCTTCAACATCTACGACGAAGAAGACTCAAGAGAATTGGTGAGCTCTATCCTTGTTAACGATCCACTCGAAAGAGTTATTAGCTTCAGTTTAATGGAGGAAGGTATAGATGCTTCTTGTGATGCAGATATACGGAGCTTGAAGGCACTGGAAGAGGATCCAGGAGCTAAAACTGAGAAGCTAACCCAGGAGACGAAGATCTCCAGTTTCGGATCCAGTAGCAGTACCTCGACCGAGGCACTTTCTGGACTGAGCGAGGCGACCGAAGAACATCTCGGTCAACGCTTATGCGCCTCGACCGAGGTCGATGGCGAGATGATGTCTACTGAGATTGCTGAGAATAACAATTTTCTTACTCCCTTCTCTGACATTCACCCGCTGTTGGCGGACCATTCCCTCCACCGACTTTCTGATAATAAAGGTCCTTGGTATGCTGATATTGTGAATTATCTTGTTTGCCAGGAAACACCGCCCGGATTGACGTACTCTCAAAAGAAGAGATTCTTCAAGGAAGTACGACATTACTACTGGGATGAGCCGCTGCTATTCAAGCGCGGACCGGATGGGATGCTTCGAAGGTGCATTCCGGAAGATGAAGTTAATAGCGTCATAAGGCATTGTCATTCACTTCCTTGTGGAGGGCATGCCAGCACTGATAAAACATGCGCTAAGGTATTGCGTTCCGGATTCTTTTGGCCTACATTATTTAAAGATGTGCAATCTTTCGTTGTCTCTTGTGATGCATGCCAAAGAACAGGGAATTTATCGAGGAGAAACGAGATGCCACTTAATAACATCCAAGAAGTGGAAATCTTTGATGTATGGGGAATTGACTTCATGGGACCTTTCCCATCCTCCGGAGGAAACCTCTACATTCTCCTTGCAGTTGACTACGTCTCTAGGTGGGTTGAAGCCATTGCTTCTCCCACTAACGACGCCAAGGTGGTTGTGAAGTTCTTAAATAGAACTATCTTTCCACGATTTGGAACTCCACGCATCATCATTAGCGATGGAGGAACGCATTTCATCAACCGGAAGTTTAAAGCACTTCTATCGAAGTATGGGGTAACCCACAAGGTATCAACCGCTTATCACCCTCAAACTAGTGGACAGGTCGAGATCTCGAATAGAGAAATCAAGGCAATTTTGGAGAAGACCGTTTCTAGGACGAGGAAAGATTGGTCCATGAAGTTGGACGACGCTCTTTGGGCATACAGGACCGCATTCAAGACTCCCATTGGTACCACCCCTTATATATAATTTGGTATATGGGAAGTCTTGCCATTTGCCCGTTGAATTGGAGCACAAGGCGTATTGGGCTATCAAATGGTTGAACTTTGACATCAAGGAGGCTGGCGAGAAGCGACTATTGGAACTTAACGAGCTGGAGGAGCTGCGTTTGAACGCTTATGAGAATGCCAAAATCTACAAGGAAAGGACGAAGAGATGGCACGACAAGCGTATCGTTCCAAAGGAGCTTAATGAAGGAGACTTAGTTCTACTCTTCAACTCCCACCTCCGCCTTTTTCCAGGTAAGTTGAAATCTAGATGGACCGGACCTTATGTTGTGAAACATGTTTTCCCTCACGGTGCAGTTGAGATATGGGGTGAAACTAGTGGAAGCTTCAAGGTGAACGGTCATAGGCTTAAGAAATACCAACCGGAAACGCCGGTTGAGGAGGTTGCATCGATATACCTCCTTTGAGACGCATCATGGTCCAGCTAGCGACCTTAAATCAAGCGCTTCTTGGGAGGCAACCCAAGGTATTGCTTTCTTTTCCCGTTTTCTAGTCTAGCTTAGATAGTTTTTGTTTTTGCTTTGCTTTGCTTTGTTTTTGGCGTTCTGGACAGACAACAGGGAATATCTAAGGAAGGAGCACAACTGGAAGGACATAAGTTCGAGATTCTGAGAAGACAGAAGCACCTCGGTTACTGTCAGAGCACCTCGACCGAGTTGATTCTTGAGCAACCGAGGCAACTAGGGTTTCTGCAGAACCGCCTCGGTCCATACCACCTCGGTCCAGTCGAGACCATCTCGACCGAGGTGACAGCAGATCCAGTGACAGTATAAAAAGGAAAAAAAATTACTTTTCACTTTTTATCTTACCTACCTCGACCGCGGCGACCTCCACTTCGCTCCCTCTCAGATCTTGCTCGTTTTCGACGATTTCCGCTTCCAAACTGCAATTAAAGGGTAGAGGAATCGATTGCAACTGCAGATCTGCAAGAAATTCGAGTGAATCGGCCGGAACGAGGTAAAAACGATCGAAACCCTAACTCGTTCCTTTACTTCGATTTGGGCTTTGGTTGCCCTTGAATCTGTTGAGGAAAAGCTTAAGTACCCCTTAGGAAGCATTTGTAGTGATTTTAGGGGGAAAAGAACTGAATTTCTGAGAGTTGGAATCGCGACTGTCTTCGCCTCGGTCCAGTCGACCTGCACCTCGACCGAGGTGATTCTTGGAGTTTGTCAGTGACCGAGGTGGCCTGACAGTGTTGATTGAAGATGAGTTCTGACAGGTTATTAGCCCTTAGAGATAGATCCTCTCCTTCCCCTTCTTCTTCCTCATCCAGACCTTCTATCCCGGTGATCCACGAGAGACACCGGGTAGATTATGAGTGTATTGCTAGCCGTCCAGTGATCGCACCTAGATTTCTGGACATTTCTGCTTTTGACTGTCTCCACGTTGATGGAGATCTTAGGAGGATGATCACCACAATCGGCTTGGATCAGTTTACTGAGATCCGAGCCCCAGCTTACTTAGAGCCGACCCTTGAGTTTGTCAGCTCCTTCACTTACCTCCCCACAGAGAGAGCTGTGAAGTACCGGTTGATGAACCGGAACTTCTTAGTACCCCTAGATCACTGGAGAGATATCTTTGGCTTCCCTGCCCCCACTGCTGTATACTTCCCGACCCGAGCCGTGGCTAGAGAGTTCTGGGGTCAGATTGCCCACATTACAGAGCATGCAGATAGGTGGCGCCCTAGTGATTCCAGGGAGAAGCTTATCTTCCATCTAGCTTTTCGATTAGCCCACAGGATCTTCAGCGAGACACTTCTGGCGCGTACTGAGACGCCTCAGAAGGTCCGACAGGGGGAGCTCTTTACTTTATACTGCATGGTTACAGGTGGATTCCCCGACTTTGGATTGATGCTGGCAGAGGATCTGCACAAGATCAAGGCCAAAGGGAAGGGAGATATATGCTGTGGTGGGATAGTGACCCATATCGCTACTTATCAGGATATGGATCTGAGTAGGTGTACTATGGTGGCGGCTTCCAAGCCGCTCGGACTACAGGAGATGATCACTCGGAGGATTCTGGTTCCCCGAGGACTGACTACACCCTTCGTCGCTATGCCATGGGAGCGGACTGCACCTCAGGGGATCCGCTGGTCTGCACAGTTCACAGTCTTTGATCCGCATTTCTGGCAGACAGCTTGGGATACACTGATAGAGGATCACAGAGAGGGTCAGCAGCTGCCCCTGCTGCAGCTGAGGAGGAGGAGGAGGCTGAGGATGACGACGACGATGAGGAGACATTAGATGAGAGAGAGGGTGGCGTCCCGATGGACACAGGGACAGATACAGCTGGGACGAGCGCGCCACCTATTATAGACTTGGATGATGAGGAGGACACTGAGACGGCACCAACTGAGACTTCTCCAGTCAGACCTGCTAGACGCAGGAGGCGTGGAGTGAGAGATCGAGCTGCTCACCGACGGATCGATGATCTGACGGATCAGGTTATCGACTCATATGCTGCATTATCGACTCATATGCAGTTCGGCTTTTATCCGGTGAGTACTCTCATGTTTAGACTTTTTATTATACCCACTGGGACAGTGTGTCTCAAGTATGGGGTATTTGTACTTATTTGACTACGTGATGTATGTTATTTGACCACCTTTGATGTATTTTATTTATCGGATATTTTATTTATGCTTCCCTTTTGCATTTATATGATTATCTGATATTACATGCATCCCTACAGGTTATTTGATTGAGAAAAACGTCGAAACCGAAAAAAAAAAAAAAAAAAATTTGACCTCGACCGGGGAAATTCTGGCGAAACGAGGCACTTCACCTCGGTTGAACCAAGAACACCTCGACCGAGGTGCGTAACAGAAAGTTTTCGAAAACGATTTTGTGTTATTTATCTGGATATGATCTCAGTGAAGATTTTGTTTACCTACTGGTTTTAAATTCTTTATGTGTTTGAAAAGTTTTATAATATGTTTAAGTTACTAAATGCTTTGTTTGAAATTATTAGCATGTTTAATACTTTGTTTTTATCCAAATTATGTTGAATTTGAAGGTTGACACCGCAGGTTAAGTTCTCTCACTTTCTTCTTGGAAAGACCAAGGCAATTCATTCTCTTCTTCTTCTTCTTCTTGATCATGCTTAGCCCCTCATATACATTTTGCCTCCCTTTACCTATCCGGGAATTTGGAAGCAAGCGAAGTGGTGAAAGCAAGTTAAAGTTGAGGAGCGGGCTGGAAGTGAAGTGTTAGAAAGTAATTCTAGGTTTGGGGAAGTCAATCATGAAGATGAGTAACTCGGCACCATTCACATAGTCGGGTGTTTGTGTCTTGCCAAAGTCGGATTGAGCGATATTCCTAACGGGTCATGGTATGTGCATCAAGGGTATGATGCATCTCGAGAAATTGATGATTGCAGATTTCCTAGGCTTCGGTTATTGTGCACCTCTGTCCATGCATCCCAAAAAGTAAAGTAAAAAAGCAAAAGAGAAAAAAAATGTGAGATAAGCAAAGCTTATTGGTGGAAGATGTTGCAAGTCAAGGTGGAAGTGAAGTTCATCCTTTTTCCGGATTCTAGCACCACATTACCTTACATACATCCCTACCCTACACGTTTCTTAACCTTTTCTTTTGGGAAGCCCTTGTGACCTTGAGCTTGTTGATTGGCTTAGCGGTTTAAATTGGATTATACATGATTAATTTTGATAATTATGATTTATTATGCATTCTATGATTTTATGCAAAGATGAACAACTTTCTTATATTTATAAAATGTTTTGATCATATTGAGTTTTTAATTCCAGGGAGTATTCTCTTAGAGTGATCTATGATAGTTGCACACCATAAAATGTTTTTGAAAGACTTTTTCATTGATTTTCTTGACTTATAATCCATTCAATCTTGTCTTCTATATGAGGAACTTGCTTGGGGACAAGCAAAGGCTAAGTATGGGGTATTTTGATAGCATGAATTATAGTCTATATTATGAGGTTTGTTTGGACGTTTTATCTTTCATAATCTGCATGTTTGTATGTACATTATGTGATTTTGCTACCAATTCATCTACCTTTGCGAGAATCGAGGTCTACACCTAGTTTCGTTGTAATTGCAGGTAATATGGTACGTTTTGCATCAAAAAGGAGCAAAAGGAGTCATGAGTCATTTGGAGCTACATCCAGGGAGCATAGCCATGGATTGAAGATTTACTTTGGAGCAGATTCAAGAGATTTCACATTCTGTCGTGACTCACCTCGGTTGACCATTAATTCACCTCGACCGAGGCGATCCAGAGACGCCGACTCGACCGAGGCAAACACCTAGGACGCGGCGAGAATATTTTATTTTTGGATGAGATCTTTTAAAATTGGAAAGTGATCTTATATTTTTGGGCTTGGCTTCTGGAAGGAAGGAGATATGCAGAATCATATACTTTACCTATATTTATGGGAAAATATCTTTTTAAGATTTATTATCTTTGGAGGGTTATTTTCCTATAAAAGGGGTCGGATTTTCCACAATTCCGGCATCCGCTATCAGCGCAAGAGACTCGTTTACGCAGCAGCAGCAGCATACTCCAGTTGGGAGTTTTGAAGAACCTTTTTGAAGGTTGAAGAAAGATTGAAGTTTATAGCTTTTATAGCTTTTTGGAGGGTTTGTAAGATTGTCTTCAATTCCCTCATTGATTGTCTTGTCTTTTTGGATATTTATCCAAGGAACGCTTTGTTGTGATATTTGATTCAGTTATTGAAGTCTTTTCATTAAATTCTTCTTTGTTCAAATATTCACTTTCTTCCCATATATTTATACTTTCATTATGATGATGAGTGGCTAATTTCCTTGTGTGATTCTAGGGTGATTAGCTGAAGGTTGTGGAAAAACAATGATAGAATAATCTTAGATTCCAGTAGGATCCTGAAAGTTCGAGTCTTTAACCTTAACCCTAAGCATCTCGTTCGGTTGATGAACATCTCGGCCGGGGTGGAATTCTTCTGACCGAGGTGACTTATCCGAACCTAAACAGAAAGTTAAGTGTAGAGTTTGCTAAATCCTATTCTTATTACACCTTCCTGGTTCAATGCAAGCTTAGGATGAGACTTACCCGGTAATTCCTTAGTTTGTGTACTAACGATCATAAGTGTAGGTAATAAAGGTTTATCCTTTATTGGGGTTTGAGTGTGCTTCTATCCCATCTTTGTGAGTTAGCCTGAGACTTACCCGGTAAAGGTTGATTCTATCCCCTTAGATGGTATGTTAGTTTGAGGTTATAGTCCTTTATCTTGATTTCTTGAGACTTACCCGGTAATAGGAGTTACGGTTTAGGATTAGTGTGTAGTGAGACTTACCCGGTGATCTACTCCACTTTAGTAACACCTTCCCCACGCAAAAATCTCAGCTTTGTCCGCTTATCTATAGATCTTGAGTTGGAACCACAACTAGATGCTTTAATCCCTAGAATTGCATGTTTGCTTTATTGACTTCTTATTCATCTTTGATTGTGTTAATCGCTCTTGTGGTTAGAATTGACATAGCATACCGTATTGACTTTGTTTCACCGAGTCCCTGTGATCGACCCCTGGAATTTTCTTGCTTTTACTACGATTGACCCGTACACTGCGGGTTCGCATCCTTGTTTTAAGCTTAAGTCTAGGGTTATAAATTTAAAGCTTGCACACACCGTTTGGAGCGAACAACTGGAGTGGAGGAGGTAGCTGAGAGTGTAGGTCCTGAGGTCAGGAATGAGACCGTTGCTAGGTCTTGAGCACAGAGAGCACGTTCGACGGAGTCAGGACGTGTTTCCATTGAAGCGACTGAGTACAGAGAGTACCGAGCATACGTTGAGCGTATGGAGGAGGCTGCTAGGACAGAGAGACTTACCCATGTACCACCAGTACCGGCTAGATCTGTCCAGGTGACACAGGGAGCGCCTCAGGTGCCAGTTGTGCCTGAGAGGAGAGTTGTGGTTGATAGAGCTCCTACTGGGTCTAGAGCACCGAGGCCGGATGAGTGGTTTAAGGCTTTCAACTCTCAGAAGGTCCCCTCATTTAGTGGAGAGATAGGGCTGGAGGTGGAGCACTGGATTGGACAGGTAGAGACTGCATTAGAGGCAATTCGTTGCCCAGAGGACCGACAGGTGGACTTGGTGCAGACATGTTTCACTGAGGATGCTCATTCCTGGTGGCGGACCATACGTAGTCGAGTCACTGGTTGGGAGCAGATGAGGAGCATTGTTAGAGACAAATACTGCCCTGTCTCTTTGAGGAGAGAGAGGTTCCAGGACTTCATTGAGGCAGGATTTGAGGACATTCCGATTGCTGCTGCCATCAAGAAGTTCCAGAAGGAACTGACACTGCTTGGACCAGCTGCACCTCCTGAGGAGCAGCATGTGTATCTCTTTTCACGGAGATTGAGAGAGAGTACTCGTTCCTATCTGGCAGGATTTCGCTGTGAGACTTTGTCAGACTATCAGGATAGAGCGTCTGCATATAAGAGAGACAGACCAGTGTCGAGGAGAGCTGCTCAGTCAAACAAGCCGGATAAGTGGCAAAGGACAGGTTATGCTAGTGGTAGTTCAAGAGTAGTTGTTTTTGGACGGGGACAGACTCAGGGGCAACATCCATACCGCTACTAGTCAGACTTCAGCTGGTGGCTTACAGTGCCACAACTGCAGTGGCTATGGACACATCCGATCGAACTGCACGAAGCCGGCAGTGACCTACTTCCAATGCGGCAAGGTTGGACATAGAGTTGCATTCTGCCGCCAGGGCAAGGCTCCATCTCAGCAGGGTTCTTCTCCTGCAGGCTTATCAGGGAGTGTATAGAGACCGCCACAATACCGAGCTCCGAGTCAGCAGCAGCAATACCGAGCTCCTGGTCAGCAGCAGTCTTACAGGGCTCCAAGACACACACCATCACAGAGTTCTATGCAGGGATCAGGTCGGGGCAGAGGACGTGGTAGTGTAGCTGATACTAGAGGAGCTCAGGCACGAGTATTTGAAATGAGAGATGTTAATCAGCCAGATACACCTACTGCCACAGGTACGATCCAGATTCATGACTTACCTGTACGAGTTTTATTTGATACGGGTGCTACACACTCCTTTATATCTGATGCATGCGTAGATAGGTTGTCCTTAGCTACTGTAGAGGGGATACCTTTTATGATAGGCTTACCTGATGGGAGTAAGGTAAGAGGGACTAGAGAGATCTTTGGATGTCCTGTTCGCATGGGAGATCGAGACTGGCTAGTCAATTTTCTAGTCATGCCCTTAGCTCATGAGGATGTCATTTTAGGGATAGACTGGATGAGAAAACACGGAGCAGTCTTAGACATTGGTAGGAGGACAGTGACCGTTGCCACGGAGGAGGGCCATAGAGTAATATTCCGAGGTTGGGACCTCAAAAAGTCAGGCACAGTTATCAGTGCAGTGAGGGCAGCGAGACTGATAGCACAAGGTTGCAAAGCCTTCTGGTGTTATGCCATGAAGGAAAGCAAGAGCCTGACTATAGAGGAGATACCTGTTGCATGCGAGTTTGCAGAGGTATTCAGTGACGACCTGCCAAGACTACCCCCACAGAGGAGCGTTGATTTCAGCATTGACTTGGAGCCGGGCACGAGACCGATCTCGAAGGCTCCGTACCGTATGGCACCTATAGAGCTGCTTGAGCTGAAGAAGCAGTTAGAGGAGCTAGCAGAGAAGGGTTTCATACGCCCTAGTGTGTCTCCTTGGGGTGCGCCAGTACTATTTGTGAAGAAGAAGGACGGATCGATGAGGCTTTGCATAGACTACAGAGAGTTGAATAAAGTAACTATCAAAAATAAGTACCCACTGCCACGCATAGATGATCTGTTGGACCAGTTGCATGGAGCGTCTGTGTTCTCAAGGATAGACTTGAGATCAGGTTACCACCAGTTGAGAGTGAGAGATCAGGACATACCTAAGACGGCATTCCGGACTAGGTATGGTCATTATGAGTTCGTAGTGATGCCATTTGGGCTCACTAATGCACCAGCGGTGTTCATGGAGTTGATGAATGGGATATTCATTGACTTCTTAGACCATTTTGTAGTGGTCTTCATTGACGGCATCCTAGTCTACTCTAGGAGTCGAGAGGAGCATGTCGGACACTTGAGGACAGTATTGCAGATTCTACAGGATAGCCAGCTGTATGTTAAGCTATCCAAGTGTGAGTTTTGGATGTTAGAGGTGGCTTTCTTAGGTCACGTGGTGACTACAGAGGGTATTAAGGTCGATCCGGCGAAGATCGAGTCAGTATCTTCTTGGCAACCTCCTAAGAATGTCAAGGAGGTTCGCAACTTTCTAGGTTTAGCAGGATACTACCGCCGGTTTGTGGAAGGGTTTTTCTTGATTGCCCGATCACTTACTTGTCTTCTAAGGAAGACTACTCGGTTTGTCTGGTCTGAGCCGTGTCAACAGAGTTTTGAGGAGCTGAAGAGGAGATTGACATCCGCTCTGATCTTGGCACAGCCTGAGGGTACTGATGATTTTGTGGTATACAGTGATGCACCCAAGCTGGGCTTGGGATGTGTTTTGATGCAGAGGGGTAAGGTCATAGCTTATGCGTCTCGACAGTTGAAGACGTATGAGGAGAACTATCCCACACATGATCTAGAGCTGGTTGCAGTAGTCCATGCTCTTAAGATCTGGCGTCACTATCTCTATGGGGCGACATGTCAGATCTTCACAGACCATAAGAGTCTGAAGTATATATTCACTCAGCGGGAGTTGAATAACCGCTAGAGGCAGTGGTTAGAGTTGATCAAGGACTTCGACCTCGAGATTCTTTACCACCCCGGGAAGGCGAATGTGGTAGTTGATGCTTTGAGCCGGAAGACGCCTAGGGAGAGGGCGATAGCCCGGTTGACAGTACAGCCACAGTTGCAGAGGGACTTGGCTTGGTTGGAGATAAAGATTCAGTTTCCCGATACTGATAGTCAGTTGGCTACCTTGGAGTTACTTCCTGATCTGTTGGATGAGATCCGACAGAAACAGGAGACTTGCCCGACTTTGACCAGGATCCGAGACAGGATGTCTCGAGATGAGGCCCCACAGTTCACTATTGGTGCTGATGGATTGATGAGACGTCAGGATCGCGTTTGTGTGCCGTCAGACAGTGAGTTGAGACAGAGGATACTAGGTGAGGCTCATGCTACCCCATACTCAGTACATCCTGTAGCGAGTAAGATGTACAAGGATGTGAGACGGTCCTTCTGGTGGGGTGGTTTGAAGCCCGATGTGACTCGGTATGTAGCTCAGTGTGCGACCTGCCAGCAGGTCAAGATTGAGCATCGTAGGTCTGGAGGAGAGCTCCACCCACTTCCAGTACCACAGTGGAAGTGGGAGGATATATCTATGGATTTTGTCACAGGTTTGAGACTCAGCAGAGGATTTGATGCTATTTGGGTAGTGGTAGACCTCCTGACGAAGACCGCACGTTTCATCCCGATCAAGGAAACGTGGCCGGTGAGTCGTCTAGCTGAGGAGTTCACCAGACACATTGTGAGACTCCATGGAGTACCGAGGACTATCGTCTTTGACAAAGATGGACGTTTTACCTCGAGATTTTGGCAGCAAGTACATACTGCTTTGGGGACGAGCCTCCACTTTACCACTGCCTATCACCCACAGACAGACGAACAGTCTGAGAGGACCATTCAGACCTTAGAGGACATGCTTCGGGCGTGTGTACTAGATTGGGGACAGGTATGGCCAAATCATCTCCCACTGGTAGAGTTTTCGTATAATAATAGCTGACACGCGTCTATTGGGATGGCTCCTTATGAGGCTTTGTACGGGCGGATATGTCGTACACCATTATGTTGGGATGAGCCCAGCAGAGTTGATGGAGTAGCTCCAGATCAGATACAGGATGACATCGCTCGGATTGCCCTAGTCCGAGAGCGGATGTTAGCAGCTTAGAGTCGTCAGAAGTCCTACGCCGACAAAAGGCGTCGACCTTTGGAGTTTAGAGTGGGTGCTCAGGTGTGGTTGAGAGTGTCACCTACGAGAGGAGTTCGGTGTTTCGGCATTAAGGGGAAGCTGAGTCCCCGATATGTCGGACCTTTTGAGATCTTAGAGAGAGTTGGAGAGGTGGCCTACAGATTAGCACTACCGCCGAGATTAGAGGGTATTCATCCGGTCTTTCATGTATCTCAGTTGAGAGAGTACATCCCGGATCCGAGACACGTCATCAGCCATGAGGATCTGACAGTTGAGCCTGACCATACATTTATAGAGTACCCAGTAGCTGTCTTGGAGCGCAGTACTAGACGTCTGCGGTCCAAGGAGATACCTATGTTGCGGATCCAGTGGTCTAGAAGAGGAGCTGATGAGGCCACTTGGGAGACTGAGGAGAGTATTAGACGTAACTATCCCGAGTTCTTTGCGGGGTTAGAGGTTACTCTTGTATCGACGAGTTAGTACTCGGATGTGGTGTTGTTTGACCTTTCATGTTTCTATATGGGATTGAGTGATTCTGTTTTATGTGATACTTGTCTGTTATGATGGTTGAGTAGTTGCATGGTAGAAAATGAAAATGTCGAGAAACTAAAATATACCAAAGGAAATGTGTGGGTAAGTGGAACATTCTAAGTTTCGGGACGAAACTTCTTTTAAGAGGGCACTGATGTAATAACCGAAAATTTTAAATTTCCGGTAAACCGAAATTAACCAAATCCCAATGCGTCAATATTAAATAAATAATTAAATAAAATAAAACGAGTTTAAATGTTATCATTTTATGTGACTTTAAGTCACATAAAAAGATGAAACTATGTAGCTAGAAATAATTTTTACGCACCTTTAGAATACAATAATAACTTATATAATATATATAATTTAGTTCCGTATAATATAAATCGAGTAACGAGTTGCGTATCCGTATTTAATGAGAAAGCGGGCCGGATGTAGCCACTACGAGGCCCAATTATCAGCCCATCTTATAATCTAATCCTAACCCTAATCCTACCAAATTATCTCTCTAAACACGGATGACAGCCGCTTCTTCTTCCTCTCTCTCGCGACAACGACGAACAGCTGCCCCTCCTGCTTCTTCTCTCTCGCGACACGGACGAACCGCAGCCCACCAGCACGCCTGATCGAGCCGCCACCGAGTCGCCACCGAGCCCTGCGCCGCTTTCCGCCAACCGCTGCAGGAGACTCCGGTAAGCTTAGTCGTCATCTCTCTCGTTAACTCTCGTCCGTTTTCGGTCCCTGAACCGCTGCTTGTGCAGTACCCTGCCCTGTCCTCCAGCCGGACTGCCGCCGCATCGAGCTTCCCCGGACGGAGTGAAAGTAAGACATCCCTCCTTCCTTAGCCACTGCTAAACTCGTGTAGTTAACGGCTGCAACCGCCTCTCCCTCCATTTCAGCAGAGCCGGAAACAGGTGGTGGTGCACTGCGTGAGACGCCCGAACCAGGTCCAGCACGCCCTGTCGCGTCCGTTCCTTCCCTAACAGCAGCCGGTTCGGATCAGCTACGGTCCGGCAGTGGTGAGCCTCTCCCCTCTTTCTCTACCCTACCTCTCTTCTACTTTCTAATGCTGCTTTCCGGCGTTAGACCTCGTTTTGTTTTGAAAAGGAAACTGCAGTGATAGGTATGAGTAAGTGTAAGTATATTTTACGTAAGGGTAAGTTCTTTCACTCGTGCATATGTTCTTTCGAGTTGCAGTAGGAGAGTTGGGTGGGCAAGAGTGCAGTAGGTCGGGTCGGAAGTGTGGTAGTATTAGAGTTATTCATTGAAAAGTGTTTAATGGTATGAGATGGTGTTCTACTGTTATAAGAGGTTATGAAATGTGAGGGGATAGGACCTGTAGGTCTTTATATGACGACATAGATGTGGAAGAAGAGTGAGTTCGAGTACGGATATATGTATACTTATATTTTAGACACTAGAGTAAGGGTACCGAAGAATTTATATACTTATATTTATGGATAGGTATGCACGGTGTTATGAGTATATATATATAGACGTATAAGTTAGTGTGCGTATAGATAATTTCTAGAATAACTTAAGAATGTTAAGACTAAGGGCAAAATAGTCTTTCACCGTAAGAGAGTTTTTCCGTAATTCCTTTTAAATGAGGTTGGACATCTGAATGAGATTTTGATCTACATGTCTTACTTGACAGGCGTTTGAGTTACCACGAGTACGGACTGTTTGAGACGTGTTAGAGTGTATTTTGACTCAGGTAAGTCCTTGCGACTTACTTAGCCAGTTTCTGGATATTAGTTGAGTGGTAGTGGTTGTGTGTGCTATGTGCGTGTTTAATAATAATAACTTGCTAGGACGACCGTTATTATTATGTGTAAGGCCCAAGTGTATGTATAACGGGCCGTGACATCACTGCCCAGCTCTGACGGGAGACTGGGAGGTTCTCTATACCCAGACCAGGCAGGTACAAGGTGAGATGCATCGGATCCATTCCTGATGGTTACACGGGGGCGGAGGCGAGGTTTGGGAATCCCTTGTGTCACAAAATAAGTATCATTAGCGTGAAAGAGTAACTTAATTCAAGATAATAAAATGGACTTGTTTGAAAGCATGATGGGTGTTTATATTTTTATGTGTGTGTGTGTGCTACTATTATTCTGCTAATATTTAGATAACTAGCTAACGGTTCCTCTTGTTGTGTTTTTAGATTTACCGCAGGTTAGACCAGCAGCTGAGTGATCCGGAAGTAGTGGTCAACTGGGTCTCCGTACTCCTTAGAGTGGGGGTTGGGGGTTGTGTTTGTCTTTCTTTCTTTTGGTTAAGACAGTTGTTCGTTTCTTTTGTTTAAGTACTTTAGGCTGCTAGACAGTGTTGCATTCATTACCTTAAAAAAATATTATTTTATGAATTTCGGTTTTTCTTTATTTGTGTCTTGTTGCAAGATCCTAGTAAAATTGTTGTCAAACTGAGGTCGGGACCCATTGTGAGGTCCTAACCAGTAATGTCCCGAGTTCTGAGAATTCGGGGTGTTACATTTACAATGTCGTCTATTCGTTAATCTAAATCACGTACTCTAACATTTTATTTAATAAACCCGAATTTTTTCTAGGATTGATACTAACTCGGCATTCGAGTATCTTAAAGGATATTGTCCCGGAATCCTCTTTCCCGATTGTTATTGCAGGATTTGAATTCTTGCTTGACTTACATTCATAATGTGAAAAATACAATCTTACAACAAGTATCACATAATAATAAAGACAATTCTCAACATAGTGAATAATCATACATTCTTTTGACACACAATTATCGTCTAACCCGTGCAGGGCACGAGTATTAAAACTAGTACATATTAAAGTAGAGTACAAAATGCCGACGTGGAGCTTATAAAAATTGAGTATTAAGACCAAATATTCATATATTACTAAATTGCCATCAAATGCCCTTTTTTTTTTTGTTTAGAACCCAGCCGTATAATCGAAATAGGATCGATTGGCCTGAACCCATTACTTAAAATTATTTTAAAAATTAAAGCTAAATTGTTACATAATTTGTCAAGCATATTTTTTAATTCCTTCTGTTTACTAATCATTTAAGATTATTTATTTTAAAATAATTTCAGATTTTGAATAATTATTTCCATTTTTCATGATTTTCTTAATTCAAAAAAGTTTTGGATATTATTATTTTGTTAATAAAATTGGAATAATTACGGATGTATACCTAATAATCTAGTTGATTTTTTATGTTAAAAAAATCTTGGTGTATAAGATTCAACATATAAATAAAATCGGTGTTTACTAATCTATATATCTATATATACATATTAAAGTAGAGGACAAACTGCTTATTTATATATATATATATATATATACACACTAAAGTAGCCTACAGATTGTTGACATGACACGCTCAAAATTCGGTATTTTATCCAAATAACAATATATAACTAAATTGTCACTCTTCCAAAATTATTTATTTTTATGACTATTTATATTTAATAACAGTATCAACCAAATTACCAAAACCATCAGTTTTTGTGATTTATAATTTATAATTTTTACTTTTAAAATTATTTATTTTTAAGGTTTCTATAAAATTATTTATTTTTAAGGTGATTTGTTTATCAAATTGTTTTGTTTGTTTATTTCATTAACAACGGTAATTACATTGTTATGATGGAGTGATTATTTTTTAAAACTAGCTTTTTCAATTTTGAAATATTATGTAACTTGATAAGTAATGCGAATTCGTTTTACGTATATATATTAAGAATATCCGTGTACGACACGGGTATTACTATCGTGAACGGGACGGGCCTAGCGGGATGGAGAAGTTAAGGTTCGAGAATGGGTCAAAACAAGGACAATATCGGGATTTATTAGCGGGACGGAATTGCTATTTTTTATGAAACTCCGAGAATGGGTCAAAACAAGGACAATATCGGGATTTGTTCTCTCTCTCTCTTCTCTCTCTCTCTCTATATATATATATATATATATATATATATATTAAAAATACCCGTGCACGGCATGAGTCCTAAACTAGTTACGTATTAATTACCATAACTCATCTTGCTTTGATTGGATAGGGTAGACAATGCGAACAAATATTTTTTTGAGTTAAAATTAGGGTTATTGCACAATTCATGGCTTTTCTAATATTTCAGTATGTAGTATAATAATTTAAGTAATCTTCACATTATAAAATCTTAGATCGTATGAGAATAGATAATACGGGTATTGTAATGTTCTTGACAATAGTATCCTAATATTATTTATATTGAAAAGAAAAAATAACTCAAAATAATAACAACTATCAACATGGAACCGAAAATAATACGAACTTTGAAAATTACTAGAAGCGATACAAACTATCAATGAATTTACCAAAAATAATACATCATACATCTTTCGGCAAAAACCCTAACTCCGGCGATGACGTGGCAGCCATAATGTTACATGTCATCAAATAAATGGATTAAATGTTTGATACGTATTTTATTTTTAAAAAAAATCAATTTAATAATATTAAAAATATTAAAAAAAATATTCGAATTAAATTGATTTTTTAAAAATAAAATCCACATCACACATTTAATCTATTTATTTGATGACATGTAACATTCCGGCTGTCACGTCATCGCCGGAGTTAGGGTTTTTGCCGGAAAAGTATGACGTATTATTATTGGTAAATACATTGATAATTTGTATCGTTCATAGTAATTTTCAAAGTTCGTATTATTTTCGTTTCAATATTGATAGTTGATATTATTTTGAGTTATTTTTTTATTTAAAATAAAATTATATAGGTATATATATTCGAATTATACTAATTATTTTATAACTATTAGATATGATTAAATAAAAATTATAATATATTATTTTGACTAAAAATAATATCATTCCCCGACACGTGCTAACCCAAAAACAAGTGCACACGTCGTGTCTCGTCAAGAAAAATTGTGTATTAAGTGAGCAAATCAAAATCTGTCATTCTCATTAATTAATGTATTACCGTAAATGAATAATTAGTGAATATAATGAAACAGAAGACGATATTAGAAAGTGTGTGTTTTCAAAAAAGACTAATTATAGAAATATTGAAGCTACAAATTCAAAGGTTATGTATTTATATTAGCTAATTTAATCATATTATTTGGACACGACTTTATGTGCAAAAAGTAACGTACCCAATTACTTATTACATTTGACTTTGCTAGTTCAATATATATATATATATATATATATATATATATATATATATATATATATATATATATATATATATATATATATATATATATATATATATAAATAGGAGGAAAAAATGATAAATATAAATAAATTATTTATTAAATAATGTATTCAAAACATAATTTCTAAAATAGCAAACTGATGCCAGGAAATTAGAAATGATTTAGTTGTAAAAATAAAATGAATGGCTTTAGATAGTTCAAAAATCTTATAAAAACTACTAGTGGTTTTATTTATTTATTTTCATTTCTTTATAATAAAAAATAGAGAAGGAAAAATTGTATTATCATAAAAACTATTTTGATAATTTTCTTATTAAATATACTATAAACTATATCACGATTATATGACATTATTTATAAAGTGTAATATCATATAATATTTTTATTTAATTTGAAATAATAATAATGATAAGAAAAATTGTAAATTGTTGTTTATAGGGAAAACAAATATTTTAATTTTTCTATATATATACATTAAAACATTACTAGAAAAGAATTCAACTTTGCAAAGTGGTTGGAGCGATGTCTTATGTCAAACCGCCCATGTTCAATTCCTACTAGCAACCCGTTTCAATATTTTTCCTTCATTGAAAAATATTTAACGATCTAAATCTGAATTCTAAACAAAAGAATGGATGTTAAACTAGGTCTTTCTATTGGAAAAAGGCTAATCTTACTAGAAAAGGATATAGATGTTCAAGTGGACAAGTTAAAAGATCACTCAAATATAAAAAAATATAAGAAAAGAAATATAAGATAAGATCGGATCCATTGACGAAGATTTGATCATGGTCGAATCAATTGGCACGGTCGGACTTTAGAAAACTTTTCGACACTTTGGTAAAACTGAATTTCGTGTGGTTGGGGTTGGAACCATAAAATTCACGCGTATTAATTTTCAAGGTATTTCGAAGTTGTTTGATCAAGTACAATTGTTCATGTTTATAAAAAAAATATTTATTTTGAAACATTGTTGTTCATTTGATGGATAATAGATGTTCATTGCTCATTACATGAGTTCCCCTTCATAGTTACATCAGTTGTTAATCGTAACCATATGGTTATTCTGTATGTATCAGACTTTGACATGATATCAGAGCGGTTAGCCTCTATTCGGCTCGCGATTCTAACATGTGGACAAGTGCAACTCGGTCTATATCCTCTAGTTGCACTTGCGGGGTGGAGACGATGGGGTCGGTCCATGGAGCGCCTTCCCCCGGCTACTGGATAGAGAGCAAGATGCTTCTATCATGTTTACGGGCAATCAACGTCTGATAATCAAAAAAGGCTTCAGGCGTGTCGGAGATAATAAGTTCCCACAACGAAAGTGGGGACATTCCGAGTTTAGTATGCACACCACCCCGCTCTACGGTCCGTCCCCACATCAAAAGTCGGGACATTCCGAAGTTATGTGTCGCGCTTATAGCTAATGCGCATCTGCGTTCATATACAGACCACACCGCTCTACGATCCATATGTATCGAACTTTGGCAGAAACAATGAGTTGATATAAAGAGCTACATTGTTTGACAGATAAGATTTTA
Source organism: Fagopyrum esculentum (assembly GCA_033239045.1). Classification (NCBI taxonomy): domain Eukaryota; kingdom Viridiplantae; phylum Streptophyta; class Magnoliopsida; order Caryophyllales; family Polygonaceae; genus Fagopyrum; species Fagopyrum esculentum. Next base: position 127,323,123 of record BSUD01000006.1, on the reverse strand, counting down.
GATAAAATAAAGACCTGATAATTGGAAATTTGACTTTAAGATCTTGCTTTTATGATATTTTGATTGGTATAATTAAATTGACCGAGTATTAAGCATGGAGCCTATTTCTTAGTTTTCTATTTTAGATGACGATGGAGATAAGGAGTTAGGTCACCCAATAAATGTTAAGAAAAATCGATCCGATTTCCGTGGTTTAAATTCTACTAATACATGAAAATGAAAATATAATAAGTATTTATGACGAGTCTAACAAAAAATGATTTAATCTGGAATGACCCAAAGCAGATTACACTGAATAGTAGACCCAATAATTCATAGTAACTCTGCCTAGAACCCAAGGCAATTCGATCGAAAGGACTCAAGAACCTAAATACTCCTACCGAAATGAGTTTGACTATATTTTTTTTTTGTAACTTAAGGCGCAATAGTTATCGTTCACATTTTATTGGAAAAAAACACATAAGTTTTCAGCAAAGGCCGAAAAACTAATTCACAAAAGAACAGGAACAAAAAAGCGGACCCAAAACCAAAATTTTCCGAACAAGAAAATGGCCGAACTCGAGCATATTAGAAGAACATGACAAAAAATACTCCAGCTGATCCAAAGTAGACCAATGTGAAATTGACTTTATAACCCAAATATCAAAGAAATCGAAAATGACCCGAACATGAAAATGACCGAACTCGAGTAAACTAGAATAATATGACACAATTATTTTCGACCTTCACCAACCGAAGTGAATCTAATTGGTCATTAAATTCACTTTATGTCCGATCTCATATGACTTAAACTGAAATAACTGGACTCAAAACCGATCAATCGGTAGATTTTACTCTAATATATTGGTTTTTGGATCTTTTTATAGTATGAACCTGAATCTTTTTAATTAAGTGTTGTGCGGAATTATGAGAAAGAACAAATTTTAACAAACAATAATGAAAGAAACACGGATTTATAGTGGTTCACCTAATAATGACTACATCCATTTTATAGTGGTTTTATTGAGGAGTTCATAAATGAATAGATTAAAACTAGACTAATTGGAGGCAATATATAAAGTAATGAAACCATACGTTATACTTGGTCGTCAAGTATAAGATTAGGTCAGACAGTATAGACCCAAACAGACGACAAACCCATTTAAGGCATATCAACAAATCTCTACATTGACTTGAATCCTCACAACCAAATGCATTAGTCAATGCCTAAACTAACTCATCTTTATATCCAGATGTGTCTCTTGGACACTCAACAACTTCTGACATTTAGCAAGTCCAAACAATGTTTGAACTTGTTGTGGGGTATCGACTTGGTGAACATACCAACAAGATTATCAGCAGTGTCTACTTTCTTCACCCTAATCTTCTTCTCACTTCTCAAGAAATGATATCCGATGTCAATATGCGCCTTAGTCCTCTCACGATGAACTTGATTCTTGGCAAAAAAAAAGATTGCAGGTACTCAAATTGTCACAATATGCAATAGCTTGATCGTGATGTATACCTAAATCACTAACCAATCCCTTCAACCAAATTCCCTCTTTAGTTGTTTTTGTCAATGTCAAGAACTCGGCTTATGTGGTAGACAAAGTAATTGTGGGTTGTAAGGTTGTCTTCCAACTCACAACAAAAACATCAAAAGTGAAAATATAACCGGTCATAGATCTTCTAGCATCAACATCTCTTGCATAATTATAATCAAAGTACCTTGTGACCAAACAATGTGTATCATTTCCAAAAAACGAGCCCAATGTCAGATGTACCTCTAAGGTACTGAAATATCCTCTTCATAACTTGCTGGTGTTCTTTTCCTGGTTGTCCCATGAACCTGCTCACGACGCTAACAAATTGTGCAAAATTTGGTCTGTGAAGACCATATCATACACCAAGCTCCCTATTACGCTAACATCCACTTCAACGAACAAGAACAAAAGAAACACGGAGTTATAGCGTTTCACCCAATAATGACTACATCCACTTCAAAAAGAATTTATTAAAAAGTTTCAGATTACCGATGAACAAATTAAAACTAGATTAATTAGAGACAAAGAAAACGCTATAATATATTAAATAATAAGATCATATATTATACTTAATTGTCAAGATATTGGATCGAACAATAAAGATTCAAACAAACGACAAATTCATCCGAAACATAACATATCAACATTGAGAAATCAAATAATAACACATAATCGATGAAAACTGCTCGAATTCATTACGATTACTGCATACGTATAGGGGTTGTAATGATGGTGTCAGTGAGATAGTAACCTCAAATTGTGCTAACCAAAATTCACAGTTTCACATCTTACAAAGAAACGTACAAACAATTTCAAATGAAAAATATTTTCCTACCTAGTTTTCCAAATTAAATTAAATTCCACCCTCACCGAAAAGTTAAAAACGAATTGCTAGCTACAAACTCGATTGAATAATGGATACGAAATATCGATGTCAGCACTCATGTTATTTTCATAAACTTAAATAATACAATCCGAATTTAGATGAATTTTGTAAGATAAATCGACAGTAGAAGGAGCAAAGTTATTTACCGTATATGCTAAGTTTTTTATTCGTTCGATGTGATATCCTATATCGAAAATTTGAGAAAGGTTAGTTTGTAAACTACAGTGTAAGAATTGGGCCCTAAGATGATGCGGTAGATTTTGAATTGGCCCTAGGATGCCGATAGATTAGCGTGTTAGGGTTGTTTTTGGACCCTAGGACGCAATTAGCGTCTAGGGTAAGTTTTGGGCCCTAGGACGCAAGTTAATTAGTGTCCTTGAGTAGTTTGTGGGCCGAGGATGCGTGTTGATTATTGTCCTAGGGTAGATTTTGGGCCCTAAGATACATGTTGATTATCCTCTTATGGTAGGTTTTGAGCCCTAGAAGATAGGTTGATTAGCGTCTTAGGGTAGATTTTGGCTCTTAGGACAAGGTAGGTTTTGGGCATTAGGACGCAAATAGATTAGCGTCTTTTATAAAAAGGTCAACAAACTGAATTTTGTTTGAAACCAAACACGGAAATCAAGGCGAGTGTGTTAGAGTATGGGCCTAGTATATTGGACCATATGTTGGGCTTATCTTTGTTTGTTAGTTTATCTTTTGATCTTATTTTTTAGTATTAGTTTATTATTTTATCTCTTTATATTTTTCTATATAAACATTGGTTCATCAATGGAATAAGACAAGCCTTTCCGATTCACAAATCTCTTCAGACTGATTTGAAACTGACTTATAATTTTGTAAAAAATATATCATATCAAACGAATTTGAAAATTGTATTGAATTTTATTGTATTCGACTCTAATGTCCTTAATAATCAAATATATGCTTGTAATCGATGATAATATATTTTTACCAACTTTATTTAAGTTATACTATTATAAAATGAGGAAGTTGATATGAAGGGATGATATGAGGACTTGATGTACTCTTCCTTATTTGGTCTTTGTTTTGTTGGGTTGGTGATAACAACACGCCGATATAGTTGGTTTTAGAGCACCTATAGGTTGGCATGATAGCGAGTCGGCTTTAGGGTGCCTATAGGGTGCCTATAGGTTGGTGATACAATAAGAATTTGTATTTTAGGGTGTGAACCAAAAACTTATTTAGGAATCGTATAGTTGGTTATGTATATATTTAAATAAACAAATATAAAGAAGAAAACAAAAAACTAATAAATAAAGGTAAATCTAAATATACAACCCAATACACGGCTCAATACTCTAATTCACAGGTAGATAACACATGTATTTATGCATATTGTATAAGTTTTAGTTTTACGGTCATTAATTCATTTTATTGTTGATTGAATTTAGATTAAAATATGAAATGATTTTTTTATATTAGCATAAAGTACGTATCGTGATTAAATTTAGTACATCGGTGTGCAATGCAGCCCATGTCGATTATTAGTTCATACAAAAATATTATCAAATAGTGTGATATATAACATGCATGCAACATTTTAATTAAGTGTAAATAATCTATTTTAAATTGTTTTTGTTAATTTCATCAAATGGGGGCTAATCTTTCTACAATTACATCACTGCCTAAGACTACTCATATGATCCATCCGTTATTTTAAGCATCATTTTGATTAATTATTGTTATTAAAACCTAATGTTGAAAGTCCACGGCCGCCAAAACAAGGCGTGCGATGGCTACATTTTAAAAGGGCGTGGCGTACGTTACCAATTTATTCTTCATAGTCAACCACAAACCCTATATATATACATGCATATCCACCATGCAATAGGGATAATAAGAGTATTACACAAACTCATCGTAAACCTTCCAAAGAGATTCAATCAACAATAAGTATCGACCGCTGCGTTGTTGCTTTGAATGCCCGCGGTTTAGAGCTCATTTTAAACACGGTAAGTAAGGGCGTGTTTAATAAACAAACCCTAATGCATACGTACGTAGATTAGTTCATAAGTACGCGTAGAACTTCCATGAAAGCTAGTTGAAGAAATGCATGGAGAAGATCTAATAGCAAGATCTATAGAACAAATTGCATTCATAATTATATAAATCTTATTTTAAAAATTAATACTAATGAACTAAAAATTGACAATTAACTACTCTTTGTCCTTTTCTTTGATTTGTCACTTATTTATTCGTGTGAAACAAATTAGAAATGGAGTATATGAACTATGAAGGCTCCATTTAGAGGAATCGCAAGCGATGTGGGAGGAAGAGTTTCGTGCTACAAGCAAGATTGGTTGGCCGGTCTACATTCAGGATTAAGGTAACAACTTTACGCCAAATATCATGACAAATTCCGGTAGATTAAAACCAGTTGATAATAGAAGAACTTACGACGAATACTTTTTTTTCATTTGCGTAGGATATTTAGTCCAAGTACTTACATGTTCTTCGCGTCGGCTTTGCCGGCCATTGCATTCGGAGAGCAATTAAGCCATGAGACTGGTACGTAATGGATCTTCGTATGTGTTGTAATTGTACATTATGAATGCTAATATATTTTTCATTATATATAGATGGAAGTATAAGTGCTGTGGAGACGTTAGTTTCTACGGCCATATGTGGAATGATACAATCCTTGGTGGGGGGTCAACCTCTAGTGATAGTAGGAGTCGCAGAGCCAACTGTGATGATGTACAAGCTCTTGTACAAGTTTGCTAAGCAAAGACAACACCTTGGAACCCCTCTCTTCTTGCCTTGGCTTGCATGGTATGTATATATCTATTACACCTACCACTTTCCGATTATTAGGGTTTGTTGAGTGTGGAAATGTCCCGCGTCGACAATATGATAATAAGTGAACCTAACATATAAGTCATATGGCTATTACTCCTAATCAATTAGTTTTAGGATGAACCCGTTCAATCCCGTTAAAGTTGGTGAACAACTTAACTATTCGTCTAATGTGCAGGGTTAATGTGTTGACGGCTTTGATGTTGATGATTATGGCCGTGTTTAATGCTTGTGAGATCATCGATAGAATTACTCGAATAGCCGAGGAGCTTCTAGGCATGCTTATTGCCGTGCTTTTCCTTCAAGAGGCTATCAAAGTAAGACTTGATCAATACCTATTAGTTAGTTGCTATGTTAGATCTTATCACACACAAGCTACTCCTCGATCCTATTGTGAACTTGTTTTAGGATGCAACCCTGCTAGAATTTATGTGTTGCACTCGTATGCACTTAATTCCATTCTCCGGTTCGTCTGTATCGAACTTTAATATACATGTACATTGAATGACAGGGAATCAAGAGCGAGTTTAAAGTTCCGAAATCAGAAGACCCAACACATGAGTCATACCAATACGAGTGGCTATATGCGAATGGTTTGCTTGCACTTATATTCGCTCTTGGCCTTCTTTACACTTGTTTGAAAAGCAGAAGGGCAAGATCATGGCGTTATGGCACAAGTTCGTATAGATTATGAATTTTTGTTTTCCCTATTTATAATGCATATATATGAAGATCGACTTACGTTGTTTTTGTATGTTAATATGCAGGCGCTTTGAGAAAGTTCTTGGCAGATTTTGGCGTTCCTCTATCATTGTTCATGTGGACTGCTTTATCATTTTGTGTTCCTACCAAAGCTCCAAATGGAGTTCCTAGAAGGTTGTTTAGCCCTCATCAACCATGGGAGCAATTGCATCATTGGACTGTGGTTAAGGTAATTATGTTTTATGATAAGCATTTCTTTCGTGTTGAGATGTGAGAAATATCCCACATCGACAATATGATACTGTGTGAACCTAACATATAAGTCTTAGGGTTACTCCTCTTATTGTCAATTAGTTTTAGGATGGAACCTAACACATCGACAATATACTCTCACGTCGATTGTTTTAAGTACCCTATTTAAGGTGAAGATAACATTAGAAGTTGGTGTTCAAGCTTAGAATTGCACACATACCTCACCGGGTTTATGTGTACGTATATGGACAGGATATGGGGAAGGTGCCACCGGAGTACATAGTTGGGGCGATAATTCCGGCCATAATGGTGGCGGGACTTTTCTTCTTTGAGCACAACGTAGCTTCTAAGATGGCTCAACAGAAGGAGTTCAACCTCAAGAACCCTTCTGCTTATCACTTGGACATCTTCTTACTTGCTTGCATGGTAGGTTATTTGATTTCATAGTTGACCTACAGTTTACTTTAGAAGATAATTATAAGTATGCTTATGGTTAATAATTTTGTTTAATGGTGATTTGAAGACATTGGTTTGTGGATTGCTTGGACTTCCACCATCATATGGCCTACTTCCTCACTCACCTATGCACACCAAGAGCCTTGCAGCTCTCAAAAGACATACCATTCGCACAAAGATGGTAGAGAGTGTTAGAAGAAGTATGAAGGAAAACGCTTCCAATTCCGAGATCTACAACAAAATGCAACAAGTCTTTATTGACATAGACAAAACAACAATAGTAAGGATTTCGATGAATATATTGTTATCCGGTTCACCATAATTTATCATATGTTTTCACGCGTGAATGCAGAAGGGTAAAGGAGGTGAGGTGAAGGAACTAGAAGGCCTAAAACAAGTGGTTATGAAAGGAGACGACGAGAAGGAAAGAATGGGGTTCATGGGCGAAAACAAGAGAAGTGCGAGCAAGTGCATGAATAGTAGTTTTGATCCGGAGACTCATATTGATCCATATTTGCCTGTTCGGGTTAACGAACAAAGATTGAGCAACCTTTTGCAGTCGATTCTTGTAGCATTATTGGTGTTTGCCGTACCGATTGTCAAGCTTATTCCATCTTCTCTTCTTTGGGGTTATTTCGCTTACATGGCTATCGACAGCCTCTCCGGCAACCAATTTTGGGAGAGGCTTCAGCTTCTCCTCGTTCCTCCTACAAGACTTTACAAGTAAGTGCATACATATATCCATCCATCTCATTTAGGGTATGAAGAAATGGAACTTGATAAACTTTTATGTGGATGACGTCAGGGTGATGGAGAAAGACCACGTGTCATTTCTGGATTCGGTGCCATTGAGACACATCGTGGGGTTCACGATCTTCCAGCTGGGATACTTGATGTTGTGTTTTGGTGTGACTTGGATCCCGACAGCCGGGATTATGTTCCCTTTGTTTTTCTTCCTTTTAATAGTGATACGACACCGTTTTATGCCCATGTTCTTCCAACACTACCACCTAACACAACTGGACGCCGTCGAGTATGAGGAAGTTGCTGTCGTCGGCCTCTCCTCTCGCCGCTCTATTGGCATCTCATTTAGGGTATGTCATTTTGCATGAAACAAATGGCAAAGACATCCCTTGTAGTTATATATTAAACTAATAATGACATTTCATGCATAACCAGAAAACGGGAGATGAAGAAAGTAGACCAATAGAAGAGGAAATGGAAATTTCTGATGGGGAGATACTTGATGAAATCACAACAAGTAGAGGCGAGTTTAAGGTTAGAACACTCAAGGCTCGTTCGGTTAGCTTTCGTGAGGACCGGACATTCAGTTTTCGCCTCCAAGGTAGTGGACCCTCCTCTAGCAAAGATCACCTCAGTGTTCGATCAGTTAGCTTCCGTGACGACAAACATCTTCAGTCAGGTAAACTAACAAATTGATCGATCTGTACCTAGCTAGCTAGTCCACGGAACAGACAAAATACCATTGTGTTGACGGCTTCTAATTTTCAGGTTCATCTTGAGAATGATGGTGAGCAAACCGGTGAATGAAGAGGGGCGAATAACAAATTATACGATTGATGATAATAATGAAGAATGAAGATGGTGCAATAAGGAGCTAAGCTAGCAGCACAATATACATACATTCAATACTAAGATATTCTTTTATGTAAGAAAATAAAAAGGTGTAGAACAATACATTTATTACATATAAATATTAAATATAACAGTGATAATGTGCATACAAAATGATCATAAACTTTATTCAACTGCATAATCTCCGATTCTCTCAACTATTTTGTCCCTGACAACAAATCTCAGTCTCTCTCCTAACTAATCCCTTAATTATCTCCCCCAAACTTTCTGTTTTAGTTTCCCAATCAAATCTCTCTGAAGATCAAATCTTCAAATTAATATAAGGATGACGAGAGTATCTTAATCCAGATGGCCTCCAAACTAACACAAGGATGCACAATAGGATTGCTCTTCATTTGATCATTGCCTATCAACATATGTAATCATCAATTATAGGTTCATATTCACAATCAATCAGCAATTGTATTCAATTTGACAGGCTAACAATCTAACATGTGTATTACTTGTCAGCAATCCGGGACAAAAAACCTAAGATCTGTAAAAACAACAAACCTAAGACACATTCAGACACTCCTACATCAGCTCAATAACTAATACTCTCTAGACTCTTGGTCATTAAGGAAATGAATGTCAAACTTAGAAATAGGTGAGCTATGCAAGAGAAGATGATAAGAATGAGATGAATCAAAGCTAGAAAATGATGTATGTCTACAAAATGCACAGGAAAAAGTCTTTGGCTGTCAAAATGATAAAACAAAGAACATAATCATAATTTCAACAAGATTCAGGCATGAATGAACCAATACTTATCATCAAAATTACCTGGTCCATAATCAGCAAAAGTTTTTCAAAAGTTTCCCAGTCATAGACTGTACAATTCACAACCCCTGTCCACCACAAAACCTAGTGCTAAAAGAACAAAGCAATATATGTAGAAAACAATAAACGAACCATCTCAGTTCTCTGGTTAACAAACGTGAGTTGATAGAGGACAACATACTGAAATCAACTTCATTGCCGTATGCCGGACCACGATTCTGAGATTCACAGACGAGAGATGTTCATCTTCTTTGAACCCGAGTAGTAATTCAGATACCAGCGAACAAACTTCTTCAATCCTCTCTGCAAATCAGTATTAGGATTATACCCGAGCTGCGTCTGAGCTAATGTAATATTAGCATGGGTATACAACACATCTCCGTTACGAGGCATCTGTGAAACCTTCTTGTTAGCCTTCACCTTCAACAGCTTCTCCAAGATATTCACCAACTCATTAACACTCACAGGAGAGGTATTCCCCAAATTATAGATTCTATACTGAGCAGGACCTTTCTTCTTCCCACCGGTACCTGTACTCTTCTTAGCCGTGTCCAACGCAGCCAAACAACCCTTGACAATATCATCAATGTAAGTGAAATCCCTAGCAACAGTCCCATGATCAGGCCCTTCAAATACTGTTATCTGCTTTCCCCTCAATATATCCTTTGTGAAGAAGAAATATGCCATATCCGGCCTTCCCCAAGGACCATAAACAGTGAAAAACCTCAATCCAGTGATAGACAAACCGTATATATGATTGTAAGTATGCGTTATCTCCTCCCCAGCCTTTTTAGTAGCTGCATACAAGCTAGCAGGCTGATCAGTCCTATCTTTCTCAGAAAATGGAACCTTTGAATTCAATCCATAAACCGAACTACTAGACGCCCATACAATCGAGGGCTGGGGATTAGCGGATTTGCACACCTCGAGAAGATTCACAAGACCAGCAACATTACTATGAATGTAAGAGTCAGGGTTTTTCATAGCATACCTAACACCAGCCTGAGCAGCAAGGTGCATCACATGCGTGAAAGACACCACATCGAAAAGCTTCTTGAGCAGCGCCGAATCGTTAATGTCGCCCTCAACGACGAACACTCCGGCTCGCTCCAGCAAACTCTGTCGAGCGCGCTTCAGAGATTGATCGTAGTAATCATTGAAGTTATCCAGCCCTAAAACCCCATCGCCTCTTCGCTTCAGCGCCATCGACACGTGTGTCCCGACGAATCCTCCCGCTCCGGTGACTAGAACGCAGAGACCGTTTCCGGTTCCGGATTTCGCTCGTACGCGAGATGATAATCGAACTCGTCGCTCCCATTCGGGGCCTCCCCAGGTGCCTGTGTGGAGAGAGAAATGAAGGAAATCGTGGGAGGAAGAGGAAGTGGAAGGAGAAGGATGTTTTGGAGCAGATGAAGGAGAAGAAGCGAGGAAGAAGACGAAGAGGACGAAAAGGAAGATGAAAGACCAGACGGTGAGCTTAGAGAGAGGAGAGTACCAACGGAAGAAACGGTGGTGGTGGAGGAACGGAGATTTCTCCGATTTGAACTTCCCCGGAGTCGACGGGATATCATCGGCGGGGGAGAGGTGAGGATTTGCCTTCAACTGCGACATTGTCAACCGATGATCGGTGAATTTCTTGAAATGTCAAAGGAGAGATGATGATGATAATCAAGATTAGGGTTCCTGATTTCTGGATATGAGAAATCGTCCAAAGAGGGAAGACGCAGATAAATCAGTTGGAACCGACTTAATTGGGTCACGTACGAGAGTGGTGGCGGCTATGGCGGACTTGGTGGTAGTAAGGCGGCGCTGTAGGTTGGTTGGGGCCAGCTGAAGGGAAGAGGAAGATTCTGTTCTTTGGAGATGTGGAAAGAGAGAGAGAGAGTTATGAGTATTTTTCTGTTGACAGAAACAATCGCGTAGGTCGTGGGGTTTTCGGTTACTTAAAATAATTTGTTACTCCATTTTATATTTATTTATTAATAAATTTCTTATTGTGTAATTATTTTTTCCGGCTATATTGGGAGATTAGTCGATATTTATATTAATTTTCAATCAGATTAGGAAGTGTGTAATTAGTAATTACTAACAATGAAAGATTGATGGTATATCATTTCAGAAATTGCTGTAATGATGAATGTACACATATTATTTTAGGTTAGTGTTAATTATAAAATTAATTTTTAAGTTAAAATTCAATTGTTTAACTTTAGATTATTTCAGATCAAATAATATTGATTTTAGCTAAATAATTCTCTTATCAAATATTTATATCTTATGAGTAGATTTTATAGAATTACCTTTTTGTGACTTTAATGTCTCGTATTATATATGGTGTATAATTTGTAATTATTATAATATGAATTATTGTATTTTGGTAGAATTACAATATAAATTATTAGAACCATTATATATATATATATATATATATATATATATATATATATAGATATATTTGTTTAGTATTATAAATGTTAATTATTCATTAAAAATCATTCATGTCATAATAATAAATTGAAAACTTGGAAAATAATTTAGCATGTTCTTGGAATATTCCATTGTTTTACTAATATTAATAGAGTTTATTTTTTAATGCAAATAAGATAAATGTCTTGTTAAAGTTTCCAATTAAGAGAAGATTCTGTAGACTTTATACTTGTTATGATTGTTTTGATCTTGATTCCAAGAATCATTAATCTGCATTGAAAAGATGTTAAAATAAAGAAAACAAGGTCTCTATTTTAATATTTTATTCCTTAGAGTAATAAATTTTATTAAAAATTAAAAGTATATTGTTCAGTAATAATGTAGAGAAAATAGTCATAATCTTTAAGTTATAAATTTGATTAACGAATGCCAAAAATATGAACTATTAAAAAACAGTTTATTCTTTCACCTTTGATTGTTCGTATCTACAAAATTACTTTCTTATGGGTTTAGTAAAAATTAACCTAATTTAGGTTTGTTGTTACTAGTGGTTAGTCCGGTCCAGTAGGTACGATTTTCATATACGAGTAATTAAATTTTCATTATAGGTTTACATTTGGTTTGATGATATTAATGATTGCCAAATTTATTGCTTGTAAACAGTTCTTACAACGTTCAATGAGAACGAATTATATTCGTTGGATCATTATAATGGATGGTTGTGATTAAGTGAGATTTTAAAAAAAATAAATAAAAATTTAAACTGTATATTTGAAAGTAATAGGCGCGTGTTACACACAACACACCATATCTACCAAATATTAAAATTCCCTAAAATAAAATCCCTAAATCTTTTACAATTATCGATGTCTTCCTCTTCTTCCGCCTAATCAAGATCTTGTGTTGTTCGTCCTCAAGTATACCATCGGTGCCGTCTTCTTCTTCCGGTATCCGCTGTCGTTGGTCAAGCCGGTATTGTGTTCCCCCTCCATTCTACATTAGGTATTGTGTTCGCCGATGTTGTGTTCTTCCTCCTAATCAACATTTCAGTGCCGATCGTCATTCCGATTAGTGTATTGTTCGGCTCGCCGCTCCCCTCCGTCACTCGAGGTACTGTCGACATCAATGAAATTTCTGGTTCATTAATTCCGATTAGGGTTTTGCAGATTAATGTAATATTCCCTAAAATAATATCCCTCAAATAAAACCCCTAAATCTTTTACAGTTATCGATTCCGTCTTCTTCATCCGGTATTCGGCGCCGTTGGTCTCGCTAGTGTTGTGTTTGACCTCCAATCTACATTCGGTGTTGTGTGCGCCGGTATTCGGCGCTCTGCCGCCTAATCACCATTTCAGTGTCAATCGTCATTCCGATTAGGGTATTGTTCGTCTCGCCGCTCCCCTCCGTCAGTCGAGGTATTGTCGATATCAATGTAATTTCTGGTGCATTGATTCCGATTATGGTTTTCGGATTTGTTTGTTTTTTTTTATTTTGAAATATGGTTGCCGAATTGGTTTGGTTGTCCATTGTTGTTGAATGTTCGTCATGCCCTGTCGAATGCGAGTTAGGCTGCAGCCATTCAATACTTGCTTGTTCATAAATGATTGGTGTTAAGGGCTATGGGTTTTTTTCTGAACGCACTTGTGGATGCCTTGGCATCGTATCTAAACGCACTTGAGTGGTTTAGAGGCGAAAATTCACCAAGGATCTTTTTTGTGTGGGTTTATTGCACGGTAAAATGGAAATACAACTCGCTATTCGGTCCTTTTATTATTTATATTCGATAGCATACTACTTTTTTATTCGCTAATAGCTGTTTTGTTTCTGTGTGGAAGATAACATTAAAAAATTGTTGCAGATTTGTACGCAGCTACTTTGTATTGGTGACGAAGGGGGCGTTGAGTTCGAAGAAATGTACAACATTTTCAACTACGAACTGAACAAGTGCATAATATCAACAGATTACACGGAAGATTTCAGAAATCTTGACATGGTAAAACACAGTGTTGCCAGAAATACCGCGTATAGTTGCTAGAGGGGCGTTGAAGACTGACAATGCTATGGATGATGAGAAAAAGACGATTCAAGTTGTTATTTTGATATGTTGTTCCGGACAACTGTTTTGCTACACTATGTCAAAACTATATGCTACAATTTCTTTCTCTTTTTGGATATTTGAATCACTTATGTAGGGATTAATGCGTTTGACGCTCTTGTCTTTATTAATGTCAAAGTTCTATGATACAATGTCAAACTCTTTTGATATGTTGTTTCGGACAACTCTTTTTCTACAGTGAATATAACACAACAAATATTGGAAGACAATCTTTATCTTGTATGCAAACACAGATAACCATACAAAAAAATGATAGATTAGTAAGTGTTCTTCTTATCAAATATAAACGATATAAGTATGGAATATAAAGGATATAGTTGCCGAATATATTCGATATAAGTTCTGGATATTATACTGTTCGTGTACCAGATTCAGATGAACGAATTAAGTGCGTATGCTCGAGTAAATATAACAAGTAACACCACAGTTGGTTATAGAGTTCATTATAGTATTTTACCGATTACGAAATATCACATTCATCTAAGACAAGTTCCATAGTGTACATGATATAAAGAGTGAAACTCTTTGACACTTTCCGGTAGTGGGTACATTTTCCTTGAGAACGACTACACAATATGCGACGATGCAATAGAGTCCCATCTTTTGTGCATACACGGGAAGATGACAAACGAACATCAAAACCGATCTTCTTAGCATACTCCTTATAAAAGTTTATACCTTCATCCGGTGTCTTGAAACACATTCTAAAAGTTTATTTAAATTTGAACGAACTTTAAATTATTTAAAAATCATTAAATGACTTATAGAAGGCCGAGTTATTGGGAGTCTGATTATCAAACAAAATAATTTCAGTTAAAATTCAGAAATTGTAACACATAATGAACCAATAGAACAAATTAGGGTGGACATGGGACGAGAATGACGTCATTCCAGTCCTGTTACGGCTATTTTAAATGAATCGGGAATGAGACGAGCTTTGGGCCCTTAAGTATTTTAGATTCAATCCTACCGAGTTCTATTTCGGTTGGGATCAGGACGGGACAAGATGAGACGAGTCCAATCCCGCTTGTTCATTAATTTATTTAATTGTTTTTAACTTTTACCTTTATTCACAAAAACATCCGTATATATCGCACTTACAACGCAAAAACATTAAAGTTTCCAAATATCCATAATAATATTTTACAATTAAATTAAATTCTAAATATCCACAATAGAACACATATAAATGAATTATGGGTTTTATTTATATTTATAATTTTAAATTAAAAACTTTATTATATATGGGATGAGACGGGTCTAGCGAGATATAGAAGTAATGGCCCATATCCCGTCCCGGATGGTTTTTGATGGGATGAGTTTAGAACGGGATTTCTAATTTTGAATGAAATTCTGCCGAGATCGTGACGAAACCGGGATTGACGAGATTTATTCTCACCCATGGAAACACAATTGAATTTAAGAACAATAGTTTTACGTGTGTTACATTGGTATGTGCACGATCCCCGTAACTGAGTCATGAAGAGTGTTGCACGGTCTAATGTTGTTTGGGAGTGTGGTTATTGTTCGGTGGAACATATTCATTTTGGGGTTTCTATTCTTCTTGAAAGCGACATTAATTCACCGGAGTCATTTGCTCGCCAGTCTGATACTCAGGTGCCAATACTTCTTGAAAAGGAGTGATTTTGTGAATAGATAAGCTAATTTAGCGTTTTGTTATTGTGCATTGATTGACCATCCAAAAAATATTATAAACTCGATTGATCATAATATTAGGAGTCGGACTACCTCGCATGCTGACTACGTAGCCGTTGTCACACTAAGCCACTAGCCATGATTAACTTCCATAACCTAGTCTTCGAACGGACCCATCACTTTCTATCCGAAAGGATAACTTATGAAAGAAAAATCTACCTTGTGGGTCGCTTTATACATTGTCCTATTTTATGGGTGGTTTTGTGAAAAGAACCCGATAATTGAGGGTGTTTTGTGTAAATTATCCCTGACCTGAAAGGCTAGTATAAAATAATTCCTTTCTCCGCTGCTTTGTTTTTCAGAGTTTCAACCCAGTTTCGCAGTCTAGAGAGAGATGGAGTCGACGGGAGAATGGCTGGAGAAAGCGTTGAATGATCTGTGTAGAACAATGGAAACTGGTTTAGCTTTGGACGCCGATATGATCTCCGGTCTCGTTTCATATTGCGAGTGTGCACCTCCTGAGGACGCCAAGGAATACCTTGATGTACTATTCTATGCCTCTCTTACTCGATTGGATTTACGGTCCGGATTCCAATCATCTCATACGACGATTAGTATTTCCAAAAATTTGTTCTGTTCTCTTCAATTTTCCAGCGTCAATTTCATGTCTGCATCTTGAGATTCTATTGATTTTTTTTTTGTTAATTATCCTAACAAGTGCGATGCTGTTTGGTTCTAATTGGCTGGTTGGTTTTGGAATTGGGTTTGGCTTAGTTCAAATTTTGATTCCGGCTAAGAATGATTCTTTGCCAAAATGTGGCAGTGAAATTGGTGTTTTAGGTATGTATATGAATTTGGGGGAAACCTGACATGTGAATAATTATTGCTGTTGGTTGGAACTTTGAATCCGGGTTGTATGATCCTCAATCCTTAAACCATGATCAAAAAGAAAATTCAGTGACAGTGTAGGGTATGGCTACCTTACTGGTTTAATCTAGAGGGTGTGAACTTAGGAGTGTTCAAATTCTTTCAATGGAAGATATTTTTTGATTAGTACTTGAAGGAAAAAGCTAGTTTCTGCTGAAATTTGTAGAAGAAACATAACTATGAGATATGCCACCTATTACTAAATACTTTAAGTTCCAGATGAGCTTTTGATATCAACAAATATACTCTATAAATCGAAGAATTTAAAAAGCTTGAAGGCAGGGATTAAAAATCTTGAACCTCAAATTCAGTGGAGGGGATCAGAGGACTACTGTTCACAACCAAATTCCCCTGGTCCAAAGAAAATCATAACAAAGAGAAGTTTGTTGTTGAAAAAAAGTTTTGGTAGAACTTTTCATGCAAAACATCCTTTTATGACACAATTTCCTTCTATTCACCTGTCTCTTATGAATTGAGCTTCAAATGCCTGGTAGGTTTGTAAGTGGTGTTCGTTTGTACATATCATCATGTTATGATTGATGGCAATTTTATTGTCCAACAGATCGATTAAATGTAAGCTTTTGGTTGGATGCTGTGAACATATGATAGTTGCAGTGTCAATCACCATTTAAATTCATTAGCTTTTATGGAAATTTCTATTTCTGCGTTTATTGTAGTACAAGCTATTATCTTGTGTCAGTTATAGCAAAGTTTTTAGTTTTTAAAATTTTGTTGTCATGATCAACAGAATATTATTGGCGAGGAAACTGCTGGAAGTGTGATTCAGGAATACTTGCAACGGAGAGGTTATACAAAACCATTCAACTCTCAGGGAACATCCAGTTCTAAACTACAAACCTATGTCAAACCACCCTCTGATGAAGTATTTATTGGTGGGACCAAGAAGCCCCTAAGTGTCCATAATGAGGCTTCGGGTTCTTCAACTTCTCACAACAGGAACAACAATAATAACAACAGAGCTGCAATAGAGCTAAAAGATTCAAGAAATGGGCAGGCCAAGAACCAAGGCTCTAAAAAGAAAAAGACAGGGAAAGTTGTTAATCTTGCAGAAGCTGCCAAAGGGTCAATTGTGTTTCAACAGGGAAAACCATGCACGTGCCAAGCACGTCGACATAGGCTAGTGAGCAATTGTTTGTCTTGTGGAAAGATAGTGTGCGAACAAGAAGGAGAGGGGCCTTGTAATTTCTGTGGATCCCTTGTGCTAAAGGAAGGGAGCACATATGCTGGTTTAGAAGGTTCATTTGCAACTCCCATGTCAGAAGCCGAGGTCACTGCTGAAGCATATGCAAAGAGGCTTGTTGACTATGATAGAAATTCTGCAGCTCGTACTACAGTTATTGATGATCAAAGTGACTACTACGATGAGGGCAACAGCTGGTTGTCAATGGAGGTGCTAATCTTTGTTTTATAAATAAGGCTTTTAGCTTATGTGGTTCTACCTGAATCGGGTTAACAATTTTTTGTTTGCAGGAGAAGGAACTTCTTAGGAAAAAACAGGAGGAACTTAAAGAAGCCGAGGAGGCCCAAAGAAAGAAAGTGGTTGTGGCTTTTGACTTAGTTGGCCGAAAGGTATCAAATCTACCCTTTTTGTAATTTTACATAATCCTCATTTGATTAGATGTAGAAATTAGAATTTCTAGGAAATAAGTTCCTACGGAAGAATAATTCCTTGGTGCAAACTAAGTTCCTAGAAAGTTCTTTTGCTACTGTCATAAAAATAATGGTAATTAGTATTTAGTAAATGTATCATTAAGAAACCCTTGAAGAAGATCCACCCTATCATGATAAGTTCACCCCTATGGTTACAGCAAGTCAAACTTCCTAAGAACTTAACTTTATATCATTTTTTATTTAAAGAATGAACCAAACACAGTAGTTAGAGCTTCTTCCAGGGGACAGCATGAGCCAACAAGGCCTATGTATTTCGGGTCAGTCACATAATTTTTTATGAGCTTTGCGTGGGAAGTTGAACTGATAAAAATGAAACAACATGAATTTTACAGCAAGTAAGAATGCAAATCTGTAAAGAATCAGCAAGGCGAGTGGTATGGATAGATGCTGTTATATTCCGGTTTAGATCAATACTTTGACTTATTTGTTCCTTTGGTGCAACGCATGGATAATGATGCGAGTGCAGCACATAGATAATCCCACCCTTCTTTTTTACTAGTCAATTTATTGCCTAATTGGAGATGATAAATCTGCTAGTACCTGAGTTAGTATAATAATATTTTTCTTCTTAAAAGGTGATGTTCAATGAGGATGACATTGCCAAACTGGACTCAGAGAACAGCATCCTACGCCCTACCGATGAAAGAGAAGCACAACGGGTGAAACCAAATCCAACTGTAAAGGTACAACCGATATTCATCAACCCAGGGCCTATAGAGAAATCTGAGAAAAAAGGAAAGCCACCATTGAACAAAGGAGTGAGAAAAGGCTTATGCTTGGAGATAAGTGGGAGAGTGCAGCATGACACATCTTCGACTCGGGTTTCGTAAACGGTAGATGATGCTGCATGCTTTGGTTCCGAAACTTCGATCATGTATGATACATATTCGATTCGGGTTTCGTAATTGGTAGATGATGCTGAATGATTTGGTTCCTAAACTTTTCCGATGATGATATTGATTGATTTTGTCAAACTGCCACCTTAAGCCTGATTGTGACTGCTAGCAAAGCCTGCAACCAACTTGGTTCTGTACTACTGAGTACTGATCACCTCATCTCTTGCATATGTATTATGTGATATGTAACGACCACAAGCTCCTCTAATGTTAAAGAACAAATTTTGAACAATTGAGTGTTGTAACTTGGACTCCACGACCCGATATAATTGTTGTTGTTCTCTTCCAAAGTGTGTAAAGGCAATTATGTTTATCACTTCCATTCAGGTTTCACACAACTCCATCAGAAGAAGTAAAGAGGAGAAAGTCTGTGGTGTTTTTAGTCCTGTACAAATCCGGCCGGCCTGTCCAGCCCGCCTGCCCGCCCGGGAAAAAAATATGGGTATGAGCAGCGAGTTTGGCCCGTTCGGTCCTAGCCCGACCCGTATTTTGGTGGGACGGGTACGGATAAACATTTTGGCCCGTGAGCCAACCCGACCCGCATATAGTTTTTATACATATACGATTTTTTTATATATGTGTATATAATTTATATTTTTTTTTGAGTGTAACATACTCTGATTTTTCATTTAGTTTGTTTGGAGTATTTCGGTTAACTTGAGTCTTGTTATTTTTTAGGTATTTGAATTTATTCATTTTTGTGTGTTGATTGTTGTTGAACTTGTTGATAGTGCACTATGCAAGTATAATTAGATTGAAAGTGTGTGTTAAATACATTATATTATTGTTTTGAACGATAAATTTCGAAGAAAAAAACGCACAATCAAGTATATACGGGTCATCCGGGCCGGGCCGTTTTTTACATGGTGGACATGGACAGTGTTTGTGACCCGGCCCGCACCTTACGGGTAGAATTTTTAGATATGGCCTGCCCCGAACCCGGTTCGAGCCCGCTTTTGTACATATCTAGGTGTGAAAACTTTAAAGCTGAATATGAACCCTAAAAACATAAATCTTGTGCCAGGAAAGACGAAATGAACCAAACATATATGAAATATATCAAATGAAACTGAATTAAAATAATCGAAAGCTTGTGAACTAAACTAGGTTACACAATGCATCGATTCGAACAAAAATATTCGTAGCCCTAAAAAGTGAAAGATAGATGCATCCATTGCCATGGAAAAGCTTCCATACCAATTCAGATTGCACAAGCTATGTAACGAGCACAACAAAAGGAAACTCAACCCTAGAAAAGCTGAAAGACAATTGAATCACAAAAGAGAGCTTCAACGAACATACAGAACCCTAAAAAAAATGAAAGATAGTTGAATAACAAAAGAGAGCTTCAATGAACACACGGGAAGGATTCCAAGCCATGCAAGGAGAATTGATAAGATCGAGATCGTGATAATATCGAATTCATATAGTCGTATATTTTGTTATTTACTTTCCTAGTTATTATCTTATATCTATTAAAGCATAAACCTCTATTGTCACGTGTCAACGCCAGGTTTCTCGAAGTCTAAAAAATTATTTTAAAAAGTGATTTCTAAATGTTAATATAAATTGAAAATTGATTTCTAAATTTTTTAAAAACTATTTAAATAAATACTTTTATAAAAAGTAGTTTTTAAATTTTTACGAATTTTTTTTACCAACAAGCATATTTTAACAAATCAATTTTAAAATATAATTAATTAGAAGAGATAAATACTTAAAAGAGAATTAAAAATCATAATATTGATTATAATTTCATTTTTCGGATTTTTATTTTACAAAAATATACATATAAATTTCTAAGTATTAAACATTTATTAAAACTGAACCCGCACAAAGTGCGGGTAATACACTAGTCTTATATCTATTAAAGCAGAAGCCTCTATTGCCATGTGTCAACGCCAGGTTTCTCGAAGCCTAAAAAATTATTTTAAAAAGTGACTTCTAAATGTTAATATAAATTGAAAATTGATTTCTAAATTTTTTAAAAACTATTTAAATAAATACTTTTATAAAAAATAGTTTTTAAATTTTTACGAATTTTTTAGCAACAAGCATATCTTAACAAATCAATTTTAAAATATAATTAATTAGAAGAGATAAATACTTAAAAGAGAATTAAAAATCATAATATTGATTATAATTTTATTTTTCGGATTTTTATTTTACAAAAATATACATATAAATTTCTAAGCATTAAACATTTATTAAAACTGAACCCGCACAAAGTGCGGGTAATACACTAGTTCTCTTGTAAGTCCCAAGGCCGTCCAATGGTTAACGGAGGCCTGTTCTATATGTAAATTACATATATTTATTTAATAAATAAATTAAAAAATAATAGTATTATTTTAGATTTTTATTCCGGAGATTAAATTCATTTGTAGATAAATAAAATTTAAGTTATTTTGTAAGAAAATGTACAATTTCATCTATAATACTAACCAGAAGATAGTATATATATATATATATATATATATATATTATATTTTCATAAATAAACAAAATGATTACTAATTAAGTACATATAAGTACATTTACAACACAGTAATATAAAAGTTATAATTTACCTTTAATTAATAAACATGATTATAAACTTTTACAGTTAAAGATCTTCAAAAATATAATTTTATTTATACATTTAACGGTACAGAAAAATAGGTTGGATGAGGGCCAACAAAAATATTAAATGAGAAAAAAAAAGCTAGAAAGAAGGATATTACGAGCCCCACAAAAATATATTAAATGAGAACATAAAAGGAGCAAGAAAGAATGGTCCCAAGACCATTGTGCTATATCCTAGTTACAATCCACCTTATCACTAAGAACTTTACAACCTAAACATCAATATGTGTCCTAAATATTTTGGGGCCATGTGCCAACAGGTCGAATGGAACTCCTTGTTGGACGGGCCTAGTAAGCCTATCCAAAGATTATCATAATGGAAGTAGGAGGAAGATGCACATTGACAATTGGAGAGTTCTATGTACTTTTAAAGATAATGGAGGCCTTGGAATTAAAACTATGGAGGAGTTAAACTTGGCTCTTGTGGAAAAAGTTGGGTGGAGATTCCTTATGACGACTCGAGTTTGTGGGCTAGAGTCCTCAAGAGCAAGTGCATCAGATCTTCGGGAATAAACCACTTAGCACCTTCATACGTTTGGACGAGCATACAAAGAGGTGTTAGCGAGGTTGTACGTCCTGGACAACGATGGCTCGTAGGGAATGGCGAGGACACTAATTTTTGGGAGGATAACTGGTTGTTGGAGTGTCCGCTTATCGAGCATGCCACTGCTGAGGTAGATGCGCAACAACGCTCCAGTAAAGTTGTAGATTACTGGACTGAGGTTGTGGGTTGGAGGTGAGATCTCATCGGATCTTCGCTCCCTAACTCTACCATCTTGGCTCTAGCTGCTACGGGCCTCCTTCCCAACTCTAAGTCCTTTAGATGTGACTAGTTTGGCAGTTGTAGAGACGAGCTGTCTTGGCAGTGGAGCAGCGATGGCAATTTCTCTGTGGCCTCAGTTTACCGAATGCTCAAGAAGGAGAGTGCGCTCTGCTGCATGGAGAAGGCGGTTTTCCAGAGAGTGTGGAAGTTAGGTATGTAGGAGAGAGTTAGGATTTTTGCTTGAAAACTTCTACAAGGAGGAGTCCTATCTAATGAGGAGAGATTGAGGAGACATGTATGCCCTTCCTGTCAAGGACAATCGGAGTCATACGAGCATTTGTTTAGAGATTTCCGTACAAGTAGAAGGATGTGGATGAAACTTGACGCGAGATACCACGATCCGCATATTTTTTTACCTACCATTTACATCATGGATAAGTGGTAATATCCTATCGAATTATAAGTTTAATAATTATTGCGATTGGAGTGTTATTTTTGTTGTAGGGATGTGGTGGTTATGGAGATAGAGAAATGAGAGAGTTTTCGAGAATAAGAGGAAAAGACCGGATGGGCATGTCTTTGTTGTGGAGAAGGCTTTGGAGTACACCATAGCTTGGAAGAAGTTTCTAGTATTAGGACGAGCAACCACGGGTGGTGATTCAAGTGAAATGGAACCCCCAACTAGAGGATACCCTGAAGATCAACACCAATGGAGCTGTTAGAAGCGATGAAAAAGCTGTTGCGGCAGGTGTTATTAGGAACAACGCGGGAGAGTGACAACTTGGTTTCGTTGCAAACATGGTTATATGTACTGTTCCAATGGTGGAAATGTGGGGCATATAATGCGGGTTGAAGTTTGCATGGGAGAGTGGGAGCCGTGTTATGATTCTGGAATCAGACTCACAGTTGACCATCACTTTCCTAGGCAAAAATGCCCCAAGATGTCACCCTCTTCCCAGTCTGGTTAGTAAATGCCAAGACTATCTTAGAGGGGACTGGGTTATCCAGTTCCGTCATGCCTTCCGCGAGGCCAACAATGTCGCGGGCTTCTTAACTACTCTTGCTTTTGAGTTCCCTCTTGGTGTTAATGTATTGTCTGACCCTCCCGAAGGTGTAGTGGATCTTTTGCATTGTGATGTAAGGGGTCGGGTATCCCCCGCTTGCATACTACTTCACTCTTTCTTTCATATATAATAAACACGACTAGATGCGCCGGAGACCACTAACTCTCCTTCCCACAAAAAAAGATTATCATAATATCAATCATTCTACCGACGACCTCTTATTAGCGACTAATTGCTTCAAATTGAATAAAATATATTCAAATGCCCGAACCATAAAACCGAAAATAGACAACCATAAGACCAATGACCGAACCCTAAAAACGGATCCGATCAAGTTTTAAAGAACACATCCCTACAACTATTTTAAAAATATGGTGTGATATATTTAACCCTTTTAAAAGGGCAAAATTATTTCCACCACCTCAAATTAAGATTAACGCACCCAAGTTTCGTTTAAATTGTTTATGTATAAATTTGTCTTATTATCGCACCAATGATGCTTTGATTTTTTTTAAAGTATTATCGCACCGAAGGTGCGATTAGGATATAATTTTTTTTTCCAAATTATATTCTATTATTAGTAGTTTTAGGAGGTTTGTAACTAGTTTCAGTTCTCGTGTTTATGAGTTTCACGATGTTAAAGTATTATCGCACCATTGGTGGCTGAATCTCCACTGGAGAAACCACCCTCTCCGCCGACGAAGACAAAATCGCCGGAGACGGTGCGGTAACGGGAACCAAGGGAAAGGCGAGCAGGTGGAAGGTAGCATTAGGAAGCTCGGTAGGGGCGGTGCTTGGGGCGTTTTTATTAGGTTTGTTGCTGATTGCAATGGTGGTGAGAGCGAAATAGAGGATGAAGGTGGAGGAAGATAGGGTGAGAAGAGCGTACGAGGAGGCGGCGTTGCAGGTGTCGATGGTGGACCAGAGCTCCGGTGCCGGCCGGTGTAATAACCAAAAATTTTAAGTTCCGGTAAAGTGAAATTAAACAAAGTCCGATGAGACCATGGTAAATAAATAAATCAGTAAAATAAAACGAGTTTAGTTTTATCATTTATGTGACCTAGATTCACATAAAATGATAAATTAAATTCCCGGAAATAACTTACGCTTTTAAAATAAAATCAATTATAATTTATAAATACGGAAACTAATTCCGTATTATATAAATTCCCGCACTTTAACGAGTTCCTTTTTCCGTCCTAAAAATAATAATAATTCCGTATTATTTAACGAGTTTGTCTTTCCGTTCTAATGGGAGAGTAGGCCGAATGGCCCACTAGCAAGCCCGATAATATATTCAGTCAGCCCATTTTAATTAAATTATCCTAATTACCCTATTAACTCTAACCCTAAACCATCGCTTCCCTCATCCATCTGCCGCTTACTCGTTATCTCTACCGAACTGCAACGGAACGTTGCTTCTCCTCCTCCCTCGCAACGCCGAAGCCACGACCACCAGCCGGAGTCCGCTCCCACCAGAAACGCCGCCCAGGACCTGCGCCGCTCCGTCCGCCGGCGACTGCAGCAGCCAGGTGAGCCTTCTTCTCCTTCCTTCCCTATTCTGGATTTGCGGGAATAACCATCTCGCCTCCGCAGCCGACTGCTGTTTTGCTTCGCTTTCCACCGGAGAAGCCGCCACCACTGCTCCCGTAGACTTCCTCGCACGCCGGCACTGCAGACCGACTGGTGAGTCACTCTTCTCCCGTCCTTCCCCTTCACTGTCTCCTGTTCCGTGTGCCTAATCGACTAGAGCGGTCCCTCACGGATCCTGCAGTGATAGCCGGCCAGTAGAACGGTGCAACAGGGGAGTATACGAGCCATTCCTTTGCAGCCGAAGGAGACGCCGGAACCCGCCACCACTGTCCCGCAGCAACAGCAGGCCGATCACCCAGGAGAAGCCGCCGGAACGCTAGCGCTGTTTAGGACCTTAACGCCGGACTGCAGTTCCGTAAGCTTGCTCCTCCTCTCTTCAACTTCACTGTCATCCATGTGTATGTGAACTGCTGTTGTTGAGCCTAAGCATAAGTAACATAACGTTAATGAGCTGCTGAGTATGTTTCATAAAATGGAAGGAAGGACTGCTGTAAATTTAATTTAAGTGCTTCAGCTTTTAGGTTTCGAACAGCCCATCTTGTCGATCAATTATAAAATGTTTGGATAAAGATCCACCGTTGAATTTTGGATATGTTGTAGACGGATATATGTAGTTTATCCTATTAAAATTTGGGGAGAAATGAACGGTCGGATTGAAAGTTACGAGCTCCCGAAGTTAGGTAGTTGAGCAGTTTTATTGAACTTATAAATTTGACTAAGTATAAGAAAGTAGAGTGAGGAACCGACTTTGGGAATTATTATAAAAATATCGGCTGAACAGTTTGGGGAAATTCTTTCTTCTAAGGCTAGATAGAACCTCATAGATGATCTAGATATTAAATTCGGAAATTTTATAAACCGTTAAGAATTTTATATTTAGAGCCGAAGTTAAGCCTTTTTCGGTTCTTCCGGAAAATAGAAACATAGGAAAAATGTCTGTTTCGCACCTAATAAAATTCTAAGAGTTAGGATATATTTTAGAACTTCAAATAGGAGTTTGGACATGAATTTTAGGGTCTTCGAGAAAATCGGAACGAAGGGTAAAATGGTCATTTTACCCTAAAACTAATAATGTAGCTAGTACGTCTTAATACTCATTTACTCTCAGAAGTTTTAGACTTCTATCTACGTGAAAGTGTGCTAATACACTTATTGCCTTTAACAGGCAACTGAGTGGGTACAGTTACAGAGCAAGTGGTTACTAAAGAGTCGAGCGTTATAACAGGTAAGTCCTTTGGGCTTACTTAGCTGACTGCTAAATATGAGTATAAATGATGATGGTGGTGTGTGATTGACATGTTAGAGAGATAGGTTGTGATATATAAATACCGACCTGTATTTTGGCCTAAGAGTAACGGGCGGTGGCATTCCGCTCAGTAGCTCGCAGGGCGCTGGGGGTTTCTTTCGGGACTAGTCCACACATGGTTTGTAGTGATGCTACCAAAGGAAGTCAGCTATACCTACACCAGTTGGATAAGGAACGGAGGCAAGAACTAATAATAGTTCTCGTGCCACAACTTAAATTGAATAATGTGAATCACTTAAATAACAGATAATAATTGGTTGAGTGCCAGCATGATGTTTGTTTACTTTTGTCTCTGCTTGTGTTTGTGCTGTTATTATTTTACTTATATTTGGTTAGTTAGCTAACGGTTGATATGTTGTTTAGATTTGACACAGGTTAGAGCAGATGCCGAGTGATCCAGATGGTAGTGGTCAGCCGGGGTGTCGTGCTTTAGGTCGTTTTGCAGTTTTTGCATTTGTGGGTTTTTCAGTTGAACATCTTTTCCTTTCGTACTTTGAGATATTACTTTTCCGGCTGTAGTTGATCTGGTCACATTCATGCATTGATAAAAACTATTTTATGATTTTTAGTTTTCCTTATCGGTGCCTTGTTGTAAGATCATGTTAAGTTGTTGTCAAACTAAGGTCGGGACCCACTGTGCGGTCCTAACCAGTAACTCCCTAAGTTGTAAAATTTGGGGTGTTACAACATGGTATCAGAGCTCTAGGTTGGCAACAATGGCACTTGAATCTTCTAAAAAGGTCGTATAAGTAAATAAACAGAACCCGAAAGGGGTCTGAGTTTTCCAACGAAAAATTTTTGTTTTAAATGCATACAGAGTCGGGTTGGGATAGAAAGTACGGACGACCACCACTACCTCTGCGGATCTCGGTAATCTTAGAATAATTATGGACTTGTAATGTTATGATAGATTAGCAGTTATAACTATAGTGATTACTATTCGTGCAGATGGCACGTACTAGGGCTGCACAAGTGACTGGCCGAGGTAGGGGTCGTCCCCCCCCTTCCCCCAGTCAGACAGGATCGAGCTGATAGCACCCCTACTGTCAGAGGGCGTGGTCGTGTGGGTAGACCTCCACTAGGGAGAGGTCAAGGACGAGTCCCTCGAGATGACCCACCTGCAGCAAGCGTACCAGAGGCTGCTGTAGAGGAAGTAGCTGAGAGTGTAGGCCCCGAGGTCAGGCCTGTGCCCGCCGCTAGGTCTGGAGCGCAGGGAGCTCGTTCTATTGAGTCGGGACGGGTCTCTATTGGAGCATCGGAGTATAGAGAGTTCAGAGCCTATGTTGAGCGCAGGGAAGAAGCTGCCAGAGTGGAGAGGCTTACTCAGGTACCATCAGTGGAGCCGGCTAGGTCAGCTCAGGTGACACAGGGAGTGTCTCAGGTGCCGGCTGTATCTGAGAGGAGGGCTGCTGTTGATAGAGCACCTACTGGGGCCAGAGCACCGAGACCGGATGAGTGGTTGAAGGCTTTCAACTCTCAGAAGGTCCCCTCATTCAGCGGAGAGATAGGGCTAGAGGTGGAGCACTGGATAGGGAAGATTGAGACTGCTTTGGAGGCAATACGTTGCCCCGTGGACCGACAGGTGGATTTGATACAGACCTGCTTCACAAATGATGCTCATTCATGGTGGCGTACCATTCGTAGCCGAGTCACCAGCTGGGAGCAGATGAAGACCATTGTTAGAGACAGGTACTGCCCAGTTTCGCTGAGGAGGGAGAGATTCCAGGATTTCATTGAGGCGGGATTCGAGGAAATCCCGATTGTTGCAGCCATAAAGAAGTTTCAGAAGGAGTTGACTTTGCTTGGACCGTCTGCACCTCCAGAAGAGCAGCATGTTTATCTTTTCTCCAGGAGGTTGAGAGAGAGTACCCGATCCTACCTGGCTGGATTCCGCTGTGAGACCTTGTCTGATTATCAGGATAGGGCCTCTGCTTATGAGAGAGATAGGCCAGCTTCTAGGAAAGCAGCACAGTCTAGTGGGCCGGATAAGCGGCAGAGGACAGGACATGCTGGTAGCAGTGGGGCAATAGCAGGCCATAGTAGAGGACAGACTCAGGGGAGGTCCAGCTACCACTATACAGTCCGGACACCCAGTGGAGATCGACAGTGCTTTAACTGTGGTGGCCGTGATCACATTAAGCCGGACTGCCCGAAACCACTGGTCACTTGCTTTACTTGTGGGAAGCCGGGACACAGGGCTACTTTCTGCCGTCAGGGCAAGGCTTCTTCTCAGCAGGGATCTTCTCCTGCAGGTGCTGAGAAGAGTGTACAGAGACCCCCTCAGTACCGAGCTCCGAGTCAGCAGCAGCAGCAGTACCGGGCTCCAGGACATCCTGCTTCATACAGTGCTGCACAGGAGTCAGGTCGTGGCAGAGGACGTGGTAGTACCACTGACACTAGAGGAGGACCATCGAGAGTGTTTGAGCTGAGGAGCACTGAGCAGCCTGCAGCACCTCCGACCACAGGTACCATTTGGATCCATGACTTACCTGTGCGTGTTTTATTTGATACGGGTGCCACGCACTCCTTTATATCAGATGCATGTGTAGATAGGTTGTCCTTAGCTACAGTAGAGGGTGTACCTTTTGTGGTTGGGTTACCAGATGGGGGTAAGGTGAGAGGATCTCGAGAGATTTATGACTGCCCTATTCACCTGGGAGGCCGGATTTGGTTAGTAAATTTTCTAGTCATGCCCCTAGCACATGAGGACGTGATACTAGGGATAGATTGGATGACTAGACATGGAGCCGTCTTGGATATTGGTAGGAGGACTGTGACTGTTGCCACGGAGGAGGGCCACAGAGTTATATTCCGAGGTTGGGACCTCGGAAAGTCCGGCACAGTCATCAGTGCAGTGAGGGCAGCCAGATTGATAGCACAGGGTTGCGAGGCCTTCTGGTGTTATGCCATGAAGGAGCGCAAGAGCCTGACAGTAGAGGAGATACCAGTCGCATGTGAGTTTGCAGAGGTCTTCAGGGACGACTTACCAGGGCTACCCCCACAGAGGAGTGTGGATTTTAGCATCGAGTTAGAGCCGGGCACGAGACCGATCTCGAAGGCCCCGTACCGCATGGCCCCGATAGAGCTGCTTGAGCTGAAGAAGCAGTTAGAGGAGTTAGCAGAGAAGGGCTTCATACGCCCTAGTGTTTCTCCCTGGGGCGCACCAGTACTGTTTGTGAGGAAGAAGGATGGATCGATGAGACTGTGTATCGACTACAGAGAGTTGAACAAGGTCACCATCAAGAATAAGTATCCATTGCCTCGCATAGATGATCTGCTGGACCAGCTGCATGGAGTGTCAGTGTTCTCGAGGATAGATTTGAGATCGAGTTATCACCAGCTGAGGGTGAGAGATCAGGACATACCTAAGACGGCATTCCGGACTAGGTATGGTCATTATGAGTTTGTAGTGATGCCATTCGGGCTCACTAATGCGCCAGCAGTATTTATGGAGTTGATGAATGGGATTTTCATCGACTTCTTAGACCAGTTTGTAGTGGTCTTCATCGACGACATTCTAGTTTACTCTAGAAGTCGAGAGGAGCATGCTGGACACTTGAGGACCGTGCTGCAGATTCTACAGGATAGTCAGCTATATGCTAAACTAACCAAGTGTGAGTTCTGGATGTCCGAGGTGGCATTCCTTGGCCATGTAGTGACTGCTGAGGGGATTAAGGTCGACCCGGCGAAGATTGAGTCAGTGTCTTCTTGGCAACCTCCGAAGAATGTGAAGGAGGTTCGCAGTTTCCTTGGATTGGCAGGGTATTACCGTCGGTTTGTGGAAGGGTTTTCCCTGATCGCCCGACCACTCACTTCCCTCCTAAGGAAGACTACTCGGTTCGTTTGGTCTGAGCCGTGTCAGCAGAGTTTTGATGAGCTGAAGAGGAGATTGACGTCTGCTCCGATCTTAGCACAGCCTGAGGGTACAGAGGACTTCATAGTGTACAGTGATGCATCCAAGCTGGGCTTGGGGTGTGTCTTGATGCAGAGGGGTAAGGTTATAGCATATGCGTCTCGACAGCTGAAGACGTATGAAGAGAACTACCCCACTCATGACCTAGAGTTAGCAGCAGTAGTGCACGCTCTTAAGATCTGGCGTCATTATCTCTATGGAGCGACCTGTCAGATCTTCACAGACCATAAGAGTCTGAAGTACATATTCACTCAGCGGGAGTTGAATAACCGCCAGAGGCGGTGGCTAGAGTTGATCAAGGATTTTGACCTTGAGATTCTTTACCACCCCGGAAAGGCGAATGTAGTTGCCGACGCTTTGAGTCGGAAGACGCCTCAGGAGAAGGCGATAGCCCGGTTGACAGTACAGCCACAGCTACAGAGAGACTTAGCTTGGTTAGAGATAGAGATCCAGTTCCCGGATACAGCTCATCAGTTAGCCACCATAGAGTTGCTCCCTGACCTGTTGGGTGAGATCCGACAGAAGTAGGAGACCTGTCCGATGTTGACCCGGATCCTGGACCGGATGGCACGAGATGAGGCACCTCAGTTCACTATTGGTGCCGATGGAGTGATGAGACGACAGGACCGTGTTTGTGTGCCATCAGACCGTGAGCTTAGGCAGAGGATACTAGGTGAGGCTCATACTACCCCTTACTCCGTACATCCAGGAGCGAGTAAGATGTATAGGGATTTGAGACGTTCCTTCTGGTGGGGTGGTTTGAAGCCTGATGTGGCCCGTTATGTAGCTCAGTGTGCGACCTGTCAGCAGGTCAAGATTGAGCACCGTAGATCCGGAGGAGAGCTACACCCACTTCCAGTACCACACTGGAAGTGGGAAGACATTTCTATGGATTTCGTCACTGGATTGAGGCTCAGCAGAGGCTTTGATGCCATTTGGGTGGTAGTAGACCGTCTGACGAAGACCGCACGTTTCATTCCGATTAAGGAGACGTGGCCGGTAAGTCGTCTAGCAGAGGAGTTCACCAGGCATATTGTGAGACTCCATGGAGTACCGAGGACTATCGTATCCGACAGGGATGGACGTTTTACCTCGAGGTTCTGGCAGCAGGTACATACTGCTCTGGGTACGAGTCTTCACTTTACCACTGCCTACCACCCACAGACAGACGGTCAGTCAGAGAGGACCATCCAGACCCTGGAGGACATGTTACGGGCATGTGTGCTAGATTGGGGACAGGTATGGCCAGATCACCTCCCACTAGTAGAGTTTTCATATAATAACAGCTGGCATGCGTCTATTGGGATGGCACCTTATGAGGCTTTGTACGGACGGAAATGTCGTACACCGCTATCTTGGGATGAGCCTAGTAAGGCTGACGGAGTAGTACCAGATCAGATACAGGACGACATCGCCCGGATTGCCTTAGTCCGGGAAAGGATGTTAGCAGCTCAGAGTCGTCAGAAGTCCTACGCCGACAAAAGGCGTCGACCTTTGGAGTTTAGAGTAGGTGCACAGGTGTGGTTGAGGGTGTCACCTACGAGGGGAGTTAGACGTTTCGGCATTAAGGGGAAGCTGAGTCCCCGGTATGTCGGACCATTTGAGATCGTAGAGAGAGTCGGAGAGGTTGCCTACCGACTAGCACTGCCACAAAGATTAGAGGGAGTACACCCAGTTTTTCATGTATCTCAGCTGCGAGAGTACATTCCGGATCCGAGACACGTCATCAGCCATGAGGATCTGATAGTGGTCAGCCGGGGTGTCGTACTTTAGGACTTTTTGCAGTTTTTTGCATTCGTGGGTTTTTCTGTTGAACATTGTTTCCTTCCGTACCTTGATATATTGCTTTTCCGGCTGTAGTTGATCTGGTCACATTCATGCATTGATAAAAACTATTTTATGATTTTTAGCTTTTCCTTATCGGTGCCTTGTTGTAAGATCATGTTAAGTTGTTGTCAAACTAAGGTCGGGACCCACTGTGCGGTCCTAACCAGTAACTCCCTAAGTTGTAAAATTTGGGGTGTTACAACATGGTATCAGAGCTCTAGGTTGGCAACAATGGCACTTGAATCTTCTAAAAAGGTCGTATAAGTAAATAAACAGAACCCGAAAGGGGTCTGAGTTTTCCAACGAAAAATTTTGGTTTTAAATGCATACAGAGTCGGGTTGGGATAGAAAGTACGGACGACCACC
This sequence comes from Fagopyrum esculentum, assembly GCA_033239045.1. Classification (NCBI taxonomy): domain Eukaryota; kingdom Viridiplantae; phylum Streptophyta; class Magnoliopsida; order Caryophyllales; family Polygonaceae; genus Fagopyrum; species Fagopyrum esculentum. The sequence continues at coordinate 127,290,898 of BSUD01000006.1, read as the reverse complement.
ACTACCTCTGCGGATCTCGGTAATCTTAGAAAATTTATGGACTTGTAATGCTATGATAGATTAGCTAGTTATAACTATAGTGATTACTGTTCGTGCAGATGGCACGTACTAGGGCTGCACAAGTGACTGGCCGAGGTAGGGGTCGTCCCCCCCCTTCCCCCAGTCAGGCAGGATAGAGCTGATAGCACCCCTACTGGCAGAGGGCGTGGTCGTGTGGGTAGACCTCCACTAGGGAGAGGTCAAGGACGAGTCCCTCGAGATGACCCACCTGCAGCAAGCGTACCAGAGGCTGCTGTAGAGGAAGTAGCTGAGAGTGTAGGCCCCGAGGTCAGGCCTGTGCCCGCCGCTAGGTCAGGAGCACAGGGAGCTCGTTCTACTGAGTCGGGACGTGTCTCTATTGGAGCATCGGAGTATAGAGAGTTCAGAGCCTATGTTGAGCGCAGGGAAGAAGCTGCCAGAGTGGAGAGGCTTACTCAGGTACCATCAGTGGAGCCGGCTAGGTCAGCTCAGGTGACACAGGGAGTGTCTCAGGTGCCGGCTGTATCTGAGAGGAGGGCTGCTGTTGATAGAGCACCTACTGGGGCCAGAGCACCGAGACCGGATGAGTGGTTGAAGGCTTTCAACTCTCAGAAGGTCCCCTCATTCAGCGGAGAGATAGGGCTAGAGGTGGAGCACTGGATAGGGAAGATTGAGACTGCTTTGGAGGCAATACGTTGCCCCGTGGACCGACAGGTGGATTTGATAGCACAGGGTTGCGAGGCCTTCTGGTGTTATGCCATGAAGGAGCGCAAGAGCCTGACAGTAGAGGAGATACCAGTCGCATGTGAGTTTGCAGAGGTCTTCAGGGACGACTTACCAGGGCTACCCCCACAGAGGAGTGTGGATTTTAGCATCGAGTTAGAGCCGGGCACGAGACCGATCTCGAAGGCCCCGTACCGCATGGCCCCGATAGAGCTGCTTGAGCTGAAGAAGCAGTTAGAGGAGTTAGCAGAGAAGGGCTTCATACGCCCTAGTGTTTCTCCCTGGGGCGCACCAGTGCTGTTTGTGAGGAAGAAGGATGGATCGATGAGACTGTGTATCGACTACAGAGAGTTGAACAAGGTCACCATCAAGAATAAGTATCCATTGCCTCGCATAGATGATCTGTTGGACCAGCTGCATGGAGCATCAGTGTTCTCGAGGATAGATTTGAGATCGGGTTATCACCAGCTGAGGGTGAGAGACCAGGACATACCTAAGACGGCATTCCGGACTAGGTATGGTCATTATGAGTTTGTAGTGATGCCATTCGGGCTCACTAATGCGCCAGCAGTATTTATGGAGTTGATGAATGGAATTTTCATCGACTTCTTAGACCAGTTTGTCGTGGTCTTCATCGACGACATTCTAGTTTACTCTAGAAGTCGAGAGGAGCATGCCGGACACTTGAGGACAGTGCTGCAGATTCTACAGGATAGTCAGCTATATGCTAAACTATCCAAGTGTGAGTTCTGGATGTCAGAGGTGGCATTCCTTGGCCATGTAGTGACTGCTGAGGGGATTAAGGTCGACCCGGCGAAGATTGAGTCAGTGTCTTCTTGGCAACCTCCGAAGAATGTGAAGGAGGTTCGCAGTTTCCTTGGATTGGCAGGGTATTACCGTCGGTTTGTGGAAGGGTTTTCCCTGATCGCCCGACCACTCACTTCCCTCCTAAGGAAGACTACTCGGTTCGTCTGGTCTGAGCCGTGTCAGCAGAGTTTTGATGAGCTGAAGAAGAGATTGACGTCTGCTCCGATCTTAGCACAGCCTGAGGGTACAGAGGACTTCGTAGTGTACAGTGATGCATCCAAGCTGGGCTTGGGGTGTGTCTTGATGCAGAGGGGTAAGGTTATAGCATATGCGTCTCGACAGCTGAAGACGTATGAAGAGAACTACCCCACTCATGACCTAGAGTTAGCAGCAGTAGTGCACGCTCTTAAGATCTGGCGTCATTATCTCTATGGAGCGACCTGTCAGATCTTCACAGACCATAAGAGTCTGAAGTACATATTCACTCAGCGGGAGTTGAATAACCGCCAGAGGCGGTGGCTAGAGTTGATCAAGGATTTTGACCTTGAGATTCTTTACCACCCTGGAAAGGCGAATGTAGTTGCCGACGCTTTGAGTCGGAAGACGCCTCAGGAGAAGGCGATAGCCCGGTTGACAGTACAGCCACAGCTGCAGAGAGACTTAGCTTGGTTAGAGATTGAGATCCAGTTCCCGGATACAGCTCATCAGTTAGCCACCATAGAGTTACTCCCTGACCTGTTGGGTGAGATCCGACAGAAGCAGGAGGCCTGTCCGATGTTGACCCGGATCCGGGACCGGATGGCACGAGATGAGGCACCTCAGTTCACTATTGGTGCCGATGGAGTGATGAGACGACAGGACCGTGTTTGTGTGCCATCAGACCGTGAGCTGAGGCAGAGGATACTAGGTGAGGCTCATACTACCCCTTACTCCGTACATCCAGGAGCGAGTAAGATGTATAGGGACTTGAGACGTTCCTTCTGGTGGGGTGGCTTGAAGCCTGATGTGGCCCGTTATGTAGCTCAGTGTGCGACCTGTCAGCAGGTCAAGATTGAGCACCGTAGATCCGGAGGAGAGCTACACCCACTTCCAGTACCACACTGGAAGTGGGAAGACATTTCTATGGATTTCGTCACTGGTTTGAGGCTCAGCAGAGGTTTTGATGCCATTTGGGTAGTAGTAGACCGTCTGACGAAGACCGCACGTTTCATTCCGATTAAGGAAACGTGGCCGGTAAGTCGCCTAGCAGAGGAGTTCACCAGGCATATTGTGAGACTCCATGGAGTACCGAGGACTATCGTCTCCGACAGGGATGGACGTTTTACCTCGAGGTTCTGGCAGCAGGTACATACGGCTCTGGGTACGAGTCTTCACTTTACCACTGCCTACCACCCACAGACAGACGGTCAGTCAGAGAGGACCATCCAGACCTTGGAGGACATGTTACGGGCATGTGTGCTAGATTGGGGACAGGTATGGCCAGATCACCTCCCACTAGTAGAGTTTTCATATAATAACAGCTGGCATGCGTCTATTGGGATGGCACCTTATGAGGCTTTGTACGGCCGGAGATGTCGTACACCGCTATGTTGGGATGAGCCTAGCAAGGCTGATGGAGGAGTACCAGATCAGATACAGGACGACATCGCCCGGATTGCCTTAGTCCGGGAGAGGATGTTAGCAGCTCAGAGTCGTCAGAAGTCCTACGCCGATAAGAGGCGTCGACCTTTGGAGTTTAGAGTAGGTGCACAGGTGTGGTTGAGAGTGTCACCTACGAGGGGAGTTAGACGTTTCGGCATTAAGGGGAAGCTGAGTCCCCGGTATGTCGGACCATTTGAGATCGTAGAGAGAGTTGGAGAAGTTGCCTACCGACTAGCACTGCCACCGAGACTAGAGGGAGTACACCCAGTTTTTCATGTATCTCAGCTGCGGGAGTATATTCCGGATCCGAGACACGTCATCAGCCATGAGGATCTGATAGTGGTCAGCCGGGGTGTCGTACTTTAGGACTTTTTGCAGTTTTTTGCATTCGTGGGTTTTTCTGTTGAACATTGTTTCCTTCCGTACCTTGATATATTGCTTTTCCGGCTGTAGTTGATCTGGTCACATTCATGCATTGATAAAAACTATTTTATGATTTTTAGCTTTTCCTTATCGGTGCCTTGTTGTAAGATCATGTTAAGTTGTTGTCAAACTAAGGTCGGGACCCACTGTGCGGTCCTAACCAGTAACTCCCTAAGTTGTAAAATTTGGGGTGTTACAACATGGTATCAGAGCTCTAGGTTGGCAACAATGGCACTTGAATCTTCTAAAAAGGTCGTATAAGTAAATAAACAGAACCCGAAAGGGGTCTGAGTTTTCCAACGAAAAATTTTGGTTTTAAATGCATACAGAGTCGGGTTGGGATAGAGAGTACGGACGACCACCACTACCTCTGCGGATCTCGGTAATCTTAGAAAATTTATGGACTTGTAATGCTATGATAGATTAGCTAGTTATAACTATAGTGATTACTGTTCGTGCAGATGGCACGTACTAGGGCTGCACAAGTGACTGGCCGAGGTAGGGGTCGTCCCCCCCCTTCCCCCAGTCAGGCAGGATAGAGCTGATAGCACCCCTACTGGCAGAGGGCGTGGTCGTGTGGGTAGACCTCCACTAGGGAGAGGTCGAGGACGAGTCCCTCGAGATGACACACCTGCAGCAGACGTACCAGAGGTTGCTGTAGAGGAAGTAGCTGAGAGTGTAGGCCCCGAGGTCAGGCCTGTGCCCGCCGCTAGGTCTGGAGCACAGGGAGCTCGTTCTACTGAGTCGGGACGTGTCTCTATTGGAGCATCGGAGTATAGAGAGTTCAGAGCCTATGTTGAGCGCAGGGAAGAAGCTGCCAGAGTGGAGAGGCTTACTCAGGTACCATCAGTGGAGCCGGCTAGGTCAGCTCAGGTGACACAGGGAGTGTCTCAGGTGCCGGCTGTATCTGAGAGGAGGGCTGCTGTTGATAGAGCACCTACTGGGGCCAGAGCACCGAGACCGGATGAGTGGTTGAAGGCTTTCAACTCTCAGAAGGTCCCCTCATTCAGCGGAGAGATAGGGCTAGAGGTGGAGCACTGGATAGGGAAGATTGAGACTGCTTTGGAGGCCATACGTTGCCCCGTGGACCGACAGGTGGATTTGATAGCACAGGGTTGCGAGGCCTTCTGGTGTTATGCCATGAAGGAGCGCAAGAGCCTGACAGTAGAGGAGATACCAGTCGCATGTGAGTTTGCAGAGGTCTTCAGGGACGACTTACCAGGGCTACCCCCACAGAGGAGTGTGGATTTTAGCATCGAGTTAGAGCCGGGCACGAGACCGATCTCGAAGGCCCCGTACCGCATGGCCCCGATAGAGCTGCTTGAGCTGAAGAAGCAGTTAGAGGAGTTAGCAGAGAAGGGCTTCATACGCCCTAGTGTTTCTCCCTGGGGCGCACCAGTACTGTTTGTGAGGAAGAAGGATGGATCGATGAGACTGTGTATCGACTACAGAGAGTTGAACAAGGTCACCATCAAGAATAAGTATCCATTGCCTCGCATAGATGATCTGCTGGACCAGCTGCATGGAGTGTCAGTGTTCTCGAGGATAGATTTGAGATCGAGTTATCACCAGCTGAGGGTGAGAGATCAGGACATACCTAAGACGGCATTCCGGACTAGGTATGGTCATTATGAGTTTGTAGTGATGCCATTCGGGCTCACTAATGCGCCAGCAGTATTTATGGAGTTGATGAATGGGATTTTCATCGACTTCTTAGACCAGTTTGTAGTGGTCTTCATCGACGACATTCTAGTTTACTCTAGAAGTCGAGAGGAGCATGCTGGACACTTGAGGACCGTGCTGCAGATTCTACAGGATAGTCAGCTATATGCTAAACTAACCAAGTGTGAGTTCTGGATGTCCGAGGTGGCATTCCTTGGCCATGTAGTGACTGCTGAGGGGATTAAGGTCGACCCGGCGAAGATTGAGTCAGTGTCTTCTTGGCAACCTCCGAAGAATGTGAAGGAGGTTCGCAGTTTCCTTGGATTGGCAGGGTATTACCGTCGGTTTGTGGAAGGGTTTTCCCTGATCGCCCGACCACTCACTTCCCTCCTAAGGAAGACTACTCGGTTCGTTTGGTCTGAGCCGTGTCAGCAGAGTTTTGATGAGCTGAAGAGGAGATTGACGTCTGCTCCGATCTTAGCACAGCCTGAGGGTACAGAGGACTTCATAGTGTACAGTGATGCATCCAAGCTGGGCTTGGGGTGTGTCTTGATGCAGAGGGGTAAGGTTATAGCATATGCGTCTCGACAGCTGAAGACGTATGAAGAGAACTACCCCACTCATGACCTAGAGTTAGCAGCAGTAGTGCACGCTCTTAAGATCTGGCGTCATTATCTCTATGGAGCGACCTGTCAGATCTTCACAGACCATAAGAGTCTGAAGTACATATTCACTCAGCGGGAGTTGAATAACCGCCAGAGGCGGTGGCTAGAGTTGATCAAGGATTTTGACCTTGAGATTCTTTACCACCCCGGAAAGGCGAATGTAGTTGCCGACGCTTTGAGTCGGAAGACGCCTCAGGAGAAGGCGATAGCCCGGTTGACAGTACAGCCACAGCTACAGAGAGACTTAGCTTGGTTAGAGATAGAGATCCAGTTCCCGGATACAGCTCATCAGTTAGCCACCATAGAGTTGCTCCCTGACCTGTTGGGTGAGATCCGACAGAAGTAGGAGACCTGTCCGATGTTGACCCGGATCCTGGACCGGATGGCACGAGATGAGGCACCTCAGTTCACTATTGGTGCCGATGGAGTGATGAGACGACAGGACCGTGTTTGTGTGCCATCAGACCGTGAGCTTAGGCAGAGGATACTAGGTGAGGCTCATACTACCCCTTACTCCGTACATCCAGGAGCGAGTAAGATGTATAGGGATTTGAGACGTTCCTTCTGGTGGGGTGGTTTGAAGCCTGATGTGGCCCGTTATGTAGCTCAGTGTGCGACCTGTCAGCAGGTCAAGATTGAGCACCGTAGATCCGGAGGAGAGCTACACCCACTTCCAGTACCACACTGGAAGTGGGAAGACATTTCTATGGATTTCGTCACTGGATTGAGGCTCAGCAGAGGCTTTGATGCCATTTGGGTGGTAGTAGACCGTCTGACGAAGACCGCACGTTTCATTCCGATTAAGGAGACGTGGCCGGTAAGTCGTCTAGCAGAGGAGTTCACCAGGCATATTGTGAGACTCCATGGAGTACCGAGGACTATCGTATCCGACAGGGATGGACGTTTTACCTCGAGGTTCTGGCAGCAGGTACATACTGCTCTGGGTACGAGTCTTCACTTTACCACTGCCTACCACCCACAGACAGACGGTCAGTCAGAGAGGACCATCCAGACCCTGGAGGACATGTTACGGGCATGTGTGCTAGATTGGGGACAGGTATGGCCAGATCACCTCCCACTAGTAGAGTTTTCATATAATAACAGCTGGCATGCGTCTATTGGGATGGCACCTTATGAGGCTTTGTACGGACGGAAATGTCGTACACCGCTATCTTGGGATGAGCCTAGTAAGGCTGACGGAGTAGTACCAGATCAGATACAGGACGACATCGCCCGGATTGCCTTAGTCCGGGAAAGGATGTTAGCAGCTCAGAGTCGTCAGAAGTCTTACGCCGACAAAAGGCGTCGACCTTTGGAGTTTAGAGTAGGTGCACAGGTGTGGTTGAGGGTGTCACCTACGAGGGGAGTTAGACGTTTCGGCATTAAGGGGAAGCTGAGTCCCCGGTATGTCGGACCATTTGAGATCGTAGAGAGAGTCGGAGAGGTTGCCTACCGACTAGCACTGCCACAAAGATTAGAGGGAGTACACCCAGTTTTTCATGTATCTCAGCTGCGAGAGTACATTCCGGATCCGAGACACGTCATCAGCCATGAGGATCTGATAGTGGAGCCTGACCATACATTTGTAGAGTACCCCGTAGCTGTCTTGGAACGCAGTATCAGACGTCTGCGATCCAAGGAGATACCTATGCTGAGGATCCAGTGGTCTAGGAGAGGAGCTGATGAGGCCACTTGGGAGACTGAGGAGAGTGTTAGACGTAACTACCCCGAGTTCTTGGCGGGGTTAGAGGTTACTCCTGTTTGACGGGTTAGTACTCGGATGTTGTGTTGTTTGACCTTTCAGGTTTTCATGTTGTTTTGAGTGTTTCTGTTTCTCTTTTGTGATACTTGTTTGATTGCTGCCTGAGTAGCTGCTTGGTAGAAAACAAAGGTGTGAGAAAACTAAAATATACCGAAAGAAATGTGTGAGTAAGGGAAATAATTTAAGTTTCGGGACGAAACTTCTTTTAAGGGGGCACTGATGTAATAACCAAAAATTTTAAGTTCCGGTAAAGTGAAATTAAACAAAGTCCGATGAGACCATGGTAAATAAATAAATCAGTAAAATAAAACGAGTTTAGTTTTATCATTTATGTGACCTAGATTCACATAAAATGATAAATTAAATTCCCGGAAATAACTTACGCTTTTAAAATAAAATCAATTATAATTTATAAATACGGAAACTAATTCCGTATTATATAAATTCCCGCACTTTAACGAGTTCCTTTTTCCGTCCTAAAAATAATAATAATTCCGTATTATTTAACGAGTTTGTCTTTCCGTTCTAATGGGAGAGTAGGCCGAATGGCCCACTAGCAAGCCCGATAATATATTCAGTCAGCCCATTTTAATTAAATTATCCTAATTACCCTATTAACTCTAACCCTAAACCATCGCTTCCCTCATCCATCTGCCGCTTACTCGTTATCTCTACCGAACTGCAACGGAACGTTGCTTCTCCTCCTCCCTCGCAACGCCGAAGCCACGACCACCAGCCGGAGTCCGCTCCCACCAGAAACGCCGCCCAGGACCTGCGCCGCTCCGTCCGCCGGCGACTGCAGCAGCCAGGTGAGCCTTCTTCTCCTTCCTTCCCTATTCTGGATTTGCGGGAATAACCATCTCGCCTCCGCAGCCGACTGCTGTTTTGCTTCGCTTTCCACCGGAGAAGCCGCCACCACTGCTCCCGTAGACTTCCTCGCACGCCGGCACTGCAGACCGACTGGTGAGTCACTCTTCTCCCGTCCTTCCCCTTCACTGTCTCCTGTTCCGTGTGCCTAATCGACTAGAGCGGTCCCTCACGGATCCTGCAGTGATAGCCGGCCAGCAGAACGGTGCAACAGGGGAGTATACGAGCCATTCCTTTGCAGCCGAAGGAGACGCCGGAACCCGCCACCACTGTCCCGCAGCAACAGCAGGCCGATCACCCAGGAGAAGCCGCCGGAACGCTAGCGCTGTTTAGGACCTTAACGCCGGACTGCAGTTCCGTAAGCTTGCTCCTCCTCTCTTCAACTTCACTGTCATCCATGTGTATGTGAACTGCTGTTGTTGAGCCTAAGCATAAGTAACATAACGTTAATGAGCTGCTGAGTATGTTTCATAAAATGGAAGGAAGGACTGCTGTAAATTTAATTTAAGTGCTTCAGCTTTTAGGTTTCGAACAGCCCATCTTGTCGATCAATTATAAAATGTTTGGATAAAGATCCACCGTTGAATTTTGGATATGTTGTAGACGGATATATGTAGTTTATCCTATTAAAATTTGGGGAGAAATGAACGGTCGGATTGAAAGTTACGAGCTCCCGAAGTTAGGTAGTTGAGCAGTTTTATTGAACTTATAAATTTGACTAAGTATAAGAAAGTAGAGTGAGGAACCGACTTTGGGAATTATTATAAAAATATCGGCTGAACAGTTTGGGGAAATTCTTTCTTCTAAGGCTAGATAGAACCTCATAGATGATCTAGATATTAAATTCGGAAATTTTATAAACCGTTAAGAATTTTATATTTAGAGCCGAAGTTAAGCCTTTTTCGGTTCTTCCGGAAAATAGAAACATAGGAAAAATGTCTGTTTCGCACCTAATAAAATTCTAAGAGTTAGGATATATTTTAGAACTTCAAATAGGAGTTTGGACATGAATTTTAGGGTCTTCGAGAAAATCAGAACGAAGGGTAAAATGGTCATTTTACCCTAAAACTAATAATGTAGCTAGTACGTCTTAATACTCATTTACTCTCAGAAGTTTTAGACTTCTATCTACGTGAAAGTGTGCTAATACACTTATTGCCTTTAACAGGCAACTGAGTGGGTACAGTTACAGAGCAAGTGGTTACTAAAGAGTCGAGCGTTATAACAGGTAAGTCCTTTGGGCTTACTTAGCTGACTGCTAAATATGAGTATAAATGATGATGGTGGTGTGTGATTGACATGTTAGAGAGATAGGTTGTGATATATAAATACCGACCTGTATTTTGGCCTAAGAGTAACGGGCGGTGGCATTCCGCTCAGTAGCTCGCAGGGCGCTGGGGGTTTCTTTCGGGACTAGTCCACACATGGTTTGTAGTGATGCTACCAAAGGAAGTCAGCTATACCTACACCAGTTGGATAAGGAACGGAGGCGAGAACTAATAATAGTTCTCGTGCCACAACTTAAATTGAATAATGTGAATCACTTAAATAACAGATAATAATTGGTTGAGTGCCAGCATGATGTTTGTTTACTTTTGTCTCTGCTTGTGTTTGTGCTGTTATCATTTTACTTATATTTGGTTAGTTAGCTAACGGTTGATATGTTGTTTAGATTTGACACAGGTTAGAGCAGATGCCGAGTGATCCAGATGGTAGTGGTCAGCCGGGGTGTCGTGCTTTAGGTCGTTTTGCAGTTTTTGCATTTGTGGGTTTTTCAGTTGAACATCTTTTCCTTTCGTACTTTGAGATATTACTTTTCCGGCTGTAGTTGATCTGGTCACATTCATGCATTGATAAAAACTATTTTATGATTTTTAGTTTTCCTTATCGGTGCCTTGTTGTAAGATCATGTTAAGTTGTTGTCAAACTAAGGTCGGGACCCACTGTGCGGTCCTAACCAGTAACTCCCTAAGTTGTAAAATTTGGGGTGTTACAGCCGGGAGTAGAACTGCTCCCGCCATTGAACATCATAGGCCGTCACCACGAGGCCCACGATCATGAGTAACTTGTGCGGCCAATCTAGCCATTTTTGGTTTCGTTATTTATATTTATGCATCTACGTCATAACAATGATCGAGAGTTAATTACTTATTCATAACTTTACTTAACTATTGTTGACAATACTAGTCTAATAATAATGATTTTTGTGTCAAACTGAAAGTCCGTCATTTACAAAATTCTGCCGACATTTTTTTATAGTTATAATGAGCTTGTGTAACTCGATTGGCTTTGAATTGTGTAAAATAAACCTTGTGTAAATGACGGACTTTGTGTAAATGACGGACTTTGTGTAAATGACGGACTTGTGTAAATGACGGACTTTGTGTAAATGATGTACGGACTTTGTGTAAATGACGGACGAACTTTGTGTAAATAACGGACTTGTGTAATTGAGAAATGACGGACTTGTGTAATTGAGAAATGACGAACTTGTTTAATTGAATTTATGTATTAACATTATGTAATATAAATTGTGTATTAATATTGTGTATCTACAAGAGAATACACGAAGTTCAATTAGTCCGGCTAATATAAGGGTTGGAGGGAGACCTATTACTAGAGTTCGAAACTCACTAGCTGCAAGATTTGTATTTTGGATTGGGCCTCAGCTTGTGTAACTCGAGGGGCCTAGTTTATCTACAAGATACAAAAAGTGCATACTTAATACTATATTAGACAAAAAGTGCCTACTTAGCCAACTCACCCATTAAAATTAGTCTAAAAAGAATAAAAAATAGCATACTAAGTATAATATGAAAAATACATAATACTCCTAACGAAATTCAAATAAACTTATAGAATATTAATATCATAATATTCCTAACTACGAAATTCAACTAAGGCTAATATGACTAATATTATAAAATTAGTCTTAAAAAAAATCATACTAAGTATATGAATGAAAAATACAAAAATGGGAGCAATCGAACTAAGTAAACTAAAATAGGAGAAATATTTTTCAAGCAAATTAAAATTAGTCTAAAATAAAAAATAATAATAATAGCATATTAAGTATAAGATGAAAATACATAATACTCCTAACTAAGTTCAAATAAGGTTATAGATTATTAATATCATAATATTTCTAACTACGTTCAACTAAGGCTAATATGACTAATATTATAAAATTAGTCTAAAATAAAAAAATAATATCGTACTAAGTAGAAGATGAAAAATACAAAAATGGGAGAAATCTAACTAAGCAAACTAAAATAGGAGAAATATTTTCCAAGCAAATTCAAAATAGTTTAAAATAAAAAATAAAATAAAAATAACATACCGAATTTTGACTCGAATTTGTTTTCTCGGAACGACTTGTATCCACTTTTTCCCGACAAGTGAACGTAACCACAACATTTATCTCTAATGCGACTTGAACGACCTTTGTATAGATAATCTCAACTCAAAGAATTTTTAGAATATTTTGTTGGATTAATGAATCGCAAACTTAACGATATGTAGAGGCACGCTCCGGGATCGATCGAACGTCCGGTGCAAAGGAATCAACGACCAGAGTTTTTTGCACAAGATCAACGGTCGATGTCAACTGCGGTGACATCAACTTTTGAAAGAGGCGGAGTTTTCCGTATTTTGAATTCCCTAACAATAATAAAAGATAAAATTATTTTTGTAAAAATAGTAATAAATGATTAGTTTGATTGATTAGGATGACAGTTCGTTGATCAATTTGATTGAAAGGATTTGTGCGTTAATGGGTGATATAAATAGGTGGATATATAAAGATTGCTAAACACGCTAACCCTCAACTCTCCAGCCAAACAAATTTGATTTCAATGAATTTCAATTCACTGCAAACCACCCACGTCAAGCTCCTCGCGTTCGATTTCCTCTATCTCACTCCAACTCCATCTATTTCGTCCAACCCGATTTCCTTCTCTCGCAAGGGGATCCGTATTTCCCGGGTCGAAATAGTCGGGTTAGTCGTCACCCGTGACAGTAAACCCGGCAAATTCCTCAGATTCTCGGTAGATGATGGCACCGGCTGCATCCCCTGCATCATCTGGCTCAATCAGCTCACTTCTCCCTACTTCTCCAGACGACGCCCGCTAGATGTTCGACTAATTGCCCAAATGGCAACTACATTCTCATCCCGGGTCCAACTTGGGGTTCTTCTTCGTGTTCGTGGGCGAGTTTCTGGATTTAGGGGTTTGGTTCAGATTACTGTGGAGGATGTCGTGATCGAAAGAGACCCCAATGCCCAGATTTTACATTGGCTCCAATGTGTTAAGCTCGCTCGCAATCACTATGATGTTCGCCCAATTTCATCTGCAACTCTGTAAGGTAATTTGAATTTGGTTTTGTGGAATATCTTGGCTTTGGTTTTTCTATCATAATAGATTCAACTTAGTTTAATATTGCAAATGATGGTTTTCAAATCTAATGAATGCAAATGATGATTTTCATGTTGAAATTTAGTTATAAAGCTATTACAACGAGCTGAAAGGGCCAAAACCCAAAAAAGAAAATTAAGAAAAAATAATCAGCAAAATCAAGAGAAAAACAGTTGGAACTTCTAAAGGATCACTAACACTAGACTAGTTATCCATGAGATTGAGAACTTGAGCTTCTGTAGGAAGGGCCGGGATGGCGCCCCTCTGCGTGGTTGTAAGGGCGCCACAAGCGTTGGCAAATCTCAGTGTCTCTCTCAATCTTGCCTCATCCTGCATTGGTTTATGTTTTAGAATACAATGGAATCATACTATTTGTATAAAATAATAGGTAGAAAAGTTCACCTCAAGGATTGCCATGTCATCGACGATCTTCCACAGCAATGCACCAACGAAAGAGTCACCGGCGCCTGTTGCGTCGATTGCGTCAACACGGAAAGGATCCACGAGCCCGTTGAAGGTCTAAACAAACAAACTCGTTAAGTACAAACTGATCTGTTCAGTTTTGCTATGTTTATATTCAACTCGTTTAAAAAAAAATACCTGGGTGTAGTATTTGCAACCATGCTCACCGAGGGTGACCAAGAGAAGCTTCAAGTTAGGATGGATCAAGGACCTAGCCGTCTCATCGTCGTCTCGTCCCTTAAGGAACTTAAGCTCATCATCGCTGACCTTGATGACGTCAGCCTCGTTCCAGATGCTGAGGATCTGCTGACGTGCTTCCTCCTCCGAGGACCAAAGAGGTAGTCGGAGGTTAGGATCATACGAGAGCAAAGCTCCGGCATTCTTCGCTTCCTCCATCGCCTTGATATGAGCCGATCTACACGGCTCCGTGATCAAGCTAATCGATCCGTAATGGAACACTTTCGCCTGTTAATTTCATATCAATGAATTCAGGATTAGTAAAGAAAAAAGATTGAATCTTTATGTTCTTATATATGAAAACGTACGGATCGGATGAGGTTGAGATCGAGTTCAAGAGGTGTGAGGAGCATATCGGCGCTAGGGTTCCGGTAGAACATGAACTCCCTCTCGCCGTCATTCCGGAGAGTGACGAAGGCCAACGCCGTCCTGGCGCCAGTGTCGAACACCACTCCATTGGCGTTGACGCCGTTCTGCTCCAGTATAGCCTTGAGCATTAGGCCGAACTCATCCTCTCCTAACTTCCCAACGAAGGCGGATTTCCCGCCAAGCCTAGAGACGGCGATGGCGACGTTCGCCGGAGCTCCGCCCGGTGCTTTCACGAACCCTGGTGCCTCTGCTAAGGATACGCCGTTGACTGTGGGGACAAAGTCGATCAACATCTCCCCGAAACAGACGATCAATGATTGCTCTCCTGCCATGACGACGACTTGAGATGAAGAGGGTAAGGATATTGTAGATTTAGATGAATGTGGGATGATGTTGGAGAAAGAGGTTTTGGATATTTATAGGGGAATAATCAAGGACGAATTAGTGATGTGCTTCACATTATCTTGATGATTTCTTATCTTAAGCAATATGATAGAAAAAGTCGATAAGATCATGTTTATTATAATAACATATAGGGAATATACTATAATAATAATTAGAGAATCACAAAAATATTTTGGATAAGATAAAAAATCTAAATTTAAATTTCATTAAAATAATAAGATTATAACCTAATTGGTTCAATCAAATATATCCGATTCTTTGAATAATCTTGTTAAAGAATTATCTATCAACACCAAATAGCCTAATCTATATCTATATATATTACTAAAGCAGCACCCACTTTGTCCACATGTCAATCTCACGCAAATCTTCTAACAAGATTTGACATATTTGTTAAATTTAAAACTAAATTAAATTTTGCTCCACTAACTTTATATAATTAAAAGTGATATTATATTGAGTAAATACAATACATGGACAATAATCTTTGTAATAGATTTTTAATTATGTTTATTTATTTATTAAAAAAATAAAATTAATTCCACATGTTAGTCATATTAGTTAATAAAAAAATAATTTTTTTATAGATTAGTATCAAATATAGATGCATGAAAGTGAAAATATAATATTTTTTACTTAGACCAATTCACACAAGGTGCGGACACTAAACTAGTAATATATCAATAACTTACGTATGAGATGTATCGACAACTTTCAAAGTAAATTGGCCTATGACCTATATAAAATAAATGATTCTCAATATATCGGGTTGTATGTTGAACATATCTTTTATTTGTTAGTTTATCGTTTTATATCATTATATTTGTCTATATAAACAATATTTCATCAATTAAAATAAATAAGCTTTTTCGGTTTATAAATCTTTACGTGGTAAAAGATCATTTTTCTTAACCTACGCGTCCGCACAAAATAAAGCCCTAAACCTCATTTGAAACCCTGTAGCCGTCGTTCATCCTGATATTATGACCGATGAAAAACAAACACCGTCAACAATTTCTCATACTTCGATCTATTACTTGCATATCAGATCATCCTGGTTTGCAAATATGTCCTATTCAACTATCCACCAATAGTTACGGTAATTGGTCTATTGTCATAACTCATTCCCTAGCCGTAAAACGAAAACTTACCTTCGTCAACGACAAAACTACTGAACCAAACCCCTCGTCGGACGAATATTCCGAATGAGTTTGTGTTAACTCTATGATTCAGAGTTGGATTTTTAAATCCATGGATCCATCCCTACGAAAATTGGTGCGATATTGTGCTAGTGCTCATCTTCTTTAGGAAGACCTCAAGGAACGTTTTGATACTGGCAACGGCCCACATATACTTCAACTACGCGCAAATCTTGGCCGTTGTACCCAAAATGGTCAAACAATTGGTGCATACTTTAGCCGCTGTAAGAGGATATGAGATGAGATAGAATCTCAACATACCAATATGTGCAAATGTGATAATAAAATCAAAGTCAAAGAAGATGAAAAAATTCATCAATTCCTTTTTGGGCTAGATGACAATGTTTATGATACTCACTCGAACACCATTCTATCTGCCTTGAACTACTACCACTCTCATTCATCCCAAAATACTACTTCAAGTATTATTTCACTACCTTGGATACTTGATTCCGGAGCCTCTTTTCATATAAAAGGGGATCGGTTCTATTCTCAGTCGCACACGCAGGGAGTCTGCACATCAATGTCTCCCTTCACTTACCACGAGTATTATTTGTTTCATGGCTTGATTGTCATCTTCTCTCCCTAAATCAGGGAACTACGGATTTAAATTGTGTTTTTATGATAACTATATCGTACTTCGAGGACAGTGATTGGAGTAGATGAAGCCTGTGATGAAATCTACTGGCTTCGCTAGATGACAAACACATCTCCATCACTTTCATGCCTCACCACTATCGACACCACCACCCTTCACAACCGCCTTGATTATCCTTCCAACGCCAAAGCTGCCTCTCCATGTGACATTTGTCTCCGGGTCAAACTACTTGATTATCTTTTACTATTAGCACTTCTCGTGCTTCCTCTTATTTGCTTTAGTTCATTTGGATATTTGGGGTCTTACCACACCCTTTTCACTTCTGGGTGTTCTTACTTTCTTACAAGTTTAGATGATTAATCTCGTTGTACATGAGTTTATCTATTAAAAAGCAAAGTCGAAGCAATTCTTTAATCCAACATTTTTGTGCTATGATTGAAACTTAATACAATTCTTGTGTCAAAAACTTTCGCAACAATAATGCTAAGGAATTTATTTCATTTTTAACCTTTTATTCAGGACAAGGTATCCATATAAAACCCTTTTGCACTTACACATCACAACAAAATGAGAGGCTAGAACGCAAACGCCGTCATATCCTTAACGTCACTAGATCCTTGACATTTCAAGGAAAAATTCTCATTTCTCTTTAGGAAGAATGTGTTTTTACGGCGTGCTACCTTATTAATCGCACCACTACACCCATCCTCCATCACAAAACTCCTTACGAGCCACTTTAGAGCTCCCTACCTAATCTTGACCATCTTCGGGTATTGGGTTATCTTGCTTATTGTTCCCTTATACCTCGGTCTTTGGACAAATTTCGACACTAGGGTTGAAAATGTAACTTTAAATGATATCCATCTTCTCAAAAGGGTTGGAAAATATTGGATCTTGATACTCGAAAAATTTCTACAAAGCAAGATGTGCGTTTTTACGAGAACATTTTTCCGTTCTCCCCATCGACAAATCACCCCAAACCTGCTGACCCCACCCTTACAAAAATGATTGGCGCAACCGATTTTTCCTACCCCTTGAAATTCCCCTACAAATCCCCCTTCCGCACTCCTCCACCAAACCTTTCCTGCGGCCCCCTACCACACTACCCCCATAACGCCACCCCCTAAAAACCCTATTGCATCCACAAATGCATGCCCCCCATAAATCCCCCTAATTAATTCCCCTAATGTTGCAGGCTCCTTGTCCTAGAAACCTCCCAATTTCCCTGACGACACGGGCCCTTGCCCTAGAAATCCCCTCCAAACAACCTTCCATGCACCCCCACCCATCTGTTGCTGCGGCCCTCACCGACCTCACTTTGTCCCCTAACAGTCCCCCATATTTAATCACCACCTTCACTACTCCAATTTCACCACCTCGCGCAGGTCATGTACCTCCAAACTCTCTACCCTTTTTATGCGATTATGTTTGTTTAAAGGTAAGTCATTTTGGTTTTCCATCGTGTCAACCTCTTCCCTCACTGAACTGAGGTACCCGATATTCCATAGTGAATTCTTTATCATATGAACACTTTTCTCCTGCCTATGATATTGTTAATTAACTTTGTATATCAAGAACAAGAACAACCTCTTTTTAAGAAGTAGTTGCTAACCCAAAATGGCAAAAGCTACGAAAGATGAAATGTCTGCTATACACCGCAACAACACTTGAGAATATGTTGATCTTTTTGTGGATCGTAAAATTATTGGCTCTAAATGGGTTTTTCGCGTCAAATACAACTCCTACGGACTAGTTGAGCGCTATAAGATGTGTTTGGTTGTACTCGACAACCGTCAATAAGAAGACATAGATTATACCGAAACATTCGCTCATGTTATTAAATTATTCATAGTCAAAATGCTCCTCGCAATTACCTCTATTCATAATTGAGAACTTCATCAGATGGAAGTTCACAATGATTTTCTTCATGGGGATCTACATGAAGAAATCTATATGCTACCACTTCCCGACTTTCGTACCTCTTCCCAAGTCTGTCGTAACAAGAAATTCTTGTATGGTCTTCGTCAATATCCTCGAAATCGATTTCACAATTTCACTTATGCTCTTCTGAACTATTGGTTTTTCCATTTCTTTGTCGATCACTCCCTTTTCACTTTCAAACGGTCTGATCACTCTTCAAATTCTCATTTAGGTGCATGATCTAGTTATTACTGGCAACAATCCTCCTATGATTCA
This sequence comes from Fagopyrum esculentum, assembly GCA_033239045.1. Taxonomy (NCBI): domain Eukaryota; kingdom Viridiplantae; phylum Streptophyta; class Magnoliopsida; order Caryophyllales; family Polygonaceae; genus Fagopyrum; species Fagopyrum esculentum. The sequence continues at coordinate 127,272,452 of BSUD01000006.1, read as the reverse complement.
CAAGCTTAAAGATTACCTTCATACTTGCTTTCATATGAATGATCTTGGACCCCTTCGGTTCTTCTTAAGCATTGAAATTGTTCGCACCCGGTTTGGTTTATGGCTTAACCAACAAAAATACACTATTGATATTTTGGTTGATTTTGGTCTTCTTGGATGCAAACCTGCATCTTTTCCGATGTCTGTTGATCACGGTCTTCAATCAAACTCTTCCTCCCTACTTGATGATCTTGAGAAATATCATCGCTTGGTTGGACGTCTTATCTACTTGTCCATCACTTTGAACTTGCATACTCGGTTCATTACCTTTCCTAGTTTATGGCTGCTCCGCACCGTGGACGATAGGATTCTACCTTAAAAATCGTTCGTTACTTAAAGTCAAAACCTGCTCAGGGTATTTTCTTATCTCGTTCTAGTGATATGTGCAATCGTGCTTTTTGTGACTCCGATTATGCAACCTTCCCTATCACTAGACACCCTACCACATGCTACTTCATTTTACTCGATACTTCACCCATTTCTTGGAAAACCAAGAAGCAGACTACATTTTCTAGATCTTTTGCCGAGGCTTAATATAGAGCAATGACATCTACTACATGTGAGCTCCTCTGGCTTCGCTCTATCCTTGAGCCACTTAGTTTTTCTCACAAGGCTCTCATGCACCTCGTTCGCGATAATCAGTCCGTTATATTGTCAACAATCCAGCCTTCCATGAGCATACCAAGCTCATTGAGATTGATTGTCATACCATCAAAGAACATATTCAGCGAGATATGATTCAGACACAACATGTTCCTAAGTCCTAACACCCATCAACTTGTTGACATCATGACTAAGACACTTGACTCCACCTGATTCAACTTCTTGAATCGCAAGGTAGGAGTTTTTTTTTCTTTTTCACCTCCAGCTTGAGGGATGTTAGAGATTCAACCTAGTATTTTCCCTATGCTGGACTTTGTTAGTTTACCATTTTACTCCTTTATATTTGTCTATATAAATAATATTTGAGTAATGAAATAAAAAACTTTCCGTTTATAAATCTCTACATCTCTATAATTTTTATTTAATGGGTTTTAAATATAATTAAAAGTGTTACTTACCGATACGTAAAACATACACGTTTAATGTGTTACCTCTTGACACACTTAACGTGTCACCCTCCACTTAATTTGTCATTGACTTTGTCCACTAAATGTTACATCATTTAGCATAAATCGATTAGTCGAATAAAGAATTTTTGTTTTTATAAAAGAAAAGTATGTGGCATGTGTGTAAATTAACAATCAAGAATCCATAGATCAACAAGGTTCCACGAAAAAAATGAGCAAAGCCTTAAAATAGATTCAGCTGATAACCCACGAGTGGTAGACGTTAGCCTAAAATCAAAGCTTATTAGGAAATTTGGACAGTGAACTTACCTTAATAACACTTATTAATTTTGGGTAAAATGGGGAGTAAGTAGGTTACGTAATCATGAATATACATAGGGCTCAAGTTAAAAATGGGTATAGTCCATCATATTTTTATAAAAAAAATATATTAAAAAAGAAAGAGAAGATTATGGATTTAAAAGATATTTCTCTCCATTTAATTATCAATTAGAAGATCTTTCTCTCTCCATTTATAAGATCTTTATTTTTTTTTATAATAAACGATTATTCATCACCCTTGCGTTCATCCATGATGACGAAATTGAATAAAGTTTGGTAAGATAATGTCGCAATATTTATTGAGATAGAGAATATGTGGTAAATTACAATATAAATTGTTCTAATGTACATATATTACTCGTAAACAAGACATATGTACACACGTAGATGTCTGTGTTATATCACACCCTATTTACCAAATGTACACATCATGCAGATTTGATATATATGTACATAAATAAAATTTGCATTTCATAACATCCCAAATACCAAATGTACAAAAACTACATATTTGATCCCAAATGCCAAATGTACAGATACTACAGATTTGACACATATAGAGTAAACCTGTTACATTTTTCTAGTGACATATACACATAATCAACAATAGCTACTTACGAATGTACATAGAGTAAATCTGTTACATTTTTTGTCGTCTTCTTCGAAGATTTGTGTGAAATCGACAAAGAGATCATACCTGGATATGGGGATTAATGAGAGACGAACCGAAATTTTGAAGAAGTCAACAGTTGCAATTGGTAACTAAATGTACCCGTTGAAGACGAATGTTAAAGGCTCGTTTGAAGTCGGATGTTGAAGATGAAGAATAAGATGCAGAATATACTTTCAGCAGAATGACGATGAAGATGGTTTCTCCTGCTTTTGAATGACGTCTTTGATTTAAAAAGATAAATAGATTCTCAAATCTCAAATCTACAGTTACCAAAAACAAGACAACCAATTTCTTTTTTTTTTTAGCATAATTAATATATTCAAAATATTAATTATCTTTAACTATTATGATAACTACCTAATTAAGATCCTCTTAACACCTAATTTATATTTTTTTAACTATTAAATATTAGGGACCTAATTAGTTTTTTAGGAAAAAAAACATACCTTACTAGCTTAATCTTCTCATTAATTTCATGCCAGCAAATTGAGTAAATCTTACACAAGTTTTAGAATTATGATAACAGTAGAGTTCAATAGAAAGAGAAAAAAAGCAGTACTAATATTTCGTTTGGGCAAACTATTTTGGTAAGTTCACATAAAAATCAACGGTCTCTCAATAAACTATAATTCTAGATACTTGTTTTTTTTTTAATCCTGAAAAAAAACCCCGGTTGATGGCACCGAGTCTAAATTGTTAAAAAAAAATGTTTATTAAAAAGTTAAATATACCGACTTTGATTTACTAACGCATAGATGAGTCATAATCTGTCAATACCTAGTGGGCACCAGCGTCTAAATTGATAAAAAAAACAACTTTTGTTTATTTATAAATAGTTCTAGTCAATCTATTAAAAATGATTATTCGTTAGATTTTGAGTACAAGTTTTGTTAGCGTAATCTATCTCATTGCATTTGAATTTATTTTTATAAATTTCATCCTCAAGAGTCTCTTCAGATCCATAAACTAACTCTATCAAACGAGTCATAATTCGCGTGTATTATTTTGTACGGGGAAAAAAATCCTTAATTAAAGTGTTTTTGTAAGGCCTTCAGAAAGGGCCCCAAGCTAGACACCGGCGCCTTGCAAATTTTATTGGAACTTGTGAATTTAAGCGCTGTGTATAAAATTAATTTTCCAAAGTGATTATCCAAGTTCCAAAAAGGCCCCCACATTTTTAAAAGTTTGAAAAGCCGATTAATAAAATTATTTTTTGTTCTGAAATATGACAAAAACCGTTCAATAATTCCTGAATTATTTAAGATACAAAATTAAAATTAAAATCAAGAGTCAATATCATGTAATTTATGAGAAAAAGAAATCAACATATGCAAAGAGAATAAACAAAAAAATGGCTAGAGAAAATAGAGAAAAATATCGCAGTTCGTCCGATTGGGGATGAATCACAAGAGTGTTATATTAACTTCGTAAAAAAAAAGACTTGGTTGAAGAACCCGAACATATACACATTATCCCTCATCAGTCCAATTCCTTTGTGACATTTACTTAATTGTCTCAATCTCATCTCTTCAAGGTAGTGCAACGATCCGGATCCAATTGTAATTATATGGATCGGATCGTTCACTGTTTGTAAGAAACGGTCTATGAACCGGACTAGACACTAACAACCACGTCTGGACCGTATTGATTTTGTAAATATTTTTCTAGAAATACTATATTTTGTGTGGATTAAATGCGGTCCACTTAAAACAAGGATTGTGATTCACACAGTTGATGAATATATATATTTTCAATGCCCATAATATTAGTCCAAACGCGCTTAAGAGGGTTGTTTTCTTCTTTTTTTTTTTTTTCCTTCTCAACAAAATGCTAAAAATACCTATTAAATACCCTAAATTACAATCCATGTGTTTCAAAACCTTAAATTGCCAAAGTTTCAACTCACTTTGTGATTTTTAAAACAATGGGGGGCAACAATATAATATCTACAAATATCAATAAGTAGCAGCAGCAGCATTATCTACTACATCAATTCGACGCTCCAAATTGGCTGGATAAGTATGACGTGTGGCAGCTAAGGTAGTCGACTCACCGCTACGCCAACTAGAAGAAGAACCCATCCCGATCTTAAAGTCGTCCTCGGCCTGTAGATAAGCAAACGGATTCGGCGGCGTCGGAATCAGTACTCCTCCCTCAAGCATCCTCACCACGTCACTCATATTCGGCCTAACAGACGGCAAATACTGCACACACCACAACGCCACCATCGCCACCCTCTCCGCCTGACCACCGACCTCAATCCCCAGCTCCGCCACCATCTCGGCGACCTCCTTCTTCTCCACCTTATCGTACACCCACCGCGGCAGCCACTCTCTACTGGTCCCACTCAAATCCCCTCCGACGTGATTCCTCCTCCGCCCCAAAATCTCAAACAACAACATCCCGAAACTATACACGTCACACTTGTGCGTCACGGGATCCGGCATCCACACCTCCGGCGCCGCGTACCCGGGTGTGCCCTTTATCCCCGAAAGCTCCACATGAGTGTTGTCTCGGTTGCACAACTTAGCAAGCCCGAAGTCGGCAACCTTAGGGTTTAGGTCGGAGTCTAGAAGAACATTTCCGGGCTTGATATCATAATGTATGATCCTTTGCTGACACTCCTCGTGCAAGTAAGCAATCCCCTTCGCCGTCCCTAAAGCAATCCCTTGCAGCTTCTCCCAATTCAAGTTTGGCTTATTATCCTGAAATAATACTTTATCAAGTGACCCGTTCTCCATATACTCATACACCAAAGCTTGCAGGCTGGAGTCGAAGCAAAACCCGTAAAGCCGGACTAAGTTGATATGATAAGTCCGACCCATGGTGGCCACCTCCGCCATGAACTGCTCCTCTACCCTCTTTCCAAGATTGCTGTTCAACACCTTGACGGCGATAGGGACGCCGTTAGGGAAATCACCTTTGTAGACCACCCCGAACCCTCCCGAGCCAAGGCGGTTCGAGAAGTTCCCCGTGAAGTCTTTGAGTTGTTGCGAGGAGAAGCGAAGAGGCTTCTCCTTTGCCATGTTGCTCAAGAATTTCTCCATTGTTGCTGCTTCGAGAAGTTGCGAGTTTGTGACGACGGTGAAGTTTGGGTGGCTTGTGTTGTAGGCAGCGTTGGTTTCATGATGCTTGTTGGGTTGCGCTCCTATGGTAACTTGTGCGTATGGAGCAGTAGTCGATTTTGCTGCCTTCTTTATGCAGTAGATGATGGCGATTACTATAGCGATTGTGGCGATGGAACTTATCACAACCGAAACTGTAAATCCCAACCAAATTAAAACAATAAATTAACTCAACAAGTTATATATTTTACGATGAATATACAATTACTTACTTATAAGAGCTGCGTTGAATGAATCTGTTGTGGATTTAAACGAGGAATTGAAGTCATCTGTATTGCTACTCATCTTTAGGATCTTGATTTTGATCTTTGTGTTTGTATTTGGTCGTAGTTGTTCTCTTTGTGTTTTAGACTTTATAATATATGTAGTAATGGCGAAGAGGCAACGCGGGTTTGAATCTTCTTATCACAAGCTATGTCGATTTAGACATCTACGATGGAGAATGAAGAGTGATATGATGCTAAGATCATTCAAGGGATGGAAGCACGGCATTGACTTCTTTTTAATACTCTAAATCAATTCTACAGATAACGTTATTCAAAATTTTGTAGGAATTATTAAATTTGATGTACTTATGTTGTTTGATATAATCTCTACACGTGGAACAATCAAGTTTCAAGGACCATATTTTCCAACTTTGACTTAATCGGCAGGATATTTTAAGGTAGGAGGGTTTTTTTTTTTTTTTTTTTTTTTTTTTTTAATATAAAGGTAAGTGAAACAATGAGGATTACTTAGTATTTGATCGTCCTTGGGTATTTTTGCGGACATCTCGTAGTAGGATTTGATATTCTCCGGCCTGTTTTATGGTCAAGATAAGTGAGTTTGTTTGCGATTATGTTGATTTCCCTAAATACATGTTGTACTCAAGCTTGTGTATATCTTGAAAGTAAGATGGAGATGTTAGAAATTATCATATTTGATTCTCATGGTGGTTTCTAAATCTGATTGATTAAGTTTATAAGGACGAGATTATTCGCCCTAAATTTCAATGATGTCAAAACCTAGACTTACGGTCTTTTGTAGGCCCTTTATAGAGAATAGGATTCCGCTTGAAGGATAGTTTCTGCTTCACATCGTCCCATTCCACTAGCGAGTGTTTTAGCGTTATGGTCACAAATGATATAGTCAAAGACACAATGATCATCCAATTTTTTTTAGAGGTATCAAAGTTTAATTTGACGGCATTCAAACTTGATTTCTGCCATTTATTCTTTATTTTGTTTTTCATCTTTGTTTTGGGGGGCTAGCAATGTATCTTTGCTTTTTCGTTGTATTGTCGTCCCAATCGTTGATTTTTTTTGGATCAGATGGTTTAGGTCATTTGGAATTTTTATCTTGTTAAAAGTTATTTTGTTTCTAGTTAACCAAATGTTCCATCATGCAACCACTATTTGCCTTAATTCTTGTGGATTGCATCTTTCCTTTATTTTACTGATTATATATGTTATTTTATTACCAATTGGGTCGTAGTTGTGGAGGAAGTTTTGGACTTTATCAGTTTTTGATGTTGGGTGTGTTTGGTGGTTATAGATTATGGAGATGAAATGAAGATTATAAGATTATGAGAATGAAATTGAGGTATTTTCTTCATTATTATGTACATAGATTATGAGAATTATGGAAATTATGGGGATGAATTTAACATCTTACCTTAATCCATTGTGTGCCCAAACGGGGCCGTTGTATAGTGTATAGGGACATTTTAGAATCAGGTGTTTAACACTCTTTATTGGGTGTTGACAAAATTCACATTGCATTAAAATTGATACCTTTTATTTTTTTAGGTTTTTCTTTGTTGGGATACCACCTAGAGACAATTCTATAGGAAAATTTTAACTTTTGGCATTATGTTGATATCTCATATCTATGTTTTGTCACAATTCGATCCTCCCTTCCTTTTATGGATAAATTCCACTGCGGATTTAGCAGAGAACCATTATTTTTCACTCGATGTCGAATACACTCTATATCGGATTTCATTTTGAGGGAGATTGTGCTTCTCCTAATGATGGTTAAGGTAGGAGTTATTCGTTTATGGAAAAATATCATTTACATTTTATAAAATAACAGTTTATAAAATTCATTCAGGTTTTAATAGAACTAAGAAAATACATTTGCTTAGTTATGCATATAATGTGGGACCATCTCCAACACCAGGTCCAGTTACACGCTCAAAAGCTAAGGCATTGAAGATAAACCAACAACACCTTCACCTTCTTCGGATTCAATGGATGGGGCAATCACAAGGTCAAGAGCGAAGGCGATTAAAGATGAAGTTATGAACATACTCATGACTTGTAGGCTCAAGGAAACTCTCCTCACTCTCAAGAGTTCTTTGGTGACGTTGTTGACTGTTATAGAAGAGCCAAACCACGACCAAGAAGATCCACCAAGTAAGGAAGAAGGATAAGAGCAAAGAAGAGTATCAGAGGAAGAAAATCGACCGGTTTTTATATAAATCGACCGATTTTTATATAAATCGACCGATTTTCGTGTACGAAATATCGATCGATTTTATGTTGCCGATTTTCTTCACTGGAACGAGTTTGCAAAAGATCCGGCCATGATCTTCTATCTTTTGGCAATTCTATCTAGTTATAATTCCTTAAAGCTCTCAAATTATCTTAAGGGATTTAGTTTTACCTTATTATATTTTATATCTTGTATATTTTATAGATATCTTTGTAAGATTATCTTTAAATATAAATTTTCCTAGTTTTAGTAGGATTAGTCTCCCTTATAAATAGCCCTAGTGGAGGAGATTATTTTGTAGATTAGATTTGACACGTTTCCACAAACTGTGAGACTTGCAACTTCACTTACGAAGTTTATGTTTTATTCACTAAACCATTCAATCAATAAAAAAAGCTTTTGATTGAATTGTTTGTGAACTCCTTGCTAGATGGTGCTTGTGGTGCTAATCTTATTGAAGGTTGGTGCTTCTAGACAAGACTAGTCCCTCCTTGTGCTTGTCTTAATTAGAAGACTTGTGTAAGGTTAAAGAAGTGCGGGTTAAGGTAATCTTCTTGTTTAAGGGTTTTGACACATCATTGGTCAAGTTTCTTTTGCGGAACTATCTTACTTCATATCTTTCTATATTTCATTCATTAATCATTCCATAATCATCTTCTTTTCTTTTCATTTCATTCACTAATCCGTGTTCGGAGTTTCACGAAGAATCGCCCTGTTCTTGAAGAATATCGGGCGATTTATTCCTTAGAACAACCCGATTTTTATCCCAGTTAAGGACTTTCATTCTAGATCGGGAACTGCGGCTTATCCCCACATCAAAGTAGTATCAGAGTTAAGCGATTGAAGTCCGAGCGTTCATTAAATTTTTTTTCTTTTGAGTCTTTAAAAGTTGAGCCTTTACTTGTTCTCCATCTTTGCGAGAATATTTGAGTTTAACGTGCATTGATTTGTGTAAGTTTCGGAAAGGAGAAACACCATCAACCAAACACAAGCCAACCGTTGACCTTGAGACCTCGCTAATACAAAAAAAAAAAGTAAAGGAAAGAAAGTTCTTGAACGACGAATCCGAGAGTCGATTTTTAACATTGAAAATCGACTTGTTCTTTTGGAAAATCGTCCGATTTTTGCTACTGTTGCCAATTTTCGAGAAATTTTTGAGGCACACTTTGCAGAATCCAAGTGCACCATGTGCAAGAGTATTACAAAAGAACAATAATAGTACATACCTTGATCTAGTTAAAGAGTTCTAGCCATATCTAAATCCAAACCCGGATAACTCTCTTTTCCTAAACTTCGCAACTCAAGGTACGTTCTTCTCTCTTCTTAATCTCTTGTGTGCTTTTCTTTAGCCTTTTCTACTCTAAACAGTGAGTCTTTCCTTGAGTGTGTTAGTTAGTATATATACTTCTTAGCACACTAGTTGTCTATCCGCAATATTTTCTTTCTACCTTATATCGTGTGTGAAGTAAACTTCTTACATGGATTCCTTAACCATCGCGCCCCACAAGAACTTTTAACCAAACTAAGTTGACTACTTGATTCAGTCAAGAAGTTCTAGTGAGACCAAGACTTTTGATTGGTAAAGAAGCATTAATCCATACAAGTCAATTCCGTCAACCAACTTGCAACAACACAACACGAGCGTGAGAGCGAGAGAAAACAAGTAAGGCCTTTTTACGATTTTCTCTAACCATACGAGTTTGTTGTCACTGCGCGTGTTGGTATAGATGTCAAGAAGAGATAGTCCACATAGATCCCAAAAGGACATCACTCCGGATATAGCGGACATGTTCAAGCAAATCATGACCAAGATGTCCAACATGGATAAACGACTTGAACAAGTGGAAGCAAGACCCAATGCGGATTACCGATCTGAATCTCGCCTAAGATTCTATCCGAAGGTTGTTTATGAAGTAGGCGGGAGTTCTGCTAATCCACCACCACCACCACCTCAAGTTTCAGCTATAAATCATCCACCGATGCACGGTAACACTCACCGTAATCAATTCTTTAATGGTAACCGCAATCCACTTTTTGGTGATGAATTTCAGGACATAAGTGATGAAAAGGATGATGGTATGTGGAGAGATCACCCACGACGTCATTAACGTAGCGGACGCTATAACGAACACCCTAGACCCCAACAGGATAATGACGGACTTGGGAAGGTCAAGGTCAAAATCCCAAGTTTCCAAGGTAGATGCGATCCGGATGCTTACATGGAATGGGAAACCAAAATTGAACAACTTTGGTCTTGCCATAACTTTAGTGAACAACGGAAGATCCAACTTGTTGCGTTGGAATTCCAAGGATAAGCTCTCATTTGGTGGGATCATCTCATCAAAGAACGGAGAAGAACGGGAGAACCGGACATCACCACTTGGGAACGTATGAAAGCTTTGATGAAAGCTAGGTTTGTGCCACCACACTATGGCCGGGAGTTGAGGCAACATTAGAGAACCTCAAATAAGGTTCTATGTCCGTTGAAGAAGTCTACACCGCCATGCAAACGACAATGGTGAAAGCCAACATACAAGAGGATGAGGAGTCCATTATGGCTTAATTCTTACGAATTTTACTTCCCTCTTTAGCTAATGAAATTGATCTTTATCCCTATGCTTTTATGACTAACTTACTACATTTGGCTATCAAGGTGGAGAAAAAGATCAAAGGACGGAATCAAGGAACAACTTCTTGGACTCCAGAGAAGAAAAATCGAGCCACTAACAGGAAAATCGACCGATTTTCTTCTCCAAACGACGATGGAAAACGTTCTTTGCCCAATCCGACAGCTCTCAAACCTTCTACGCAGTCTCGTCCTTTGAATGCGCCTTCAAAGGAACATAAAGGGAGTACTTATAACTCTACCTCACGATCTAGAGATATTGTTTGCTTTAAATGTCAAGGTAGAGGTCATTATATGCGCGATTGTCCTAATAAATGAGTTTTATTTATTAATCAACATGGACAATATGAAAGTGAGGAAGAAACTGAGCATGATCATACCCACATCAATGCATTACATGAGCATAAGCATGATAACCATAGTAATAGTGATTGTGAATATGAACATGGTGATTCTTTGATTGCTAGACACACTTTGCATGCTAAAATTGATTTATGTGAGGATAATCAACGTGAAAACCTTTTTCATACTCGATGTCTTGTTCAAGAAAAGGTTTGTAACATGATTATTGATGGGGGCAACTGTTGCAACATTACTAGTGAAGAATTTGATCACTAAGTTGCAAATCACTACCTTCTACCATCCTCGACCTTATAAATTGTATTGGATGAATGATTGTAGAGATATAAAAGTTAATAAACATGCTCACATTGCGTTTACTTTGGGCAAATATGAGGATATTTTTGTTTGTGATGTTGTGCCTATGTAAGCATGTCATATTTTGTTAGACAGCCCTTGGCAATTCGATAGAAAGGTTACGTATGATGGATTTTCTAACAAACACTCGTTTGAGTTTAAAGGGAAAGCCATTAAGCTTAAACCCATGCCTCCTTTGTAGATTGCTGAGAATTACGACAATAAGAAGGAGAAACGCAAGCAGAAGGATAAAACATCAACTCTCAGAGAAGAAAAATCGGGCAGTTCTTCGACAAATCGACCGATTTCTGAAGTAAATCGGTTTGTTCAAGGGAAAATCGACCGATTTTCCTGTAACTAATCCGATGTTTCCTCTTTGGGACAACAACGAGCCCTTCTTTCTTCTAAAAGGGAGTTTCTCGATAATTATATCCCTTTAGATCTTTCCTTACTGAGTCTATATAAGAGCCTACTGACTTAAAGTGATGATGTGAAGGCCGCTTTGCCTTCAAATATTTTACAGGCTCTAGACGAATATAAAGACGTATTTCCGGATGAGATTCCTGCCGGACTTACACCATTCCGAGGCTTTGAGCATCGGGTTGACTTCATTCCAGGTTCGTCACTTCCTAACCGTCTTGCTTATAGAATGAGTCCGCAGGAAAGCCACGAATACAAGACCAAGTACACGACCTTTTGAACAAAAGCTATGTACGTGAAAGCTTAAGTCCTTGTGCGGTTCTGGTTCCATTGGTGCCCAAGAAGAACAATACTTGGAGGATGTGTGTGGATTGATGAGCAATCATCAAATCCGAATGTGGGAAGAAGACTAATGGAAGACAACATTCAAGACCAAGTTTGGACTTTACGAGTGGTTAGTAATGCCTTTCGGTTTGACTAACACTCCTAGTACATTTATGCGGTTAATGAATCATGTCTTACACCATTTTATTGGAAAGTTTGTGGTTGTTTACTTTGATAACATCCTCATTTATAGAAAATCCATTGAGGATCATGAAGAACACTTAAGGGAAGTACTTGCAACTCTTAGATCTGAATCTTTATATAGCAATATTAAGAAATACGAGTTTAGTACTAATCAAGTGGTTTTTATTGGATTTGTGGTCAACACAAGAGGTCTTGTGGTGGATAAACAAAAGATCAAAGCTATTCAAGAATGTCCTACACCTAGCACCATTGGACATGTGCGATCTTTCCATGGATTGGCAACCTTTTATAGGTGCTTTGTGAAGGATTTCAGCACCATAGCAGCCCCTCTCACGCAGCTCACGGGGAAGCAAGTACCGTTCGAGTGGGGAGAAGCGCAAGAGAAAACATTTTCGGAACTAAAGAGGTGACTATCAAATGCACCTTTACTTGCACTTCCAGATTTCACCAAACCATTTGAGGTGGAGTGTGATGCTTCAGGTATTGATATAGGAGGAATTAAAAGGCCCATGTTTGAGTTACTCCATCTATGATAAGCAACTATATGCTTCATTTCGAGTTTTCAAAACATGGCAGCACTATCTTTGGCCTAACGAATTCATCTTTAGAAATGATCATGAGTCTTTGAAGCATTTTCGAAGTCAATAAGTTGGTTAGGAGACATGGGCGATGAATGGAATTCATTGAGACATTTCCTTATATTATCAAATATAAGAAAGGGAAGGATAATGTCGTAGCGGATGCCCTTTCAAGGGGGTATACTTTGATCACAACAATGAATTCTAAGGTCATAGGATTCCATTATATAAAGTTCTATACAAGGATGATGAAGACTTTGGCGACAACTACACTAGATGCAAAAATCGACCCAGTGTTAGGAAAATTGGCCGATTTTCTGACCGATTTTTGCCCTAGTCGAGAGATAAGTATTATATATTGAAGGTTTTTTGTTCTATGAAGATAAAGTTTGTATTCCTAGATGTTCTCTGAGATTATTATTAGTTGTGGAGGCTCATATGGGAGGTTTAACGGGACACTTTGGAAGAGATACGACTTATCACATGTTTCATTCTCACATTTATTGGCCTCACATGCTTAAAGATGTTGAGCATTTGATTAAGAGGTGTCTTGTTTGTCTAAAAGTGAAATAAAGACTGAAATCACACGGTTTGTATACTCCTTAACCTATTCCTACATCACCTTGTCTTGACATTAGTATGGATTTTGTTGTTGGATCGCTTTTCTAAAAAGGCCGTTTTAGGTTGTTCTCCGTCCTTCCTGGGAGTTTACCCGGATCTCTAGGTGCTTCATTAGCCTTGTTGAAAACTTGATGTTCTAGGGCTTTTTGTGCCTTCGAAATTGTGTTCATAGAACTTTCCATAGCATTGAGCTTAATCATGATTGCTTCCAACACAACATCCGTCTTTTCCTTATGCTGTTGGGATGAGCTTGAAGATGGCTCTTGACTCTTGAAAGGAATAGAAGAAGAAAATGGGGGAGTTAGAGTATTTTCAGCATGAGAATAAGGGTTTCCGGAATTTTGTTGATTTGATCTCCAATTGTTGTTGAAATTTCTGTTGTTGTTGTTGTTATAATTGTTATTCCTTGGCCCTTGATAGTTTCCTCTCCCCAAGTATCCAACATCTTGCTCTTTGGATGCTCCTTTAGCTTGAGATAATAGAAGCTCTTTCAAAGCCTTGACTTCATTGTTGAGGGTAGTAAGTTGAGCGACGCTTGAAGTGGTAAGATTCAGCTCCGGAAGTCCGACTCGCTTTTCTCCATCTTCAACCCTTCGATTCGAGTACTTTTCCATGTGTAAATCTTGCTTCTTAACAAACTCCCAAGCTTCATCAACCGGTGTATCCATGAAAGTTGACAGCATGTATTATAGTCTATATTTTGGGACTTGTTTGGACGTTTTATCTTCATTAATCTGCATGTATGAATGTATATTATGTGATTATATTGTTGTTTCATCTACCTTTACGGGAATCGAGGTCTAGACCAAGTTTCGTTGTAATCGTAGGTAAAATGGCACATTTTGGATCGAAATGGAGCTAAGGAGCTAAGGAGTCATAGGAGCTGCATTCTGGAGCTTCAAAGAAGAACTCAGGAAGCATGGAATTAATGAAGAAAATTTACTTTGGACCAGATTTGAGAGATTTCACATTCAGTTGAGATTCACCTCGGTCCGCTATAGTGTCACCTCGACCGAGGTGATCTTGAGGAGCGTCCCGATCGAGGCGAATACCCTGGCGCCGGCGAGATCATATCTTTTGGATGAGATCTTTTATTTTTGGAAATAAGATATCTTATATTTTTGGGCTGGATTTCTGGAAGGAATATCTTATATTTGGGAGATCTATTTTAGAGATATAATATATTTTATAGGAAATTATCTTTTTAAGATATTATTATCTTTGGAAGATAATTCTCCTATATAAAGGGTTGAATTTTCCACAATTCAGCCATCTTTGGATCATCAGATTTTCTGGATCAACGCAACAGTTAGGAGATTTTCTGGAAATTTGAATGAAGCTTTGAAGATTGAATGAATGAAGATTGATAGTTTTGGGATAGCTTTTGAGGGAGTTTGTAAGGTTTTCTTAGACTCCCTTTGGTTTATTGTCTTGTTTGATTTGTGATTTAAGGAATGCTAATTTGTGAATTATTTGATTCAATTATTAAAGCCTTGTTCTTAAGGTTTTTGTGTTCAAATATTCATTCCTTTCTCTTATATTCGATTATTGTTATCATGATGATGAGTGGCTAAATTTCTTGTGCGATTCTAGGGTGATTGACTGAAAGTTGTGGGAAAGACGATGATAGAATGATCCTAATCTCAGTAGGACCCTGAAAGCTCGAGTCTTTAACCTTAACCCTAGAGTACCTCGCTCAGTCGATGAACATCTCGGCCGGGGTGAAATTTGACTGACCGAGGTGACCTTTTCTGATCCGAAACTGAGAGTTAAGAGTTCTAGTTTGCCAAATCCTATTCTTATTACACCTTTCCTGGTTCAATGCAAGCCTAGGATGAGATTTACCCGATGATTCCTTAGTTTGTTTACCCAAGATGATAAGTGTAGCTAATAAAGTTTTATCCTTTATTGGGGTTTGAGTGTGCCTTCATCCCATCTTTGTGAGTTAGCCTGAGACTTACCCGATAAAGGTTGATTCTATTCCCCTAGTTGGTGTGTTGGTTTGAGATTATAGTTCCTTTCCTTAGTACCTTGAGACTTACCCGGTAATAGGAGTTTTGGTTTGGGATAGTGAGTAGTGAGACTTACCCGGTAATCTATTCCCACTTTAGAAACACCTCTTTGCAAAATTTCAGCTTTGTCTACGTTATCTTTAGATCTTGAGTTGGAACCACAACTAGATGCTTTGATCCCTAGAATTCGCATTTTCCCCTTATTTGACCTTATTATCATCTTTTGATTGCTTTAATCGCTTTTGTGTTTATTAGTTGCATTGACAACCTATACTTGCTTAGTTTCACCTAAGTCCCTTAGATCGACACCCCGAAATTCTTGTTTTTTACTATAATTGATCCGTACACTGCGGGTTCGCATCCTTGTTTTAATCATATTTCTTGGGATATAAATTTAAAGCTTGCACACACCGTTTGGAGCGAACAAGTTTTTGGCGCCGTTGCCGGGGACTTGGTCCAGACCAAGCCGGTTGCGGTTGTCTTTCGGGGCAATTGCCCTTGTTGATACTAACCACTCTACTTGAGTGATTTTGCAGGATCTTTTTCTTAGGTTTATGCGAAGAATCCGTGCTGGGAAGGAAATCGTTCCTTACGATCCCGAACCAGAAAAGTCATACAAACGACGCTTGAAAGAAGCTGAAATGGCCAACCAAGATAATCGCGATCTTGAGGCCGAATTGAAGGAGGCGCTAGAGCAGCTGCGCCTCAATAAAGAAGAATTGCAGCGAGAAAGAGAGTAGACTCGCACCAGAACTGCAGAGATTGAAGCAGATATGGCCGATCTACGAGCCCAGATTCTGCATCGACTAGATCCTCGACCGAGGCAGGACCCAATCCCAGTTACTGTGGCCGAGATACATCCACCTCGGATGCCTGTCCGAGATGTTCTTTTTGCAGGAATTCCACAAACCCTAGGACAGAGGATGAACCCTAACCAGCAAGTGAGGCGTCCAGGACTCAACCTAGGTGATCCAACGGAGCATGATTACGAACTTCGACCGCAAGTTCTATCCATGATCCACCAATGCCAGTTTGGAGGTTTAGAGAGGGAGTCTCCACATCAGCATTTGCAAAACTATGAGATCCTGATGGAGACCTTGAGACCTTCAAGGCTGGAAAACAACAATTACAAGGTAAGGCCTTTTTACTTTTCTTTGAAGGACAGGGCGCTTACTTGGTATCAATCTCTTCCACCCGGAAAGATCAACACTTGGGAAGAGATGCCGACGGAGTTTTTAACAAAGTTCTTTTCCCCCTCCAAGACCGTTGAAATGAGAGGGAAGATTAATGCATTCATCATGAAGGACAAGAAAAGTTTGTCCAAGTCATGGGAAAGATTTAAAGATGTTCTATTGGATTGCCCACACCATGGGATTCCAAAGATAGAGTTGTTGGAAATATATACTTCAAGGGATTGAATGGAGCTACTCAATTCAATCTTCAACTACTCTCCGCCGGCACATTCATGGACATGCGATGGACGAAGCTTGGGAGTTCATTGAGAAGCAAGCTTTGCACATGGAGAAGTATTCCCACCAAGGAGCCGAAAATGGAGTTAAGAGAGTTAATTTCCAGGATGCTCCATCAAATGATAATCAACTCATCTCCCTCAAGAATGATGTGAAGCAATTGAAGGACCTTTTGGTTGCTCACACAAATAAGGAAGGAGGATATCAAGGGAGAAACAACAATCAAGGGTCCAGGAACAACAATTACAATAATGATAGAGGCTCCAACAACAACAATTGGAGATCTAATCAACAAAATTCGGGTAACCCTTATTCTAATTCAAATTCTAATAATTTTGTTAACCCCTCTTCTTCTTCTTCTACTCCATTGAAGAGCCAGGAGCCTGATCAAGTTCGTCCCAACCAGAGAAGAAAGATGCAGTGCTGGAGGCCATCTTGATCAAGCTCAACGCTATGGAGACGTCTATGACTTCATTTTCGAAGGCATAAAAAGCCTTAGAGCAACAATTCTTTGATAAGGCGAATGAAGCGCCAAGAGATCCTGGGAAGCTCCCAGCAAGGACAGAGAGCAACCCCAAAGGATAAATCATGGAAATAACGACGAGAAGTGGACTGAAAACTACAGATCCAGTACCTCGGTCGATGCCAGTGCAGACGAAGAAAACCTCGGTCCAGGTACAGACGAGGAACACTTCGGTCGAGGTGCCACCCGAGGTGGAGTCCCAGAAAGCGATGGACAAATCTGAAGTTTATGTCCCACCTCCTGCATATAAACCACCACTTACATTCCCTCAGTCAAGGGCCAGAGCACATCTAGACAAGCACTTTGGTAAGTTCCTTGACTTGATGAATAAACTACACATTAACATCCCTTTCCTTGATGATATTCTAGGGATGCCCACCTATGGGAAGTTCCTAAAAGAGATTCTATCAAGGAAGAGGAAACTGGAAGACTTTGGAGAATTAAGGATGACATCTAAATCCTTGGAGCTCATTCAAATCATGAAGGAGTAGATGTCACCCAAGTTTAGAGATCCTGGCTCATTTTGCATTCCCATTCAAGTTGGGGATGTAACTTGTGAGGCGTTATGTGATCTTAGAGCCAGCGTGAGCATCATGTCACTGGAGCTATGTGTGAAGATCGGACTTGGAGAGCCCAAGCCGGTGAAGATAAGGTTGTACATGGCGGATCGCTCCATTACCCATCCCATGGGCATCTTGGAAGACGTTCCGGTTAAGTTAGGTAACTTCTATTTACCTATAGACTTTGTTGTACTTGATATATCTGCAGATTATCCCGTTCCTATCATTCTCGGGAGACCATTTCTAGCAACTTCGGGTTGCAATGTAGATTGTAAGAACGCCAAGTTGAAATTCAACATTGGCGGTGATCAAGTGGAGTTTGCATTGCTTGTTGCAATGAAAGGAGAACAGCTGGAGGATGACATCTTCAACATCTATGATGAAGAAGAATCTAGAGAATTGGTGAGCTCTATCCTTATTAATGATCCTCTTGAAAGAGTTATTAGTTTTAGCTTAATGGAGGAAGGTATAGATGCTTCTTGTGATGCAGATATACGGAGCTTAAAGGCACTGGAAGAAGATCCAGGAGCTAAAATTGAAAAACTGATCCAGGAGAGGAGAAATTCCAGTTTCAGTTCCAGTACCTTGACCGAGGCACTTTTTGGACCAAGCGAGGTGTTCTTATCTGAAGAACATCTCGGTCACCCACCTTGGACTTCGACCGAGGTTACAAGCGAGATGATGTCAACTGAGACTTCTGAAAGTCCAGTTCTTCGATCTAAGTCTACTCCACTAGAAGGAGGAAGCAAGGATCCCCCTCAAAAAGCACCCCCAGTTGTGGAGCTTAAACTGCTTCCAAGTCACTTGGGGTATGTTTTCCTTGGACCGGATTCTATATATCCCGTTATTGTAAGCGCTTCCCTTTCCGAAACTGAATTGTCTAAACTGATGAATGTCCTGAGAAAACATCAAAAGGCTTTGGGTTATACTATTGATGATCTTATTGGTATTAAGCCTTCTTTGTGCATGCATAAAATACTAATGGAAGATGATCATAAGACTTCACGGGAACCTCAAAGACGGTTAAATCCGATCATGAAAGAGGTTGTGAAGAAGGAGATTCTTAAATTGTTGGATGCAGGTATCATATTTCCTATCTCGGACAGCAAGTGGGTGAGCCCGATGCATGTAGTTCCGAAGAAAGGAGGGATGACCGTTGTGACGAATAAGAACAACGAGTTGATTCGAACTAGGACCGTTACGGGCTAGAGGGTGTGTATCGATTACAGGAAGCTGAACGTGGCCACTCGGAAGGACCATTTTCCACTTCCCTTCATCAACCAAATGCTCGAACGGTTAGCCTAACATTCACATTTTTTCTATTTAGGTGGTTATAATGGCTTCTTTCAGATTCCTATCCATCCGGATGATCAAGAGAAGACCACTTTCACTTGTCCATGGGGGACATTCGCTTATAGGAGAATGCCATTTGGATTATGTAATGCACCCACTACCTTCCAGCGCTGTATGATGACTATCTTTTCCGAGTACATAGAGGAGATCATGGAGGTATTTATGGATGATTTTTCAGTATATGGTTCCTCTTTTGATGATTGCCTATCTAACCTATCTCTAGTGCTACAACGATGTGAAGACACTAATCTCGTTTTAAATTGGGAGAAGTGTCATTTTATGGTTAATGAAGGAATTGTGCTAGGACACCTCGCTTCCAACCGAGGTATTGAGGACGATCGAGCTAAGATCGAGACTATTGAGAAACTCCCTCCCCCTTGTTCTGTTATGGGTGTGAGGAGTTTTCTCGGGCATGCAGATTTCTACAAGAGATTCATCAAAGATTTCTCAAAAATTTCTAAACCACTCACTAAACTCTTGAATAAGGATGTTGTTTTTGAGTTTTCGCAGTAATAAATTGATGCGTTTTATAAGATAAAGGAAGCGTTGATCTCCGCTCCCATTATTCAACCTCCGGATTGGACCTTGCCTTTTGAGATCATGTGTGATGCGAGTGATGTGGCGGTAGGAGCGGTACTTGGACAAAAGAAGGATGGCCGGACCAACGCCATTTACTATGGTAGCAAGACGCTAGATGAAGCTCAACTAAACTATGCCACCACCAAAAAAGAGCTTTTGGCGGTTGTATATGCTTTTGAAAAATATCGCTCTTACTTAGTGGGAGCGAAAGTTATTGTTTACACTAACCATGCAGCTATTCGTTACTTGCATGCTAAGAAGGATGCAAAGTCGCGTCTTATTCGATGGATTCTCTTGCTTCAAGAGTTTGATCTAGAGATTCGCGATAAGAAGGGGTCCGAGAATTCTGTTGCGGATCACCTAAGCCGGCTAGCTCCCTCTTCACGCGAGAAGGACGACCCACCCATAGACGATTTATTCCCCGATGAGCACTTGCATTTGCCGGAACGTTTGATAGACTTCTTTATCTCACCCCACAATGAAGGTGAAGTATGGGGTGAGGATACCTTCCAGCATGTTTAGGGATGCCGTAGGGTCCAGCTAGCGACCTTAAATCAAGCGCTTCTTGGGAGGCAACCCAAGGTATTGTTTTCTTTTCCCTTTTTCTAGTTCAGTTTTAGATAGTTTGCTTTTGCTTTGCTTTGTTTTGTTTTTAGCGTCCTAGACATAAACCAGGTACTTTCTAAGGAAGGGTTACAACTCAGGAGTAACACTGGAAGGACAGAAGTTTGAGAAATTGAGAAGATGGAGTTTGACTGAGACACATCTCGGTTGTTGTCACAACACCTCGACCGAGATGATTCTTGAGCAACCGAGGCGACTAGGTCTGACAATCCAGTCAGCCACCTCGGTCCGGTCGGGACCATCTCGTCCGAGGTGACAGCAGAATCGGCGAGGGGTATAAAAGGCGAAAGGATTTCTCTCTCTTCCCTCCCATTTTTTCTTCTCGACCGCGGCGCTCCTTTACCTCGTTTCTTCGTTTTTCGATCGTTTTCCACGATTTTTGCTCCGATCTCGCAAGGAAAAGCAAGAGGATCAGATTGCAAGCGAGAAACTGCAAGAAAAACGTCTCGAATATGTGTAATTTGGGGTAAACTGTCGGAAACAATAACTTTCCTTCTTTTTACAGATTTTAGAGATTATTGGCTTTGGTTGCCATAGATTTGTGTTGAAAAGAGTATAAGTACCCCATAGGAAGCAATTGGTAGTGATATTGGGGAAAAAGAACTGAAAACCAGAGAGGAAAAATCGAACAACGCTTCGCCTCGGTCCAGTCGAGCTGTGTCTCGGCCGAGGTGTTCTTCAGTTTGTCAGAATGACCGAGGTGCTTTCTTGTCAGCGGAAACTATGAGTTCTCGTTATGATCTTCAACTGGTTCTGAGAGATGCTCCCAGTGGTTCTTCTCCTTCCCCTTCCTCTAGACCTTCTATCCCGGTGATCCATGAGCGTTACTAGGCAGATTTTGATCGTGTATGCGCGTGCCCTGTCATTGCCCCACGCTTCTTAGATGTTCCAGCCTTCGAGTGCCTCCACGTGGTGGAGGAATTGAAGAAGATGGTTTCCATGGTGGGGCTGGAGCGTTTTATGGAGATCAAAGCTCCAACTTACCTTGAGCCGACCCTAGAGTTTGTGAGTTCTGTCACTCACATGCTTGAGAGGAACAACATCAAGTACCGGTTGCTGAACCGGAATTATATGGTTTCTATGGATCAGTTCAGAGATATTTTTGGCTTCCCGACTCCTACAGTGCCTGACTTTCCTTCTCGAGCAGTGGCTCGACAGTTTTGGGGGCAGATTGCCCTTGTGGTGGAGCATGTAGACAGATGGAAACCTGGAGACTCCAGGGAGCGCATCATATTCCATTTAGCTTTCCGTCTATCCCACCGTATATTTAGTGAGACTCTTCTGGCGCGTACTGAGACGCCCCAAAAGATTAGACAAGGTGAGCTGCTGAGTCTCTTTTGCATGGTGACTGGAGGAGTGCCTGACTTTGGAGGCATGCTAGCTGAGGATCTGCACAGGATCAAGGGCAAGGCGAAGAGAGATATTTGTTGTGGAGGACTGGTGACTCATACCGCTACAGTTATGGGTCTAGACTTGACTACATGTACACTAGTGGCGGCTGCAAAGCCGCTTGGACTTCAAGAGATGATCACGAGGAGGATACTGGTTCCTCGTGGCCTCACTACACCCTACGTAGCGATGCCTTGGGAGCAGACTGCCCCTCAGGGGATCCCGTGGTCAGATTTGTTTTCAGTCTTCGATCCACAGTATTGGTCTTCCGCTTGGAAGCCCTACAAAGAGGATGCTAGAGATGCTGCACCAGCTCAAGTGGAGGAGGAGTATGATGATGGCGGTGCTGTCATGGAGACAGGTACAAATACAGCCGGTCCTAGTGTGCCAGTTGTCGATTTAGACGATGAGGCTACAGAGGAGGAGGAAGCTGCAGCACCATCACGACCTGCCCGGCGTAGAGTCCGCAGACAGAGAGATCCCGTAGCTCACCGACGGATTGACGAGCTGACGGACCAGATGATCGACTCTTACGCCGCCTTGTCATTGGATATGATGGAGCTTAGGGAGAGCCAACACTACCAGCAGCGGATGATGGAGATCCAGTTCCAGCATACTATGGGTTATCCGTTTGACCCATCTCAGTATCCCTTCATCCCATATCCACCACCACCACCAGCGGATCAGGATTAGAGCTTGCATGGATTTTTTGATTTATTTATTTTCGTAGCTCAGCTATGTCCGGTGAGTTCTCTTGTTTTAGACTTATTTTGACCCATTGGGACAATGTGTCCCAAGTATGGGGTATTTATGTGTATTATTTGACATTATGTATGATTGTATGACTCAGTTCGGATATTTATGATTTTCTTTATGCTCTATGTGTTTATGTGAGATTACATGCATGCATACAGGTTATTTGATTGAGAAAAACGTCAAAAACTGGTTAAAGAAAAAAAAATTTATGACCTCGACTGGGATGATTCTGGCCAAACGAGGTACTTTACCTCGGATGACTTAGAACACCTCGACCGAGGTGGTTTAATGAGAGATTTTTCGAAATGATTTTTGTGCTTCTTTTCTGGATATGACCTCAATGATGATTTTATTTGTAGATTGGTTTTGAAATCTTTATATGTTTGAAAGATTTTATGATATGTTTAAGTTGCAAAATGCTTTGTTTGAAATTTTGGCATGTTTAATACTTTATTTTTATCAAAATTATGTTGAATTTGAAGGTTGACACCACATGATGCGTTCTCTCACTTTCTTCCTAGGATGATTAAGGCAAATCATTCTCTCCTCTTCTTCTTCTTCTTGATCATGCTTTATCCCCTCATATACATATTTGCCTTCCTTTACTTATCCGGGAACTTGGAAGCAAGCGAAGAAAAGAAAGTGAAAGAAAAGTTGAGATGTTGGCTGGAAGTTTAGAAAGAAACAAATAGGTTTGGGGAAGTCAATCATGATGATGAGTAACTCGGCACCATTCACATAGCCGGGTGTTTGTGTCTTGCCAAAGTTGGATTGAGCGATATTCCTAACGGGTCATGGTATGTGCATCAAGGATTTGAGGCATCTCGAAAAATTGATGATTGCTGATCTGCTAGGCTTCGGTTATTCTGCACCTCTGTCCATGCATCCCAAAAAAAAGTAAAAGTAAATAAGCAAAGCTTATTGGTGGAAGATGTTGAAGTTCAAAGGAAGTGAAGTAAGATCCTTTTTCCGGATTCTAGCACCACATTCTCTATATACATCCCACCCTCACACGTTTCTTGACCTTCTTTTGGAAAGCCCTTGAGACCTCGAGCTTATTGATTGACTTCGTCCGAAGACTTGATTCGGTCAAGGTCGTATATGAGCCTGCAATTCGGCCATGTCAGCTCGGATCCCTTCCGTTCTTGCACGAGCTTCTTCTCTTTCTCTTTGTAAAGCTTCATTACTTATCCGAAGTTGTTCTAATGCGTCTTTCAATTCAGCTTCAAGATCTCGATTATCTTGTTCAACCATCTTAGCTTCTTTCAGTCTCCTTTTGTATGTCTTTCCTGGTTCACGATCGTAAGGAACGATTTCTTTCCCAGCACGAGTTCTTCGCATAACCCTAAAGAAAGATCCTGCGAAATCACTCAAGTAAAGAAATCAATAGGAACAAGGGTAGCATCCCTAAAAGACAACCAAATACCGGACTTGGGCTTGACCAAGTCCCCGACAACGGCGCCAAAAACTTGTTCGCTCTCAAACGTGCCTGAATAATATGCGAACCCACAATGTACGGATGAATTGTAATAACGGAAAATACTCCAGGGTCGAACACAAGGATTATGGTGAAATCAAGAACAGTAAATATCAGGTTGTCAATCAAGAGCAAAGCAACAAAACAAAGATGATTTATAAATCAATAAGGGAATGTAGATTCTAGAGATCAAAGCATCCAGTTGTGGTTCCGACTCGAGATTTCTTGGGATAACGTGGACAAAGCTGAGGTTTGGAAAGGAAGGTATTTCTAAGGTGGAAATAGATCACCGGGTAAGTCTCACTACTCACTATCCCAAACCAAAGATCCTATCACCGGGTAAGTCTCAAGGAACTAAGAAAAGGAACTATAATCTCAAACCAACACACCACCTAAGGGAATAGAACTAACCTTTACCGGGTAAGTCTCAGGCTAACTCACAAAGGTAGGATGAAGGCACACTCAAATCCTAATAAAGGATAAACCTTTATTACCTAACACTCATCATCATGGGTATAAAAGCAAAGGAATCACCGGGTAAGTCTCATCCTAGGCTTGCGTATAAACCAGGAAAGGTGCAACAAGGATAGGATTTGGCAAACTAAAACCTAAACTCAGGTTGGGTCGGATCACATCAAACGTCTCGGTCTGTTCATATCGATCTTGGTCGAGATGTTCTATGAACAAACCGAGGCGAGGTGCAGTTAGGTTTTGGCTCGAGCTTTCAGGGTCCACTAAGATAAAGGTTCACTCTTTCATCGTCTTTCCTACAACCTTCAGCTAATCACCCTAGAATCGCAAGAGAATTTAGCCAACAATCATCATGATAATAACAATAAAATATATAATGAAAGAATCAAATAGCAAACAAGAACACCTTAACAAAAAAAAAGTCTCAATAATACACTTAATTAAACAATCCAAACAAACAAGCAAACCGTGTTACTCAATGAATCAAAAGACAACAATCAAGGTTCCCTAAGAAAACCTTACAACTTCCTTCAAAACCTTAAACTTTCACTCCAAAGCTATATTCCTTCAAACTTCCTTTTTCCTTGAAATATCTTCAATCCCAAAAATAATCCGCTATCCAAGCCTCCTTTCCATCCAGAAAATATCTTCAATCTTATAGGAAAATCACTTGCCAAAAATAAAAGATCTCATGGGCTATGGGTTGGCCGTCTCGATTTAGGCCTAGTGAGTCATCTCGGTCGAGGTGACCACGTAGTCAACCGAGTTGAACCTCAGTCATGTGTAAATCTCTCAAAACTGGTCCAATATCGAATTTCTATCCAACTTTCATGGTTCCTATGCCTTCCTTGTAGCTCCTCAATGCTCCAAAATGCAACTCCAATGACTCCTTAGATCTCTTGGCTCCATATCACTCCAAAACGTGCTATTTTCCCTACAATTACAACAAAACTAGGTGTAGACCTCGATTCTTGCAAAGGTACACATAACGAAATAATCATTGAGAATATACAGCCATGCATGCAGATTATGATGATAAAACGTCCAAACCAATCTCCAATATATAGACTATAATGCATGCTATCATATTGATATAGGAGGAGTACTCATGCTGGAAGGTAAACCTCTAGCCTACTTTAGTGAGAAATTAAAAGGCCCATGTTTGAATTACTCTACTTATGATAAGGAACTATATGCGTTATTTCGAGTTTTTAAAACATGGCAACACTATATTTGGCCTAATAAAATTCATCCTTAGAATGGATCATGAGTCTTTGAAGCATTTTCGAAGTCAATAAGTTAGATAGGAGACATGGGCGATGGATGGAATTCATTGAGACATTTCCTTATATTATAAGAAAGGGAAGGATAATGTCGTAGCGGATGCCCTTTCCAAGAGGTATACTTTGATCACAACAATGGATTCTAAGGTTCTAGGATTCCATTATATCAAAGTTCTATACGAGGATGATGAAGACTTTGGCGACATCTACACTGGATGGAAAAATCGACCCATTGTCAAGAAAATCGGCCGATTTTCTGACCGATTTTTGCCCTAGTCGAGAGATAAGTATTATATTTTTGAAGGTTTTTTGTTCCATGAAAATAAAGTTTGTATTCCTAGATGTTTTTTGAGATTAGTATTAGTTGAGGAGGCTCATAATGGGACACTTTGGAAGAGATAAGACTTATCACATGCTTCATTCTCACTTTTATTGGCCTCACGTGCTTAAAGATGTTGAGCATTTGATTAAGAGGTGTCTTGTTTGTCTAAAAGCAAAATCAAGACTGAAACCACACGGTTTGTATACTCCTTTACCTATTTCTACATCACCTTGGCTTGACATTAGTATGAATTTTGTTGTTGGATTGCTAAGGACTAAGAAGGGGAGAGACTCTATATTTGTGATTGTTGATCGCTTTTCTAAAATGGCTCACTTTATTGCTTTCCATAAAACTGATGATGCATATAATGTAGCTAACTTGTTTTTAAAGGAAGTTGTTAGATTGCATGTAGTGCCAATAACTATTGTAAGCGATCGAGATGTTAAGTTCCTTAGTTTCTTTTGGAAGACACTTTGGGGAAAGATAGGTACAAAGTTGTTGTTTTCAACTTCTAGTCATCCTCAAACTGATGGTCAAACGGAGGTACCTAATCGAACTTTAACCACTATTTTATGAGATGTTTTGAAGGATAATTTGAATGCATGGGAAGATGCATTACCACATGCTGAATTTTCTTATAATCGGGCCTTGCATTCATCTACTAACCTAATGCCATTTGAGTGTGTTTATGGGCTGAATCCTTTGACTCCCTTTGACATTATATTGTTGCCCTTAGAGGAGCGGGTAGATTTTGTTGCAGGACAGCAGGTGGAGTTCATAAGGGAATTAGATGAGAAGACACGCTTACGGCTGGAGCAAAAGGAAATTTCCGTTGCTTCCAAAGCAAACTGTAATCGCAAAGAGATGTTGTTCAAACCGGGAGTTCTAGTATGGTTGCATCTACGAGATGAGCGATTTCCGGACTAGCGGAAGTCTAAGTAATCTCCAAGAGGAGATGGACCTTTATGAGTGAAAAGAAAGTTGGTGACAATGCTTATGTCTTGGACCTTCCAGGTGATTATGGTGTGAGTCCCACTTTCAATATTGGTGACTTAAGCCCTTACGAGTTTAGAGATGAGCATGCCGATGATTCGAGGACGAATCCTTCTCAAGAAGGGGAGTCTATTGTGGGACCATCTCTAACACCAGGTCGAGTTACACGCTCAAAGGTTAAGGCATTGAAGGATAAACCAACAACACCTTCACCTTCTTCGAATTCAATGGATGGAGCAATTACAAGGTCAACAACACCTTCACTTTCAACGTTATTGACTGTTATAGAAGAGAAAAACCACGACCAAGAAGATCCGCCAAGCAAGGAAGAAGGATAAGAGCAAGGAACAGCTTCAGAGGAAGAAAACCGACCGATTTTTATATAAATCGACCGATTTTCTAGTAGAAAATATCGATAGATTTTCTGTTGCCAATTTCCTTCATTGGAA
The DNA here is from genome assembly GCA_033239045.1 of Fagopyrum esculentum. NCBI lineage: Eukaryota > Viridiplantae > Streptophyta > Magnoliopsida > Caryophyllales > Polygonaceae > Fagopyrum > Fagopyrum esculentum. The sequence continues at coordinate 127,245,020 of BSUD01000006.1, read as the reverse complement.
GGAGTTTGCAGAAGATCCGACCATGATCTTTTATCTTTTGGCAATTCTATCTTGTTTTATGATGACATGAATTAGATACCATCATATTCATGCATATTACGAGTATATCACCTCAGTATTACACTCATTTGATGAGATTGTATGCCTTTAAGTCCATATTCATATATATTTCGAGAATAGAGGTCTACACACGTTATTTGTGAAATTGTAGGTAAAAAGGTGGAAATTTGGTGCGGAATGGAGAAATATGGAGTATGACATCATAAAGGATCAAGAAGGGAGCTTAAAGATATGAGAAGATATGAGAAAAGATCACAATAGAAGATAGAAGACGGGACTAAAAGATAAACATATGCAAAAGACAAAAATCGGTTCATTGCTTATTGAGATCGACCGATTTCCTTCATAATCGAGTCGATTTCTATCTTTAGTCGTCCGATTGGTTGTAGGATCGTAAACATAAGATCACACCTCAAACCCTATAAATAGGGGACATCTCACCACTATCCAAATCATCCAATACACACACCATCCAGTGTTATCAAGGAGCATTCGGTTACAAGCATTAAAGGAAGTTTGAAGTCCAAGATCGAAGTTGTTGGAGTTTGTGAGTTTTGATTTATATTTTCATTGTGAACGCGAGTTTGAGTTTGTTTTGAGTTTTTATTTGAGTTTTGAAGGATTGAATCATTGTTCAAACGTTTTTGGATTGATTTAATTCAAGATTCAAAGTTCTCTCACTTTCTTTATTTTTTTGATTTAATATCTTCTTTGATTTTGATAATGTGTATTCTTGGCTAAAACCCTTGCGATTCTAAGGTGATTGTAACTTAATTAAAGCCGAGTTTGTGAGTTTTGGTTTATTTTAATAAATTAAATTATTAACTTAAAAAAAATGAGAACAAACTCGTTTTTTTAAATTAGTAATTTTATTTATTTAAAATAAACCGAGTTTGGTCTCGGTTTTTTGTAACTTAATTAAACTAGTAATTGAATAAAAAAAAGGAAAGGGCTTGAACCGGTTTCCCGGTTGCCTACCTATCCTCTTGGGGTTTAAGAGGAATCAAAGCCTACGTAGTTCTCTTACCTTTGCTTACCTTTTTTCAGACTTCCGAGTTGTTTTCGTTACCCCCTTACCTTTCCACCTCGGACTCGAAGTGGTGCCCGGTCATCGGAGTTGGAATTCGATCTTGAGTCATAAACGGGGGCATTCCGTTGTTTCCGCTTCTCCGCGCTTATCCAATCTTGAACACATACTTGAGCCTCCAATTTTTATTTTTCGGGATTCAATTGACTTCTCTTGTAACTTAGCATGTTCCCTCTTTGACTAAAAGCTTGTTCCACAGCCACCGTTGATGCAGGCATGACCATAATTTGTTGCACAATCTTGGTCAATGTTGGATACTTCGGGACTAACTTCTTCCACCAATCTAAAACTTGAAAACTATCACTTTCATCATCAAAACTAAAACAAGTTGTTAGATAATCTTGAAATTCCGCATTTGCGGATGAATGCCTTGGTGTGTTTGTTCTTTTAGCTAAAATTTGTTTAGCTTTTGAAAGAAGAAGAAGAAGAAGAAGAAGAAGAAGAAGAAGAGGGTGGAGGAGTCGATTCGGAGGAAGCACATATTTCAAATTGATCAAGCAATTTACCAATTTCGAATATCAAGAATAATCCTATTAACGTTCATGGAATAAGTTAAACCTAAACATTCATAATAGACATTTAACAATTCGGTAACACCATCAATTTTATGTCTAGGATCAAAAACGGCGGAAATAAGATAAACTAAGGGAATATCGGCATAATATTTAAGCCATTTTAATTTCATATCGGTTATAGCCTCAACAATTAATGGATAATTAAAACCGGTTTGTAAAGTCTTGGCAACATTTACGACTATTTTTAAAAAAACTACAAGAAGTGGGAGTGTAAACATAACTCATCATATTAGTTGAATCAGTAAAAACCTTTAAAACGTTACAAACATCAACACAAGTTTGTCAAATAGATTCATCATCTAAAATTGACCAAGGAATGAATTGTACGGAAAAAATTGTAAAATTTGTTTGTAACGAATAGCTTGACTAAGAAGTTTGTAGGCTGAGTTCCAACGAGTTGCAATATCTTTTGAAAAAGCAATAGGATGAACATTATTTTCTAAACATATTGATCTCCATTTTTTTTCTTAAGTCGGATGAATGCCAAATATGTTCAATTACATTGGTGATAGGCGTTAAGGTAGCACATAAAACTTTAAGACCATCTTAAACACATAAGTTGAAAATATGACACGCACATCTTTGGTGAGTAAAAGGAGTTTTTATAAGTTGTCCCGCATTCCCACCAAATCGTTTACGGCACGGGTGTTAGCGGATGCATTATCAAAAGAGTATGAAAAAACTCGGTTTTATAAATTAAATTCTTGTAAAACCGTTTTTATTAAATTTGCAATGTTGGTGGCACTATGTCTTTCATAAAAATGGAGAAATGTAATAACAAATTTATGCAAAAATATATCATTATCAATAAAATGTAAAGTAATGCCCATGTAAAAATGTTTTTGTGATAAAGTACTCCAAATATCACTACAAATTGAAACTTGATGCGAAAATGATTGTAAAATCGTAAGAATTTTTATTTTCTTTTGTTCATAAGATTTAGAAACTAATTACGAAATTTTTTTACGAGAAGTTGGTTTAAAAGATGGTGGAAGATAAGTAGTGTTATATTCTCTTACACTTTCATATTCCGCATAAGAAAATGGAAAAGCTTGAGATGCAATAAGGTGGCTAATCCTAAACTTTCATCAACATGATTATACATAAATAAAGAACATTGAGAGGAAGAGGATGCAAACCCGTGGGACAATTGAGATTGTCCCCGTGATATTCCGAGCTTCTCGGGATGGTTCTTTTGCATGTTGGTTTGCAAAGTCCCGTATCCGCCCTTCGCCCTCCACTTGTACACCTTCGGACAATAGTTGCACGTCACTTGACAATAATCATCCACCACCGGACCCTTCTTGTAATGCTTCGTGAATATGTCGGATGTAAGCATTTTCGGTGGAGGGGCTTGTCGGAAAGGCCCTTAACCTTGACCTTGTGGTCGTTGTGGCATTTCCGTATCGGGCATTTGAGTCTCGATTTCTTGGGTGCTAGGAAAGAAAGCGGGAGCGAAGTCGTAGTCGCTTGGGTAACTCGGGTTTGCCATTTCACTTGATTGAGAAATTGAGAATACGAGAATTCAAGATCGAGATTGAGAGTGAGAGTAGTAGTAGATAGATAAGAATGTTGGTGTGAGATAAATGGAAGAATGGTAGGGTATTTATAGGAATTGTGGGTAGATTGTTTTTTTTATAAATTAATTAATAATTAAAAAAACAAATAAAATTAAAAAAAATAAATTCATACCCCAACGGCTCTAAGAACCGTTGGAAGTGTGGGCCCACCGGCTTATAGCCGTTGTGGGCCAAAGAACCGTTGGCAAAGGCCAACGGCTCTTTTTTTGCCAAACCCGCGGTTTGGGGAGGTCTGGGAACCGCTGATTTGGCGGTTTACCCAAACCAGACCCATGTCTAGTTGAGATGTGGATAGAATGAACGTCACGTTAAGATTGGACCCTGAGAGTTGAGTTTAACAATCACAAAGAAGACATATCGGGTTGTTCTTGGTCAAAATCGGACGATTTCCTTTGATGAAGACCCCGATTTTCTCTTTTGTCGTACCTACCTTGCTTTATCCTTAATCTTTGGTTAAAGATTGCTTAAAACCTAGCCTTGTTGAACCTTTCTAACCTATATCCGAGTGTGGGAAGAGACTTACCGGTGATTCCCGTTCTTGGTTATCAACGGTTACAAGATCTAGGTAATAGAGGATTCAAACCCCTCTATTAAGGTTGAGTGTGCCAAAACCCTTATCCTTGTGAGTTAACCTAATTTCCTTGTGTTTGGTGTTTGGTTTGAGAGTATCATCCTTCCCTTAGATCCTCTATCTTATCGAGACTCAACATCCTTTATTTAGAGTCTTTGGGTTTGGACATGGGTGGTGGAGAATTCATCATACATCATTCTGTTTTAGAACATATACCTTGCAATCCCATCTTTGTCCATAATCTTTAGAATTCTTGAATCAAAAACCACGATAAGATATCTTGATCCTTAGAATCCGTTTTCCAAAATCTTACACAAGTCTTTGTCTTTGTTATCAGTAGTTGCATATTTTCTTTGCTAGATTATCTTATCGATTTTGATTTCATAAAATCCCTGTGATGGACCCTGAAATATTTGCTATTGTTGCGATTGATCCGTACACTGCGGGTTCGCTTTTGCTTATATTTTAGGTTATAAATTCAAAGCTTTGCACACACCTTTTGGAGCGAACATTATAACTCCTTAAAGCTCTCAGATTATCTTAAGGGATAATTTAGTTTTATCTTGTTAGATTTTATATCTTATATATTTTAAAGATATCTTTACAGAATTATCTTTAAATATATTTTCCTAGTTTTAGTAGGATTAGTCTCCCTTATAAATAGAGTTAGTGGGGAAGATTGTTTAGTAGATTAGATTTGACATATTTCCACAAATTGTGAGACTTGCAACTTCACTTACGAAGTTTGTGTTTTATTCATTAAATCATTCAATCAATAAAGAGAACTTTTGATTGAATTGTTTGTGAAATCCTTGCTAGATTGTGCTTGTGTGTGTTAATGTTATTGAAGGTTGGTGCTCCTGGTCAATACTAGCTCCTCCTTGTGCTTGTCTTAATTAGAAGACTTGTGTAAGGTTAAAGAAGTGCGGGTTAAGGTAATCTTCTCGTTTAAGGGTTTTGACACATCATTGGTCAAGGTTCTTTTGCGGAACTATCTTAGTTCATATCTTCCTATATTTCTTTCATTAATCATTCCATAATCATCTTCATTTCTTTCCGTTTGATTCACTAATCCGTGTTTTGAGTTTCATGAAATATCGCCCTGTTCTTGAAGAAAATCGGTTGATTTATTCCTTAGAACCCGATTTCTATCCCAGTTAAGGGCCTTCAATCTAGATCGGGAACTGCAACTTATCCCCACATCAGCATATTTCATAGTTTAGATACAAGTATCAGTTCTTTATTTTTTGTAAATTTAAATTGTGATAATAGAAAGTGGTTCAAAACATCAAGAAATACAAAAACAAAACACATCAAGAAATCCCACCAACAAAGAGATCGATCTTCTAGGGAAATTAAAGGAGGATGATTTAGTCAATGGGAAGCGACATACAGAAACATTCTCCGTCAAAGGAAGGACGCATGCAAAAAGCCTGATAAACAATTGTAGACACCTCAGATTTGTACTCGCAATAGAGTATCGAAAGTCAGTCACATAATCACGCCCCCATTAAACAAACAACTCGAAACACCACCAAAACAAGCATATATCTACCACAGAAGATGACACTACAAAACACGGTTATCTTGACATGAAAAAAATTGTATAATTTTGACGTTAAAATTGTATAAACTTTTCTTTTAGTTTTTCTTAGTCTATTATTTATACAATTTTGAGAAAACTTTACTTGATCCGTACATATTTTACCTTCCCTTAAAAAACTGCTCAAAGAAACTCATTAAGAAAAAGTATAAAATCCAAAAATATCTCTAGCTTAAAAACGCTATTCAACTATCCATGTTTATATCCTTAATAATTAATGAATTATATGTGAAAGAATTGGTCAAATGAGGCCCTTAAAAATATACTTTTGCAAAGTGGGCTCCTAGTGATATTAGGGTTATTTTAGGCTGCAAAGTAAATTAGTAGGTCGGGGCAAAAAGGGGTACTATTCAAGTGCGGTTCACTATTCCAGTACGGTTGTGCGGCTGCACACGAGGCCGACACGTGTCCAAATTTTTTTTTTTCCAGAAACAAATAAAAATGATAGCTCTAAACTTATAAAGGGATAGTTCATAACTTATAAAAGTATAGTTCATGAATTATAATAGAAGGACAAATTTGGTTAGTAGGCTATTTAGAGAAATAGTGATAGTAAGTAGGCTTTTTTGTTTTTCAATTAAGTAAATATACCCCTCTTATTTTTTTTTACCCTCAAACCTTCTCCATCCTCTTGTTTCTTCTTTCTTCTTAATGCTTTTTAAAAACTGAATTTCTTTTTTTATTAATTTTTTTTGTCTTTTTTATTTTTTTTATTTTTTATTTATTTTCTAGAATGAAGAATTTTTTCACACACCGGAATTATCACATACCGGAATTATCACATACCGGAATTATCACTGTAACACCCCGAATCCGCGGGATATCGGGATGCTACGGGCGAGACCTCACAATGGGTCCCGACCCTTAGCTTGACAACAATTTCACCGGACCTTTCCAACATGGCACAAATAAAGGCAAAAACTCCAATCGTTTATAGTGTATGCGAGAAACTAGAAGTAAAAGTACAAAGTGGAAACTCAGCCGAGTCCTCAAAACGACACAATCTCAAAGGATAAATCCGAAACCACAAGTCCGAATATAACAAAAGAAACCTAAAACGCCCCCGTCCTATAATGTACGGCGACCCTCGGCTGTCCACTCCTCCACCTCACTCGGCGGCGTCCCTAACCTGTGGGGCATCTACACAAGCGGTTTAAAACCGTTAGCTCTATTCCAAGCATTAGAAACATGGCGAAGGCACAAACACACTCATACATCATAACATCACATAATCATACTCAACATACAAGTCCGGTTTATTATCTTTATTTATTAGGTCGTATTCCGTTCTAATTCAACTTCTTCTGTGACACGAGAATCTCCCGAAACTCGCCTCGGTCCCCACTTACCGCATGGAACGGTGGATGCCTCCGACCGTCTAACCACACGGGCTAGTCGCCAAGAACCTCCTAACTCTACGCAAGAGCTAGGCAAGTTGTCACCGCCCGTTATCATACACTTGGGCGAAATAATAAATAAATAATATATAAAGGTCGGTAATCCTAATTCCGGTTTTATAAGTTATAATGAAAGCGATAAACACACACCACCAAACACGCATCGAATCTAATACATAGAATACGAGCTAAGTAAGTCCGGAGACTTACCTCTCTCAAGGTAACTCGAAACCACTCTCAACTTCCCGCAGGAAAACGCTCTAAGCCTGACCAAGTGAAGCACTCTATCAATAACAAACTAAAAAGCTAGAAGTTCTCGGACTTCTAGTCTCCAACATATATATATGATATCTAACTCTAGCATGCTAGGTCCAACCTATTATCTCGAGGATCATCATAAGATCGTAAAGAAGGTAAAGCAACAAGTTCCATATCCAATAACCAATACCTAGGGTTCATGGCCACTACATGGCATTTGCTCTACGTTATGCTAAGTTCCTCTAACAAGTTATACTATCATAACCGAACTAACGAAGGAGGAGTACTCACACGCGATCCAAAGTGAAGCACGATCTACGGAGTCAAGAACGAGTTCGATTGCTTCTATTGGGCGCTTCCGGACCTAAGGACAAAACTAAGCAAAATTAGCTTAAACGCTAATTTTAAAAAGGAAGATTTAGCGCATAAATATTTTCCCATGAAAACTCCGTTTTCCAAAACCGAGGTTAAACTCGTTAAAACCATTTCCGGGTAAATTATCAAAATTGGAAGGGTGATTGAAAAACCTAATTTCGAATTATCCAACGATCGGATTTTGAACCACCGAAGACCCCAAATAATTTGTAAAGGAGTTGGGTCACCAATCTTAACAAAATCAAGGGTTTAAACATATTTAATAATTTACTGCAGGGTATAAATGTTCCTTTGCCAAAGTTATAGGGTCAAAACTGCAATTACACATAAAATGGGCACAAACTGTAATTACCCATAAAAAGAGGTCACAGAAAAATAGGTGTAAATAGAGGGCAAATTACAATTAGAATCAGGAGCCTTCTTCAACTGTAACACGACAGAAGAGGGGAGGGAGGTTGTTTCCGGCGGCGGCCCAGGCGGGGAGAGAGGAGAAGGGGAGGAACCGGCGGCGGGGATCCCTGGCGATGTCTCCGGCGGCGCGGATCGAAGGAGCGTCCCTCCTGGCGGCTGTCACAAGGTCCGGCCGCCAATGGTTAAGCAGCAGCGCAGGCCGAAAAAAAAAGAAAGGAGAAGGGAAAGGGAGAGATGAATCTCACCAGGCCGCGTCTCCGGCGGCTGAGGCAGAAGGGTTCCGGCGCTCCGGCGGGCTAGGGCGGGAGTGGCAAGCCCTCCTTCAAACCGGCTGGCTGCAACAGTTGGTCTCGAGAGAAGGTACGAGAGAGAGATTGCAGAGGAGATTTCCGAGAGAGAGAGATTTCAAAGGTGGGAGGGTAAAGTGAGGTTGAGTGAAGAGGATGACTGCTGCTATGGGTCATCACTGGTGGCGGGTTCCGAGAGGTCGGCGCAAGCTGGGTAGGGGGGAACCAAAGGCCGGCCTAGGTTACAGAGATAGGGAGCCAAAGGGTCACTGCTACAAGCAGCCATTCCTCACGTAATAGGCCAAAAAGGGAGAGAGGGAAAGAAGAGAGAAATAAAATAAAAAGAAAAGAATAAAGAAAAGAGTTAGGGCAAAATTCGATTAAACGAACGGAACGGGATTTCTAAATCCCGACTTTCCGACAAAATTACATTAATAAAAAAAAATACAAGAATACTTACATATCCCCAAAATAATATAATACCCGGAAAAGTTATTTTCAAATCTATATATATAAAAAAAAATACTTTAAATAAGAACCCAAGCTATAACCAACGATGGAAGGGAGAAAAGCAAAGTTGGAACGCACCCGAATAAACGGGGCGTTACAATCACATACCGGAATTTCCACATACCGGAATTTCACATACCGGAATTTTCACATACCGGACCGGAATTTTACATACCGGAATTATAACATACCGGAATTATCACATACCGGATTTTCACATACCGGAATTTTCACATACCATAATTTTCACATACCGAAATTTCACATACCGGATTTTCACATACCGGATTTTCACATACCGGAATTATCACATACCGGATTTTTACATACCGGAATTTCACATACCAGAATTTCACATACCGGACATTTACATACCGAAATTTACATACCGGAATGAATTTTTAATTGTCTAAAATTTAATTTTGCAAATTTTAGGGGGCTCGTTGTAATTTTGCAATTTTTTTATTGTAATTTGCGTATATGATGACGGTTTGCAAAAATGGGTCCATCACCGTCTCTTTTGGTTTCCAAAATACTTGTTCTTTTTCCCAGTTCACAATGACAAATTGACAAGATGTGGAGGAGTTGAGCATTATTTGAGTGGAGAATTATATGTTAAAATTGTCTCAAAATAAAAAGTATTATGTAAACAAAAATAAATAGCGGACGAAAAGCACAAGGATCAAGTGATTGTGCCGCTAGTTTTAATTCAGAAATTTCTGGAATGAAATTTCTGGTATGAACTTTTCGTATGAAATTTTTGGTATGAAAAATTCTGGTATGAAAAAATTCTAGTATGAAAAAAATTCTGGTATGAAAAATATTCTGGTATGAACTTTTCATATGATAATTTCTGGTATGAAATTTCTGGTATGAGAATTTCCGGTATGAGAAATTCAGTCCAGAAAATAAAAAATAAAATAAAAAATAAATAAAAAAAGGCAAGAAAAATAATAAAAGAAAACAAATTCAGTAATTAAAAATTAAAACTTATACTTATATAACAAATAACAAACATCATTTATTCTTTCTTTCTAATAGAAGGGTTAATAATTTTTACCTACTATTAAATGAAAGTGGTAAAAAATTTGGGGTACATTTTCTTAAACAAAAACTAAAAAAAGCCTAGTATGTCAAATTCTCCCATAATAGAATAGTTCATAGTGCAAAACTTATAAAGGATAGTGCATAACTTATAAAATGATAGTTCATGAATTATAAATGAATAGTTCATAACATATAAACGATTAATTTATAAATAATTTGATATAATATATTAAAGTAATAGTTCATGAATTATATGAGAATAGTTCAAAGTTTATAAGAGAATAGTGCAGAATTTATAACGTGATAGTTCAAAAAAAATTTCATTCGTTTCTGGGAAAAAAATAAATCAATCGTTTCTGGAAAATTTTTTTTAACACGTGTCAGCCGCACAACCGTACCGGAAAAAGTAAAACGTACTTGAACATTAACCGGGCAAAAAGTGGGTAGCCCATCTGATTTGACTGGTGATAGTTTTAATGGAAATTTTGGAGGGAATTTTTGCTCCAAAAGACACAACACATTTGAATCTACTTCTCTCTTCCCTCTTTTTGTACTATTTATAAACCCATTTCTTTGTTCCAATACAAAAAACTCCATGGATACATTGTTGGGCAATTTGAAAGAAACTTCTCATCTTTGGTTTTTGTGGATTTGAAACCCTCAAACTTCTTGGGTAATCTCAATCTATTGAAGTTACTACTTCTATTTCTGGGTAAGCAACAGTGTTTGTCATCATTGTCCTGCCTTGAATTAGATTTCTCCTATTTCTTTCAATGTCGTTACCCACTCCTCCTCCGTTAATGTTATTTCTTCTATTTCTGGGTAACATTGTCTGACTTTGTAAGTTTGCTTCTATAAGGGTTGATGGGTATGCTTGGTAACCTGTTGGTGGGTAAATTATTGTGGGTATGACACTATTATTTTTGAAACCTACGAGAAAGAGGAGTCCGGTGATGCTTTGTTTCCAACCGCCGAAGTTTCGAGACAAAGATTCCGACGAAGATGAGGCTATTGTTGCGGAGGCCGACGAAAAAAAGGAGTCCGACGAAGATTCCGACACTACTACAAAATTGTGTTTATAATCCATAACATATAATCCGGACGTGTAATATATGGATTATAAAATAAGAAATAGGATGAGTAAATAATTATATTCCGGATTTAATTATGATTCGGAATATAAACTTAACTAAGTTATGTGATAAGCAGTACAAATAAACCATAATATAAACGCCCGGATTATTTGATAACCCAAATAATCCGGTTTCCTGAAAACCGGATTATTTGATAACCCAAATAATCCGGTTTCCTGAAAACCGGATTATTTGATCTATATGTCTAGTGAAATTGGAAATACGCCCGGATTAATAAGTTCCCTGGATATAAAAAAAAAACTTTCCCGCTTGCTTTTCCCTGCGCGCCGTAGCCCCTTTTTTCATCTATCTTTGTCGAAATTTAGGGTTCTTTCGATCGATTCGTTGGGGCTTAGAAAGACTTCGATCAATTGCTCCTTGAAGAATCTTAATCTAAGGTAAGTTTATCTCCATCTTTTCACTTCATGTGCTAATAGATCCTTTCGAGTCTAACAACTGTCCAACACACATCTTTGTTTGAGGTTTAGGTTTCAATTTTTTGATTGAAATTGTGGACACTGAAGAGGGTGGCCGATTCGTGCTTGAATTGGTCATTGAAGTTTCATAAATCAGTGGTAAAGTCTTCATATGCTCTGAATTGGTCATTGAAGTTTCATTTTTCTTAGAAGATTTTCTTTTTAAAAATTAACCGCAAACATTATTCTCCTTACTTGAGCTGATCCTAAAAAGTATCAAGAACAGGTTGTTCATAGGCAGGATTTTTGTACAATGAGATCTTGTTACAGTTTCCTTTGAACAATTTGCTTTAAATAACCTTCTGATGTTTCTTCTTGTGTGTTTGTGAAGGTATATGTAATTGATTTTGGCCTTGCAAAAAAGTTCCGTGATCTTCAAACACATAAACACATACCTTACAGGTACTAGCTGCAATCTCCAAATCTGTGTTTCTGTTATCTGATAGCAAGTTCCTCATTCGGCTTTGTTATTTTCTTAGTTATCTTGTATTTGGTAGTTTGGATCAACCAGAGCAAAGCAATCTAACAAAGTGTTTCAAACCTATTTGGCTCTATCAAGGCGCTTCTCCTGATCTCCTAAAGTGCTTCTATTATCTGATAGCAAGTTCCTCATTCTGCTTTGTTATTTTCTTAGTTATCTTGTGGTAGTTTGGGTTAACTAGGAGCAAAATAAACCGAAAAAGTGTTTCAACTTTGGCTCTATTAGGGTGCTTCTCCTACTCTCAGTGCTTTGTGTCTTAAAATGGAGTTCCAGGAATGCACTTGCAATGCTAAATATTATACTTTGATTTTGCATATATTCTTTCTTAATTAAGGAACAAGTTCAGTGGTTAAAAGAAGATAAACTGCAGGAATGATGTGAAAAGAGTTCTCGAATAAGTGATTGAATTAGGGTGCTTCTCCTACTCACAAGTAAAGCAGTGAAAAGGAGCACTACTGGATTGAGACATAATTTTATTATAAGGATATTAGAAATTTTGATGTATATGCATTGCTGGTTGGAGTAAAATGGGTGGGGTAACGTACAAGTTATAATGTTGGGTAGGAGTTGGAACCCTAGCTACAAATAGCATGTAGGTTACTTGTACTATTTGATTTCGATTTCGTATTCGTTTCATCGGCGCTAAGCATGATGAATTTCATGACCGAGGTGAGGTTGAATTTTCAGTGCTTTGTGTCTTAAAATGGAGTTCCAGGAATGCACTTGCAATGCTGAATATTATACTTTGATTTTGCATATATTCTTTCTTAATTAAGGAACAAGTTCAGTAGAATGATATCCGCCAACCGCAAAATTGTATCCTCGTACTAAGCAAATTTATTAGATTCACTGTTTACATTTTAAGTGATTGAATTTCCCTCTTTGTTTTTGTGTTTTGACAGTACTTGGCTTAGTATGCAATGATTTCATGAACAAGCAGATTGGTTTGTACTTTTTTCCATTCAAATTTCCCTTTTTTCTCCACACACATCATCTTAAATAATATCATTTTCACAATTATAAATATAAATGTTTATATGTATACACATACTAACAAACATACGTATATAGGAATCATTGGGTGTTATTGGTCTTACATCCTCACAAAGGTGTTGCATATTGGATTGACTCATCACATGGTGAACAAAGAGAAGATGCAGAGCAATTAGTTGAACTGTAAGTATATCTTGCTTTATTTAACTAATTATAAAATAAAAGTATACATGTTACTAACCAAACTTGCTTGACTTTTTGAAGGAGTTATGCTTTCAAATATTGCAATTTGGGAAAGAAAAAGCCGAGAACACAAATTTTATGGAATGTCATAAAGGTAAAATTTATATTTTTAAATTTTACTTACAATTTGATATCAAATATATTTCTATTGTTTTTTGTAAAATAAAACTTGTCATGATATAATTTATTAAATTATGTATTTATGTTGCAGTGTCCACGTCAAACAACTTTGATTGATTGTGGGTACTATGTGTTGAGGTTTATGCGGGAGATAATACTAAGAAAAAGTGACACTGTCCCAAAAAATAGTATGTTCTCCAATCTTTTTAAAACAACATTCTTATTTTTCATCGTGCTATATCAATTTAACTTCTAATATAATTATATTATTTTACTGTGGTATGGTAGAAAGAGTACTTACTCCAATGGCGAGGTTGATCAAATCCGAAAAGAGTGGTTAGAATATTTGCTTCAACTCGTCTTTTAGGTATGTGAAAGTGATGTAATTTAGATAATGTTTGTTGTTACTTACTAATAAACAAATATTATAGTGGTATAGTATTGCATGACATCTCAAGTAACATCACATTTCTTATGATTTGTCTCAACAGGAATTTTGACAAGTATTTATGCTTAATTTTCTTCACATACAGTGCTTATGACATCTATATTTTTAAGTTTGTTCTTTTATAGTTTGTCTCTATGTGACGTGTTATATACCTTTGTTTATTGCAGTGCTCAAAATTTTCTGCAAAGAGGTCTTTTGTGATGGCAAAATTTTACTTACGAGGTCCTTTAGAAGAATCAGAGTACCTTGAACGACTCATATTAGTAATCGTCTTTTGAATCTTGTAACTCATAGACTAAGTTTTTCTAGTTACGTTTGGAGTATGATTTGAAGTTTTGCAATGGCTGTAAACATGTTTTCATGGCACGTTTTAGTTTATGACAATTAATGAGCAGGTTTATTATGTTTTGGTATAATTCAAATGTCTGAAAAATCAATTACTGGATTTAAATCAAATGTTACAGGTGGTATATTCGAAAAATAGAATGAAATATATATAAAAAAAATAGACAGATAATAATCCGGATATATGTTGGCGGTGTATAAAGTCAAAATTATAATAATCCGGTTGTAAGTATCCGGTGTATATTAACCTCACCCAATAATCCGGATGTTTTACACAACTATATAATCCGGATGTTCCTCCGGATTATTTGACATATTATAATCCGGATATTTGCTCACTTATATAATCCGGATGTTCTAGATCCGGATTATATGTAGTCAAATATCCGGATTATAAAATGTCAAATAATCCGGGCTAACAAACAATCCAAAAAAGGGGCAAAATGAACTTAGCAAATACACCGGTGCTTGGCAAAAACACGCCCGGATTATAAAACCTGTGGGCAAATACACCCCTAACCTTTAATCCGGTGCAGGTCCGGATTATAAACCCTCAACTAACCGGATTATAAAGTCGTTTTTGTAGTAGTGCGACTAGGCTTGGTAAGTTGGAACCATATCTGCTTTTTTTTGGTAGGCTATTTCTACTAGATTTTGGGTATGCTTTTGATTCGTTTTGTTAAGTGGTATTGGGTATGTGTTTGATGAATTAAGTATTCTATGGGTATGGTAATTTTATGTTATAAAATGTTACACAAATTATTGGTACGGTTGGACATGTGTATTTAATCTTAGAGCATTATATAAGTTTGGTAAAGTGTTACCCAATTTATTGGTATGATTATATTATGTTATAAAATGTTACCCAATTTATGGGTACGAATATTTTATGTTATAAAATGTTACCCAATTTATGGGTACGGTTGGACATATGGATTTAATCTTAGAGCATTAATACATGGGATAATTTGACATACTAGGCTTTTTTGAGTTTTTGTTTAAAAAAGTGTACCCCAAATTTTTTACCACTTTCATTTAATAGTAGGTAAAAATTATTAACCCCTTTATTAAAAAAAAAGAATAATAGACATTGGTTAGTGTTAAGTTGTAATTACTATTACTGAATTTGTTTATTTTTTTTTTATTTTTTTTATTTTTTTTCTTTTTATTTTATTTTTTATTTTTTTTATTTCCTGGAATAAATTTCTGGTATGAAATTTTTCATACCAGAAAATTTTCATACCAGAAATTTTTCATACCAGAAATTTTTTCATACCAGAAATTTTTTCATACCAGAATTTCACATACCAGAATTTTACATACCAGGAATTTCATACCAGAAATTATCATACGAAAATTAGATACTAGATATTAAATACCAAAAATTAACTACTAGAAATTAAAAACCAGAAATTAAATACCAGAAATTTTACAAGTTGAGTAAAACATAGATGAGGCAAATGTTTAACCTACAAGTACGAAACAAACTACTACATAGGTCCAATACTAATCATCTAGTATAGACAAGGCATGGAATACAACCAGTTAATCACATTCTTACAAGCTGAAATCACTAAATTTGCAACCCATTCAAAACCCGAACGCATGTGCTCCCTGACTGTGTTGAATACCGAAACGAGGGAACTTGTTACCCATTCAACTCCTTTTTTTTACAGCTAGAGACAATAGAAACCATTTTCCTTTTCAGCCATGTAACAATTCCCTCGTTTAAACAATTGTTTCATTTGAAAATGGTAGCATCAACAATCAGATCCGAACAGAAATGCCATTCTGGTATGTAATTTTAATACCAGAATTAAAAATCTACAGCTTCTCCAGCGTTAATTCCAAAATTCTGCAAAAACAAAGAAAAGTTACAAACAAAAATACTATTTCAATTCAAATGTCATAACCGGCAACTTAGAGTGAATCAATAACTTATTACCACTATCCTCTCAGCAGCTTCTCCAGCGTTAATTTCATGAGCAATCACTGTCGTAGTTCCAATCACAAAGATCAACGGAATCAAAACCGTATATATGTGTATCATCAAACTTTACGTATCGACATAGATTTCAAATCGAAGTATAGGAAAACATTACATTCAGACGCCTCATACCAGAGGTAGAGCCATGGAGAAGCAGGACGCCTCATACCAGATTCAAATGCGGAACCAGATCCAGAGATCGAAGGAAGAGACGCGTAGATCTAGATCTGGATCTAGATCGATCGATTCGAGATCTGCTCGTCTTCAAGAAGCCGGATGTGGGTTGAAAGTTCGCGATTTTCGACGGGGTCAAAGCTGTTCTGAGCAATCACAGGGCTCGAGCCAGGTCGAAGTTGTTCCGGCGGCCGATATTAGGGTTGAGACGGTAGAACTTTCAGTTGGTCGCGATATTAGGTCTCAGTTGGTCGCCTGCTTGTTGGCTTCGTCGACGCCGAGAAGGAACACCAGTAGTCGCCTGCTTGTTGGCTCCGTCAACGCAGAGAAGGAACACCGTTAGTCACCTGCTCCCTATTGCCGGTGTGGAGAGGGAGAGGGAGAAAGGTTCGCTGGTTAGGCGAGGGAGAGAAATGAGGCGACGTGAATTAGGTTTAGGAGAGTAGTAAAAAAAAAGGGTACAGTTTCTGTATAGGTTTATGTAAATAGCCTAGTTAGTAAAGTAAAATAGAAAAAAGCCTAGTTACCTAATTGGCCCTTAATACATTGGGTATGAATATTTTATAAAATAAAATATTATCCAATGTATGGGTATGATGTTTTTTGATATTTTAGTTTTTTGGGTTTGTTTGGGTTTTGGATATGTGTATTATGGAATATGTTTGTGTAGTTTGACAAAATTATTTTGGGTATGACAGTAACGTTTCTGGGTAAACGAATTTTTTGGGTAGAAGAGATTGTTTAATTACCTTGTCCACCAAAAAAGCGGTTAGAGTGATCTGTTTCCAATAAAAAAAAGGGGTTTGAGTGATATGAGTGCATGGTGAATTATATATAGAACATGTGAAAGTAATTTTCTAAAACTGGGTGTGATATTTTATAAAATATTATAAATAAAGGGTTAGCTTGTGAAATTAGCTAAATTTATTGTTTGAATGGATGAAGTCAAGGTCAAGGTTACAGAAAATTCAAATACACTGTATTAAAGAAAGCGTTCGGCCAGCTAGCTTCTTCGTTTTGTGGAAGACTGCCTGATGTTGATATGGCTGACATATAAGACCAAGTATTTGCATTGAAAAAAAAGTTTGGTTTGAAATCCTTTTATTTTGAAGATATCCTCTCATTGTTGATAACACCAAGTATTTACAAAATGTTATGAAAACTTTTAATTGGTGTTTTTGGCTATAGTCTTGTAATGTCGTATTTTTGTCACATAATCTATGTTGTTCGCGAAATGCGGAGAAATTGGATATTTACGGCATTTATCTGGTGTCGTAAAAGCATATATCAACGGTGTTTGTAAAACGTCATGAAAGAGACTATCGATGACACTTTTAAACTTCAAGAAAGAGACTATCCATGATGTTATTAAACGTTATCTAAGAGAGTATCCGTGACATTTTTCAAACACTGTGAAAGAGATTATCCATAATATTTTTCAAACGCCGTGAAAGAGATTAACCATGACGTTTTTCAAACGCCATAAGAGCGCTTAAATGGAGTAAACTGAAGTTGACGAATGTGGAGAAGGAAGAAACATCCCTCGAGCTAGCCTGGGACAAGGAGATAGCAACGAAGTTGGACCATTGTGGAAAACCAAGAAAGAAATGGTGATTAGAGAATTTGGGGACAATTCGGCTTTCAGGTTTTTCACAAGACTAACAAAGAGAGGGTCTTAGATGTAATCTCCACACGTGGAATAATCAAGTTTTAAGGACCATAATTTCCACCTTTTGACCTAATCAACAGGATATGTTAAAGTACCACTTATTCGTCGACTCCTTTTAAGTGTTGGTACAACGATATATTGAAGCTTATAGCGTGTGTGAAAAAGTTGATATTAGGAGGGTCTCATTAAATGGGCTATGATCGCATTTAATCCGACGTATAGAGGTATTTAGATGATCGCATCGGGCGAAAAACCAAATAAAAAGGTAAACAATTATATGAATTAGTGTGCAATTTATAATTCATTAGTTATTAATGATATAACCATGAATAGTTGAATAACATCTAAGTTACATTTATTTTTGGATTTTATATTTTTACTTAATGAATTCCTTTGAGCGGTTTTATAATGAACAAGGGTTAATTTTAGGGATCTCAAAGGTGTGGGGAATCCCTAATACTCGATGGGATCACCGTCATGGAGAATACTGATAAATATCGATGGGATCACCAGCATGGGGATGAGGAAAATCTATGGGTATGCGTAAGGCTCTCCAAACGGTCCGGTCCGGTCCGGTCCAGACCGTTTTATATTATTTTTTATTTTTCTAAAACATTTTTTTTTGTATGGATTAAATTCAATCTGGTTCGGGTTTGGACCGGACCGGATGCTCTTCCATTTAAACAATATTTTAAAGTATAAAAACTTCGGTCCGCACCAGAACGTTACGGTTCAGGACCGGACCGGACCGGACCGGACCGTAATATCTTGGACCGGATCGGACCGGATTTTACATTTACGGTCCGGGACCGGACCAGACCGTAATTTCCGATCCGGTCTAATTGTGTGTAGCTCTAGGTATGAGAACGGGGATGGGGATAAATCTCTGCATGGAGCTAGACGGAGATGAGGTTAGAGGTATGTCCCGATCCCCATATCGGTCCTGTTGGGATTCCCATGAGATTATTAGCCAATAAGTATTATATGAGATAATTAATCATAATTTATAGTTTTTAAACATATTTTACAAATATGTTTAATGCTTCTATGATTGTATTTTATTAAATTGTGTTAATATTTATTTTATTTTATAATATCTTATTTATACAAATCAATTTTTATACTTAATTCATGTAAATGTATAAATGGGACGGGATGAGGTAATTAATTATGTTAAATGGGTATGGGAATGAATATCTCACTCCCTGAACTAAACCCGCAGTTAGAGTGATATCTTTCCACACAAAAAAAGGTAATAGTGATATGAGTGCATGGTGAAGTATATATGTATAGAACATGCGAAAGTAATCTTCAGAGATTGATTATAAAATGTTATAAATAAAGGGTTAGCTTGTGAAGTTAGCTTGATTTATTGTTGGAAGGATGAAGTCAAGGTCAATCTTACAGAAAATTCAAATACACCGTTTGGCCAGCTAGCTTCTTCGTTTTATGGATGACTGTCTGATGTTGATATGGCTGACATATGAGACCAAGTATTTGCGTTGGAAAAAAGTTTGGTTTGAAATCCTTTACTTGAAGATGGATATTCGAGCGCCTTTCTGAAGATATCGTCTCGTTGTTGAGAAGAACAGACATGACGAGTAATGATATGGTCGGCATGACGATGTGATAATCTATTTCGATATGATTTTTTAGTTCTTGGAGCACCGAATTAGAGGTGATATAGAGTATCGATAAATTATTACACCACATTAGAATGTGCGAGGAAAAATGACACCAAGGGAGTGAAAAGGTAAACAAAGCCAAATTAACTTAATGTAGTCCACGCAATTGTCATATATTCAGATTCGGTGGAAGCTAGAGAAAATTTTGTGTTGCTTTTTTGTCTTCCAACATTAAGTGTATATATATATATATTTACACGTTTTCACGACTGAAAACTCCACCTTGATTAAAATGTTTTACAAGTGTTGATGATGGAAGACTTAACACAAATGTGGTAGTTGGATACTCTAACAATGTATTGATTATATTCTCTAAACGTTTGGTTGGTTTGAATTCAGTGCAGGTTTTATCAAAATGTCAAGGACCTTGATATGGATTTCAAGGACCTTGAAATATAACTCAAGGATAAGGAAGATAGCGTTTACAAAGGCCCGATTTCAAAGGCCTTGGAGTTATAGATGCACGAAACAAGGATTCAAATGAGCTGAATATTTTTCAGGAAGATTTTCTTAACAGAAAGATCTCATCAACCGAAGATTAGAGAATCTTTTCAGAAGATTTTCTAAAAACAAAGAGCGACAAAATATCTTCTCTCGATTCAACAGAAGACGAGAAGATCAAGGAGCTAAGGACTCGACGTGTTCTCAGGAGCTGAAGATTTGCAACGTCTATCTTATCTCGAAACAAGAAAAGATCTTCATGGAGAAGAAGGTTCATCTTCAAACGGTCATCTCTATAACGGCTAGAAGACCTCTCCATAGAAGAGTATAAATAAAGATGATGGTCGAAGAAGACAGATACACAAGCTTACACAAGAAAACATTTTTACGTCTTCAAGCAACCTAAACATCTTCATTCGTTGTTTTTCTTTCTCTCTTTTACGCAAAAGTCATATCCCCTTAGAGAGAGAAAACACAAGAGCTCCATTGGAAGATCTAAATAGTGTTATACTAGAGTGTGTTACTGTGCGAAGTAACTAGGCTATTATAGCAAGTTTGAGAGTTGAAGCTAGATCATAGCATTGGCTACAGTGAGAGAAGAAGGGGATTTCTTCTAGTTTGTATCTAGGACTCTTTGACGCTGATAATAGATAGTTAGATCCTAAGGCTATACCTTGGGACGGAGAGTAGACTATTTAGAGCCGAACTTCGTAAACATATGCTCGTGTCAATCTTTTTAATTCCGCACCATATATACTTTACTGTGACTAACTTTGTTTTGCAGGAGCAAGAAGTCAAGACCCTTGAAAGTAGTTTCAAAGCCCTTGAAATCAAAGTTTCACAAAGATTACAGATCGACATCAAGGCCCTTGAAAGGAGTTTCAAGGCCTTGAGATTTGGTTTGTGAAACTTCCTATACTCTATTCACACCCCCTCTTCTAGAGTATCTTTTACCTTATTTATTTCACCTACCGGTTCTTCAATTGGTATCAGAGCTAGACTCACGTTTATTGATTTAACCATCAGTGAGACTAATCATGAATCTTGTAGGTTGATGACATGAATTATGTACCATCATATTCATGCATATTATAGAAGATTGTCTCAGTTTACCTTGCATTTAGAGAAATTTAGTATGCCTTTTTTGTTCTATTCAATCATTTGTCGGAAATAGAGGTCTACACGAGTTTTTGATGAATTATAGGTAAATGGAGTGGAATTGAAAGCAAAATGTAATATGCGGAATTTTTATTCCGTTTATTTCTGTAACAAACCCGATCTCGATCAGTTGATCCATATCCGTCTACTTAGTTAGACACATTATTATAAAATTTATCATTTTATGTAGATTCCCTTCACATAAAATGATAGAATCTTTTAAAAAGTTTATCATTTTATGTAGCTTACCTTCACATAAAATGATAGGATTCTTATATCAATCCTAAACTATAACAAAATCCGTATCCGTCTATTCTGTACATTCATTTGTCGGGATCTTATTTCCGGACTGCAACTAACACGGGCTGCTGTTCCCTTGCGCCTGCCCAACAGCAGCTTGCCAGCCCAGAAACTCGCTAGCTTCAGCAGCCTGTCCGCAGCCCAGCAGCATGTGCTGCTGTCTTACCTCTTCAGCCCAGCGCCAGCCCAGCCCAGCGGAGTGTGCAGCTGCCTTACCTTCTTCAGCAGCTTCAGCCCAGCGCCACAGCCCATCTTCAGCCCCAACGGATCCAGCTTCCAGCAGCTCAGTAAATTGCCCAGCGTCCAGCCCAACTCGCACAGCCCAGGGAGGAGCCTGCTGTCTACCTTTCTTCAACCCAGCTACATGAAGACAGACGCATCCGTTACATGACATTAACTCCCTCTACACACGATCTGAACCTTCCTTCCCCAACGATCTCCTTCCTTATACACTCCTCCTCTTAATTCTGTCCAGATTCACGCCATTCATTCGTTCTGTATCGAGCCCTTACTCACGCTCTTCGTCTGCCCAGATCCGGATACACTGCAAGTCATCGTTGCAGAAGAGTTGTTATTCTCGACCCTCAGCCTAGGCGACAACAGGAGCTTCGACTTTTCAGTCCTGTAACTCGTCATCTCAATCTCCATCTCGTTATACAGGTGAGTAGAGCCTTCTTCTGCTCCCTCGTATCTGTTCCGACTGAATAACATGTGTTGTATTGGTGAGTCAAGTTGCCTTTCCTTCTGTACTGTTTGTTGTTTGTCCTTTGATGGAACTCTAAATGCACAGCAATCCCGGAACGCCAGCCTGCTCTCTAGCCATTTAGGTCGAGTACCACCAGTCAATTGGAGTAGAGCCAGCAGTAAGTTCTATCCAAACTCACTCTTCTGTCTACTGTATACTATTGTAACTTGTTGTAGGGTTTGTAGGATGAGTTTAGGACTAGTAAATCAGCTAGGGACTGGTGCAATTTGGAGTAGAAGAGTGTTGTCAGAAATGGTAAAAATAATAATAAGGAGCTGTTATAAAGAAATTGTTTTGCTTGCTTCAGTTTTTAAGTTAGAAACGGCTAGTCTTGTGGACCAATTTTAAAAAGTTAGGGAGAAGATCCACCTTTGAAATTTTAATAAATGATAGGTGGATATATGTAGTTTAGTGTATTAAAATTTGAGAAGAAATGAACGGTCGGATTAGAAGTTATAAGCTCCCGAAGTTGGGTAGTTAAGCAGTTTTTGTAAACTTGGATTTTTGGTTAAGTATAGAAATTTTAAGTATAGTAGCCAACTTTGAGAATTTTTATAAAAATGATGGATGAACAGTTTTGAGAAATTCTTTCTCCTAAGGTTAGATGGAACATCATAGATAATCTAGGGAATTATTTCGGAATTTTTATAAGCTTTTACGAATTTTATATTTGAAACCGAAGTTAGACCTTTACAACCTTTTGGAAAATAGGGAAATAAGAAAAGTGACAGTTTGTAACCAAACTAAATTTTAGGAGTTGGAATATGACTTTAGAGTCTCAAATAGGAGTTTAGACATGAATTTCGGAAAATTTAGAAGTCTCGGGACTAAGGGTAAAATGGTCATTTTTCCATAAATTAGAGCTGTAATTAGTTATGTCCTATTACGATCTTCTATCTTAGAAGTCTTAGACTTCTAATTACGTTGGAGTGTGCTAATGCACTTATCTCCTTTGACAGGCAACTGAGTTGCTACAGTTTATAGAGCGAGTTTGGTTTACAAAGAGTCGAGCTTTATAACAGGTAAGTCCTTTGGGCTTACTTAGCTGACTTCTAAATATGAGCATGAATGATGATAGTGGTGTGTGATTGAGATGTTTAGAGTTATAGGTTGTAATAGATATTTACCGACCTATACTTGGCCTAAGAGTAACGGGCGGTGGCATTCTGCTCAGTTAGCTTGCGGGCGCTGGGGGTTTCTTTAGGGACTAGTCCATACTCGGTTTGTAGTGATGCTACCGGCGGAGGTCAGCTAGACCTACACCCAGTTGGATAAGGAACGGAGGCGAGAACTGTTAATAGCTCTCGTGCCACAACTGTAAAATTGAATAAGATGAATCACCTAAATAATAGATAATAAACGGTTGAGTGCCAGCATGATGTTTGTTTATAATTTTTCTGCGTGTGTTTGTGCTGTTGTTATTCTACTTATATTTGGATAGTTAGCTAACAGTTGTTATGTTGTGTAGAATTACCACAGGTTAGAGCAGATGGCGAGTGATCCGGATGGTAGTGGTCAGCCGGGGTGTCGTACTTTTAGGACGTGTTGCAGTTTCTTTATTTGTGGGATTTCCAGTTGAACCTTGGTTCTTTTCTTTCTTTCTGTACTTTGTTATCTTATGTTTTCCGGCTGTTAGTTGTTCTGGTCACATTCATACATTGTTAAGATTTATTTTATGATTTCTGGTTTTCCTTATCTGTGCCTTGTTGCAAGATCTTGTTAAGTTGTTATCAAACTAAGGTCGGGACCCACTGTGCGGTCCTAACCAGTAACTCCCCGAGTTGTAAAATTTGGGGTGTTACACAAAAGCGGAGCAAGGAGCATCTAAGGATGTTAAGGAAGCTAAAGGAGTCTTAGAGGGATCACAAAGAGCTAAGGAATTGCAAAGGAGAAGCATAGAAGACGAGCCAAAAGAAGAGCACTTTCTGTCGAAGAAAATCGTGCCAATATGCATATAAATCGGACGATTTTCTCCCCTAGAAATCGAACGGTTTTGTGTATAAATCGACTGGGTCGATTTCTTTTGTTTTTCGGCCAAATGAAAAGACGACACAAAGCCCAATTCTTTTGGGCTAGAAGAGAGATTTGCCAAACAGCCCATTTGCAAGAAACTATAAAGGAGAACCCTACGAACGAAAACAAGGAGGCCGCAACGGGAAATCTTTAGACGTTTGAGCGAGATTGGAGATTCTTGGAGGAAGATTGAAGGACTCTTTACCGGGAAGCCAATCTTGATTCTTGTTTGTGAGATTTATTTACCCATTGAAGTGATTGTTGTTTTTGAACACGAATTTGAGTTACTCAAGAGATACATTGATCAGTTTTGAGTTTTATTTACAGATTTGAAGGTTATTGAGTTTTATTTCAAGATTCGGTTTTATTTGCGATATTTCACTCAATATTTAATTTGATTCGATTTTGAAAATGGTTGGCTAAAACTCTTGTGATTCTGGGGAGAATAGTTGATGATTAAGGCTTAGATGATGATAGACTGAACTCATTCAAACATTAGGACCCTGAGAGTTTAGATTTTAGTTTTGCGACAACAGGAAAATCGGTGTGTTCTTGGAGTAAATCGGCCGATTTTCTTATGAACAGCCCGATTTATTCTTCTGACGTACTTTAATTGAATCAATCCTTAATCAAAACTAATCCTTGCCTAAATCCCAACATTGATTAACCTTTTTAACCTCTAATTGAATGTATGAAGAGACTTCAAACTTAATTCTACATTTAATAGATTAAGGTTACAAGATTTGGGTAATAGAGAGACTCAACATCCTTTATTAAATATTCTAAGTGTGCTTTCTATTCTTACTTTGGAGAGTCATATTCAAGAGTTTTAGATAGTTAGTTTGAACATAATTCTTGTCTTTAGATCTTTCTATATTGCAACCTCAACAACCCTTATAGAGAGACTCTTTAGATTAGTCATATAGGTTTCGGAACTTCACCATACGATATCTACTTTTGAACATTAAATCTTGGCAATATAAAATCTGTCCTATATCTATAGAAGTGTCTTGAATCGAAAGCCGAAATCGGATACTTGAATCCTTGGAATCATTTTACTCTTATTTGATCACAAAAGCTTTTTGCATTTTTTCGCTAGATAATTGAAATTGAATTTAATCTCACCAAATTCCTGAGTTCGACTTTGGAATTCTTACCTCACTACAACCGATCCGTACACTGCGGGTTCGCTTTGCTTTGAGTTCTAGATATAAATATTAAGACTTTGACGCACACCTTTTTGGGCGAACATAGGTGATGGTGGATTTGCTCAAGGAAGATCCTCATCTCAACCACCACTCTTCTGTGACAACAACTTTGCTCATTGGAGAGCACTCATGCGTATGTTCATTATGGACCAGGACATGGAGCTTTGGAGCATCATTCAAAATAGACCTAAAATTCCAATGACAACGGTTGAAGGTGTCCAAGTCCCAAAGAAGGAAGATGACTTCACACAAGCTGACCTGGAAAGTGTGTCAAAGAATTACAAAACAATGAACCTACTATACTGTGGATTAGATGCAAATAAATTCAACCGCATCTCATCATGCAAGAGTTCTAAAGAGATATGGGACAAGCTTGTTGTCACTTATGAAGGAACAAGTCAAGTCAGGGAAACAAACATTAGCATCTTCCTCAGACAATACGATCTGTTCAAGATGAATCCAAATGAATCAGTCAAAGATATGTTCACCAGATTCACTGAGATTGTGAACAACCTGGACTCACTAGGAAAGATCTTCACAAATGAAGAGAAAGTGAGGAAGGTTCTAAGGAGCCTACCTAAAGCCAAGTGGGGATCAAAGATGACTGCTATTGAAGAAGCTTAAAATCTCACAACTCTTCCTCTTGATGACCTCCTTGGAAAACTCATCACACATGAAATGGTTCTTGGTGTAGAAGATGGAGAGCTTCCATCCAACTCCAATAATTTGGCATTAAAATCAAGAAGATACGAACTACCATCTGATGAATAGGAGAGTGATGATGATGATGAAGAAGATGCAATCGCCATGATCTCTAAGGGTATCGCAAGAATTCTTAAGATTAAGAAACAATCTGCTAATAAAGAATATCCACGAGCATCAAAACCCCGAGGTAAGTTTTCTAACTCTAATAAGAAAACGAGAGTACTAACTTGTTTTAAATATGGTGAAACAGATCATCTTGTGAAGGATTATCCACAAAAGAAGAGAACCAACTTCAAGAAAAATGATCGAAAGAAGAAATCTATGGTTGCTTCATGGAGTGATTCAGAATCAACAAATGAATCAAAAGACGAAAAAGAACAAGCAAACTTGTGTCTCATGGCCGATCATGAAGAAGATTCAAATTTGTATGTCGACAATGTGGTAAGTACTATTATATCTCAACCTGAAATCGACCTGAAACAATTCCTTAAAGATATTATCATATGTGATAAGGAACATAGAATAAGGATAAATTTTGTAAAAGAAAAGCTACTTGAACAAGAAAAACAACTAAGTGAAATGCCTCTGGAGATTGAAAATCTAAACATAGAAAAGGTAGACCTTGATGACAATATCAAGGCCTTGGAATCAGAGAACCTGATTCTCAAGGACAACCTCTCCTCTCTCCATCGAAACTATATCGATATAGAGAAAGAGAAAGTTGATCTTACTTTGACATGTCAAGACCAGAAGGCTGCACTTATTAAGTTTACTCGTTCAAAAGCTAATCTTGAGAGAATGATGGGTGAACAAGATTCATCCCTTAACAAAAATGGTATAGGTTATCATAGAAGCTTTCCTAGAAAACATGTCACCACTTTTGTCAAGGCCAAATGAAGCATTCATATGCCTACTTGCTTCTACTGTTGTAAAATGGGTCATGTTAAAAATCTACATGTCCTTATAGAAGAAATGATCATTATATCATCAGAAACACCTATCCTTTATGTTTAAGGAAACTGGTCAAACAAATATGGGTTCCTAAAGGTACTAGACCACCAAACATGATCGAACCTGAGTATGGACCAAAATATGACATTTGGTCGACCCGGAAAGGTGATGTTTGCTGTTTTGCAGGATATCACCAAGGTAAAGGAGCACAAATGGATATTAGATAGTGTTTGCTCAAGACACATGAGTGGAAAAAGCTCTTTATTCTCATATTTAAAGAAGCATTCATCTGGAACCATTACTATTGGTGATAAAGGAAAGTGTGACATAATTGGCATTGGTAAAATTTGCTATAATTCATCCAACTTTATTGATGATGTTTATTTGGTTGATGGTTTGAAATATAATCTTCTAAGTCAAATTTGTGATAAAGGCAACAAAGTCATGTTTGATTCAGATAAGTGTGAGGTTTAAAACAAAAAGACGGGTGAAGTGTTGCTTACTGCTCCTAGATGTAATAATGTATATTCCATGCGTACTAACCAAGTTTCAAGACTAAGCTAAAATGCCTAAAGGCCTTGACTGATGATCCAAGGCTTTGGCATAGAAGACTTGGTCACGTAAGCATGCACACCATGCAGAAGCTACTTACAAAAGATTTGGTACGTGGCTTGCCAAACCTAAATTTCAAGGTTAATGATCTTTGTAAGGCGTGTACACAAGGTAAACAAACACGAGGTTCATTTAAACCTAAGAAAGTTGTAAGTTCTTTTCGACCTATTGAACTTTTACACATGGATCTTTGTGGACCTATGCGTGTCAAATCTCCCAGAGGCAAGCAGTACATCCTTGTTATAGTGGATGATTTTTCTCTTTTCACATGAATTTCTTTTCTACGAGAAAAATCTGAAGCCTTATTTGAGTTTTCAAAATTGTGTAAGGAGTTACAAACTTTGAAAAACCTACCAATTGTTTCTATAAGAAGTGATCATGGTAGAGATTTTGATCAACTGAAGTTTGACTTGTTTTGTGCAAAATTTGGCATTTCACATAATTTTTCAGCTCCTAGAACTCCTCAACAAAATGGAGTTGTGGAACGTAAGAACCGCACTCTTGAGGATATGTCTAGGACAATGCTTTTAGTAAACAATTTGCCAAAATTTTTTGGACTGAAGCAGTAAACACTGCAAATTATATTTTGAATAGATGTTGAATTCGCTCTATTTTGAAAAAGACTCCTTATGAACTCTTTAAAGGAAGAAAACCAAATATTTCATATTTAAAACCCTTTAGATGTACTTGTTTTGTTCATAACAACGGCAAAGATAATCTTGAGAAATTTGATGTACGTAGTGATGAAGCTATATTTATTGGATATGCTTCAAATAGCAAAGCTTATCGCGTCTATAATAAACGTACCAAAATTGTTGAGGAAAACATTCATATCATTTTTGATGAAAGCAATGATGGTACTTTGAGTGAAAGTTTTGCAGATCTTAATCTGAATCAAAGAGAAGATCATAATTCGGATGAAGAGGAAGATCCTAAAGATCGAGACAAGAATATGCAGGAAAAGATTCAAGATACCGAAGAAAACCCTCAAGACCTTGAAACACTCCTTCAAGACCTTGAAACAAGAAACTGTGATAACAGAACTCCACTTCAAGGGCTTGAAACCCAACTTCAAGGCCTTGAGATTGGATCAACAGGAAACATACCTATGGTACCTGAATCTAGTCAAACATATGAAGCTCAACATTCTGAATCTGCTCCATCTGTTAAAAGAAGAAAAGTTCAACACTCCTCATATCATCCACAAGAGAATGTGATCTCAGATCCAAATGTTGGAGTTCAAACTAGATCTAAAGTGAACAATCTATGTGCCTTCTCCTCTTTTGTTTCACTTGTCGAGCCAAAGAACTACGCTCAAGCTCTTCAAGAACCTAATTGAATCATTACCATGCAAAATGAATTGAATGAATTTGAGAGGAACAAGGTATGGACTCTTACTTCAAGACCAAAACATCAATCAGTTATTGGCACGAAATGGGTCTTTCGAAACAAATTGGATGAAAGTGGCAAAGTCATTCGAAATAAAGCACGACTTGTAGCACAAGGCTATAACCAAGAAGAAGGTATTGGTTATGAGGAGACTTTTGCTCATGTTGCCAAGTTAGAAGCCATACGTATGCTACTTGCATTTGCATCTTTCATGAGCATAAAACTTTTTCAAATGGATGTAAAATGTGCTTTTCTAAACGGCTTCTTATAAGAAGAAGTCTTCGTTGCTCAACCTCTTGGTTTTGAAAATGATGAATTTCCAGATCATGTTTTTAAATTAGACAAAGCTCTTTACGGTCTTAAGCAAGCTCATCGATCTTGGAATGAAAGATTGTCTAAATATCTTCTTGAAAACAATTTCAAAAGAGGTTTGATTGATAAAACATTGTTTATCAAAACTAGAGGCAACAACATTCTAGTAGTGCAAATCTATGTTGATATATTATTTGATGCTACTAATAATTCCCTCTGCAACGAATTTTCAGATATTATGTGCAGGGAATTTAAAATGAGCTTAATGGGATAGCTAAATTTCTTTCTTGGACTTCAAGTTACACAAGCAAAGAAAGGAATTTTTCTCAATCAAAGCAAGTATACTAGAGACTTGCTTAAGAAGTACAAAATGGATCAATCTAAGGTTGCAAAGACTCCTATGAGTTTAACACTTTCGCTAGACCATGACAAGAATGGCAAAAGTGTAGTACAAAAGGAGTATCGAGGTATGATCGGTTTATTGTTGTATCTAACTGCTAGTCGTTCTGACATTATGTTTAGCGTGTGCATGTGTGCAAGATTTCAAGCTGATCCTAAAGAGTCACACTTGATAGCTGTGAAAATAATTTTTCGGTATCTCAATGGCACTAAGGATCTAGGGTTATGGTACCCACGTCAAAGCTCATTTCATCTAGTTGGATATTCAGATGCAAACTTTGCAGGTTATAAGGTCGATAGAAAAAGTACTTCTGGATGTTGCCAATTCTTAGGGTCATCCCTAATTAGTTGGCACTCCAAGATGCAAAACTCTGTTGCTTTATCCACAGCTGAAGCTGAATATATAGCTGCAGGAGCCTATTGTGCACAAATTCTTTGGATTGCTCAACAACTTCGTGATCTTGGCTTTGACTCGAAAGGTATTCCTATAAAATGTGATAATACTAGTGCTATTTCTATAACCAAAAATCCTGTGCAGTATTCAAGGATTAAGCATATTGATGTAAGGCATCACTTCTTACGTGATCATGTTGAGAAAGGTGATGTTTCGATTTCTTTTATCTCAACTAACTTGCAGCTTGCAGATATCTTTACCAAGCCTCTTCCTGAGGAACAGTTTAATTTTATTAGATTGGAGCTTGGTATGTTGAACAATGAAGCATTAACGTAGGGAGAGTAAACGAGTTTAATTGTTCCTACGCATGCAGCCCAATTGATGTTTTCAAGGGCCTTGAAATAAAATTCAAGGGGCCTTGAAACATATTTCAAAGGGTATATAAATAAAACGGATCAATTAGAAATTCATATCTGTAACACCCCAAATTCTCGGAACTCGGGGAGCTACTGGTTAGGACCTCACAATGGGTCCCGACCTTGGTTTAACAACAACATTACTTGGATCTTACAACAAGGCACAAATGTATTTAAAACAATTTCGAAAACATAATATTTTTAATGGTATAAACGTACACAGGTGACAGCCTTACAAACATATATAAAGATACATAACATGCATGACGTATGGAAGACTCCCCCGTCCCCACCTAATGAGTACGTGGACCCGGCTGACCATCCGTTCCGGATCTCTCTGCAACTGTCTATCTCTACAGATCTATAACACGGATAAACCGTTAGCTAACTATCCAAATATAAGCAAAATGATAACAACACAAGCACACGCAGAAACAAAAATAAACAAACATCATGCTGGCACTCAACCGTTTATTATCTATTATTTAAATGATTCACATTATTCAATTTAAGTTGTGGCACGAGAACTATTATTAGTTCTCGCCTCCGTTCCTTATCCAACTGGTGTAGGTCTAGCTGACTTTCACTGGTAGCATCACTACAAACCATGTATGGACTAGTCCCGAAAGAAACCCCCAGCGCCCCACGAGCTACTGAGCAGAATGCCACCGCCCGTTACTCTTAGGCCAAAATATAGGTCGGTAATTATATATCACAACCTATCTCTCTAAACATTTCAATCACACACCACCATCATCATTTATACTCATATTTAGAAGTCAGCTAAGTAAGCCCAAAAGACTTACCTGATATAAAGCTCGACTCTCTATAAACCAACTCGCTCTGTAAACTGTAGCAACTCAGTTGCCTGTCAAAGGAGATAAGTGCATTAGCACACTCCTACGTAGTTAGAAGTCTAAGACTTCTAAAATAGAATCATATATTAAGACATAACTAGTTGCAGTATTAATTTAGGGTAAAATGACCATTTTACCCTTGGTCCCGAAATTCCCGAAAATTCTAAAATTCATGTCTAAACTCCTATTTGAGATTCTAAAATCATTTCTAACTCCCAAAGCTTCGTTTGGTTCCAAGCTAACATTTTTCCTATGTTACTATTTTCCGGGAAATCGTAAAGGTCTAACTTCGATTCCAAATATAAAATTCGTAACCGCTTATAAAAATTCCGACTTAAAACCCTAGATTATCTATGATGTCCTATCTAACTTTAGGAGAAAGAATTTCTCCAAACTGTTCATTCAACAGTTTTATAAAAATTCCTAAAGTTGACTACTCCCTTTACAAATTCTATACTTAGCCAAAATCTGAGTACACTTTGAAAAATCATAACTCCTAAACCACTCACTGGAATTATCCCAAATTTTGATATGTTCTACTATAAAATCTTACCTATAATATATACAAAATTCAGCCGGAAAGGATATCAAGAGCTTATTCAAAATAATCTCACAAAACAGCATCACTTGCTGTTTTCCTCCAACACTCAGCACATATATAAAAACGTCAACTTTGAAACACAATAACTCTCGAACCGTAACTCCGATTCTTCCCAAATTTTAATATGATCTACAACAAGATGTCAACTATATCATATCAAAAATTCAAGCCTAACAGAGATCAAAAGCCTATTCTAAACTATCTCACAAAACAGCATCCCATGCTGTTTTTCTCAACTCAGCACATTTATAAAACTGAACTTTGAAACCTCACATCTCTCAAACCATAACATGGATTCCTCTGAAATTTTAGTATGATCTACTATACTATATCAATTATAACTTGTCCGAAATTCAAGTCTAACAGAAGTCAATAACCCCTCCAAATTTATTCCACAAAACTGCATCTCAAGCAAATTTCCTCAAACTCAACACACTTAGAAAACTGCATGAGAAGCCAACTTGATAAACTCATATCTCCTAAACTATAACTCAGAATTGGCTCAAATTTCAGTATGTTCTACACTGCAATACCGACAACAACATATCCATAAATCAGCAAGAAAGGAGGTGTCTAACATACCCAACTCTGGACCCAAAGATGACTGTTCGTCACTTCATGAAAATTCAGAAAACTGCATGAATCCTTACTGCTCATCTATGGCTCATCTGGTAGGCTTAGGACACATCAAAGGGCACTCGTTAGGCATGTATTACCTGGACAGAAGTGCACTGGAGAGAGCGGTATAAGCTTACCCGATTCGGAGACTCGAAGGTATGAAAGACGAAGGCCCGAAAGTTGCTGTTGCTTGCTAGACCTGCGCCAGCCTGGACGTGCAGAAGGCTTGCCATCCTGCTGCTTGTGGTGCGTCCTTCGTCTGCTGCGAGAGAACAAGGGAGGGCTTGCTGGGCGAGATGCAGAAGGCGGCGACAGGCGTGCTTTGTGTGAGATGCATAAGGCGGCCGCCTGATTGATCTGTGTGAGGGATCTTTCGATGGAGTCATCTGCTGAGGCTCTGTACGTCAACGCAGAAGGGAAAGGGGGAAGATCTCGCATGAATCTGGATGGAAACACGGCTGTGGCTACACAAGGCAAGTAGGATTGATTGCTGCGTGATCTTAGGGGCGGTTACAGCTGCAGATTCGGCTCCTCTTCACTTCAGCGTTTCATTACGTGGGCAGCTCCCTACACAGCTGGGCTGGTGCTTGCTGTCTTCCTGGGCTGGTTAGGTTGGAAGCTACTGGGCTGGCTGAGGGCATCAGGCGCTACTGGGCTGCAGCAGCTGGGCTGCAGAGGGCTGAAGCTGGCAAGCTGAAAGGAGCTCACGGACTGGGCTGTACAAGGCAAGCAGTGGCCGGCTGGGCTTGTCACAGACTCGTCACAGACTTGTCTGGCCTTGTCACAGACTCGTCACAGACTCGTCACAGACTTGTCTGGCCTTGTCACAGCTTCGTCACAGACTTGTCCAGATCTTGTCACAGCTTCGTCACAGACTTGTCCAGACCTTGTCACAGCTTCGTCACAGACTTGTCAACGACGAGTCATACTCTAAATTAGGGTTTGGGCTAAACTTATTATTTATGTGAAGTCAAGGGATCGGAACTGGTAGGCTACGGAATAGACGGATACGGATCATGTTATAGTTTAGGATTGGTTATAATAATCCTATCATTTTATGTGAATGTAAGCTACATAAAATGATAAAATTTTATAAAGATCCTATCATTTTATGTGAAGGGAAGCTACATAAAATGATAAATTTTATAATAATGTGTCTAACTAAGTAGACAGATATGGGTCAACTGATCGAGATCGGGTTTGTTACAGAAATAAACGGAATAAAAATTCCGGATATTACATCAGTACCCCCTTAAAATAAGTTTCGTCCCGAAACTTAAAAGAAGACTCGTAATGTCGGAGTCCATGCAAAAGAACTAGAGCGCCGGAAAGAGGTCACAACGGTCGAGTTCTGATTTGTTTCTGAAATAGCCGGAAGAAATATTCCCGGGTATTACATCAATCCCCCCTTAGAATAAGTTTCGCCCCGAAACTCAAAGTACGCCAGTCAGAAGGTCAACTCTCAAGGTACGAATCTAATGTATCAACTTGTTATCGCACAAGAGTCATCGTTTCTACATATAAGTATCCCGCATATCAAGGTCATCAATAACACTCATCCTGACTAAGCACTCAAGCATGAATTAAACAAGTAGTCAGACAACATAACACAGATATAGGGTCAAGCCCTAGCTCGCTGTTCCCTAGATTACAACTATCTCCACAAAGGTCTCTGAAAGGTTATGTCTCATACTATTCATAGTATTCTTGGTAGCCTCGTCGGCTTTTTATAAACCACTCACTCTGAAATCTTTTCAAGTACAGACCTCACAGGTGCCTACTACACGTTCTAGTGTGGTAACTAGATATCTCACCGGTATCATCCGGCTTCATTGCCCGATTCTCTAAGTCGATGTCCTAACCTTTGTCTGGTAAGTATCCCTCAAACTGAATCCGTATAAAACTAGGGTCACACCCTCCAATCGGGTGAGGGTTACTAGTCGCTCAAACACTTATAAACTACTTTACAGCCTCAAGTGGTCACATTTTGCAACTCGCCTCCAGGTCCTTTGATGACCGTACAGAAAATAACCTAGTCAACTTTCTTCCCTTCGTTGTGTTTACTTGACTACACACTGAGGCCAAAGGTCTTGAGTGACATACAATATGTCTGGAATGGCGGTATTAGTTACAAGGTGATCTCACATCACCGTCATTTGCTCACACTACTCAATAGTTGTTAACATTGCATTGTGTCCTATAATATCCCTCTTACTCAAAACGCAACTCGACTCCGTTCCGAGATAAAATTTTTTTCTTATACTCCACTCTTGAGATTCTGTTTTCTATATGTACGAGTACTGGTCTGTAAGTACACTCCCATAGCTTTTTTTTATCTGTCTTTCGATTCAACTTGATAGTTACTCCCTTGAGCTTGTTAGTGCAGGCCCTACACAATACCTTTATTACTTCGTTTACTTCCTTTTTCATTCCATCAAGAAACTCATTCTAAAGTACCCTGCTAAGTATTAAGTTCCAAATTTATTTGTCTACCGACATGTGACGAGGTCGGCATGCTTCACTTGTATCTATAATGGGGTACCACTCTCTTTCTATGCTTCTATGTGCACATACTTTCTCATCTACCTAGATGGTGATACAGTTCCTCTACAAAATTTCCTGTCACTCCATGTAGCCTATTTCACGTTCCTTCTAAACGAAACGCATTTCACCAATTATCATCGTCTTAAACTCGACACGTCATTTGTTGTACTCTCGAGTTTCCGGTTCTGTGGGTTAGGACTCATCACGCTTTCGCTGCGCTACTTTGATAATTATGTTGTCACCCGCTAATCGTAAGGACATTTTCCGTGAGTCCAAATTGATGGACCCAAAACTCTCCCTCTCAATTACACCATAAGTTCTATCCGGATGAAGTACCAAGTACCTTCCTTTCTTGCCTTAAGGGACTAAGGTAACGGTTGGAAGACGACCTCTTCCGTTTACTTTTGGAATTCTTATAACACGGATCCAAACTTCCTGACTCGACTGAAGTTTGATCTTAACCAACCGAGAAGTAACCTCTAACACGATTCTCTCTATACCTTTAGTTGTCTAAGTAGATTTTCGTTGTCTACTGGAGGAACTCCTCCAAGCATCGGTAGAGTTACTTCTATAATCCTCAATCACAGATATCTCTTCTTAACTGTACATAGCTCGTCAATCTC
Organism: Fagopyrum esculentum; assembly: GCA_033239045.1. Taxonomy (NCBI): domain Eukaryota; kingdom Viridiplantae; phylum Streptophyta; class Magnoliopsida; order Caryophyllales; family Polygonaceae; genus Fagopyrum; species Fagopyrum esculentum. The sequence goes on along the minus strand of BSUD01000006.1, from coordinate 127,209,219 downwards.
CAAACAACTCTTGCACGTCCACAGTTGATGTCGGTCAGTCAATAGTTGACTTACCTCCATTTCCGGGACTTACTTTTCTCATACCTCTTTTGCCGTTGAATTTCCTGGCGGGCACTACTTACTCGAGTTCATCAATTTATACTCCTTTAGCTCATTCTACATTACAAACTTCCAGTTCTCCCGTGAACTAACTCCATTTCTCGAGTCCAACTGTGTCATCCATTTGATATCAATGGTCCTTTCTGGCCGTCTAGTCTTTCTTCTTAAGTTCTTAATTAGGGTTCCTTGCTCGAACTCACTCCATGTTATTATTAGGATACTAGCACGCGGATCGATTTAGCTTCCCATCTGTCGTCGTTGATCCCTTGGAGGGTCCTCCAAATATCTATAAAATTCTTTCATAAGTCTATGGCTATCCTCCTTATCTGCTAACCAGATAACACTAGTTGACCCGCACGTGTTGTGTCTCAGTTATTACCAACTAGTCGGTAGTTGACCTTCAATAAGATCACGGACTTATTGTTCTTCTTTCTCTTTCGAAGTTTGATACAGTTGGTGAAATCTATTTCTTCCAGTTTCTTTGTTAAAACTCTTTAACTCCTTCCACAATCTACACCTCTCTTGTTCTCTTATGAGATCTCTATACCCTTGTGAGTCCAGTCATAGCCTTCATCTGTCGTGAATGAGTTTATAAAGTCTTCATGAATCTTCTTACGTTGTCCATTGTTTGATTGCAGTTCTCCGATATGACCGTCAATGTTGGTAACTTAACTTTTAGGTAAATGATAGTTATTGGGGACTCTCTCTAGTCCAACAAAATTACTTTCCCACATTGTTCCCCTTGATTGGTGTGTTTTGATCTTGCTACCTTTATAGACATTCGTTGTCTCAATTTTAGACTTCTAGTTTCTTTGGTACTTATGTCGAAGTTTCATTCAAAATTCTCGTATCCTTGAAGGACTCCACATGCTTCCATGATTACAGAATTTATTTCTCGTCATTAGACTCACTCTCTATCTTTGTACCTTTTAATTTCTCACAACTGGGTCCACCCTCTATCTTCTTTGTACTCTCATGTCCATGCTTGCTTATGGCGGCGTCCGCATTGATAGTAACGTCCTTTACTCCGAAATTCTTGGTTGTACTCTGTTCTATATGATTCTTGTTTTTCCATTATTATCTCCATTCTACGCTCTCGTCGTCTCTTGCATGGTTCTTCTAATTCATCTCTCGACTTCATACGACTAAGTCCCGTGCATGACTTCCAATTTCTTCTATCTAAGCTGACTCGGGAACTTCTTTCTCATCCGGTTGTACTGGTGGTAAAAATTATCTAAACATCTTTACTGTTTTGCCCACCCGTCCTTCGGATGATTTATAAGGTCACCAGGACGTCCATCAGACTATCATACTCAATCTTGGTCTGGATCCCTTATCTCGTGTGGAAAACTCTTCGAACTCGTTACCGCTTTATCATGAGGCGCTGATCGCTTCATGATATCACAACTAATGAATACAAGATATCCTTTAGGATACTAGCATACTACCCACACACAGATATATAATTTACACTAAAACCTATCAATATAAGTCTATATACTAACTCACCTATCGTTCCAAGCTGTAGAGATCTACGGAGAACGATGGTGGTCCGACGTACTACTAACCCAACAACCCGACTATGCACGTGTATAAAAACAAAATTCGTTTTTGAAAATCTTAGACTCCTTTCGGGTTCTGGTTATTTTATACATTCGGTCTTTTAGAAGATTTCAAGTGCCATTGTTGCCAACCCAGAGCTCTGATACCATGTTGTAACACCCCAAATTCTCGGAACTCGGGGAGCTACTGGTTAGGACCTCACAATGGGTCCCGACCTTGGTTTAACAACAACATTACTTGGATCTTACAACAAGACACAAATGTATTTAAAACAATTTCGAAAACATAATATTTTTAATGGTATAAACGTACACAGGTGACAGCCTTACAAACATATATAAAGATACATAACATGCATGACGTATGGAAGACTCCCCCGTCCCCATCTAATGAGTACGTGGACCCGGCTGACCATCCGTTCCGGATCTCTCTGCAACTGTCTATCTCTACAGATCTACAACACGGATAAACCGTTAGCTAACTATCCAAATATAAGCAAAATGATAACAGCACAAGCACACGCAGAAACAAAAATAAACAAACATCATGCTGGCACTCAACCGTTTATTATCTATTATTTAAATGATTCACATTATTCAATTTAAGTTGTGGCACGAGAACTATTATTAGTTCTCGCCTCCGTTCCTTATCCAACTGGTGTAGGTCTAGCTGACTTTCACTGGTAGCATCACTACAAACCATGTATGGACTAGTCCCGAAAGAAACCCCCAGCGCCCCGCGAGCTACTGAGCAGAATGCCACCGCCCGTTACTCTTAGGCCAAAATATAGGTCGGTAATTATATATCACAACCTATCTCTCTAAACATTTCAATCACACACCACCATCATCATTTATACTCATATTTAGAAGTCAGCTAAGTAAGCCCAAAGGACTTACCTGATATAAAGCTCGACTCTCTGTAAACCAACTCGCTTTGTAAACTGTAGCAACTCAAATGCCTGTCAAAGGAGATACGTGCATTAGCACACTCCTACGTAGTTAGAAGTCTAAGACTTCTAAAATAGAATCATATATTAAGACATAACTAGTTGCAGTATTAATTTAGGGTAAAATGACCATTTTACCCTTGGTCCCGAAATTCCCGAAAATTCTAAAATTCATGTCTAAACTCCTATTTGAGATTCTAAAATCATTTCTAACTCCCAAAGCTTCGTTTGGTTCCAAGCTAACATTTTTCCTATGTTACTATTTTCCGGGAAATCGTAAAGGTCTAACTTCGATTCCAAATATAAAATTCGTAACCGCTTATAAAAATTCCGACTTAAAACCCTAGATTATCTATGATGTCCTATCTAACTTTAGGAGAAAGAATTTCTCCAAACTGTTCATTCAACAGTTTTATAAAAATTCCTAAAGTTGACTACTCCCTTTACAAATTCTATACTTAGCCAAAATCTGAGTACACTTTGAAAAATCATAACTCCTAAACCACTCACTGGAATTATCCCAAAGTTTGATATGTTCTACTATAAAATCTTACCTATAATATATCCAAAATTCAGCCGGAAAGGATATCAAGAGCTTATTCAAAATCATCTCACAAAACAGCATCACTTGCTGTTTTCCTCCAACACTCAGCACATATATAAAAACGTCAACTTTGAAACACAATAACTCTCGAACCGTAACTCCGATTCTTCCCAAATTTTAATATGATCTACAACAAGATGTCAACTATATCATATCAAAAATTCAAGCCTAACAGAGATCAAAAGCCTATTCTAAACTATCTCAAAAAACAGCATCCCATGCTGTTTTTCTCAACTCAGCACATTTATAAAACTGAACTTTGAAACCTCACATCTCTCAAACCATAACATGGATTCCTCTGAAATTTTAGTATGATCTACTATACTATATCAACTATAACCTGTCCGAAATTCAAGTCTAACAGAAGTCAATAACCCCTCCAAATTTATTCCACAAAACTGCATCTCAAGCAAATTTCCTCAAACTCAGCACACTTAGAAAACTGCATGAGAAGCCAACTTGATAAACTCATATCTCCTAAACTATAACTCAGAATTGGCTCAAATTTCAGTATGTTCTACACTGCAATACCGACAACAACATATCCAAAAATCAACAAGAAAGGAGGTGTCTAACATACCCAACTCTGGACCCAAAGATGACTGTTCGTCACTTCATGAAAATTCAGAAAACTGCATGAATCCTTACTGCTCATCTATGGCTTATCTGGTAGGCTTAGGACACATCAAAGGGCACTCGTTAGGCATGTATTACCTGGACAGAAGTGCACTGGAGAGAGCGGTATAAGCTTACCCGATTCGGAGACTCGAAGGTATGAAAGACGAAGGCCCGAATGTTGCTGTTGCTTGCTAGACCTGCGCCAGCCTGGACGTGCAGAAGGCTTTCCATCCTGCTGCTTGTGGTGCGTCCTTCGTCTGCTGCGAGAGAACAAGGGAGGGCTTGCTGGGCGAGATGCAGAAGGCGGCGACATGAGTGCTTTGTGTGAGATGCATAAGGCGGCCGCCTGATTGATCTGTGTGAGGGATCTTTCGATGGAGTCATCTGCTGAGGCTCTGTACGTCAACGCAGAAGGGAAAGGGGGAAGATCTCGCATGAATCTGGATGGAAACACGGCTGTGGCTACACAAGGCAAGTAGGATTGATTGCTGCGTGATCTTAGGGGCGGTTACAGCTGCAGATTCGGCTCCTCTTCACTTCAGCGTTTCATTACGTGGGCAGCTCCCTACACAGCTGGGCTGGTGCTTGCTGTCTTCCTGGGCTGGTTAGGTTGGAAGCTACTGGGCTGGCTGAGGGCATCAGGCGCTACTGGGCTGCAGCAGCTGGGCTGCAGAGGGCTGAAGCTGGCAAGCTGAAAGGAGATCACGGACTGGGCTGTACAAGGCAAGCAGTGGCCGGCTGGGCTTGTCACAGACTCGTCACAGACTTGTCTGGCCTTGTCACAGACTCGTCACAGACTCGTCACAGACTTGTCTGGCCTTGTCACAGCTTCGTCACAGACTTGTCCAGATCTTGTCACAGCTTCGTCACAGACTTGTCCAGACCTTGTCACAGTTTCGTCACAGACTTGTCAACGACGAGTCATATTCTAAATTAGGGTTTGGACTAAACTTATTATTTTATGTGAAGTCAAGGGATCGGAACTAGTAGGCTACGGAATAGACGGATACGGATCATGTTATAGTTTAGGATTGGTTATAATAATCCTATCATTTTATGTGAATGTAAGCTACATAAAATGATAAAATTTTATAAAGATCCTATCATTTTATGTGAAGGGAAGCTACATAAAATGATAAATTTTATAATAATGTGTCTAACTAAGTAGACAGATATGGGTCAACTGATCGAGATCGGGTTTGTTACAGAAATAAACGGAATAAAAATTCCGGATATTACATCAGTACCCCCTTAAAATAAGTTTCGTCCCGAAACTTAAAAGAAGACTCGTAATGTCGGAGTCCATGCAAAAGAACTAGAGCGCCGGAAAGAGGTCACAACGGTCGAGTTCTGATTTGTTTCTGAAATAGCCGGAAGAAATATTCCCGGGTATTACATCAATCCCCCCTTAGAATAAGTTTCGCCCCGAAACTCAAAGTACGCCAGTCAGAAGGTCAACTCTCAAGGTACGAATCTAATGTATCAACTTGTTATCGCACAAGAGTCATCGTTTCTACATATAAGTATCCCGCATATCAAGGTCATCAAGAACACACATCCTGACTAAGCACTCAAGCATGAATTAAACAAGAAGTCAGACAACATAACACAGATATAGGGTCAAGCCCTAGCTCGTCGTTCCCTAGATTACAACTATCTCCACAAAGGTCTCTGAAAGGTTATGTCTCATACTATTCATAGTATTCTTGGTAGCCTCGTCGGCTTTTTATAAACCACTCACTCTGAAATCTTTTCAAGTACAGACCTCACAGGTGCCTACTACACGTTCTAGTGTGGTAACTAGATATCTCACCGGTATCATCCGGCTTCATTGCCCGATTCTCTAAGTCGATGTCCTAACCTTTGTCTGGTAAGTATCCCTCAAACTGAATCCGTATAAAACTAGGGTCACACCCTCCAATCGGGTGAGGGTTACTAGTCGCTGAAACACTTATAAACTACTTTACAGCCTCAAGTGGTCACATTTTGCAACTCGCCTCCAGGTCCTTTGATGAACGTACAGAAAATAACCTAGTCAACTTTCTTCCCTTCGTTGTGTTTACTTGACTACACACTGAAACAGTTAAGGTTGTGACACTCGAAACCAAAATAGAGGATGTTGAGTCTCACTACTACCTAGAAAAGGCAAGTCGAGGCTAGGTTAAAGCAAATCTTTAACTTTGGATCAAAGCAAAATCAAAGGTCGTAAAACAGAGGAAATCACGGCCAGATCTTGAGATTCCACGGTCGTGGAACTCAAGAACAGCCCGTAATTTAGGGTATCGACGAGGTTTCTCACACTCTCAGGGTCCAATCTATTTATGATCGATCTATCATCATCTAAGCCACAACTATCAACCTTTCACCTTAGAATTGCTAAAGGGTTTTAGCCAATAACCATCATCATGATATCAAAAATCAAGTTTAAAAAGAGAAAAGGTATAAAACCCCGAAAACTCAATAATTATCCAATAACAAAACTCAAATCCACAACAAAGTATTTTTGATGAATGCAGAAAATTAGGAATAGGAATCCTCACAACGATCTAGACAAACAACGAAGAACGGGATCTCAATCCGTTCTCCAATCGAAACCCTAAGATATCCCGAAAGTATACAATCTCCAAAATCACGTCTTTCACAAGCCACAATCCGCGTCTCCAATCCTTCTCTCAATCTCGAAAGCAAAATAAACCCTAAAGCCGCTGTCCTCGAAACTCCCTTCTCAAGCCTTCTTATAGGGCGAAATAGGGTTACGAGAAAAGCCCAATAATAGTCACTGACGTGGAAAATATGACACGTCATCTTTGTCATGGAAATCACGGTCTCATAACTTTCCACGGCCGTGGTTTAGACCGTGTAACTTTTTGTTGTGCTTCAAACTCACTTTCCACGATCCAATGCCAAATCCACGGCCGTAATTTAGGGCGTGGAAATCCAAATTCTTGTAAAAGCCTTTATTTCGTGATGTTCTTCACTCATGCTCCTTCCTTAGCTTCTCCAAAGCATCTCTTTGCCATCAAGCATGATCAAATACTCCTTTCCTTCCACATTGTTCTCCAATCCAAGCCCTTATTTACCTATAAACAAAACAAAACTATTGTAGATCTCTATATCGACAAAGTGGGTGAATGAGCTCACAAATGCTTCAAACTCATAGCTATGTACACATAAAAGAGGGAAAAACAACTAAAACAAGTGCCTAAAATATAGTCATATTTCATGCTAACAAAATACCCCATACTTGTCACTTGCTTGTCCCCAAGCAAGATTTTCAAAAGCTTAGAACATAAGGTAGAATGAAATATGAATGAAAAACAAAAATAAAACAAACTTTTTAGTAATGTGCTTCTAATCAATAGATCATCCTCAAATCTTACTTCATTCATCCTTGAAAACGTTCATATACATGAACCGGAATATGCAAAGCAAAGGAACTTCATAAATTGCAAATACTTCAAGCAAACATCACAACCTTCAAGCATTGTCAAAATCAAGCATGTGAAGCTTCAATTTAGATCACCAAGTCAAATAACACTCTTATGATCTCAAGGACTTTCAAGTAAGGTGAAGAATACGGAAAAAGGTGAGAAACTTGTAAGGGAATGTGGTGTATGAATCCGGGAAGAAGGAACAACACAAACTCTTTTCTTTTCACCATTTGAACTAACCACCAACTTAGAGCTTTGTTCTAGACTTTTTGCACATAATTTTTCGACTTTACTTTTTGGAAGTATGGACAGCGGTACAATAAAAAACCGAAGCCTAGGAGATCGGCGATTCTCAATTTCAAGATGCCTCAAACCCTTGATGCACATTCCATATTCCGTTAGGAATATCGCTCAATCCGACTTTGACAAGACACAAACACCCGACTATGTGAATGGTGCCGAGTTACTCATCATCATGATTGACTTCCCCAATCCTATTTTCCTACACTTTGAATTCAAACAATTGCTTTCATGGCCCTCCCACATCAAACATGCCAAAGTCAACTCTTCCTAAATCCCGGATAGGTAAGGGAGGCAAATATTTCTATTGAGGGGATAAATGATCAAAGAAAGAAGTAAGAAAATCGAGGTACCTTAATCATCTCATAAAGAAGTATAAGAACTCATATTGTGATTTCAACCTTCGTTTCTCAATATCATTTAGATAAAAACCTTCACATTATGAAACTTGCAAGAAAGGATAAACAACATACTCAATCTCTTCACAATCCATAGTTCAATTCAAGCATACAATTTTCATCAGAAACTCATTCCATAAGTAGATTTCATCATAGAAATCATCTCAAATCTTAGAAGCACAAAAGTTTTTCAAAATTTTATGGGTTTTTCAAAGCCTTTTTCATGCAATGCAATATTGAAACGTGTGACAATGAAAGGAAACATGCAAGTGTTCATAGACATAAGCAAAGCAAAGTGAGTAGAGTTATTACAAACGATAGTCACACCCCACCCCATACTTGAAATACACTTTGTCCTCAATGTCCAAAAAGAAATAAAAAAAAAGAAAAGAACAAAGGAAACTCACTAATGGCGGTGGAGTGGCTCTAACCGGCGGATCATCTCATCATCATCACTGGGAAGGAGGTGGTGGAATTGGATAGGAATCCGAGATGAAGTTCCGCCCAAACTACTGGCGGTAGACGTCCCTCAAGATACGGGCGTTCTCCTCGCGCTCTACGTTATGGGCCTGTTGATGGCTCTCTAGATCTCCCACTCTCCTCGAAAGATCGGTCGCCCACTCCGGTAATTGCGAATACCAACCTGGTGGTTGACCATACCATGCAGGAGCGTCCTGAGGAGGAGTCGGTGCCTCCGGTGGATGATCATACCATGGAGGAGGAGCTCCCGTCCATGATGGCTGCTCTCCATACCAAGCGGTTGGAGTCTCCATCCATGTCGGCCTCTCACTCACACTAGCCCTGCGTGAAGAAGAGGAATCGGAAGGTCTAGAAGGGCGGGGAGATCTCCTAGGCGGCTCTGGGAAGTCGGCCGGCTGGTCCGGGAATGTACCAAAATCATGCTCAGCGCAACCTACATCATGGTCATATCCTCCTCCCATCTCCTCATCATGATCCTCAGCTGGAACCTCATCCGGCACATATGGAGGAGCTACAAGTCTATTGGCATGCATGGGTACAAAGGTCTCCTTCCAACTGTGGCGGCCTAGCTGTTCGCTCCAAACGGTGTGTGCAAACTTTAAATTTATAACCCTAGATGTAAGCTTAAAACAAGGATGCGAACCCGCAGTGTACGGGTCAATCGTAGTAAAAGCAAGGAATTCCAGGGGTCGATCACAGGGACTTAGTGAAACAAAGTCGGAATAGGTAAGCTTTGTAATTTCTAACCACAAAAAGCAATTAAAACAATCGAAGATGATAAAAAGTCAATAAAGGAAATATGTAATTCTAGGGATTAAAGCATCTAGTTGTGGTTCCAACTCAAGATCTAAAGATAAGCGGACAAAGCTGAGATTTTGCATAGGGAAGGTGTTACTAAAGTGGAATAGATCACCAGGTAAATCTCACTACTCACTAATCCCAAACCGTAACTCCTATTACCGGGTAAGTCTCAAGGAATTAAGATAAAGAACTATAACCTCAAACTAACACACCACCTAAGAGAATAGAATCAACCTTTACCAGGTAAGTCTCAGGCTAACTCACAAAGATGGGATGAAAGCACACTCAAACCCTAATAAAGGATAAACCTTTATTACCTACACTTATGATCTTAGGTAAACAAACAAAGGAATTACCGGGTAAGTGTCATCCTAAGCTTACATTGAACCCGGAAAGGTGTAATAAGAATAGGATTTGGCAAACTCTAACACTTAACTCTCAGTTTCAGATCAGATAAGTCACCTCGGTCAGAAGAATTCCACCCCGGCCGAGATGTTCATCGACTGAGCGAGATGCTTAGCGTTAAGGCTAAAGACTCAACTTTCAGGGTCCTACTATGGTTAAGATTATTCTATCATTGTTTTTCCCACAACCTTCAGCCAATCACCCTAGAATCACACAAGGAAATTAGCCACTCATCATCATGAAAGTATTAATCAAATATAAGGAAAAAAGAGAATAATTGAACAAGAAAACCTTAAGAACAAGGCTTCAATAACTGAATCAATTATCAAACAACAAGCGTTCCTTGGATTAAAATCCAACAAGACAAACAACAATGAAGGGAATCTAAGGGAATCTTACAAAACCCTTCACAAAGCTATAAAAGCTATAAACTTCCTTCTTCAACCTTCAAAAAGGTTCTTCAAACCTCCCAACTGGAGTATGGCTGCAGCGGATATCTAAGCACAATCGGTGGTATAACGTGATATGGATTTGTTGAAAATCCAACACTTTTTATAGGAAAATTACTCTCCAAAGATAAGATATCTTAGAAAGATCTCTTCCCATAAAAATAGGTAAAATATATGGTCTAACTTATCTTCTTCCTTCCAGGAATCCAGCCCAAAAATATAAGATCCTCTTTCCAAAGATAAAAGATCTCAGCCAAGAATTAAATATTCTCTCCGCGTCCAAGGTGTTTGCCTCAGTCGAGTCAGCTTCTCTAGATCACCTCGGTCGAGGTGACTCTGTAGTCAACCGAGGTGAATCACAACTGAATGTGAAATCTCTCAAATCTTGTCCAAAGTGAATCTCTAATCCAATTCCATGATTCCTGAATTCTTCCTTAAGCTCCTGAATGTAGCTCCAATGACTCCTTAGCTCCTTTTGCTCCTTTTTGATGCAAAACGTGCCATTTTACCTACGATTACAACAAAACTAGGTGAAGACCTTGATTCTCGCAAAGGTAGATTAAACGACAATATAATCACATAATATATATACAAACATGCAGATTATTGAAGATAAAACGTCTAAACAGGTCCCAAATTATAGACAATAATTCATGCTATATAAATACCCCATACTTAGCCCTTGCTTGTCCCCAAGCAAGTTCCGCATATAAAATACAAGATAGAATGGACTATAAGTCATAAAGATCAATGAAAAATCACACCAAAAAAAAAAAGATCAATGAAAAAGCCTTTCAAAACATTTTTGATGGTGTGCCACAATCATAGATCACTCTAAGAGAATACTTCATGGAATTTTAAAATCAAAACATGTTTAAAACATTTTATAACTATAAGAAAGTTGTTCATCTTTGCATAAAATCATAGAATGCATAATAAATCATAATCATCGAAATTAATGATGTATAATCAAGTTTAAACCACAAAGTCAATCAACAAGCTCGAGGTCTCAAGGGCTTCCCAAAAGAAAGGTGAAGAAACGTGTAGGGTAGGGATGTATAGAAGGTAATGTGGTGCTAGAATCCGGGAAAAGGATATCACTTCACTTTCACTTGACTTTCAACATCATCCACCAATAAGCTTTGCTTATTTCACACTTTTCCTTTTTTACTTTACTTTTTGGGATGCATGGACATAGGTGCACAATAACCGAAGCCTAGGAAATCAGCAATCATCAATTTCTTGAGATGCATCAAACCCTTGATGCACATACCATGACCCGTTAGGAATATCGCTCAATCCGACTTCGGCAAGACATAAACACCCGGCTATGTGAATAGTGCCGAGTTACTCATCATCATGATTGACTTCCCCAAACCTATTTATTGCTTTCTAACACTTTCACTTCCACCCAACTTCTCAACTTCACTTTCACTTGCTTTTTACTTTCTTGCTTCCAAGTTCCCGGATAGGTAAAGGGAGGCAAATATGTATATGAGGGGCTAAGCATGATCAAGAAGAAGAAGAGAAAAGAATGAATTGTCTTGGTCTTTCCAAGAAGAAAGTGAGAGAACTCATCATGTGGTGTCAACCTTCAAATTCAACATAATTTGGATAAAAACAAAGTATTAAACATGCCAAAAATTTCAAACAAAGCATTTAGCAACTTAAGCATATCATAAAACCTTTCAAACCTATAAAGATTTCAAAACCAGTCAGTAACCAAAATCTTTACTGAGATCATATCCAGATAAGAAGCAAAAAATTGTTTTCGAAAACTTTCAGTTAAACCACCTCGGTCGAGGTGTTCTAGTCAACCGAGGTGAAGTTCTTCGTTTGGCCAGAATCGCTTCGGTCGAGGTTAAAAAAAAAATTTTATACTAGTTTTTGACGTTTTTCTCAATCAAATAACTTGTATGCATGCATGTAATCTCAGATAAAACCATAGAAGCAAAATAAAGCATAAATATCTGATAAAGTCGAGTCATACAAACACATAAGTCATAAAATACATCCACATACCCCATACTTGGGACACATTGTCCCAATGGGTCAAAATAAGTCTAAAGAAATAAAATACTCACCGGACATAGTCGAGCTGCATATTAAATAAATAAAGAAAGTCCTGCAAGCTCTCAATAATCCCGATCCGGTGGTGGTGGTGGTGGCACATACGGATACTGAGATGGGTCAAAAGGATAGCCCATGACGTGCTGAAATTGAATCTCAGGCATCGTGTGCTGATAGTGTAATCTCTCCTGCATCTCACGGATATCCAGGGACAGGGCAGCATAAGAATCGATCATCTGATCCGTTAGATCATCAATCCGACGGTGAGAATCTGGATCTCTCTGTTGGTGTACCCTACGCCTAGCAGGACGTACTGGTGATACAACCGGCTCGGTCTCAGTCTCGTCATCATCCAAATCGATGACCGGCGCACTCGTCCCAGCAGTATCAGTGCCCGTATCCATAGGAACTCCACCATCCCTATCATCATCATCAGTAGTCTCCTCAACCTCATTCTCCTCAGCTGGTGCAGTTGCTGCCTCTCTAGCATCCTCCATAAATGGGATCCAAGCAATCTGCCAGTAGTGTGGATCATATACTAAGAACTGGGGTGACCATCTGATCCCCTGTGGTGCAGTAGGCTCCCATGGCATCGCCACATATGGCGTAGTAAGTCCTCGGGGAACCAATATCCTCCGAGTAATCATCTCCTGAAGTCCAAGCGGCTTGGCAGCCACCACAATGGTACAAGCGCTGAGGTCCATATCTTGGTAACTCGCTATGTGAGTCACAATGCCTCCGCAGCAAATGTCGCCCTTCCCCTTCATCTTGATCTTATGCAGATCCTTTGCCAACATAAGTCCAAAATCTGGAATCCCTCCAGTCACCATGCAGTATAGGCTAAACAGCTCACCTTGTCTGACCTTCTAGGGCATCTAAGTACGCGCCAAAAGAGTCTCACTGAATATCCTGTGAGCTAGTCTGAAGGCAAGATGAAATATAATACGCTCCCTAGAGTCTCAAGGGCGCCATCTATCTACATGCTCAACTACGTGAGCAATCTGTCCCCAGAACTCCCTAGCTATAGCTCGGGAGGGAAAATCAACAGTAGTCGGGGCCGGGAAACCAAAGATGTCCCGCCAGTACTCTAAAGGAACTATGAAGTTCCGGTTCATCAACCGGTACTTCACGGACTGCTCAGTGGGAAGGTAAGTGAAAGAGCTAACAAACTCCAGAGTCGGCTCTAAGTAAGCAGAAGCGCGGATCTCAATGAACTAATCTAGCCCCTCCATAGATATCATACGTCTCAGATCTCCATCCACATGGAGACAATCAAACGCAGAAATGTCCAGGAAGCGAGGTGCAATCACTGGACGGGCCGCTATGCGGTCATAATCAACCTGGTGTCTCTCGTGGATCACCGGTCTAGTACGTCTAGAGGAAGAAGAAGGTGAAGGAGAGGATTTGTGCATCAGGACCAGCTGTCTATCTGAACTCATCTTTCTGTAACCTGTCAAACCACCTCGGTCGGCCAAACAACTCTGTAGAACACCTCGGCCGAGGCACAAGCCGACTGTACCGAGGCGAAAAACTGTGCGACTGATTTCTTCAAAAATCCAGTTCTTTTCCCCCAAAATCACTACAACAGGTTCCTATGGGGTACTTAATCTGTTTCTCAGCAAATGCAGGGGCAACCAAAGCCCAAATCGAAGGAAAACAGTGGAGAAGAGCGAGGCTTGGGTTTTTTCCGATTTTACCTAGATTTGGTCGATTTGGTTCGTTTTTCTCCCAGATTTGCACTTGCATTGTGATCCTCTATCCTTTCTTAGTAGATTGGAAGCAAGAATCGTCGAAAACAAGCGAAGATTGGCGAAGCGAGGCGAAAGGCGTGCTGTGGTCGAGGAGAAGGTAAAGGAGGAGAGAGAAATCTTAGCCCCCTTTTATACCCTTTTCTGGAACTGCTGTCACCTCGGTCGAGGTGGTCTCGACTGGACAAAGGTGGTACAGACCGAGGTGGATCTTTAGAAACCCTTGTCGCCTCGGTTGCTCAAGAATCATCTCGATCGAGGTGCTGTGACAGCAACCGAGATGTGTCTCAGTCAAACTTCGTCTTCTCAAATTCTCGACTTTCTGTCCTTCCAGTTGTGCTCCTGGTTTGTATTCCTTCCTTAGATGTCACCTGTTGTCTGTCTAGGACGCTAAAAACAAAACAAAGCAAAGCAAAATCAAACTATCTAAGCTAGACTAGAAAAAGGAAAATAAAGCAATACCTTGGGTTGCCTCCCAAGAAGCGCTTGATTTAAGGTCGCTAACTGGACCATACGACGTCTCTCATACGTGGTATAGTGGTGCAACCTCCTCAACCGGAACTTCCGGTTTGTATTTCTTAAGTCTATGACCGTTGACCTTGAAGCTTCCACTTTTTTCGCCCCAAATTTCAACTGCACCATGAGGGAAAACATGTTTCACAACATAAGGTCCGGTCCATCTAGATTTCGACTTACCTAGAAAGAGGCGGAGGCGGGAGTTGAAGAGTAGAACTAAGTCTCCTTCTTTAAGCTCCTTAGGGATGATACGCTTGCCATGCCATCTCTTCGTCCTTTCTTTATAGATTTTGGCATTCTCATAAGCATTCAAACGCAGCTCCTCCAGCTCATTGATATCCAATAGCCGCTTCTCGCCAGCTTCCTTAATGTCGAAGTTCAACCATTTGATCGCCCAATATGCTTTGTGTTCTAACTCAACGGGCAAATGACAAGACTTCCCATATACCAAATTATAAGGGGTGGTACCAATGGGAGTCTTAAATGCGGTCCTGTAGTCCCAGAAAGCGTCGTCCAATTTCATGAACCAATCCTTCCTCGTCCTAGAGACGGTCTTCTCCAAAATTGCTTTAATTTCTCTATTCGAGATCTCGACCTGTCCACTAGTTTGAGGGTGATAAGGGGTTGCTACTTGTGTGTTACCCCATACTTCGATAGAAGTGCCTTAAACTTCCAGTTGATGAAATGCGTCCCTCCATCGCTGATGATGATACGTGGAGTTCCAAAACGTGGAAAGATAGTCCTGTTAAAGAACTTCACAACCACCTTGGCGTCATTAGTGGGAGAAGCCATGGCTTCAACCCATTTAGAGACATAATCAACTGCTAGAAGAATATAGAAGTTTCCTCCGGAGGATGGGAAAGGTCCCATGAAGTCTATCCCCCATACATCAAAGATTTCCACCTCTTGAATTTTATTAAGTGGCATTTCATTCCTCCTAGATAAATTCCCTGTTCTTTGGCATGCATCACAAGAGACAACAAACGATTTCACATCTTTAAATAATGTAGGCCAAAAGAAACCGGAACGTAATACCTTTGCGCATGTCTTGTTGGCGCTAGCATGTCCTCCATAAGGCCGTATGACGCTATTAACTTCATCTTCCGGAATGCATCTTCGAAGCATCCCATCGGGCCCGCGCTTGAATAGCAGCGGTTCAACCCAGTAGTAATGGCGTACGTCCTTGAAGAATTTCTTTCTTTGAGCGTACGTCAATCCGGGTGGTATTTCTTGGCAAACAATATAATTAACAATATCAGCATACCAAGGTCCTTTATTATCAGAAAGTTGGTGGAGGGAATGTTCCACCAACTGAGGATGAATGTCAGAGAAGGGAGTAAGAAGTTTGTTATTTTCAGTAGTCTCAGTTGACATCATCTCGCCTTCGACCTCGGTCGAGGCGCATAGGCGTTGACCGAGATGTTCTTCAGTCGCCTCGCTTGGTCCAGAAAGTGCCTCGGTCGAGGTACTGTAACTGAAACTGGAGATCTTCGTCTCCTGGATTAGTTTCTCAGTTTTAGCTCCTGGATCTTCTCCTAGTGCCTTTAAGCTCCGTATATCTGCATCACAAGAGGCATCTATACCTTCTTCCATTAAACTAAAACTAATAACTTTCTCAAGTGGATCGTTAATAAGGATAGAGCTCACCAATTCCCTTGATTCTTCTTTATCGTAGATGTTGAAGATATCATCTCCTAGCTGCTCTCCCTTCATAGCCGCAAGTAATGTGAACTCCACTTCATCTCCGCCAATATTGAATTTCAACTTGGCGTTCTTACAATCCACATTGCAACCCGAAGTTGCTAGAAATGGTCTCCCGAGAATGATAGGAACAGGATAATCTGCGGAAATATCAAGCACAACGAAGTCTATAGGTAAATAAAAGTTACCTAACTTAACCGGAACGTCTTCCAAAATTCCCACGGGATGGGTAATGGAGCGGTCCGCCATGTATAACCTTATCTTAACCGGCTTGGGCTCTCCAAGTCCGATCTTCACACATAGCTCCAGCGGAATGATGCTCTTGCTGGATCCTAGATCACATAAGGCTTCACAAGTGACATCCCCAACTTGAATGGGAATACAAAATGAGCCGGGATCTCTCAACTTGGGTGGCATCTTCTCCTTCATGATTTGAATAAGCTCCGAGGATTTAGATGTCATCCTTACTTCACCAAAGTCTTCCAGCTTCCTTTTCCTTAATAAGATCTATTTTAAGAACTTCCCATAGGCGGGCATCCCTAGAATAGCATCAAGGAAAGGAATGTTAATGTGTAGTTTATTCATCAAGTCAAGGAACTTACCAAAGTGCTTGTCTAGATGTGCTCTGGCCCTTGACTGGGGGAACGGAAGTGGTGGTTTGTATGCAGGAGGTGGAATATAAACTTTAGTTTTCTCCTCCGCTTTCTGTGGCTCTACCTCGGTTGGCATATCGGTCAAAGTGTTCTTCGACTGCACCTGGACCGAGGTGGTCTTTGTCGGTACTGGCACCGACCGAGGCACTGGATCTGCAGTCTTCAGTCCACTCCTCGTCGTTATAGCCATGATCTGGCCCTTAGGGTTGCTTTCCGTTCTTGTTGGAATCTTCCCTAGATCTCTTGGCGTTTCATTCGCCCTACTAGCAAGTTGTTGTTCAAAGGCTTTTTGGGCCTTCTAAAATGAAGTCATTGATGTCTCCATAGCGCTAAGCTTGATCAAGATGGCCTCCAGCACTGCATCTTTCTTTTCCGGCTGGGACGAACTTGATCCTTGCCCCTGGCTCTTTAATGGAGTAGAAGAAGAAGAAGGGGAAGAGAGGAAAGGATTAGAGGAATCGTTAGAATGATTGTTACCCGAATTTTGGTTGTTCGCCCTCCAATTATTGCTGTTGGATCCTCTATTGTTGTTGTAGTTGTTGTTCCGGGAACCGTTGTTGTTGTTACGGTATCCATTGTTGTTGTTCCTTGATCCTTGATCTTCCTTCTTGGTTTGAGCAACCAAGAGTTCCTTCAATTGCTTCACGTCATTCTTCAAAAACGTGAGTTGATTGTTGTTAGGCGGAGCATCTTGAAAGTTAACTCTTTTAACTCCACCTTCAGCTCCTTGGTTGGAATATTTCTCCATATGCAAAGCTTGCTTGTCTATAAAGTCCCAAGCTTCGTAAATCGCCATGTCCATAAATGTACCAGCGGATAGTAGTTGGAGGTTGAACTGGGTGCTTCCGTCCTGTCCCTTGAAGTATATCTCCAACAACTCTATCTTTGGAATCCCATGATGTGGGCAATCCAAAAGAATGTCTTTAAACCTCTCCCATGACTTGGACAAGGTCTCCTTGTCCTTCATCATGAATGCATTAATCTTCCCTCTCATTTCAACGGTTTTAGAGGGGGGGAAGAATTTAGTCAAGAATTCCGTAGTCATCTCCTCCCAAGTACTGATTTTTCCTGGAGGAAGAGATTGATACCAAGTAAGACCTCTATCTTTTAAGGAAAAGTAAAAAGGTCTTAGCTTGTAGTTGTTGTTTTCTATTCTTGAGGGTCTCAAGGTCTCCATCAAGATCTCATAGTTTTGCAGATGTTGATGCGGAGATTCCTTCTCTAGCCCTCCAAACTGGCATTGGCGAATCATGGAAAGAACTTGCGGTCGAAGTTCGTAGTCATGGTCCGCCGGATCTCCTAGGTTAACTCCAGGACGCCTCAGTTGTTGATTGGGGTCCATCCTTTTCCCTAGGGTTTGCGGGTTTCCTGCAAAAAGAGCGCCTCGGACTGGCATCCGAGGTGGAAGTACATCGGCCGGGGCAACAGGTGCTGGGACCTGCCTCGGTCGAGGGTCTGGAACTGGATCCTGCATCGGTCGAGGATCTGGAACAGGGTCTTCCCTCGGTCGAGGTAGATACAGGTCTCGTAAGGCTGCCATATCTGCTTCGATTGCTTCAACCCTGGTGCGAGTTTCCTCCTTTTCCAGTCTCAGTTCTTCCTTGCTGAGGCATAGCTGTTCTAACGCCTCCTTCAATTCGGCCTCAAGATCGCGATCGTCTCGGTTGGCCATCTTCGCTTCTCTTAAGCGTCGTTTATATGTCTTTTCTGGTTCGGGATCGTAAGGAAAGATTTCCTTCCCAGCGCGGGTTCTTCGCAACAACCTAAGAAAAAGAACCTGCAAAAGTCACTCAAGTAGAGTGGTTAGTAGACACGGGGGCAAGTGCCCCAAAAGCATACCGCAGCCGGCTCGGTCTAGACCAAGTCCCCGACAACGGCGCCAAAAACTTGATCGCTCCAAACGGTGTGTGCAAGCTTTAAATTTATAACCCTAGATGTAAGCTTAAAACAAGGATGAGAACCCGCAGTGTACGGGTCAATCGTAGTAAAAGCAAGTAATTTCAGGGGTCGATCACAGAGACTTAGTGAAACAAAGTCGGAATAGGTAAGCTTTGTAATTACTAACCACAAAAAACAATTAAAACAATCAAAGATCATAAAAAGTCAATAAAGGAAATATGCAATTCTAGGGATTAAAGCATCTAGTTGTGGTTCCAACTCAAGATATAAAGATAAGCGGACAAAGCTGAGATTTTGCATAGGGAAGGTGTTACTAAAGTGGAATAGATCACCAGGTAAGTCTCACTACTCACTAATCCCAAACCGTAACTCCTATTACCGGGTAAGTCTCAAGGAATTAAGATAAAGAACTATAACCTCAAACTAACACACCACCTAAGGGAATAGAATCAACCTTTACCGGGTAAGTCTCAGGCTAACTCACAAAGATGGGATGAAAGCACACTCAAACCCTAATAAAGGATAAACCTTTATTACCTACAGTTATGATCTTAGGTAAACAAACAAAGGAATTACCGGGTAAGTCTCATCCTAAGCTTGCATTGAACCAGGAAAGGTGTAATAAAAATAGGATTTGGCAAACTCTAACACTTAACTCTCAGTTTCGGATCAGATAAGTCACCTCGGTCAGAAGAATTCCACCCCGGCCAAGATGTTCATTGACTGAGTGAGATGCTTAGGGTTAAGGATAAAGACTCGAACTTTCAAGGTCCTACTGTGGTTAAGATTATTCTATCATTGTTTTTCCCACAACCTTCAGCCAATCACCCTAGAATCACACAAGGAAATTAGCCACTCATCATCCTGAAAGTATTAATCAAATATATGGGAAGAAAGAGAATAATTGAACAAGAAAACCTTAAGAACAAGGCTTCAATAACTGAATAAATTATCAAACAACAAGCGTTCCTTGGATTAAAATCAAACAAGACAAACAACAATGAAGGGAATCTAAGGGAATCTTACAAAACCCTTCAGAAAGCTATAAAAGCTATAAACTTCCTTCTTCAACCTTCAAAAAGGTTCTTTAAACCTCCCAACTGGAGTATGGCTGCAGCGGATGTCTAAGCACAATCGGTGGTATAGCGTGATATGGATTTGTGGAAAATCCAACCCTTTTTATAGGAAAATTACTCTCCAAAGATAAGATATCTTAAAAAGATCTCTTCCCATAAAAATAGGTAAAATATATGGTCTAAATTATCTTCTTCCTTCCAAGAATCCAGCCCAAAAATATAAGATCCTCTTTCCAAAGATAAAAGATCTCAGCCAAGAATAAAATATTCTCTCCGCGTCCAAAGTGTTCGCCTCGGTCGAGTCGGCTCCTCTGGATCACCTCGGTCGAGGTGACTCTGTAGTCAACCGCGGTGAATCCCAACTGAATGTGAAATCTCTCAAATCTGGTCCAAAGTGAATCTCTAATCCAATTCCATGATTCTTGGTTTCTTCCTTAAGCTCCTGAATGTAGCTCCAATGACTCCTTAGCTCCTTTTGCTCCTTTTTCATGCAAAACGTGCCATTTTACCTACGATTACAACAAAACTAGGTGTAGACCTCGATTCCCGCAAAGGTAGATGAAACGACAATATAATCACATAATATATATACAAACATGCAGATTATTGAAGATAAAACGTCTAAACAGGTCCCAAAATATAGACAATAATTCATGCTATCACTAGCATGATGGAGTACTCGGGAAGCCATGGGATACCTCTACCACATCTCTCCTCCCAGGGCATAGCGGCGGTAGGTGGAGCTCGGTGGCGGGGGAAGATGATACCTCTAGTCATAAGCCCATTGAGACCCAAAGGTATCGCCGCTATCCTAGTACATGCGGAGTAGTCAATCCCCAACTGGTTGGCGATGTGAGTCACCATACCCCCATAACCTATGTTCCCGGCCTTTTTGTTCTTCAACTTACTAATGGTGGAGGCAAGTAGGGTGGCACAATCGGCGGATCTACTGGTAAGCATGCGATAGAGGAGGAAAAGCTCATCGGTCTTGATCTTTTGTGGGGTCTCGGTCCTTGGGAAAAGGCACTCCTAAAGGACTTTATGGGCTATCTTCAAGGCTAAGTGGTATATGAGCTTAACTTTGGTGTCGGCCGGTTGCCAACGATCCTCACTAGCATAGATCATAGCAATGTCCTCCCAAAAATCCTTAGCATACACTCCCCCAGGAAACCTACCATTGAAACTCTCATGGAACCCAAAGAAGGTTCCAAACTGAATGATGGAGAACTCATAGTTTTGCTCCATTAGCCTAAAGGAGACCGTTCGGATTACGTTGCTATGCTCAAAGGAAGTCACAAAATCCCTTGTTATCTCCTCATAAGCATCTTCTCTAATGACGGAGAAAATGATCAATCCGGCTCTATCCAAGAGCCAATTCAAGTCATTCACCACATTGAGCTCCTCAAGCTCCTCTAGGACAAGGTATCTAGGTCCTATGATTGGCCTATTTTCAATGCTCTCCAATTCTCCTACATAATCCTCATGGATTCTAGGGATTCTAGGGGGTGGTGTTGATGGTGGTTCACTAGGAGGGGCTTAGAGCTATTAGAGCTTCGAAATTTCCGCTTGCCCACTTGTTTGTGGGTGGTAGGGAGTGGCAATCTTGTGAGTCACCCGATACTTAGCTATTAGAGCTTCGAATCGTCGGGCAATGAAGTGTGAACCTCCGTCACTAATGATGGTTCGTGGTGTTCCAAACCTTGGGAAGATAGTTCTATTAAAGAACTTGACAACAACCATGGCATCATTAGTTGGAGAGGCAATAGCTTCAACCCATCTCGAAACATAATCTAAACCTAGAAGTATGTATTGGTTTCTGCAAGATGATGGGAAAGGTCCCATGAAGTCGACTCCCCAAACGTCGAAGATTTCTACCTCTTGAATGTTGTTTAGAGGCATCTCTTTTCTCCTAGAGATATTTCATGTTCTTTGACAAGCATCGCAACAAGAAACAAAGGTTTACACATCCTTAAATAAAGTAGGCCAAAAGAATCCGGATTGCAATACCTTAGCGCTAGTTTTATTGGAACTAGCGTGTCCTCCACAAGGTAGTGAATGACAATGACGAATGACGCTTTGCATTTCGTCTTCCGGCACACATCTCCTAATGATGTCGTCGGGACCTCTCTTGAAGAGTAGAGGTTCATTCCAAAAGTATTGCCGGACATCCCTAAATAACTTCTTTCTTTGTGCATAGGATAATCCGGGAGGTATTTCCTGACAAACCAAGTAATTTACAAAATCAGCAAACCAAGGTTCGTTACCTCTAGATATCTTGTCGATGCACTCCTCTATGATGTGTAAGTGCTCATCTGGGAAGGAGTCATAAATGGGTAGATCGTCGTCTTCAATGTGTGGTAGACGACTCAAATGATCCGCAACAGAATTTTCCGAGCCTTTCTTGTCGCGGATCTCTAGATCAAATTCTTGTAGGAGAAGAATCCATCTAATCAGCATCAGTTTTGCATCCTTCTTGGCGAGTAAATACCGGAACGCTGAATGGTTTATGTATACAATCACTTTTGCTCCTACAAGATAAGAATGAAACTTTTCAAATGCATATACAATGGCTAAAAATTCTTTCTCCGTCGTGGCGTAGTTGAGCTGCGCTTCATCTAGCGTCTTGCTAGCATAATAGATAGCATGGGTTCGTCCTTCCTTCTTTTGCTCCAGCACCGCTCCAACAGCTATGTCACTTGCGTCACACATAACCTCGAACGGAAGATTCCAGTCCGGATGTTGGATAATCTGGGCTGAGATGAGAGCTTCCCGGATCTTATAGAAAGCATCTAAACAATCATGCGAAAGGTCAAAAATTGCATCCTTCATCAATAGATTAGTTAACGGTTTCGAAATCTTAGAAAAGTCCTTGATGAATCTTCTATAAAATCTAGCATGTCCTAGAAAACTTCTTATCCCCTTTACCGAAGATGGAGGAGGAAGTTTCTCTATAGTCTCTATCTTTGCCTTATCAACTTCGATCCCTCTATTAGAGATCAAGTGTCCTAGTACAATGCCTTCCTTAACCGTGAATTGATACTTCTCCCAATTAAGAACTAGGTTAGTGTCTTCACACCTTTGCAACACAAGAGAAAGGTTAGAAAGACAATTATCGAATGAGGAACCATAAACAGAAAAATCGTCCATGAAAACTTCCATGATTTCCTTAACATACTCGGAAAAGATGGCCATCATACACCTTTGAAAGGTGGCTGGGGTGTTGCAAAGCCCGAATGGCATCCTCCTATACGCAAACGTACCCTACGGGCACGTGAATATGGTCTTCTCTTGATCGTCCGGGTGGATCGGAATCTGGAAGAAACCACTATAACCGTCAAGATAACAGAAATAAGAGTGTTGTGCTAACCTCTCAAGCATTTGATCTATGAATGGTAGCGGGAAGTGATCCTTCCTAGTTGCATTGTTCAGCTTGCGGTAGTCAATGCACATCCTCCATCCCGTCACGGTTCTTGTAGGAATGAGCTCATTGTTCTTGTTGGTGATAACCGTCATTCCTCCTTTCTCCGGGACAACTTGAACGGGGCTCACCCACTTGCCATCGGAGATAGGATAGATGATACCCGCGTCAAGTAACTTAAGAATTTACTTCTTAACAACCTCCTTCATGATCGAATTTAACCGTCTTTGAGGTTGTCTCGAAGGCTTGAAATCTTCTTCCATTAGAATCTTGTGCATGCATAGAGATGGTTTAATTCCTACAAGATCCATTATGGTGTAACCTAAGGCCTTATTATGTTTCCTTAAAATAACCATTAGTTTCTCATGTTCATCTTCACTTAAATCGGAACTAACAATTACGGGAAAAGTAGAATTAGTTCCAAGAAATGCATACCCAAGATGTGTGGGAAGTGGCTTCAATTCCAAGAAATGCATACCCAAGATGTGTGGGAAGTGGCTTCAAGAAGTCTCTAAGGGTGTAGGAGTGATTGAAGAGGACTCAAGATCATTTGTGGAAAGAACGGGATTGTTATCAGAAATTCCCAAAATTACGGCTCCACTATTACTTCCACATCCGTGGTTTTGGGCGTGGAACTCTCTGTTGCTCTCAAAATAGTAGTTTACGGCCAGTTTTGGTGAAACCAGGGCCGTGGAATAGCACGACTGACCGTGATTTCTCCCGTTTTCTGAGCCATCGTATAGTTTTTCAAATTCTTCCTCTTGTACTTCCTTTAGCTCTTCCAAGGCTTCAATCTCAACATTGCATTCCTCTTCCTCTCCTTTTTCCATGATGCTCATGGTTATAACCTTTTGCAATGGATCTTTGAATAGAATCGAGCTCACTTCCTCTCTAGACGCTTCTTCGTCATAGATATTGAACATATCCTCTCCAAGAGTTGGCTCTGTCACCAAAGTTGAGAGAACAAACTCAACCTTCTCTTCTCCTATGTCGAAGGCTAGTCTAGCATTCTTGCAATCCACCATACAACCGGATGTTGCAAGAAACGGTCTTTCGAGTATGATCAGGACCGGACAATCTGCAGGAATGTCAAGCACAACAAAGTCTATTGGAATATAGAACTTACCGAGCTTGACTGGGACGTCTTCAATGATACCGACGGGACGAGTTATGGATCGATCCGCGATGTACAACGTCATCTTCACCGGTTTAGGTTCACCTAAACCGACCTTCCTACACAAAGAAAGCGGGATGATGCTAACGCTTGCTCCTAAGTCACAAAGAGCGTCGTATGTGACTTCTCCTACTCCAATTGGAATGCAAAATGACCCCGGATCTCTCAGTTTTAGGGGCATCTTTTCCGTCATTGTTTTGATGAGCTCCGAAGATTCCGAACTAATCTTGACTTCTCCAAATTCTTCTAGCTTCCTCTTGTTAGAGAGGAGCTCTTTGAAGAAATTCCCGTAAGCGGGCATACCTACAATAGCATCAATGTAAGGTATATTAATGTGCAGTTTGCTCATTAGTTCAATGAACTTACCGAATTTCTTGTCTAGACGCGGTCTTGCTCTAGATTGCGGGAATGGTAGTGGAGGTTTGTAAGGTGGAGGAGGAACATAGACATCTTCCTTCTCCTTATCCTTATTTTTTCTCTTCTCGGCTGGAACTTCCACAAACTTAGGTTGCGGGTCGGTGGTTGTCACACCACTCCTAGCAGTGATAGTCATCACCCTTCCCTTTGGGTTGTCCTCCGTCTTTCCGGGAAGCTTCCCTTGATCTTTAGGAACTTCTCCGGCCTTGCTGAATACTTGGTTTTCTAAAGCTTTGTGTGCTTTATCAACCGAAGTTATGTAGCTTTCCAAACCTTGTAGCTTTCCTAAGATCGTCTCCAACATAGGCTCGGGCTTCTCCTTCTCCTTATTGTTTGAGCCATTTGATGTTTGACCCTGGCTTTTCAAAGGAGTAGAAGAAGATGGAGAAGTTAGTGAATTTCCAAAATTTGGATAGGAATTACCGGAATTTTGTCGTTGGTTGGACCGCCAATTGTTGTTGGAATTTTGGTTGTTGTTGTTATTCCAATTGTTGTTCCGATTGTTGTTCCGGTTATTGTTCCTATTCCCTTGGTTGTTGTTGTTGTTTCTTAAGTAGCCAACATCTTGCTCCTTTTTCTTTTGAAAGCCAGCTCAAATGATTTCCTTCAACTCCTTGATTTCGGTGTTGAGGGAGAATATTTGAGTTTATGCAGCTTGTGTTAGCTTAGCTCTCGGATCTCCTTGATTCAGGCTATTAGGATCCACCTTTCGGTGGGAATATTTCTCAATTACTTGGGCTTGCTTCTCAATGAAGTCCCAAGCGTCATCTTCTCTCATGTACATAAATGTACCACAAGAGAGAGATTGGAGATGAATTGTGTTTCCACATCCAACCCCTTGTAGTAGATCTACAATAATTCCAGCTTTGAAATGCCATGGTGTGGGCAATCCAATAAGAGATCCTGAAATATTTCCTATGATTGAAACAAACTTTTGTTAGCTTTCATAGAAAATGCATTAATCTTACCTCTCAACTCCGCCGTCTTGGATGACGGAAAGAACTTGGTGAGGAACTCCGAAGATAGATCCTCCCATGTGTTAAGCCTTCCAGTTGGAAGAACTTGATACCAAGACAAAGCCTTGTCCTTCAAAGAGAAGAATAACGGTTTGATCTTGTAGTTGTTGTTGGTAGCCCTCTTCGGCTTCAATGTCTCCATGAGAATCTCAAAATTCTACAAATGTTGGTGTGGAGATTCAACACTCGTTCCACCAAATTGACTTTGGTGAACCATGGTGATAACTTGCGGGCTAAAACTGAATTCCTGGATATCCTCAGCTCCGAAATTCACTCCTAAACGGCGCGGTTGCTGTATTGGATCCATTCTTTGCCCAAGAGTCCGTGGTTCATTCCCTTCATGAGCAACTCTCACATCTCTAGCGGGAATGCGAGGAACAACCGGTGGTCTAAGGTTGTTACGAACGGGATGGATTACCGGATCAATGTCCTCTAGTGGTGGCATATCCTCATCCTCATCGTCGGATGATTCAACTCTAATGGAATTTGGTTTCTTGACCTTCTTCTTAGCATCATTCATCTCCAACTTCATGCCCATCATCATAGCTTTGAGCTCATCCATTTGGAATTGATGATGCTCCAATTCTCCCATACGAGCCTTTTCACTCAACTTAAGCTGAAGTTGAACTTCATCCAACTCCGCTTGGATGTTTCTCTCGTTGTTTTCAGCCATCTTTTTCTCTTTCAACTTTCTTCTCAATGTTTTCTCAAGTTCTGGATCAAAAGGAACTAGATCTTTGGTAGATCTAGTCTTTCGCATATACCTAAAGAATCTCCAAAAATCACTCAGAGAGAGATATCGAATAACAAGAGCAATGCTCCCAAGCTCGACAACCGAGAACCGAAATTTGGTCTAGACCAAATCCGCGGCAAAGGCGCCAAAAAACTTGTTCGCCTAAAAGCGTGCGTGCAAATAAGTTTTAGTTAATAAAACTGAAACAAAAGCAAGCGAACCCGCAGTGTACAAATAGGCGTAGTTAAGCAAGTATTGCAGAGTATCGAACTTAGGGATTTGGTGAGTCAAATTCAGTTTCGAATAATCGAGCAAATAAAAGTATAGAAGCTTTGCAAATATTGGGGAAAACAGCAACCCTAAAGATCCATGTATCTAATTGTGGCAATCGATTCAAGATATTCTATAAGTATAAGGACAGAGTCGAGTTTGCAAAGGTATAACTAAAGTAAGGTAATGTACGGTGAAGTTCCAAAACCCTATATAACTCACCCAATGACACTCTCTATAAAGGTTGTTGAGGCTGCAATATAGAAAGGATCTAAGGACAAGAATTAATCACAAATACCCATGCCCAAACCCAAGGAATCAAAGATAAACTAAAACGGTTAAGGTTGTGACACTCGAAACCGAAATAGAGGATGTTGAGTCTCACTACTACCTAGAAAAGGCAAGCCAAGGCTAGGTTAAAGCAAATCTTTAACTTTGGATCAAAGCAAAAGCAAAGGTCGTAAAATAGAGGAAATCACTGCCGGATCTTGAGATTCCACGGCCGTGAAACTCAAGAACAACCCGTAATTTAGGGTATCGACGAGGTTTCTCACACTCTCAGGGTTCAATCTGTTTATGATCGATCTATCATCATCTAAGCCACAACTATCAACCCTTCACCTTAGAATTGCTAAAGGGTTTTAGCCAATAACCATCATCATGATATCAAAAATCAAGTTTAAAAGAGAAAAGGTATAAAACCCCGAAAACTCAATAATTATCCAATAACAAAACTCATATCCACAACAAAGTATGTTTGATGAATGCAGAAAAGTAGGAATAGGAATCCTCACAGCGATCTACAGAAACAACGAAAAACGGGATGTCAATCCGTCCTCCAATTGAAACCGTAAGATATCCCGAAAGTACACCATCTCCAAAATCACGTCTTTCACAAGCCCCAATCCGCATCTCCAATCCTTCTCTCAATCTCGAAAGCAAAATGAACCCTAAATCCGCCGTCCTCGAAACTCCCTTCTCAAGCCTTCCTATATGGCAAAATAGGGTTACGAGAAAAGCCCAATAACCGTCACTGACGTGGAAAATATGACACGTCATCTTCGTCATGCAAATCACGGTCTCATAACTTTCCACGGCCGTGGTTTAGACCGTGTAACTTTCTGTTGTGCTTCAAACTCACTTTCCACGATCCAATGCCAAATCCACGGCCGTAATTTAGGGCGTGGAAATCCAAATTCTTGTGAAAGCCTTTATTTCGTGATGTTCTTCACTCATGCTCCTTCCTTAGCTTCTCAAAGCATCTCTTTGCCATCAAGCATGTAACATCCCGAATTCTCGGAACTCGGGACGTTACTGGTTAGGACCTCACAATGGGTCCCTGTAACGCCCCGTTTATTGGGTGCGTTTCGATATTTATTTCTCCTACTTATATCGATACTTATATTAGCTCAAGTATTTTATTTTAAAGTATTTAAAGGTGTAAAATGTTTTTCCCAAGTATAATTATATTTTTGGTAAATTTTACGGAAAAGTGCGGAAAATTTCCCGATCCGAAAATCCCGTTCCTAGTGCGTTTGATCAAATCTCCTATATTCCTCTTTTCCATTTTTTTTATTGTTATTTAAGTATTTTATTTAATTTTATGTTCTTGTCCTTTCTTTTCTTCTTTCCTCCTTCCCGCTCACCTGCCCATCTGAGGAGCACCGACCCCTCGACTACCGCCCAAGCCTGCACCCGACCCCTCGACTACCGCCCAGGCCTGCACCCGGCCCCTCGACTACCTCCCGGATCTGACCCGACCACTCGCCCTCACCTATGTCCCCTACTCCTCCCAATCTCACTTCACTCTTCCTCACTTTCTTCCCGCTGTGTCCTTCGTCGATGAGTTATGTGCCTCTACAGCCACTTCTTGGCCTCGCTTGGATCTGCAATTGGAAGCAGCCTCTCCCATCTCTCCCTCTGTTGTTTCTCAACACAACCACTCCCCTCCTTCGCTGCCCTGCCGGAACCTGTAGATCGACAAAAGTTGAATGAAGAACCAAGCCTCGCCGCCTCACCTGCACACGAACCGCCGGAAAGAACAGAACCCGCCCCTCGCCACCACGAGCCAGATCTACACCGTTTTGAGCCCTGTTCGTCTAAAGGCCGGATCGATACCCAATGCCCAGTAGGTCCAAGGAGACACTGAACTGCTGCCACCAAGAGCCGCCACCACTGCTGTCGCCAAGTCCGGCCTGCACGAACACTTGTTGGAGCCCTAGCCGCCATCCTATCCGTACATGTCTCCCTCGCTAGTGGCCGCTGTTGAAGCCGCTTGAGAAGACTCACGCCTCACCTTCGCTGGGACCGCCAGCCTTCGCCCTCGCTTGCTTCGCCTTGCCTCTGTAACGCCGGGCCTGCATCTCCTTCCTCCGCCAAGGCTGCCGCCGCCTCCTTTCCCCCTACTGCGTTTTCTGGAGCTGAATAGGGTTGAAGAAACCCTTCTTGCCTATTTACAATCGTGACCCCATTTGCGATATAATTACTGAGTGTTCCCATATTTTATATAATTGCAGTTTTGACCCACAATTTTGGAATGCAACAAGTATGCCATCTGCAGGAAATTATTTACAGATTTTGGCCCAAGGTTTTAGTTACAGAAAATATCCCAAGTTTCTAGAATTGTATATATTACCCGGAAAAATGTTTTTGCGAATTTAAATTTGGGTTTCACTTGAGTTATATTCTTATTTATATATACCATATATATATTATGCTCATGTTGGATTAATTCCGGGTTATAACTTGAAGATTAAATTACGGGATTTTAAAGTTGGCTTTGAAAACGAGTTTTACCTTGGGTTTATGATGTTATACAATTTGCCCGGAATATATATTTACGGTTTTAACTTGGGTTTTAGAAGTGCGGTTTTCCTTAGATTATATATGTTCATTATTCCGTTCAAATTTAGCTCATAAGCTAAATTTGTTTAGTTTGGTGCTAGGTTCGGAAGCGCCCCGATAAAGGCCTAACGAGTCCAAGTTGACATCCGTTGAACGACTTCCGTCTTTCGACGTCGCGTGAGTACTCTTTCGCCTCGATCTAGTTATTTTAAGTTTAGTATCATGTTAGGATGAATCTAGCATAACTTAGAGCTAATGCCAAGTAGTGGCTTTGAACCTTAAGTGAGTTTCGAGGATTTGATATTATTTGATGAATTGATGTTGATTCGAAGCTTGAGGTGTTGGTTATCTTGTGAGGTTGTTATAAGACTTTAAGTTATATGTTTGATGTTGTGAGCGTTTTGAGGCTCGAGGTTGGGGTTGTATGATCTTGTGGGATTTTGGAGTTTAGGTTTGGCTTATCCTAGCATGTGTTGTGATGGTTATGACCTTGTGAGATCGTGAGGATTAGGAGGTTGTTATCCTTTTATGGTTATGGTTTATGATCTTGCGAGATCATTGGGACTAGAAGTCTAAGGACTCCTAGTATGTGAGAGATGTTGATCGTGTGCCTTTTGACAGGCGTTGAGTGTCTTCCTACGGGAAGTTGAGAGTTGGATATAGCGGGATTATTTTTGGGACGAGGTAAGTCTCCGGACTTACTTAGCTCGTATTCTATGTATTAGATTCGATGCGTGTTTGGTGGTGTGTGTTTTATTGCTTTCATTATAACTTATAAACCGGAATAGGATTACCGACCTTTATATATTATTTGGCCCAAGTGTATGATAACGGGCGGTGACAACTTGTCTAGCTCTTGCGTAGAGTTAGGAGGTTCTTGGCGACTAGCCCGTGTGGTTAGATGGTCGGAGGCATCCGTACCATTCCATGCGGTAAGTGGGGACCGAGGCGAGTTTCGGGAGATTCTCGTGTCACAAAAGAAGTTGAATTAGAACGGGATATGACTTACTAATAAAAAGATAATAAACCGGCCTTGTGTGATTTGGTGTATATGGTGTGTTATGTTATTTACTTGTGTTTGTGCCTTTCCCATTGATTCTAATACTTCGAATATTAGCTAACGGTTTTATACCGATTGTTGTAGATTGCCTTGCAGGTTAGGAATGCGGCCGAGAGATCCGGAAGAGTGGGCAGCCGGGGTCCGTACATTGTAGGATGGGTTTGTGGGTGGAGTCTTGTAGATATAATAATGTATTGTATGTTTTCGACGTTTGGTCGTTTGAGTTGTTGACTCGGCTGTAGTCTTTGGTTTATATGGTTTCGGGTTTCATTGCATTGCATAAAAATGTATTTTGTTTTGGCCTTTATTTGTGTCTTGTTGAAAGATCCGGTGAAATTGTTGTCAAGCTAAGGGTCGGGACCCATTGTGAGGTCCTAACCCGTAGCGCCCCGAGTCCCGCGGATTTGGGGTGTTACAAAAGTGGTATCAGAGCCCTAGGTTGACAACAATGGCACTCGCAATCTTTGAAAGGCCGAATAAGGAATAAACAGAACCCCGCGGGTTCTGAGTTTTCGTTTTCAAAATCACATGCATGAGTCGGGGTAGAATGTACGGACCACCACTCTTTCGGAGGATCTCGGCAGCTTAGTTTATTGGATTTTTGATATATATATATATATATATGTAGATATGTAGATAAGTATATTTGGATTGTAGTTGCATGATGGACTGGATGTATATGTATAGTTATATATGTGGACTATTATACGTGTTAGACCTTGATTTGTTGTAATGAATTACCGGATGTGTTATATTAGTAGTTATGTGGACATAGGAAATATATAGGCTTATATAGGGACTCTTTATATAGTAGCATATAGATACACGAGGCCTTATAGTTAGGACGATAGTATGTTTCAACGCCCGTAGACAGCGTTTATGGCTTGCGATAACATTCATAAGGGGAAGAGTACGCTCAAGTATCGAGTTGAACATTTCGTGCTAACGAACGCCATGGCGGTTATTGGATTCCCCTAGAAGGATGTCAAAGAGGAGTAGAGATGACGTAAACGAAGGACAAACAAGTAGAAAGAAGAACTCAAGACGACTAAAAAGAGATCGAGATGGAGCAATACAAGTAAAGGGAGCAACATTAAGGTATATATAAGTGGTTATAAAGAAACCGGGATTGTACGACAACGAGAACACTAGTGAAAACAAACTTAAGTTATTCTAGAAGACGCGTGGACAACTAAAGACACGAATCGAGAAGGAGATGGATACATTATAGCAAGGTTAAAAGTGGTATTCTACTAAGTGGTGAAGTTTTCTTTTGGCGCTTCTAAGCATTTGAGTCAAGATGGGAAGAGTGATCGAACTATTTGCTAAAGATTTAAGATACCGTAAGTTAAGCTTACAAGGTACCAATAAGTGAAGTTTTAACATTACTAGAGTTATGAGAAGGAGGGCATGGTGGGGATTCACGTGGAGTTGACCGATTTCCGTTATAATGATAAGGCTAAGAAACGCCAAGAAAGATGAAGTGTGTATAAATCATGATCCCAAGAAGATGAAAGATGAAACGAGGAGCTTTGATCGAAAGACTTAAGATACCAACCAAGAGAAACGTGAGTGGAAGCTAGCTAGTGCTATAATATTTGAGAGGGTGCACTTGAAAGACATCAAGGAAGAATGGTTTAGTCTATGAAAGGAAGTTATATGAAACAACAAGGCAAAGAAGATATAGTTATCTTAGAGAAGTGGAAAGAAGCGTGGAACGTAGAAAGAGTTAAAGGAAGGGTGTGAAGAGTGAAATGAGCAAGTGAAGATTAAGACAAAGTAACCTGAGAGGAAGGAGTATGCTAACATGGAGGTTAAGAAGAATGGTAAGTCATTGACATTGGAGAAGGTCAGTTATAAGTTAATCGGTGACAACTGAGAATGAACAAGTGAGAGTTGTCTATTGGTGAGTGAAAAAGGGATGAATAAACAAGATTATGGGTATATAGAGGTTTTAAGGTTTGATCATGGTAAGGGGAACTAGTAGATCCAAAGGAAGGTCAGGTTTTCATTGTTTGTGGTGCGTAGACGGGGGTATAATAAGAGGATGCACAATATGCTCGTTCTAATGGAATGGATGATATGTTTTCGCGAACAAAAAGCCGAGTCCGATGTTGCAGACTCACACAAAAGAGTCGTAGTGGCTATGACGTGAAACAGAGGACCTAGATTAGGGCAACACTGCAAGCTTGGAATTATGATGTTAGTGCTTGGTGGAGTAATGAGTGGATCTTTTTGTGATTTTGGTTGGAAATTTTTCCAGAAGGCATTCAAGTACGGTTGTGAAACTGTGCATGGGTACCAAGAGGTACATAAGGTGGCCAACAAGACAAAGAGAGGACTGGAGTTTTGAAGTTCGATGTTATAATGAGATGTACAAGAAGTACATGAAAGATTGAGATTAGAGCCTTTATGGTCGGTTTGACGTTGCAGAAGAAAGTGAAGTATAAATTTCTACGCCTACTTGAAGGAAGGATGACTTTGGTGAAAGCTTATGTAGAAGACGAAGAGCTCCTTCCATATGGTGGGATGTCATGGAAAGCGAATAAGATAAGATCAATTGTTTTGAAGCACGGTTAAGTCATGCAATTTGAACCCTTATGGTTGCACATAAGTGAGAAACCTTAGAAGATTTTTACAATCATGTCATCAAATGTGGAGGATGAGATTAAGTTATAGGATTACTTAAATAAGGCTACAAGAGTCAGAAGACTTGAGCAAGTCTCTCGAGTTCAAGAGATGAAGGATCTTTGAAAGAGGACTGTAAACATTGTAGCTAAAAATGGAACAATACACGTGTGTGAAGGACGTCACCCCAACAGATTAGGGTAGATCATTAGTATCATGACCACTTGTCAAGTGTTAAGACAAGGCTGTGTCGGTTACCGCGTTATGTGACGAAAGAGGAAAAGACAAAAACCAAGATATCACGGATTCCAATACGTCAAAATGTGGATTTTTCCACTAAGGTCAAGCTTGACTCAATTCCGATATCTAAGGCGCCGTATGGAATGACACTTGTGAAGAGACATGAGTTGTGGAAGCAAGTGAAGGAGCAATTGCAAGAACTTATTGAAAAGAGTTCATTAGAATTAGTGAAATGCTATGGAGAACTCCGAATGTTATCTTGAACTCTTGATTTGAAGTTCATATTGAAATATATCTTAAACTCTTGATTTGAAGTTGTTATGGAGAGCACCGGTTTGAGAAAAGAGAGACGATTATCTCTGTTTGTACATCGAGTACCGTGAGCTGAACAAGATAACAATGAAGTACAAGTATCCCTTACCACGGATAGATGATCTACCCAACCGGTTGCAAGGGTCGGTAGCCTCGTATAAGAATGATTTAAGGTTTGTTGTCACCAATTGAGAATTCAAGACTGGGATATTGTAAATGTGGCATTCCGCACAAACCAGGGTCACTAAGAGTTGTAGTGATTCCATATGGGATTATTAATGTCCTGATAAGATATTTTGGTCTACTCTCAAAGAAGAGAGAAGTGGTATGACAAGTTGTCTCGGGACAGCAACCCCCGAAGGGTGTGATAGAAGTTACAAGATTTCTTGGATGTGCTAGTCATTACCGAATTTGTGGAGAGATTCTCCAATTAATACCATCTATAACTAACCTACTCGGGATAACAATGAAGTTTTGAGTGGAACAAAAATTGACAATGGAGTTGTTGATAGTTAAGAGGAGATCCATTGGTCCAACTGTTTTGATTTACCTTGAGGTATTATGGGTTTTAAATGTACAAGTGATTCTTGAAGACAAGGTCTTGATTGAGTATTGAGGAGTGATGTTAAAGTAATAGCATACTTGTCTTGTTGGTAGAAGTAGTATGGAGTAAAGTACTTCCTTCGTTACTTGAAATTGCAACAAGAATTGAGGAAACATAACATCAAAGTTTGGTTTCACAAGAACCAAAGCCAGAAGTGTAAATTGGAAGTTCGATCTTCTTTGGTAGAGAAATCAAAGAGAAACATAATGGAAATATTGCATTGAGAAATACCCGAGAAGGAAGTCGAGTTTCCGATATGTCGGATCTTTTTGAGATCTTAGCGCGAGTTGGGAAAATGGTTTGCCGGTTGGTCTGGACGTCAAGAGTAGAGGGTGTTCACCCGGTGTTTCATTTGTATCAATTGAGAGAGTATATACATGACTCGTGACATGTTGTCAGTCATTAGGATCTAGTGGCAGACGAGTAACCAATGAGGCTAACTAGAAGACGGAGGGTAGTATCATTAGTTGAGTTTTACGCGGATCTAGTAGCATCGATAGATTTGACGGGTTAGACCTAGTTCTTTCCTTGGTTGAGTTATTTGCATGTGTGATGTTATGTGTAGTTTGTGCCCCGTGCGAGATTGTGCTATATGATCTGATATATCTTGCAGTGGTAGTTTGAGTAGATTGTGTGTGTAGATTAGAAGGTTTAAGTCTTCTTAGTTTGAGAGTTTATATCTCGGCCTTAAGGGACTGAGAAGTTCGACGTATAGCAAGTTTCGGGACGAAACTTGTTTTTAGGGGGATCTAATATAACGCCCCAATTTTAGGCTCGTTTGCATTTTTTAATTCTTTCGGCTTTTATCGATATTTAATGGCTTATATATTTTTTTTTTACTAAAACTATTTTAGTACGTGAATATCTTCCCGGAGTATATTTATAATTTGGATACATTCACATATATTTATATTATGATCTTCGGAAAAATTCGGAACGTTTTTCCAGATTCGTATACGGATATTCCTTACCGAGTTTATTTATTTATTTATTTTTCCTTTTCTTTCTTCTTTCTTTCCTCTATCTCTCCTTTGGCTGATGATCTGCTAACCGACCCCTCGTTTTGTCCTTGCCGCCCAAGCTGCTTCTAGCCCTGTCCTGCCATCACTGATACATCGCTACTCTCATCCTCACATTTTCCCCTTCTCCTTGCTGAAGCTTATCCCCTCTGTTCAACAGCATCACACTCTCATCTCTTGCTTCGTCTCTATCTGCAATTGGAAGCAGCTTCTCCCATCTCTCCCTCTGTTGTTTCTCAACACAATCACTCCCCTCCTTCGCTGCCCTGCCGGAACCTGTAGATCGACAAAAGTTGAATGAAGAACCAAGCCTCGCCGCCTCACCTGCACACGAACCGCCGGAAAGAACAGAACCCGCCCCTCGCCACCACGAGCCAGATCTACACCGTTTTGAGCCCTGTTCGTCTAAAGGCCGGATCGATACCCAATGCCCAGTAGGTCCAAGGAGACACTGGACTGTTGCCACCAGGAGCCGCCACCACTGCTGTCGCCAAGTCCGGCCTGCACGAACACTTGTTGGAGCCCTAGCCGCCATCCTATCCGTACATGTCTCCCTCGCTAGTGGCCGCTGTTGAAGCCGCTTGAGAAGACTCACGCCTCACCTTCGCTGGGACCGCCAGCCTTCGCCCTCGCTTGCTTCGCCTTGCCTCTGTAACGCCGGGCCTGCATCTCCTTCCTCCGCCAAGGCTGCCGCCGCCTCCTTTCCCCCTACTGCGTTTTCTGGAGCTGAATAGGGTTGAAGAAACCCTTCTTGCCTATTTACAATCGTGACCCCATTTGCGATATAATTACTGAGTGTTCCCATATTTTATATAATTGCAGTTTTGACCCACAATTTTGGAATGCAACAAGTATGCCATCTGCAGGAAATTATTTACAGATTTTGGCCCAAGGTTTTAGTTACAGAAAATATCCCAAGTTTCTAGAATTGTATATATTACCCGGAAAAATGTTTTTGCGAATTTAAATTTGGGTTTCACTTGAGTTATATTCTTATTTATATATACCATATATATATTATGCTCATGTTGGATTAATTCCGGGTTATAACTTGAAGATTAAATTACGGGATTTTAAAGTTGGCTTTGAAAACGAGTTTTACCTTGGGTTTATGATGTTATACAATTTGCCCGGAATATATATTTACGGTTTTAACTTGGGTTTTAGAAGTGCGGTTTTCCTTAGATTATATATGTTCATTATTCCGTTCAAATTTAGCTCATAAGCTAAATTTGTTTAGTTTGGTGCTAGGTTCGGAAGCGCCCCGATAAAGGCCTAACGAGTCCAAGTTGACATCCGTTGAACGACTTCCGTCTTTCGACGTCGCGTGAGTACTCTTTCGCCTCGATCTAGTTATTTTAAGTTTAGTATCATGTTAGGATGAATCTAGCATAACTTAGAGCTAATGCCAAGTAGTGGCTTTGAACCTTAAGTGAGTTTCGAGGATTTGATATTATTTGATGAATTGATGTTGATTCGAAGCTTGAGGTGTTGGTTATCTTGTGAGGTTGTTATAAGACTTTAAGTTATATGTTTGATGTTGTGAGCGTTTTGAGGCTCGAGGTTGGGGTTGTATGATCTTGTGGGATTTTGGAGTTTAGGTTTGGCTTATCCTAGCATGTGTTGTGATGGTTATGACCTTGTGAGATCGTGAGGATTAGGAGGTTGTTATCCTTT
This sequence comes from Fagopyrum esculentum, assembly GCA_033239045.1. Lineage (NCBI taxonomy): Eukaryota > Viridiplantae > Streptophyta > Magnoliopsida > Caryophyllales > Polygonaceae > Fagopyrum > Fagopyrum esculentum. The sequence goes on along the minus strand of BSUD01000006.1, from coordinate 127,172,047 downwards.
TATGGTTATGGTTTATGATCTTGCGAGATCATTGGGACTAGAAGTCTAAGGACTCCTAGTATGTGAGAGATGTTGATCGTGTGCCTTTTGACAGGCGTTGAGTGTCTTCCTACGGGAAGTTGAGAGTTGGATATAGCGGGATTATTTTTGGGACGAGGTAAGTCTCCGGACTTACTTAGCTCGTATTCTATGTATTAGATTCGATGCGTGTTTGGTGGTGTGTGTTTTATTGCTTTCATTATAACTTATAAACCGGAATAGGATTACCGACCTTTATATATTATTTGGCCCAAGTGTATGATAACGGGCGGTGACAACTTGTCTAGCTCTTGCGTAGAGTTAGGAGGTTCTTGGCGACTAGCCCGTGTGGTTAGATGGTCGGAGGCATCCGTACCATTCCATGCGGTAAGTGGGGACCGAGGCGAGTTTCGGGAGATTCTCGTGTCACAAAAGAAGTTGAATTAGAACGGGATATGACTTACTAATAAAAAGATAATAAACCGGCCTTGTGTGATTTGGTGTATATGGTGTGTTATGTTATTTACTTGTGTTTGTGCCTTTCCCATTGATTCTAATACTTCGAATATTAGCTAACGGTTTTATACCGATTGTTGTAGATTGCCTTGCAGGTTAGGAATGCGGCCGAGAGATCCGGAAGAGTGGGCAGCCGGGGTCCGTACATTGTAGGATGGGTTTGTGGGTGGAGTCTTGTAGATATAATAATGTATTGTATGTTTTCGACGTTTGGTCGTTTGAGTTGTTGACTCGGCTGTAGTCTTTGGTTTATATGGTTTCGGGTTTCATTGCATTGCATAAAAATGTATTTTGTTTTGGCCTTTATTTGTGTCTTGTTGAAAGATCCGGTGAAATTGTTGTCAAGCTAAGGGTCGGGACCCATTGTGAGGTCCTAACCCGTAGCGCCCCGAGTCCCGCGGATTTGGGGTGTTACAAAAGTGGTATCAGAGCCCTAGGTTGACAACAATGGCACTCGCAATCTTTGAAAGGCCGAATAAGGAATAAACAGAACCCCGCGGGTTCTGAGTTTTCGTTTTCAAAATCACATGCATGAGTCGGGGTAGAATGTACGGACCACCACTCTTTCGGAGGATCTCGGCAGCTTAGTTTATTGGATTTTTGATATATATATATATATATATGTAGATATGTAGATAAGTATATTTGGATTGTAGTTGCATGATGGACTGGATGTATATGTATAGTTATATATGTGGACTATTATACGTGTTAGACCTTGATTTGTTGTAATGAATTACCGGATGTGTTATATTAGTAGTTATGTGGACATAGGAAATATATAGGCTTATATAGGGACTCTTTATATAGTAGCATATAGATACACGAGGCCTTATAGTTAGGACGATAGTATGTTTCAACGCCCGTAGACAGCGTTTATGGCTTGCGATAACATTCATAAGGGGAAGAGTACGCTCAAGTATCGAGTTGAACATTTCGTGCTAACGAACGCCATGGCGGTTATTGGATTCCCCTAGAAGGATGTCAAAGAGGAGTAGAGATGACGTAAACGAAGGACAAACAAGTAGAAAGAAGAACTCAAGACGACTAAAAAGAGATCGAGATGGAGCAATACAAGTAAAGGGAGCAACATTAAGGTATATATAAGTGGTTATAAAGAAACCGGGATTGTACGACAACGAGAACACTAGTGAAAACAAACTTAAGTTATTCTAGAAGACGCGTGGACAACTAAAGACACGAATCGAGAAGGAGATGGATACATTATAGCAAGGTTAAAAGTGGTATTCTACTAAGTGGTGAAGTTTTCTTTTGGCGCTTCTAAGCATTTGAGTCAAGATGGGAAGAGTGATCGAACTATTTGCTAAAGATTTAAGATACCGTAAGTTAAGCTTACAAGGTACCAATAAGTGAAGTTTTAACATTACTAGAGTTATGAGAAGGAGGGCATGGTGGGGATTCACGTGGAGTTGACCGATTTCCGTTATAATGATAAGGCTAAGAAACGCCAAGAAAGATGAAGTGTGTATAAATCATGATCCCAAGAAGATGAAAGATGAAACGAGGAGCTTTGATCGAAAGACTTAAGATACCAACCAAGAGAAACGTGAGTGGAAGCTAGCTAGTGCTATAATATTTGAGAGGGTGCACTTGAAAGACATCAAGGAAGAATGGTTTAGTCTATGAAAGGAAGTTATATGAAACAACAAGGCAAAGAAGATATAGTTATCTTAGAGAAGTGGAAAGAAGCGTGGAACGTAGAAAGAGTTAAAGGAAGGGTGTGAAGAGTGAAATGAGCAAGTGAAGATTAAGACAAAGTAACCTGAGAGGAAGGAGTATGCTAACATGGAGGTTAAGAAGAATGGTAAGTCATTGACATTGGAGAAGGTCAGTTATAAGTTAATCGGTGACAACTGAGAATGAACAAGTGAGAGTTGTCTATTGGTGAGTGAAAAAGGGATGAATAAACAAGATTATGGGTATATAGAGGTTTTAAGGTTTGATCATGGTAAGGGGAACTAGTAGATCCAAAGGAAGGTCAGGTTTTCATTGTTTGTGGTGCGTAGACGGGGGTATAATAAGAGGATGCACAATATGCTCGTTCTAATGGAATGGATGATATGTTTTCGCGAACAAAAAGCCGAGTCCGATGTTGCAGACTCACACAGAAGAGTCGTAGTGGCTATGACGTGAAACAGAGGACCTAGATTAGGGCAACACTGCAAGCTTGGAATTATGATGTTAGTGCTTGGTGGAGTAATGAGTGGATCTTTTTGTGATTTTGGTTGGAAATTTTTCCAGAAGGCATTCAAGTACGGTTGTGAAACTGTGCATGGGTACCAAGAGGTACATAAGGTGGCCAACAAGACAAAGAGAGGACTGGAGTTTTGAAGTTCGATGTTATAATGAGATGTACAAGAAGTACATGAAAGATTGAGATTAGAGCCTTTATGGTCGGTTTGACGTTGCAGAAGAAAGTGAAGTATAAATTTCTACGCCTACTTGAAGGAAGGATGACTTTGGTGAAAGCTTATGTAGAAGACGAAGAGCTCCTTCCATATGGTGGGATGTCATGGAAAGCGAATAAGATAAGATCAATTGTTTTGAAGCACGGTTAAGTCATGCAATTTGAACCCTTATGGTTGCACATAAGTGAGAAACCTTAGAAGATTTTTACAATCATGTCATCAAATGTGGAGGATGAGATTAAGTTATAGGATTACTTAAATAAGGCTACAAGAGTCAGAAGACTTGAGCAAGTCTCTCGAGTTCAAGAGATGAAGGATCTTTGAAAGAGGACTGTAAACATTGTAGCTAAAAATGGAACAATACACGTGTGTGAAGGACGTCACCCCAACAGATTAGGGTAGATCATTAGTATCATGACCACTTGTCAAGTGTTAAGACAAGGCTGTGTCGGTTACCGCGTTATGTGACGAAAGAGGAAAAGACAAAAACCAAGATATCACGGATTCCAATACGTCAAAATGTGGATTTTTCCACTAAGGTCAAGCTTGACTCAATTCCGATATCTAAGGCGCCGTATGGAATGACACTTGTGAAGAGACATGAGTTGTGGAAGCAAGTGAAGGAGCAATTGCAAGAACTTATTGAAAAGAGTTCATTAGAATTAGTGAAATGCTATGGAGAACTCCGAATGTTATCTTGAACTCTTGATTTGAAGTTCATATTGAAATATATCTTAAACTCTTGATTTGAAGTTGTTATGGAGAGCACCGGTTTGAGAAAAGAGAGACGATTATCTCTGTTTGTACATCGAGTACCGTGAGCTGAACAAGATAACAATGAAGTACAAGTATCCCTTACCACGGATAGATGATCTACCCAACCGGTTGCAAGGGTCGGTAGCCTCGTATAAGAATGATTTAAGGTTTGTTGTCACCAATTGAGAATTCAAGACTGGGATATTGTAAATGTGGCATTCCGCACAAACCAGGGTCACTAAGAGTTGTAGTGATTCCATATGGGATTATTAATGTCCTGATAAGATATTTTGGTCTACTCTCAAAGAAGAGAGAAGTGGTATGACAAGTTGTCTCGGGACAGCAACCCCCGAAGGGTGTGATAGAAGTTACAAGATTTCTTGGATGTGCTAGTCATTACCGAATTTGTGGAGAGATTCTCCAATTAATACCATCTATAACTAACCTACTCGGGATAACAATGAAGTTTTGAGTGGAACAAAAATTGACAATGGAGTTGTTGATAGTTAAGAGGAGATCCATTGGTCCAACTGTTTTGATTTACCTTGAGGTATTATGGGTTTTAAATGTACAAGTGATTCTTGAAGACAAGGTCTTGATTGAGTATTGAGGAGTGATGTTAAAGTAATAGCATACTTGTCTTGTTGGTAGAAGTAGTATGGAGTAAAGTACTTCCTTCGTTACTTGAAATTGCAACAAGAATTGAGGAAACATAACATCAAAGTTTGGTTTCACAAGAACCAAAGCCAGAAGTGTAAATTGGAAGTTCGATCTTCTTTGGTAGAGAAATCAAAGAGAAACATAATGGAAATATTGCATTGAGAAATACCCGAGAAGGAAGTCGAGTTTCCGATATGTCGGATCTTTTTGAGATCTTAGCGCGAGTTGGGAAAATGGTTTGCCGGTTGGTCTGGACGTCAAGAGTAGAGGGTGTTCACCCGGTGTTTCATTTGTATCAATTGAGAGAGTATATACATGACTCGTGACATGTTGTCAGTCATTAGGATCTAGTGGCAGACGAGTAACCAATGAGGCTAACTAGAAGACGGAGGGTAGTATCATTAGTTGAGTTTTACGCGGATCTAGTAGCATCGATAGATTTGACGGGTTAGACCTAGTTCTTTCCTTGGTTGAGTTATTTGCATGTGTGATGTTATGTGTAGTTTGTGCCCCGTGCGAGATTGTGCTATATGATCTGATATATCTTGCAGTGGTAGTTTGAGTAGATTGTGTGTGTAGATTAGAAGGTTTAAGTCTTCTTAGTTTGAGAGTTTATATCTCGGCCTTAAGGGACTGAGAAGTTCGGCGTGTGGCAAGTTTCGGGACGAAACTTTTTTTTAGGGGGGTCTGATGTAACGCCCCGTTTATTGGGTGCGTTTCGATATTTATTTCTCCTACTTATATCGATACTTATATTAGCTCAAGTATTTTATTTTAAAGTATTTAAAGGTGTAAAATGTTTTTCCCAAGTATAATTATATTTTTGGTAAATTTTACGGAAAAGTGCGGAAAATTTCCCGATCCGAAAATCCCGTTCCTAGTGCGTTTGATCAAATCTCCTATATTCCTCTTTTCCATTTTTTTTATTGTTATTTAAGTATTTTATTTAATTTTATGTTCTTGTCCTTTCTTTTCTTCTTTCCTCCTTCCCGCTCACCTGCCCATCTGAGGAGCACCGACCCCTCGACTACCGCCCAAGCCTGCACCCGACCCCTCGACTACCGCCCAGGCCTGCACCCGGCCCCTCGACTACCTCCCGGATCTGACCCGACCACTCGCCCTCACCTATGTCCCCTACTCCTCCCAATCTCACTTCACTCTTCCTCACTTTCTTCCCGCTGTGTCCTTCGTCGATGAGTTATGTGCCTCTACAGCCACTTCTTGGCCTCGCTTGGATCTGCAATTGGAAGCAGCCTCTCCCATCTCTCCCTCTGTTGTTTCTCAACACAACCACTCCCCTCCTTCGCTGCCCTGCCGGAACCTGTAGATCGACAAAAGTTGAATGAAGAACCAAGCCTCGCCGCCTCACCTGCACACGAACCGCCGGAAAGAACAGAACCCGCCCCTCGCCACCACGAGCCAGATCTACACCGTTTTGAGCCCTGTTCGTCTAAAGGCCGGATCGATACCCAATGCCCAGTAGGTCCAAGGAGACACTGGACTGCTGCCACCAAGAGCCGCCACCACTGCTGTCGCCAAGTCCGGCCTGCACGAACACTTGTTGGAGCCCTAGCCGCCATCCTATCCGTACATGTCTCCCTCGCTAGTGGCCGCTGTTGAAGCCGCTTGAGAAGACTCACGCCTCACCTTCGCTGGGACCGCCAGCCTTCGCCCTCGCTTGCTTCGCCTTGCCTCTGTAACGCCGGGCCTGCATCTCCTTCCTCCGCCAAGGCTGCCGCCGCCTCCTTTCCCCCTACTGCGTTTTCTGGAGCTGAATAGGGTTGAAGAAACCCTTCTTGCCTATTTACAATCGTGACCCCATTTGCGATATAATTACTGAGTGTTCCCATATTTTATATAATTGCAGTTTTGACCCACAATTTTGGAATGCAACAAGTATGCCATCTGCAGGAAATTATTTACAGATTTTGGCCCAAGGTTTTAGTTACAGAAAATATCCCAAGTTTCTAGAATTGTATATATTACCCGGAAAAATGTTTTTGCGAATTTAAATTTGGGTTTCACTTGAGTTATATTCTTATTTATATATACCATATATATATTATGCTCATGTTGGATTAATTCCGGGTTATAACTTGAAGATTAAATTACGGGATTTTAAAGTTGGCTTTGAAAACGAGTTTTACCTTGGGTTTATGATGTTATACAATTTGCCCGGAATATATATTTACGGTTTTAACTTGGGTTTTAGAAGTGCGGTTTTCCTTAGATTATATATGTTCATTATTCCGTTCAAATTTAGCTCATAAGCTAAATTTGTTTAGTTTGGTGCTAGGTTCGGAAGCGCCCCGATAAAGGCCTAACGAGTCCAAGTTGACATCCGTTGAACGACTTCCGTCTTTCGACGTCGCGTGAGTACTCTTTCGCCTCGATCTAGTTATTTTAAGTTTAGTATCATGTTAGGATGAATCTAGCATAACTTAGAGCTAATGCCAAGTAGTGGCTTTGAACCTTAAGTGAGTTTCGAGGATTTGATATTATTTGATGAATTGATGTTGATTCGAAGCTTGAGGTGTTGGTTATCTTGTGAGGTTGTTATAAGACTTTAAGTTATATGTTTGATGTTGTGAGCGTTTTGAGGCTCGAGGTTGGGGTTGTATGATCTTGTGGGATTTTGGAGTTTAGGTTTGGCTTATCCTAGCATGTGTTGTGATGGTTATGACCTTGTGAGATCGTGAGGATTAGGAGGTTGTTATCCTTTTATGGTTATGGTTTATGATCTTGCGAGATCATTGGGACTAGAAGTCTAAGGACTCCTAGTATGTGAGAGATGTTGATCGTGTGCCTTTTGACAGGCGTTGAGTGTCTTCCTGCGGGAAGTTGAGAGTTGGATATAGCGGGATTATTTTTGGGACGAGGTAAGTCTCCGGACTTACTTAGCTCGTATTCTATGTATTAGATTCGATGCGTGTTTGGTGGTGTGTGTTTTATTGCTTTCATTATAACTTATAAACCGGAATAGGATTACCGACCTTTATATATTATTTGGCCCAAGTGTATGATAACGGGCGGTGACAACTTGTCTAGCTCTTGCGTAGAGTTAGGAGGTTCTTGGCGACTAGCCCGTGTGGTTAGATGGTCGGAGGCATCCGTACCATTCCATGCGGTAAGTGGGGACCGAGGCGAGTTTCGGGAGATTCTCGTGTCACAAAAGAAGTTGAATTAGAACGGGATATGACTTACTAATAAAAAGATAATAAACCGGCCTTGTGTGATTTGGTGTATATGGTGTGTTATGTTATTTACTTGTGTTTGTGCCTTTCCCATTGATTCTAATACTTCGAATATTAGCTAACGGTTTTATACCGATTGTTGTAGATTGCCTTGCAGGTTAGGAATGCGGCCGAGAGATCCGGAAGAGTGGGCAGCCGGGGTCCGTACATTGTAGGATGGGTTTGTGGGTGGAGTCTTGTAGATATAATAATGTATTGTATGTTTTCGACGTTTGGTCGTTTGAGTTGTTGACTCGGCTGTAGTCTTTGGTTTATATGGTTTCGGGTTTCATTGCATTGCATAAAAATGTATTTTGTTTTGGCCTTTATTTGTGTCTTGTTGAAAGATCCGGTGAAATTGTTGTCAAGCTAAGGGTCGGGACCCATTGTGAGGTCCTAACCCGTAGCGCCCCGAGTCCCGCGGATTTGGGGTGTTACAGTCCCGACCTCAGTTTGACAACAATTTTACTATATCTTGCAACAAGACACAAATAAGAAAAACCGAAATTTATAAAATAGTATTCTAGAGAGATGAATGCAACAACGTCTAACAGGCTAAAGTACTTAAACCACAAAAAGACTAACTGTCTTTAACAAGAAGAAAGAAACCACAAGGTAAACACCCAACCCCACTCTAAGGAGTACGGAGACCCGGCTGACCACTACTTCCGGATCACTCAGCTGCTGTTCTAACCTGCGGTAAGACTAAAAACACAACAAAACAACCATTAGCTAGTTATCTAAACATTAGGAGAATAATAATAGCACACACACACAAAAAATAATAAACACTCATCATGCTTTCAAACAATCCATTTATTATCTTCATTTAAGTCATTCACTATAATGATACTTATTTTGTGACACGAGGGATTCCCAAACCTCGCCTCCGCCCCCGTGTACCCATCAGGAGTGGATCCGATGCATCTCACCGTGTACCTGAATGGTCTGGGTATAGAGAACCTCCCAGTCTTCTGGCAGAGCTGGGCAGTGATGTCACGGCCCGATATACATACACTTGGGCCTTAAACCATAAACCACGGTCGTCCTAACAAGTTGTTATTTATTACAACACACATTGTACACACACAACCATTATCATCCAACTAACATCCAGAAACCAACTAAGTAAGTCGCGAGGACTTACCTGAACCAAACCACAACTCTCACAATCTCAACTCGGTCTGCAACCGTAGAAACTCAAACGCCTGTCAAACAAGGCACGTGGATCAAAATTACATCCCATAATCTTAGAAGTCTTAAACTTCTAAGACGTACAATCTAATGAAGATAACTTACTAAAAAGGTTTATTTTAAGTGTAATGACCATTTTACCTTTGATCTCAAATTTCTGAAAAAGTCTATTATTTAGTTATACTCTTTTCTTTTAGAGCTCGTTTTCTCTAATCTGGTTCTCAAGATTAGCTTACTAAAGGTTATGAGATTAAATCTCAAACACTCGTCAAGAAAACGACATCATTCCTTCCCGGTTATTATTCTATTCTTATACCTAAGTATATAAGTATATATATACGTCACCTTTACTCATTGGTGTATATACTTATGTATACACACTCTATTTATTCATATTTATACACTTGTATCTCTCATCTCATACCTACATGTGTACGTATATATATATACACGGCATTGCTATTTATGTTCAACACTCATCGAACCGATTCTCAAATACGTACTTATGTATTCACACTCTATTTATTCTATTCTTATACCTAAGTATATAAGTATATATATACGTTACCTTTACTCATCGAATGCAGGAATTGGTGAGCGACAGCAGCCCAGGCGGCCTGTGCAGCAGTCGAGAGCAGCCTCAATCTGACTCCGGTGAAGGCGAGGCGAAAGATTAGCGTAAGAAGGAGGCGGCGGCGTGAGCAGCAGTTGGTTGCATCAACAGAAAGAGGGGGAGACGCTCACCTGATTGACGCAGACGAAAGGTCCCGGTGCCGGAGAAGGATGTCTGTCAGTTGTAGACGCTCGGACCCTTGGGTGGTCGTTGGTGCCGGCGCCGACCGTGCAGAAGGATGTGGGGAGGTAACGTTCTACTGAGGCGTGAGATTTGTGCGGCATAGAGAGGGAGAGTCGACGGTAGAGAACGTAGCGGCACGATTAGGAAGAATTAGGCTAGGTTTAGGATTAGGTTAAAGGAGGTGGGCCGGCTGGAAGGGTATTGGGCCTGGTGTTGGGCCAGAACTGGCCTGCTCTTTCATTAAAACAAAAGGCGGAAGGAAAACTCGTTATTCGCCCGGAACCGAAAGAAAATTTTTCGGATATAATTACCGAATTGTTTACGGAATTATATAAGTTATCATTTTATGTAAATCAAGGTCACATAAAATGATTGAATTTAATATCATGTTCTTTTATTTAAAAGATTTAAGTTTGGCGGATCGGAAACCGGTCTGATCCGGCATTAAACGGAGTTTAAAAATTTTCGGTTATTACATCAGTGCCCTCTTAAAAGAAGTTTCGTCCCGAAACTTAGAATAATGTAACTAATCATTCGACCTTCTTTTTAAATCTTAGTTCCATAAAAAAATTTATCGTTTTCTACCATGCAACTACTCAATCATCATACTCACACACGCATTACATTAAAACATAACTACTCAATCCAAGGTAAAACAGAAAGGTCAACAAACAACATCCGAGTACTAGCTCGTCGATACAGAAGTAGCGGCTAACTCCACAAAGTACTCAATGTAACCATTTCTAATGCTCTCCTCCGTTTCCTAAGCAGCCTCATCGATTCCTCGTCTAGACCACTAGAACTCTACAAAAGCATGAACCGGCTCAATTTTCTGATCCGCAAAGCGGATGACGTGTCTCGGATTCGGTAGGTACTCTCTCAACGGTTTGGTTTTCTAAACTTACTTCCAGCTCTTTTGATGACTCTACCACCATAAACTGTTCTTTCACCTAGGCCCTTTTTTTTTTTTTTTGCGAAAGTTCCTGACTATCCATTCTGAAATAATGATCTTAAACTTCTGTCGGCACTTTACTAAGTGTCTGATGTTCTTTGTAGTACAAACCGCTTGGCCCGGTTTCCTCAATGTGACCTAATCGGATCGTTCCTTAATTTATGGTTTTTTTTTCCACCTACTTCTTGTCAAGCTTTCAAATTTATATAACTCAAAACAAATCATACCCCCAAATGGACCTTTTCATATAGATCTCTAATTCCTTAACTTGAAATTATAGTTAACATAATATTGATCTTCTTCATCTGTTGGTTATGGGCCTACCACGCTTCTGGTGTAACACCCATTAGTTACAATGGCGTCTTTCTGAGGGTCAACATAATTTACCCAACTTCCGTCTATAATTCCCTTCTAATACTAGCAAGATCCTCTTCAAACAGACCCTTACTCTCTTACTCAACCGTAGTCTGTTCTTAGCCAACCAAAAAGCAACTTCTAACCCGATCCTCTCCATATCCTTAGATCATCCCAGAAGGTTATCGTTTCCTACTTGGGAATCCTCCAAGGCATCGATAAGGTTACTTCTTAAATCCGTAGTTATCAATGTCTCTTCTTGACGGTACCTACTCGTCAAAACCAACACTTACACGTCCTCTGCTGACGTCGGTCAGTCTATATTTGACTTATCTCAATATCCCGGACTTACTCTTCTCATACCTATACTGGCGTTAAATTCTTGGTGAGCATCAACTGCCCAATTAATCCTTTCCTGCTTCGCTAATTCGTTTTATCTTCCACACTTCTGTTTCCTTAGGCTAACTCTACTTCTCGAGCCCAACTAGGTCATTCATCAAGACATAAATAGTCATTCTAAGTCTTCAACGATGGCTGGTAAGTGTCTTAGTAGTTCTGGTGACTTTAATTATCATCCCCCTGGCAGTCTCCTTGCATGGACCGTCAGTGTTGATGACTTAGGTCCCGTGATAATAGGGGTCACCTTGGACTTTCGAGTCCTCCAAAGCCGTTCTCATATATACATTCCTTCGCTGGTGTTACCGGCAATATAGCCTTCCTGCAACACCGTTGTTTCCGCTACAGGTTTCAACTCTTTGGTACCGGCATTGCGATTTCTTTCCAATTCCTATATCTTTGAGGAGGTCAAAACCTCTTCACACTTGTATAATCTACATCTTGCTTCTATAATCTATTGTAGGTATCCATTCCATGAAGCTTAGGTCCTCATACCCGGGTCGACATTTTATCTATTTTGGTCTCTCGAGCTTGTCTTGTGAATTCTTCTACTAGGTGACTCATATTATACGTTTTTCTTCTTTGCATCGGTCTCTAACTGTCTGTTGATCATTACTACCCATTTTGTGTTGGAACTTAAGTTACTTTGTACTCTTGCATAGATTTCCTAAGGACATCTTATTCTCAAGACTTTATTCCAATTTAGCAAGACCCGCCTTTTGATACATGACTTTTCTTCTCACTAGTTAAGTTACTCTTTTGGTTTACACCTTAGCCATCCTAGCGTTATCGGTCCGATATGTATGACTTTTATTCAACACCTATCGGTACCATTTGCATAAAAAAAAACCTCAGTTGTATATGATTTTCTCAAAAATCCAAATTCTTAACTCGCATTTATTATGTTGTCCTTATGCTCGTGTCGCTTTACCTTCTTTAAATCTTTACTACCCAGTAGAATGGTTACCCCTTTGAGTTTCCTCGTGCTCGCTTTACGAACCGCGTTAGTTGGTCTTATTACTTTCATCAACTCTTATGTCTTCAATCCAGCTTGAATTTTCATCGGAGTACCACCATTTCACATTACTCTTATATAGACATCTTTAGGTAGTTATCTTATTGGGGTAATATCGGATCTATTTAGCAACCTTTAGTCATTCAACTTTACTCCTTCTCATATCTATTCTAGCTAACATGCATATTCTATCTGCAATCACCTCACAACTCGATCAGACATATTATCAAGACAATAAGGTCATAATCTCTATGTTTGCTGCATCTCTATAACTGTAGTTATTCTGTGTGACATCTTTAGTCAAAAAGGCTTCCTCGGTAAACCTCGGGAGAGCACCATCAGTCTCATATGTGTGGCCTGTTAAGCACCTTCTGTCTTGATTGACATTGGACATGATCAAAATCATCTGCTTCTTCTTACTCCTCTAGTTCTCCTTATGCAATCCATTAATACTACTGTGAACTGTACCTTTTTCTTAGCCAGAAGGTAAGAAACTGCTCACAACCATTTCCTTAATCTCTTTAAAGACCTACGGGGTCATTCCCGGCCGTCAAAATATTCTCCTTAAATTCTTAATTAGAGATATTGGCTCGAACTCATTCCATGTTACTATTAAGGGTACTGGTATTTGTATCGGTTTAACTTTACAATTGTCGTCGTTGATCTTTTGTAGAGATTCTCCATATGTCGGTAACATTCTTTAGTAAATCTGATGTTATTCTTCTTATCTACCAACCGATCATCACTGGTCAACTCAGACGTGTGAATTCCCCGTTATTACTAGTTAGTTTGTAGTTGGTCTTCTACCAGATCGTAGACTTACTTTTCTTCTATCTCTTTCGATGCGGATATACAAGGTGAAAACTTATCCCTTATAGGTTATCCGTTTATACACATTTAGCTCCTTCCACAATTTACACTATTCTCTTGCATTATTCACCTGCCATCTATGGGTTTATCAAACCTTCTGTGATAGCTTACAAACCCATCTTCGCGGTTCCTTTTTCCTAATTTATCGTCTACCTGCAGCTCTTTGCAGTGAACCACTAGTATGGTTAACTTAAGTCTCTTGGTGATTGAGTAGTTATTATGATCCCTTAAGTCCATCATAATCCTTCCCGCACATGCTTCTTCCTCGGTGGATGTTGTTTTGTAACATTACCTTCATGGAAATCCATTGTCTCAATTTCAGACTTCTACTATCTTTGATACTTGTGTCGTGCTTTCCTTCAACATTCTCGTGTCTCTAAAGGAGTCAACCCATCTCCATGGTTATGAAATTTTTTTTTTTTGTCTTTTAAACTCGATCGTAAATTTCTGTCTTGGTACTCCTTTAATCTTTTACATCTGGGTCAACACTCTATTTTCTCTACACTCTCATGCTCATACTTGTCTATGGTGGCATCCACCTTGGTTGTAGTGTCCTTTAACCCGCCAAGTGCAGTTGTGCTATACTTTGTTTGAATGGTGTTTTGATGTTGTCCTCTTCAATCCGCGCTCTTATTAGTCCTTACATGCATCTTGAGTTTCACCTCTCGTTGTCGTCCCGCTAAAATCCTTGTACGGTTTTCTATCACTTATATATGAATTGCTTAATATTCTTTTCTCGCCCGATTGTTCTTGTTGTTAACATCCTCTAGTAATCCTCAACTCCTTAACCACTCGTTCTTCGGACAATTGTAGAAACCACCAAGGCGTCCGCCATAATGTAATGTTCCAATCTGGAGTATGAGTCCACTATCTTCTTACAGATATCCTTTAAAATCTCCAAACGTTTTATCATGAGGCGATGATCGCATCATGATAACTCAACTAAAGGATATTTCATATCTTCTAGGGTAATAACATGCTACATATATATAGATATTTATATAACATACATAATTGTACAATACTATAAGTCTAAACTAAGCATACTGAGATCCGCGGTAGTAGTGGTGGTCAGCCGTACTTTTCTATCCCCAACCACACTGTGCATGCATTTGAAAACCAAAAGTTCTTTTTAAAACTCAGATCCCTTTTCGGGTTCTGCTCAAGTACTTATTCGGTCTTTCTGAAGATTTCAAGTGCCATTGTTGCCAACCTAGAGCTTTGATACCATGTTGTAACACCCCGAATTCTCGGAACTCGGGACGTTACTAGTTAGGACCTCACAATGGGTCCCGACCTCAGTTTGACAACAATTTTACTAGGATCTTGCAACAAGACACAAATAAGAAAAACCGAAATTTATAAAATAGTATTTTAGAGAGATGAATGCAACAACGTCTAATAGCCTAAAGTACTTAAACCACAAAAGACTAACTGTCTTTAACAAGAAGAAAGAAACCACAAGGTAAACACCCAACCCCACTCTAAGGAGTACGGAGACCCGGCTGACCACTACTTCCGGATCACTCAGCTGCTGTTCTAACCTGTGGTAAAACTAAAAACACAACAAAACAACCATTAGCTAGTTATCTAAACATTAGGAGAATAATAATAGCACACACACACATAAAATAATAAACACTCATCATGCTTTCAAACAATCCATTTATTATCTTCATTTAAGTCATTCACTCTAATGATACTTATTTTGTGACACGAGGGATTCCCAAACCTCGCCTCCGCCCCCGTGTACCCATCAGAAGTGGATCCGATGCATCTCACCATGTACCTGTATGGTCTGGGTATAGAGAACCTCCCAGTCTCCTGGCAGAGCTGGGCAGTGATGTCACGGCCCGTTATACATACACTTGGGCCTTAAACCATAAACCACGGTCGTCCTAACAAGTTGTTATTTATTATAACACACATTGTACACACCAACCATTATCATCCAACTAACATCCAGAAACCAGCTAAGTAAGTCGCGAGGACTTACCTGAACCAAACCACAACTCTCACAATCTCAACTCGGTCTGCAACCGTAGAAACTCAAACGCCTGTCAAACAAGGCACGTGGATCAAAATTACATCCCATCATCTTAGAAGTCTTAAACTTCTAAGACGTACAATCTCATGAAGAGAACTTACTAAAAAGGTTTATTTTAAGTGTAATGACCATTTTACCCTTGATCTCAAATTTCTGAAAAAGTCTATTATTTAGTTCTACTCTTTTCTTTTAGTGCTCGTTTTCTCTAATCTGGTTCTCAAGATTAGCTTACTAAAGGTTATGAGATTAAATCTCAAACACTCGTCAAGAAAACGACATCATTCCTTCCCGGTTATTATTCTATTCTTATACCTAAGTATATAAGTATATATATACGTTACCTTTACTCATTGGTGTATATACTTATGTATACACACTCTATTTATTCATATTTATACACTTGTATCTCTCATCTCATACCCTCATGTGTACGTATATATATATACACGGCATTGCTATTTATGTTCAACACTCATCGAACCGATTCACAAATACGTACTTATCTATTCTCTTATACTTATACTTATACATATACTTATATATATATATATATATTACACTGTACTTGCACTTGCAAAACTTATACAAATTTATACATTCACTGCACTTGCACTTGCAGCCCTCTCTACTTACGTATACAGAATTTATACAAATTGAAGGGTCCTGTACTCATCAGACTACACTCAGCAACTAAAAGCCCTCCACTCAGCCCTCCCTTAGTCCCGAACGAACCGCACCCTATGAAATCTACGAGACAACAGAAGACCAAAGAAGAAAAACAAAGGAGGCTCACCGAAACCGGGGCTGGACGACAGTTCCTATCTCGGACCACGTTCGGAAGAGGTAAGACTCGGTTCAGGGCGGGGACTGCAACGGATTGAAGGTGCAATTATCCTGGGCTGTGCAGATCGTCGGAGAGCAACAGTTCCGGCCGTGAAGAGTGGTGGAGAAGCTGGTTGCAGGAGTTCGAGTGCAGGAGTTCGAGTGCCTGTGTAGATGAGTCGAATGCAGGAATTGGTGAGCGACAGCAGCCCAGGCGGCCTGTGCAGCAGTCGAGAGCAGCCTCAATCTGACTCCGGTGAATGCGAGGCGAAAGATTAGCGTAAGAAGGAGGCGGCGGCGTGAGCAGCAGTTGGTTGCATCAACAGAAAGAGGGGGAGACGCTCACCTGATCGACGCAGACGAAAGGTCCCGGTGCCGAAGAAGGATGTCCGTCAGTTGCAGACGCTCGGACCCTTGGGTGGTCGTTGGTGCCGGCGCCGACCGTGCAGAAGGATGTGGGGAGGTAACATTCTACTGAGGCGTGAGATTTGTGTGGCATAGAGAGGGAGAGTCGACGGTAGAGAACGTAGCGGCAGGATTAGGAAGAATTAGGCTAGGTTTAGGATTAGGTTAAAGGAGGTGGGCCGGATGGAAGGTTATTGGGCCTGGTGTTGGGCCAGAACTGGCCTGCTCTTTCATTAAAACAAAAGGCGGAAGGAAAACTCGTTATTCGCCCGGAACAGAAAGAAAATTTTTCGGATATAATTACGGAATTGTTTACGGAATTATATAAGTTATCATTTTTAATGTAAATCAAGGTCACATAAAATGATAGAACTTAATATCATGTTCTTTTTTTTAAAAGATTTAAGTTTGGCGGATCGGAAACCGGTCTGATCCGGCATTAAACGGAGTTTAAAATTTCGGTTATTACAAAGCATGATCAAATACTCCTTTTCTTCCACATTTTGCTCCAGTCCAAGCCCTTATTTACCTATAAACAAAACAAAACTAGTGTAAATCTCTATATCGACAAAGTGGGTGAATGAGCTCACAAATGCTTCAAACTCATAGCTATGTACACATAAAAGAGGGAAAAACAACTAAAACAAGTGCCTAAAATATAGTCATATTTCATGCTATCATTCGTCAGATTTCTCAAGCGACGCAGATATTTTCAATAAGATTGGGCTTCCGTCGAGTTGGTTTGCAAGTCTAATGGTAGCCAAGAAATGGCTAACAGAGTATGATGATCGCTACCAATGCATGTGTGAGCCGGTTCATAGCGAACTGTTTACTTGCTACTCTTTGTCGGGACTAGAAGTGCTTCAGGCAAGTTCAATCTAGATCATGTTAAACCCAGAAGAATCCGTGTATCCACAACTGACCAGGTTTTTCTACACGAAATTAACGGCAAGAAGAGAAAGAGGAGAATGGATTCTGGACTCAGTCATCTAAGGTACGAAAATCACCCTTACTTCTAAGGTTATAGCTGATATCTTTGGATTCCCTCTGTATGATGCTTCCGCATCTTCTAATCCTACTAGAATATAAGATTAGCCAGAGAATAGTTTCTTCTTCCCAATTCTTTATCACCACCCACTATCACTTGTTTAACCCCGGAAGCCAGAATCATTTATGCTATTTTAGACAGATGTGTAATACCTAGGTTTACTAACAAGGATATTATCACCAATGCTTTGCTGATTCTAGTCTACAATGTGATGAATGGGTTGAAAGTGAATCTGCCTGAAATTATCGTGTCTCATATGGTAAATGTCCTAAATTCTCCAAGCACTAGTCACCTGCCATATGGGAATTTGCTTCCCATAATCTTTAGGCATTTTTCTATTGATTTTTCTGGTAAGGATTTGCACATTGTCAATGGAGGATTGGATGAAGCTTTCTTTTAGACCATAGGAATTAAGAAGACTCAGGAGGGTTTCAGCACTGTATGGGTTTTGAAGGAGCAGCCAGAATGAAATTTTTCTACAAAGCAGCGTTTGGAATTTGTCGAAAGAGCAGTGGATTCACTAAGATATGATCTTGTGAATTTTAGAGCTTCAGTGACTGATAAAATTGATGAAACACAAGATTTGCTGGGAATTCTTAACCACAAAATAAATCAGATGTTTCATGTTAATGCTCTGTCTCTTACAACTGCTAACAGTATCAAGCCCATCTCAGAAGATGATGGACAGGCGACTACAAAGGATGCTGAGAAGGTTATGGCTCAATGTCATAAGATTGTCAAGGATAAACCCATTCGTCAACCATTTCCAAAAGACCCAGACATTCTAATGATCGAAGAGTTTGGGGTGGTCAAGAAATATGACAAGAATTATGCACAAAGGGGAACATATATATCTCTCATAGAACGTGAACTTACTGATGCTAAGGATCGTTGGAGAGATATGTGTTTTAGAGACTATTATGGGAAAGGAAGCTCCTCCAAGTGGTACAAGGAAACTTGAAGTTCTCTGCATGTCATGATTGTTTTGGAAAAAAAAACTTTTTATGGTTTGTGAAAATACTCTCATTTTGGGTCTATAATCGTGCTTAAAACTTCCGTACTTTGACTAGTTTTTTATTCTTCTCCCTTGTTGAAAGACAAAGGGGGAGAAATATGATCCGACATTTCGATATACTGCTTTCTGCATTTTTAGTTTTGATTTTTATATGCATTGCTAAACTAACAAATGCAGGTACCATATAACATTTGTGTTGTCTTCCATCAAGGGGGATTTTGAAAACTCCACCTTGATTAAAATGTTTTACATGTGTGGATGATGGAAGACTTAACACAAATGTGGTAGTTGGATACTCTAACAATGTATTGATTATATTCTCTAGATGTTTGGTTGGTTTAAATTCAGTGCATGTTTTATCAAAATGTCAAGGGCCTTGAAATATAACTCAAGGAGAAGGAAGATAGCGTTTACAAAGGGACGATCTCAAAGGCCTTGGAGTTATAGATGCACGAAACAAGGATTCAAATGAGCTGAATATTTTCCAAGAAGATTTTCTTAACAGAAAGATCTCATCAACCGAAGAAAGATCTCAACCGAAGATTAGAGAATCTTTTCAGAAGATTTTCTAAAAACAAAGAGCGGAAAAATATCTTCTCTCGATTCAACAGAAGACGAGAAGATCAAGGAGCTAAGGACTCGACGTGTTCTTAGGAGCTAAAGATTTGCAACGTCTACCTTATCTCGAGACAAGAAAAGATCTTCATGGAGAAGAAGATTCATCTTCAAACGGTCATCTCTACAACGGCTAGAAGACCTCTCCATAGAAGAGTATAAATAAAGATGATGGTCGAAGAAGACAGATACACAAGCTTACACAGGAAAACATCTTTACGTCTTCAAGCAACCTAAACATCTTCATTCATTGTTTTTCTTTCTCTCTTTTACCCAAAAGCCATATCCCCTTAGAGATAGAAAATACAAGAACTCCATTGGAAGATCTAAATAGTGTTATACTAGAGTGTGTGTTACTCTGCGAAGTAACTAGGCTATTATAGCTATGTTGAGAGTTGAAGCTAGATCGTAGCATTGACTACAGTGAGAGAAGAAGGGGATTTCTTCTAGTTTGTATCTAGGACTCTTTGAAGCTGATAATAGATAGTTAGATCCTAAGGCTATACCCTGGGACGAAGAGTAGGCTATTTAGAGTCTAACTTCGTAAACATATCCTCGTGTCGATCTTTTCAATTCCGCACCATATATACTTTACTGTGACTAACTTTGTTTTGCAGGGGCAAGAAGTCAAGGCCCTTGAAAGTAGTTTCAAAGCCCTTGAAATCAAAGTTTTACAAAGATTACAGACCGACATCAAGACCCTTGAAAGGAGTTTCAAGGCCTTGAGATTTGGTTTGCGAAAAGTTCCCATACTCTATTCAACCTCCCCTTCTAGAGTATCTTTTACCTTATTTATTTCACCTACCGGTTCTTCAACGACGATTAGAAAATGTCATGAAAACCTTTTAACAGTGATTTTGGTTGTTGTCTTGATGCTAAGGTCGTCTTTGTGTCACATAATTTGTGGCGCTTGCCAAACACCATGGAATTGGATATTTCACGGCATTTTTCAGTCGTCGTGAAAACGGACATCTATAGTGTTTGTAAAACAATATGAAAGAGACTATCGATGACACTTTTAGACGTCATAAAAGAACTATCCGTGAGGTTTTTAAACGTTATTTTAGAGACTATCCATGATGTTTTTCAAACATCATGAAATAAACTATCCATATGAAATAAACTATTCATAACGTTTTTCAAGCATCGTGAAAGAGATTATCCTTGGCGTTTTCCAAATGCCATAAATCCTAAAGTTATAACTTCTTGATATTAATATTTCATGAAGTTTTAACACATAATCACAAGTGTACAATCTTTCACAAATAACTTCTTTTTTGTTATTATATAGTTTTGGTGCCTTGATAACCAACCAAGAGCAACTGAAGTTAGCGGATGCGGAGAAGGAAGAAACATCCCTCGAAGCAAGTTGTGACAAGAAGATAGCAACGAAGTTGGACCATTGTATCTTCGGGAAAGTGATGGCTACAAGAAACATTATTCTGCACGGGATCGGTTCAGCTAGATCTTCCCTTCCCGTGGTTGCAACCGCTAGAAGACACAACGTCAATTTCATAGCGATGGGCAATAACAGCCCTAGTCCGCGGCCGCGCTTCCCACATTCGCGGTCGCGCCACCTTCTCCTGGGCCGCGGGTGCACCGGTAGGATGGCCGCAGGTGCACCAGACCTTGGTTGTGGGTGCACCTGGAAGCTGGCCGCGGATGTGCCCCATTGACAAGAGCCACAATACCTTCTTCTTCCTCGTGCACACAAGCATGTCGAGTTTTACTAATCGGGTAAGGACATCACCCTCTTCATTGCATTCCCTCCATGTATATACTCTGATGGGAGCTTCCAATTGTGTCTTAAACCTTTCCATAACGGCCTTGAAGATAGCTAGAGGAGTTGTTTCATTTCTGAGTTTCAAGAAGTGTTTAGTAGTCCACTTCGGGTCCAGATTTGGGTAAGCTAGACTTTTCCTTTGTGGCTAAGTTTTGGTTTTTTTTATAGTGAGGATTGCATAGTAGAACATATCTAAACTTGAGAGGAATCCGGAGAGTTATTTAGGAGTTATTGTTTTCCAAAGTAGGGACCTCATATAGTTTTCTAGTTTTGTGCTGAAAATTTTAAGTGTTTGAAAAAAAACTTGTAGATGCAGTTTTGGGATCCACTTATGAATGGGTTAGAAACCTCTTACGGACTTGAATATTTGATATGTTGCATATAGGTATGCGTATTATTATGTATCAAGTTTGGAGAGCGATCCAACGGTTAGATTTGGATTTGTGATGTTCCAATGTTAGGGATAAGCATAGGTAGTATATAGAAGGGTTTTTGGCTAGGTTTAGAATTGCGTGTTCTTGGAGATGGCCTTGAGAATTATGTGACTTTATTGATTAGTATTATAGGAGTAGACATGGTATTGCACGTGAGCATGTAATATTATTGGAGTAGACATGGCATTACACATGAGCATGTATTCTTGGAATGTTTGAGATTTAGTAGTAACGTGTTAGTTGGACCTTAGTTAGTTTAGATAACGAGTTTCAAAGTTGGACATCTTTCAAACTTAGTAGATCCTTTTATCTTAGAGTTGGACATCATGTGTGTGGTTTCTAGTAGAAGTTCATGAGGCTTCATAGAGCTTTTGGAGTTTCCTAGATCCAAGGGGTAAAGTCGTATTTTCTTAGAAAAGGGTCGGTTTAGTACGTCTCTCAGAAAATTCGTTGTTAACCTAGAAGTTGGAACTTATAGATGTCGGATAAGTTATATTGATCCAAGTTTTCCTAATATGATCATGCAGTTGAGTTCATACTCAGACGGGATCTAGTGATATTGTTGACCGAACTTGACTTGGTATAGGTAAGTTCTTTGGACTTACTTAGTTGACATTTTGTGTATTGGTTGAGTTATGATGGGTGTCTGTGTTTAAAGTTATTATAACTATAACCGGACTTGGACGACTATATTTTTTTAATTGGCCCAAGTGTATGTATAACAGGCGATGGCATCACTGCCCAACTCTGACATGAGACTAGGAGGCTCTCTGCGACTAGCCCAGACAGGTACACGGTGAGGTGCATTAGATCCAGTCCTATTGGTACACGGTGACATAAGAGAGGTTCGGGAGATCCTTTTGCCACAACATAAGTTGAATTACTAATGCATAACTTAATACAAGATAATATATAAGTTTTTGTGTATCCATGCTATGTGTTTCATTTCTGCAATGATGTGTGTGTTTGCTATTAAAATTCTGATATGTAGGTTGTTAGCTAACGGTTTTATCCGTCGTTGTAGATGCCTTGTAGTTGTAGGAACTTACAAGGAGATCCGGAGTGGATGATCAGCCGGGTCCACGTACTCATATAGATGGGAAAGGGAGAGTCTTTCAGTTCCTATATGCACATTATAATGATATTTTTATCTTGTAAGGTGTCACATGTTATACATTCATGTCATTGAATTTTATTGTTTTCAAATTATTTTACTTACATTTGTGCCTTGTTGTAAGATCTAGTGAAATTGTTGTCAAATTGTGGTCGGAACCCATTGTGAGGTCCTAACTAGTAGCGTCCCGAGTTTTGAGAAATTGAGGTATTACAGTCGAGCTCCTTGTAACAACTAGAAATTTTATTTTGGAAGCCGGTCCAAAGTCGTGGACTTTGGAACTCCATCTGGGTCTGAGTATCCTTTTCTCTTGTTGACTCGTTTGAAGGCAACGGGAGACGGTCAGAAGCAGTCACTGCCCCCGCGGCCTGTGGTCACGGAGGGTTCTAGCCACAGGTACGGTATGCTAACAGATATCTTCCTTATCTTTTATAACCGTTTTGATCTCCTTCCTTTTCCATAACATCGCATATCCCCTTAAGAAAACACAATTGTGCATCTCTACCCTTTTGCAAATCCTAGCAGTCCTCTTCTGTCACGTAAATTCTTTCCTCTCTTCACTTTCCTTCCTCCCTTTTCTTCTCCTTCTTTCATACTTGTGTTGCGTTCAATAGTGGTCTTTTGTCATCCTTTCTAGCCGATTGTCTAAGATTTGAAAGAAGTTAGTAGTGCCCCACCGTTACTCACACGAGGAAGAGACATGAACCCTTCATTCTTGAAGAACGTTGGGAGTAAGGGTAAGATCCGATTTAATCTCTACCCTTTAATCCATGTGTATAGTTATGATGCTTTCAATCAATCCTGACCCCTCCACATGATGACTAAAACCAACAACGGAGTGTGAAGGAGATGTGTGACGTGATGAACGTCAAAGAATGAAGGGCGACAATTGTTTTGCAATTATTCCGAGGTTGCACCTTTCCAAACCGCGGTCGCGTATGTACCTTGTCACCGCGGTCGCCGATACTTGTCACCTCAGTCACGGCGTCTTGGATCCTGTCACAACGGTCTCGCCGACATTGCTTCCCCGCGGTCGCGCCTTCATTCCTCTTCGGTCGTAGAATCCCTCTAGTAGATTTCTAAGCTCGAGCTTTCGGCTTAAGGAATTACTATAGGTATATGATCTAATTCTTCTAGTTACCCTATGAGTATACTATGAAAATGTGGGGGTGTGGATTATAGTTTGTGATGGATACATGATCTTGTGATGATCATTGAGACTTGAAGTTAGAAACTTCTAGCAGTCGGATGGTTTATGATATGTGTGTCTTTCATGATCAAGCGTAGAGTGTTTTTCTACGGGAACTGAGAGTTGATTGATAGCTGGGATTACCTAGATGCAAGTAAGTCACTTGGGCTTACTTAGTTGACCTTCCGTGTGTTAGCATGATATTAATGGTGGTGTGTGGTGTGTGTTATAACGATAACTTGATACGAAGACCTTTATTCTTTTATGACCCAATTAGTAGCGGACGGTGACATCATTGCCCAACTTTGACATGAGATTGGGAGGTTCTCTACGACTAGCCCAGACAGGTACAATGTGAGGTGCATCGTATCCAGTCATGTTGGTATAGGGGGACAGAGACAAGGTTCAGGAGATCCTTGTGTCACAAAAGAAGTTGAATTAGAAAGTGGATCACGTTTATAAGATAATAACCAGATTGTTGTGTAAAGTATGTAATGTGTTTGATTCCAACTTTATGTGTGTATGTGCTATTATCGTTATCCTAATATGTAGAATGTTAGCTAACGGTATTATCCGTTGTTGTAGATGTCTTGTAGGATAGGGATGCTGCCGAGTGATCGGGTCGGAGTGGTCAGCCAGGGTTCCCATACATTATAGGACGGGATGGTTGGGTTTCTTACTTGTTGCATTTCAGTTTGGCGTTATAGATTGTAGTACTCGGATGTGAGTCTGGTCCTTTATTTCGGATGTTTGACATTTTGACAAATTTATCTATTTTGTTTTATGTTTATTTGTTCCTTGTTGCAAGATCCGGTGAACTTCTTGTCAAGTTAGGGTCAGGACCCATTGTGAGGTCCTAACCCATAGCATCCCGAGTTCTGACAATTTGGAGTGTTACACTCCTCCGTAAGAACCATCCACATCCTTCACCCGAAAAACCCTAATTGGGAAGGTGACTAATTAGGGTAAATTGCAGAAGAGTTCCTAAGATATCATTTGCGATAAATGACCCACACTTTTGAACTTTACAAATCTACCCTACAAGAATGATTGCAGAAAGCGCCCTTTGTAATTACAAGAATCAACCAAACTTTGGATTTTCAAAAATCTGCCCTAAATGGATAATTAGACGAAATGACCCAGTTTTATATTTGCAGAAAGGCCCAGACTTCTAGAAGTTCACCTATTCCCCCAATTCGATAAGCTATAGAATTTGACCTAAGTTTATAAATACAAGTAATGACCTATATTTATATAATTATAATTATTGGCCTAAGTTTTAGTAAATGGAACTAAAACTTGTCTCGTTGGCTTATTTAGGTACCATACGAGGCAACTTGGATATCAAGAGAGAGACTTCATTTGACTCCGAATGCATGACAATTGACTTTCTTTAAACGTTTGATACAT
Organism: Fagopyrum esculentum; assembly: GCA_033239045.1. Lineage (NCBI taxonomy): Eukaryota > Viridiplantae > Streptophyta > Magnoliopsida > Caryophyllales > Polygonaceae > Fagopyrum > Fagopyrum esculentum. The sequence continues at coordinate 127,146,976 of BSUD01000006.1, read as the reverse complement.
AAGGTTTCTAACACCTTACTCGGAATCCATTATCTAGAGGACTTGTTTGTAGATTGTTTACTTTTGTTGATGTAACAACCGGAGTTTTTGAGGCTCGAGAAGAATCACCACGGTTGCGGATCGCAACCTGTTACTTACCCGCCCCGGGGGCGGCCCACTGTCGCACTGATGCGGGTGCAACTGCTGTTTCCTGTGGGTTCGGGTAAACAACAAATCGGGATCTTATATTTTGCAATCTTCGTCTTATCTTTTCCTTTTTGGGTTGGAGACCCGATCCGTTGTGTTGCGTTCTTCTTATTAACTAAACCTAGAAGAAGTCTCCTCTTTTGCCTCTTACGTATCTTCCATTCCTCTATTCCTCTTCCTCTCTTCTCCCACAATCACCTTCCTCCTCCTTTCTATTTATAGTTGTCTTCTAACTGTGAACTTGTGGCAAGAAGTGGACTGTAGTGTATCCTCGGGGCAGACAATAAGTCATCTTCCTTTCTCTTCTTCTTCAACGTCTTCCCTTGTATCTTTGAATCAAGAATTGTTCTTGATTTGCCTTCCTTTCGTATATTGTATGTCGATGGCAGAATCAGAGAGTGAGAGGACCAACAGTCTTGTAACGAACAACAGGACTGGAGTACCGTCACCCAAAGAGACACCGGAGCATCGCGGCACATCGTAGGACTCATTGACGATCGTTTATGGAGTTCTCTATTCGCTCCAAACGGTGTGTGCAAGCTTTAAATTTATAACCCTAGATGTAAGCTCAAAACAAGGATGCGAACCCGCAGTGTACGGGTCAATCGTAGTAAAAAGCAAGAAATTCCAGGGGTCAATCACAGGGACTTAGTGAAACAACGCAGGTATAGGTTGTCAATGCAACTACTAACCACAAAAGCGATTAAAACAATCAAAGATGATAAAAATTCAATTAAGGAAATATGCAATTCTAGGGATTAAATTAAAGCATCTAGTTGTGGTTCCAACTCAAGATCTAAAGATCAGCGGACAAAGTTGAGATTTTGCAAAGGGAAGGTGTTACCAAAGTAGAATAGATCACCGGGTAAGTCTCACTACTCACTAATCCCAAACCGTAACTCCTATTACCGGGTAAGTCTCAAGGAATTAAGGAAAAGAACTATAACCTCAAACTAACACACCATCTAAGGGAATAGAATCAACCTTTACCGGGTAAGTCTCAGGCTAACTCACAAAGATGGGATGAAAGCACACTCAAACCCCAATAAAGGATAAACCTTTATTACCTACTCTTATGATCATAGGTAAACAAACAAAGGAATTACCGGGTAAGTCTCATCCTAGGCTTGCATTGAACCAGGAAAGGTGTAATAAGAATAGGATTTGGCAAACTCTAACACTTAACTCTCAATTTCGGATCAGAAAAGGTCACCTCGGTCAAACGAATTCCACCCCGGCCGAGATGTTCATTGATTGAGCGAGATGTTCTAGGGTTAAGGATAAAGACTCGAGGTTTCAGGGTCCTACTGGAATCTAAGATTATTCTATCATTGTTTCCCCACAACCTTCAGCCAATGACCCTAGAATCACACAAGGAAATTATCCAATCATCATCATGAAAGCAATAATCAAATATAAGGGAAGAAGGTGAATAATTGAACACAAAAACCTTAAGAGAAAGGCTTCAATAACTGAATAAATTATCAATCAACAAGTGTTCCTTGGATCACAATCCAACAAGACAATCAACAAGAAGGGAATCTAAGAAAGTCTTACAAAACCCTTCACAAAAGCTATAAAAGCTATCAACTTTCTTCCTTCAATCTTCCTTCAACCTTCAAAAAGGTTCTTCAAATCTCCGAACTATGGTAGGGTAAAACGGCTGTCTTACGAGTAAGCACGTCTCCGGGTGATAGCGGATGTTCGATTTGTGGAAAATTCAACCCTTTTTATAGGAAAATTACCCTCCAAAGATAAGATATCTTAGAAAGATCTTTTCCCATAAAAATAGGTAAAATATATGGGTTAAATTATCTTCTTCCTTCCAGGAATCCAGCCTAAAAATATAAGATCCTCTTTCCAAAATAAATGATCTCAACCAAGAATAAAATATCTCTCGCCGCGTCCAAGGTGTTCGCCTCGGTCGAGTCAGCTCCTCTGGATCACCTCGGTCGAGATGGTACTGTAGCTGACCGAGGTGAATCACAACTGAATGTGAAATCTCTCAAACCTGGTCCAAAGTAAATCTTAAATCCATTTTTATGCTTCCTGGGTTCTTCCTTAAGCTCCTGAATGTAGCTCCAATGACTCCTTAGCTCCTTTTGCTCCATTTTGATGCAAAACGTGCCAATTTATCTACGATTACAACGAAACTTGGTGTAGACCTCGATTCCCGCAAAGGTAGATGAAACGACAATATAATCACATAATATACATTCAAACATGCAAATTATTGAAGATAAAACGTCTAAACAGGCCCCAAAATATAGACAATAATTCATGCTATTAAAATACCCCATACTTAGCCCTTGCTTGTCCCCAAGCAAGTTCCGAATATAAAATAAAAGATAGAATGGATTATAAGTCATAAAGATCAATAAAAAAGTCTTTCAAAACATTTTAATGTTGTGCTACAATCATAGATCACTCTAAGAGAATGCTTTATCGAATTTAAAATCAAAATATGATCATAACATTTTATAAATATAAGAAAGTTGTTCATCTTTGCATAAAATCATAGAATGCATAATAAATCATAATCATCGAAATTAATCATGTATAATCCAGTTTAAACCACTAAGTCAATCAACAAGCTCGAGGTCTCAAGGGCTTTCAAAAGAAGTCAATGAAACGTGTGAGGGTGGGATGCATATAAGGAATGTGGTGCTAGAATCCGGGAAAAGGATCTTCACTTTACTTGCTTTTGCACTTCAACATCTTCCATCAATAAGCTTTGCTTATTTACTTTTTTACCTTACTTTTTGGGATGCATGGACAGAGGTGCACAATAACCGAAGCCTAGGAAATCAGCAATCATCAATTTCTCGAGATGCCTCAAACCCTTGATGCACATACCATGACCCGTTAGGAATATCGCTCAATCCGACTTTGGCAAGACACAAACACCCGGCTATGTGAATGGTGCCGAGTTACTCATCATCATGATTGACTTCCCCAAACCTATATGTTTCTTTCTAACTTTCAGCCACATCTCAACTTTTCTTTCACTTGCTTTTCACTTTTGCTTGCTTCCAAATTCCCGGATAGGTAAAGGGAGGCAAATATGTATATGAGGGGCTAAGCATGATCAAGAAGAAGAAGAGAGAAGAGAATGAATTGCCTTGGTCTTCCCAAGAAGAAAGTGAGAGAACTCATAATGTGGTGTCAACCTTCAAATTCAACATAATTTTGATAAAAACAAAGTATTAAACATGCCACAAATTTCAAACAAAGCATTTAGCAACTTAAACATATCATAAAACCATTCAAACATATAGAGATTTCAAAACCAGTTAGCAAACAAAATCATCACTGAGGTCATATCCAGATAAGAAGCACAAAAATCGTTTCGAAAACTTTCAGTTGAACCACCTCGGTCGAGATGTTCTAAGTCAACCGAGGTGAAGCACCTCGTTTGGCCAGAATCACTTCGGTCGAGGTCATAAATTTTTTTTTTCAAACCAGATTCTGACATTTTTCTCAATCAAATAACCTGTATGCATGCATGTAATCTCAGATAAGCACATAGATCATAATAAAACATAAATATCCAAATAGAGTCGAGTCATGCATCCACATAAAAGTCAGATAATACATCAAATACCCTATACTTGGGACACATTGTCCCAATGGGTCAAAATAAGTCTAGAGAAAAAAAGTACTCACCGGACAAAGCTGAGCTGCATAATAAATATAGAAAGAAAATCCTACAGGCTCTCAATAATCATGATCCGGTGGTGGTGGTGGTGGCACATACGGGTGCTGAGATGGGTCAAAAGGATAGCCCATGACATGCTGAAACTGAATCTCAGCCATCACGTGTTGGTAGTGTAGTCTCTCCTGCATCTCTCTGATCTCCAAGGACATGGCAGCATAGGAATCTATCATCTGATCCGTCAGATCATCGATCCGGCGGTGAGCAAGTGGATCCCTCTGCCTACGTACCCTACGTCTAGCAGGACGTGTTGGTGCTGCAGCCGGCTCCTCCTCAATCTCATCGTCATCTAAATCAATGACCGGCGCACTAGTCCCAGCTGTATCCGTGTCCGTGGCCATATCAACACCGCCATCCTCATCAACATCATCCTCATCATCCTCTGCCTCATCCTCCTCAGCTAGCCACTGAGCTGCTGTAACTGCTACCTCTCTAGCGTCCTCCATCAGCGGAATCCATGCAGTCTGCCAGTAATACGGATCATACACAGAGAACTGCGGTGACCATCTAATGCCCTGAGGCGCAGCCTGCTCCCATGGCATCGCCACATATGGCGTAGTAAGTCCTCGGGGAACCAGTATCGTCCGAGTGATCATCTCCTGAAGTCCGAGTGGCTTGGCAGCCGCCACCATGGTACAAGCACTGAGGTCCATATCCATGTAACTCGCTATATGAGTCACTATACCTCCACAGCAGATGTCTCCCTTGGCTTTCGCCTTGATCTTATGCAGATTCTACGCCAACATCAATCTAAAATCTTGGACTCCTCTAGTCACAATGCAGTATAGACTTAGAAGCTCACCCTGCCTGATCTTTTGGGGTGTCTTAGTACGCGCCAGAAGAGTCTCACTGAAGATCCTGTGAGCTAGTCTAAAAGCTAGATGGAAAATGATCCGCTCCCTGGAATCTCCAGGTCTCCATCTATCAGCGTGCTCAACCACATGAGCAATTTGTCCTCAGAATTCTCGAGCTAAAGCTCGAGAGGGAAAGTCATCAACAGTAGGGATCGGGAAGCCAAAGATGTCCCGCCAGTGGTCCAAGGGAACTATGTAATTCCGGTTCCTCAACCGGTACTTGATGGCGCGCTCGGTGGGCAAGTAAGTGACGGAGCTGACAAACTCCAGGGTCGGCTCTAATTAGGCCGGAGCTCTCATCTCTGTGAACTGCTCCAGCCCCACAGCAGATATCATACGCCTCAAGTCCTCATCAACATGGAGGCAGTCAAATTCAGAGATGTCCAAAAAACGTGGTGCAACCACTGGACGTGCCGCTATACGGTCATAATATACCTAGTGTCGCTCGTGGATCACCGGTCTAGTACGGCGGGAGGAAGAAGAATGAGAAGGAGAAGATCTGTCCCTCAGGACCAACTGCTTGTCATAACTCATTTTCCGCATCCTGTCAAATCACCTCGGTTGCCTTGACAACTCTGTAGAACACCTCGGCCGAGGCACAGGCCGATTGGACCGAGGCGAAACACTACTCGATCGATTACCTCAACAATCCAGTTCCATTCCCCCAAAATCACTACCAAAGGTTCCTATGGGGTACTTAATCCTTTTCTCAGCAAATGCAGGGGCAACCAAAGCCCAAATTGAAAGGAAACAGTGGAGAAGAGGAGGGTTAGGGTTTTTTCGGATTTTACCCAGATTCGGTCGATTCGGTTCGTTTTTTGTGCAGATTTGCGCTTGCAATGCGATACTTTACCCTTTCCTCTCAGTTTAGAAGCAAGAATCGTCGAAAACGAGCGAAGGACGAAGGAGCGAGGTGAGAAGTGAGCCGCGGTCGAGAAGGGAAGTAGAGGAGGAGAGAGAAATTTCAGCCCCCTTTTATACCCTTTTCTAGAACTGCTGTCACCTCGGTCGAGATGGTCTCGACTGGACCGAGGTGTACGGACCGAGGTGAGTCTTCAGAAACCCTAGTCGCCTCGGTTTCTCAAGAATCATCTCGGTCGAGGTGCTGTGACAGCAACCGAGATGCGTCTCAGTCAAACTCTGTCTTCTCAAATTCTCGAACTTCTGTCCTTCCAGCTGTGCTCCTGGTTTGTATTCCTTCCTTAGATGTCACCTGTTGTCTGTCTAGGACGCCAAAAACAAAACAAAGCAAAGCAAAAGCAAACTATCTAAAGCTAGACTAGAAAAGGGGAAAAGAAAGCAATACCTTGGGTTGCCTCCCAAGAAGCGCTTGATTTAAGGTCGCTAGCTGGACCGTACGGCATCTCTAAGCATGATGGGAGGTATCCTCACCCCATACTTCACCTTCATCATGGGGTGAGATAAGTAAGTCTATGAAACGTTCCAACAAGTGCAATTGCTCATCGGGGAATGAATCGTCTATGGGTGGGTCGTCCTTCTCGCGTGAAGATGGAGGTAGCCGGCTGAGGTGATCCGCAACAGAATTCTCGGATCCCTTCTTATCGCGGATATCTAGGTCAAACTCTTGAAGCAAGAGAATCCATCGAATAAGACGTGGCTTGGCATCTTTCTTAGCAAGCAAGTAACGAATGGCTGCATGGTCGGTGTAGACAATGACTTTCGCCCCTACTAAGTAAGAACGAAACTTCTCGAAAGCATATACAACCGCAAATAGCTCCTTCTCGGTGGTGGCGTAGTTACGCTGGGCTTCATCTAGCGTCTTGCTAGCGTAGTAAATGGCGGTGGTCCGCCCATCCTTCTTTTGTCCAAGCACCGCTCCTACCGCCACATCACTCGCATCGCACATGATCTCAAAGGGAAAGGGCCAATCCGGAGGCTGGATAATGGGAGCGGAGATCAATGCTTCCTTAATCCTGTAAAATGCATCAAGACACTCTTGCAAAAACTCAAAAACAACATCTTTATTCAAGAGGTTAGTTAGAGGTTTAGAAATCTTCGAAAAGTCCTTGATGAATCTCCTGTAGAATCCTGCATGCCCGAGAAAACTCCTCAAACCTTTAACTGAACAAGGGGGAGGGAGTTTCTCAATGGTCTCGATCTTAGCGCGATCGACCTCAATACCTCGATTAGAAACGAGGTGTCCTAGCACAATGCCTTCATTAACCATAAAGTGACACTTCTCTCAATTCAAAACAAGATTAGTGTCTTCACATCTTTGCAGCACTAGAGAAAGGTTAGATAGGCAATCATCAAAAGAGGAACCATATACTGAAAAATTATCCATAAATACCTCCATCATCTCCTCTATATACTCGGAAAAGATCGCCATCATGCATCGCTGGAAGGTAGCGGGTGCATTGCATAATCCAAATGGCATCCTCCTATAAGCGAATGTCCCCCATGGACAAGTGAAAGTGGTCTTCTCTTGATCATCCGGATGGATAGGAATCTAGAAGAAACCACTATAGTCGTCTAAATAGCAGAAGTGTGAATGCTGGGCTAACCGTTCGAGCATTTGATCAATGAAGGGAAGTGGAAAATGGTCCTTCCGAGTGGCCACGTTCAGCTTCCTATAGTCGATGCACACCCTCCAGCCCGTGACGGTCCTAGTTGGGATTAACTCGTTGTTCTTATTCGTCACAACGGTCATTCCTCCTTTCTTCGGAACTACATGTACTGGGCTAACCCACTTGCTGTCCGAGATAGGAAATATGATACCTGCATCCAACAACTTAAGAATTTCTTTCTTCACAACCTCTTTCATGATCGGATTTAACCGTCTTTGAGGTTCCCATGAAGTCTTATGATCGTCCTCCATTAGTATTCTATGCATGCAGAAAGAAGGCTTAATGCCAATAAGATCATCAATAGTATAACCCAAAGCCTTTTGATGCTTCCTCAGGACATGCATTAGTTTAGATAATTCAGATTCGGGGAGGGAAGCACTAACAATGATGGGATAAGTAGAATCCGGTCCAAGAAAGACATACCTTAAGTGACTTGGGAGTTGTTTAAGCTCCACAACTGGGGGTGCTTTCTGAGGGGGATCCTTGCTTCCTCCTTCTAGTGGAGTAGATTGAAGAACTGGACTTTCAGAAGTCTCAGTTAACATCATCTCATTTTCGACTTCGGTCGAGGTCCAGAGAGGTTGACCGAGATGTTCTTCAGTCACCTCGCTCGGTCCAGGAAGTGCCTCGGTCGAGGTACTGCAACTAGAACCGAAATTGGAGATCTTCTTCTCCTGGATTAGTCTTTCAGTTTTAGCTCCTGGATCTTCTTCCAGCGCCTTTAAGCTCCGTATATCTGCATCACAAGAAGCATCTATACCTTCCTCCATTAAGCTAAAGCTAATAACTTTTTCAAGTGGATCTTTAATAAGGATAGAGCTCACTAATTCTCTTGATTCTTCTTCATCATAGATGTTGAAGATATCATCTCCTAGCTACTATCCCTTCATAGCCGCAAGTAATGCAAATTCCACTTCATCTCCGCCAATGTTGAATTTTAACTTGGCGTTCTTACAATCCACATTGCAACCCGAAGTTGCTAGAAATGGTCTCCCGAGAATGATAGGTTAGGGATAATGTGCGGGAATATCAAGCACAACAAAGTCTATAGGTAAATAGAAGTTACCTAACTTAACCGGAACGTCTTCCAAAATGCCCACGGGATGGGTAATGAAGCGATCCGCCATGTATAACCGTATCTTCACTGGCTTGGGCTCTCCAAGTCCGATCTTCACACATAGCTCCAGCGGAATGATGTTCACGCTGGCTCCTAGATCACATAAGGCTTCACAAGTGACATCCCCAACTTGAATGGGAATGCAAAATGAGCCGGGATCTCTCAACTTGGGTGGCATCTTCTCCTTCATGATTTGAATGAGCTCCGAGGATTTAGATGTCATCCTCACTTCACCAAAGTCTTCCAACTTCCTCTTCCTTGATAGAAGCTCTTTCAAGAACTTCCCATAGGCGGGCATCCCTAGAATAGCATCAAGAAAAGGGATATTAATGTGTAGTTTATTCATCAAGTCAAGGAACTTACCAAAATGCTTGTCTAGATGTGCTATGGCCCTTGACTGGGGGAATGGAAGTGGTGGTTTATATGCAGGAGGTGGAATATAAACTTTAATTTTCTCCTCCGCTTTCTAAGGCTCCACCTCGGTTGGCATCTTGGCCGAAGTGTTCTTTGACTGCACCTGGACCGAGGTGGTCTTCGTCTGTACTGGCATCGACCGAGGCACTGGATCTGCAGTCTTCAGTCCACTCCTCGTCGTTATTGCTATAATCTGGCCCTTAGGGTTGCTTTCCGTCCTTGCTGGAAGCTTCCCTGGGTCTCTTGGCGCTTCATTCGCCTTGTTAAAGAATTGTTGTTCTAAGGCTTTTTGTGCCTTCGAAAATGAAGTCATGGATGTCTCTATAGAGTTGCGCTTGATCAAGATGGCCTCCAGCACCGCATCTTTCTTTTCCGGCTGGGACGAACTTGATCCTTGCTCCTGGATCTTCAATGGAGTAGAAGGAGAAGAAGAAGAGAGGAAAGGATTAGAGGAGTCATTCGAATTTAGGGTTACCTCAATTTTGGTTGTTTGCCCTCCAATTATTATTGTTGGATCCTCTATTGTTGTTGTAGTTGTTGTTCCGGGAACCATTGTTGTTGTTCCGGTAACTATTATTGTTCCTTGATCCTTGATCTTCCTTCTTGGTTTGAGCAACTAAGAGTTCCTTCAATTGTTTCACATCATTCTTCAAAGAAGTGAGTTGATCATTGTTAGATGGAGCATCTTGAAAGTTGACTCTTTTAACTCCACCTTCAGCTCCTTGGTGGGAGTATTTCTCCATGTGCAAAGCTTGCTTCTCTATGAACTCCCAATCTTCGTCAATCGGCATGTCCATGAACGTGCCGGCGGATAGTAGTTGAAGGTTGAATTGGGTGTTTCTGTTCAGTCCCTTGAAGTATATCTCCAACAACTCTATCTTTGGCATCCCATGATGTGGGCAATCCAAAAGAATGTCTTTAAATCTCTCCCATGACTTGGACAAGCTCTACTTGTCCTTCATGATGAATGCATTAATCTTCCCTCTCATTTCCGCGGTTTTAGAGGGGGGAAATAATTTAGTCAAGAATTCCGTCGTCATCTCCTCCCAAGTATTGATTTTTCCTGGAGAAAGAGATTGATACCAAGTAAGAGCTCTATCTTTCAAAAAGAAGTAGAAAGGCCTTAGCTTGTAGTTGTTGTTTTCCAGCCTTGAAGGTTTCAAGGTCTTCATCAAGATCTCATTATTTTGTAGATATTGATGCGGAGATTCCCTCTCCAGCCCTCCAAACTGGCATTGGCGAATCATGGAAAGAACTTGCGGTCGAAGCTCATAATCATGGTCCGCTGGATACCTAGGTTGACTCCTGGACGCCTCAGTTGTTGATTAGGGTCCATCCTCTGCCCTAGGGTTTGTGGAATACCTGCAAAAAGAACGTCTCGGACTGGCATCCAAGGTGGAAGTATCTCAGCCGGGGCAACAGGTACTGGATTCTGCCTCGGTCGAGGATCTGGAACAGGGTCTTGCCTCGGTCGAGGATCTGGGTTCGGTCGAGGTAGATACTGGTCTCGTAAAGCCGCCATATCTGCTTCGATCGCCTCAGTCCTTGTGCGAGTTTCTTCCCTTTACAGTCTCAGTTCTTCCTTGCTGAGGCGTAGCTTTTCTAACGCCTCCTTCAATTCGGCCTCAAGATCGCGATTGTCTTGGTTGACCATCTTCGCTTCTTTCAAGCGTCTTTTGTATGTCTTTTTGGGTTCAGGATCGTAGGGAACGATTTCCTTCCCAGCGCGGGTTCTTCGCATAAACCTAAGAAAAAGAACCTGCGAAAGTCACTCAAGTAGAGTGGTTAGTAAAAAAAGGAGCAAGTGCCCCGAAAGCAAACTGCAATTGGCTTGGTCTAGACCAAGACCCCGGAAACGGCGCCAAAAACTTGTTCGCACCAAACGGTGTGTGCAAGCTTTAAATTTATAACCCTAGATGTAAGCTTAAAACAAGGATGCGAACCCGCAGTGTCCGGGTCAATCGTAGTAAAAAGCAAGAAATTCCAGGGGTCGATCACAGGGACTTAGTGAAACAAAGCAGGTATAGGTTGTCAACGCAACTACTAACCACAAAAGCGATTAAAACAATCAAAGATGATAAAAATTCAATTAAGGAAATATGAAATTCTAGGGATTAAATTAAAGCATCTAGTTGTGGTTCCAACTCAAGATCTAAAGATCAGCGGACAAAGTTGAGATTTTGCAAAGGGAAGGTGTTACCAAAGTAGAATAGATCACCGGGTAAGTCTCACTACTCACTAATCCCAAACCGTAACTCCTATTACCGGGTAAGTCTCAAGGAATTAAGGAAAAGAACTATAACCTCAAACTAACACACCATCTAAGGGAATAGAATCAACCTTTACCGGGTAAGTCTCAGGCTAACTCACAAAGATGGGATGAAAGCACACTCAAACCCCAATAAAGGATAAACCTTTATTACCTACTCTTATGATCATAGGTAAACAAACAAAGGAATAATCGGGTAAGTCTCATCCTAGGCTTGCATTGAACCAGGAAAGGTGTAATAAGAATAGGATTTGGCAAACTCTAACACTTAACTCTCAGTTCTGGATCAGAAAAGGTCACCTCGGTCAAACGAATTCTACCCCGGCCGAGATGTTCATTGATTGAGCGAGATGTTTTAGGGTTAATGATAAAGACTCGAGCTTTCAGGGTCCTACTGGAATCTAAGATTATTCTATCATTGTTTCACCCACAACCTTTAGCCAATGACCCTAGAATCACACAAGGAAATTAGTCAATCATCATCATGAAAGCAATAATCAAATATAAGGGAAGAAGGTGAATAATTGAACACAAAGAGAAAGGCTTCAAAAACTGAATCAATTATCAATCAACAAGAGTTCCTTGGATCACAATCCAACAAGACAATCAACAAGAAGGGAATCTAAGAAAGTCTTACAAAACCCTTCACAAAAGCTATAAAAGCTATCAACTTTCTTCCTTCAATCTTCCTTCAACCTTCAAAAAGGTTCTTTAAATCTCCCAACTATGGTAGGGTAAAACGGCTGTCTTGCGAGTAAGCACGTCTCCGGGTGATAGCGGATGTTCGATTTGTGAAAAATTCAACCCTTTTTAGAGGAAAATTACTCTCCAAAGATAAGATATCTTAGAAAGATCTTTTCCCATAAAAATAGGTAAAATATATGGGTTAAAATATCTTCTTCCTTCCAGGAATCCAGCCTAAAAGTATAAGATCATCTTTCCAAAATAAAAGATTTACTATTGATATAAAGACAGAGTTGAGATATCAAGCGAATTAATATGAGAGTTCTTGCAATTATTGGGAAAGCAACAATCCTAAAGATCCAAGTATCCAGCTGTGGCAATCGATTCAAGATTTACTATTGATATAAAGACAGAGTTGAGATATGCAAAGGTTTACTAATGTAAGGTAATCGTACGGTGAAGTTCCAAAAACCTTATATGGCTCACCTACGAGACACTCTCTATACAGGTTGTTGAGGCTTCAATATAGAAAGGTTCTAAAGGTAAGAATTAATGTCAAATACCCAAACTTATAATCCAAGGATCAAGACTAACTTAACCGATTGAGGTTGTGACACTCACAATCGAGGTAGAGGTTGTTGAGGCTTCACTACCACCTAGAAAAGACAAGTCTAAACTAAGTTAAAGCCAATCTTTAACTTTGGATTAAAGTAAAAGCAGTTTCGTAGACTTAAGGGAAATTACGGTTAGTTCTTGAGTTTCCACGGCCGTGGACTCAAGAACATGCCATAATTTAATGTTCGTCGGCGATTCTCTCTAACTCTCAGGGTCTAATCTGTTTACGATCGATCTATCATCATCTAAGCCACAACTATCAACCCTTCACCTTAGAATTGTTAAGGGTTTTTTGCCAATAACAGTCATGTTTGATATAAATTCAAGAATTAAAAGATTGAAAGATAAAAACTTCCGAAAACTTTCAATAAACTTCAAACCAATCTCAAAGTCACAATAGAGAACGAACAATATCACTAATTCCAGAATAGAACAAATAAACACAATCTTAGGTAAGAAGGAAGAACGGGATGTCAATCCGTCTCCTAAATCGAACCTAATCAAGAAGAGAAGTCTTCTTGCAAGAAACCTCCGAATCTTTCTTCAATCCGGGAAATATGGAAATCCCAACGGTAATCTCCACCAAAGTGCGAGAATTTGGGCAATTCCAAGCACGAACGTAGATCTCCAATGAAATCTCCAAAATAACTCTAAACGAGGGTTTATGCGTTGCTAAGCGGCTTCCGAATGGGGTGTAAATGTGTCTAAGCGTGGATGCTAAGCGAAACCCTAAGCCGAGATGACGGAATCTCCCTTCATCCGTCTTTTTATAGTGTAGGGCAAAATGTCGGCCCGGCCCAATCTTCAAAAGATCGTGACTTCAAAGTGTGGCGAAAAAGATCGCCAAGATCACGGTCGTGGAAGGTTCCACGACCGTAATTTAGGGGTGGAAAGTGTCACGGTTTGCATCATGTATTTCCACGACCGTAATAGTTACTGGAATGCATCACACCTCTCTTTACAAGGTTCCACGGCCGTGGAACTGAACGTGGTTTGTAATACGGCCGTATTTTAGAGCGTGGTTTAGGGCAAGAACGTGATTCTTCCTTAGCTTCGTGCATTCCTCGAGTTGAACTCCAATTTGCTCTTAAGAATGCCCTCAATCCATGGACATACTCAATTAACTCTTCTTTGCTCGATTCCGTTCGGAAATAGCTCTTAAGTACCTATAATCAACATAGAACTAGTGTAGACATCCATATCGACAATATAGGCAATACTAGCTCACATATGCAACAATGCTTGATCAAAAACTATCAATATGAATCAAATACGTTTAGAAAACGTGCCTAAAATATCACAATATTTCATGCTAACAATCCAGCCTAAAAATATAAGATCCTCTTTCCAAAATAAAAGATCTCAACCAAGAATAAAATATCTCTCGCCGCGTCCAAGGTGTTCGCCTCGGTCGAGTCAGCTCCTCTGGATCACCTCGGTCGAGATGGTACTGTAGCTGACCGAGGTGAATCACAACTGAATTTGAAATCTCTCAAATCTGGTCCAAAGTAAATCTTAAATCCATTTTTATGCTTCATGGGTTCTTCCTTAAGCTCCTAAATGTAGCTCCAATGACTCCTTAGCTCCTTTTGCTCTATTTTGATGCAAAACGTGTCAATTTACCTACGATTACAACGAAACTTGGTGTAGACCTCGATTCCCGCAAAGGTAGATGAAACAACAATATAGTCACATAATATACATTCAAACATGCAAATTATTGAAGATAAAACGTCTAAACAGGCCCCAAAATATAGACAATAATTCATGCTATCATTCTCCCACGATCGCGCCTGCACCTTGTTGCGGTCGTGTCCTTCCAGTGTCACTGCACCCGTGCCTTTAACCACCGTGGTCGCGGCGTCTTGGAGCATGTCACCGCGGTCGCACCCTTCCTCTCTCGCGGTCGTGTTATACCTCCAATGAGTAACAACCTTTTGTTATGTTGTCTCCTCCTCTTGTCTTAGTTAGTTTAGTAGTAGTATCATGCTAGATTGGGACCTAGCATAAGTAGTTGGAATGCCAGTTAGTGGTGCTTGAGAGTTATTTCATGTTATGAACTTGTTAAGTGGTCTTAAGGACGCATTGGGAAAGCGTAGTGTATAGCTGTGTTGTTATATGATCTTGTAAAAATCATTGAGACTAGAAGTAGGAGTATTCTAGCATGTTGTCTATATGATCTTATAAAGATCATTGAGACTAGAAGTTGGGAACTTCTAGCATGTCGGATAGTTGTTGACATGTGTGTCTTTTTTGATCAAGCGTAGAGTACTAGCTTTCTTGTGGGAAACTGAGCGTGGATTGATAGCTGGAATTACCTAGATACATGTAAGTCACTTGGTCGTACATAGCTGACTTTTGTCTGTTAGTTTAACTATAGTAGTGGTGTGTGCTTGTGTGTATAATAACATCTTGCTAGGACGACCTTTATTGTTGTTTGACCCAATTAGTAACGGACGGTGACAACTTGTCCAGTTCTACAGGAGACTGGGAGGTTCTGTGCGACTATTCCATACAGGTACACGGTGAGATGTATCGGATCTTGTTCTGTTGGTATAAGGGGACAGAGGCGAGGTTCGGGAGATCCTCGTGCCACAAAAGAAGTTGAATTAGTAAAGTAAATCACCTAATAAGATAATAACAGGTTGATGTGTGAGCATGCTATGTCGTATTCTTGCTTATGTATGTACATGTGCTATTACTATTATTCTGATATAAAGAATGTTAGCTAACAGTTTATCCTTTGTTGTATATGTCTTGTAGGATAGGGACGTTGTCGAGTGATTCGGTCGGAGTGGTCAGTCGAGGTTCCGGTAAATTAGGACAGGATAAGGGTTTTCCTTTCTTGTTGCGTTGATATTATAGTTGTATAACTCGGCTGAGAGTTTACATTTGTTTCTAAGTTATGACCTTCTGGATATTTTATCTATTTCAGTTTTATATTTGTTTGTGTCTTGCTGCAAGATCCGGTGAACTTGTTGTCAAACTAGGGTCAGGACCCATTGCGAGGTCCTAACTTGTAGCATCCCGAGTTCCGAAAATTTGGGGTGTTATAGTTGAGTTGATTGATGCATGATAGGTTTTTATGTTATGTATTGATATTAGGGACTTGAATATTGATGACTTGTTTTGGATAATTATCACGATGATTCCTGAATACGTCTTTTCAAGATAAGTCATTTTGACTTACTTAGTTGATGTCCTATTTCAGATTAAATTTGTGGTTGATTAAGGGTAGAACATAATTTGGGGATATTACCAATATTTTATGTCTTAAGTGATTTTCATCGAATTGTGATTATTGTTGTAATTTGAGTGTTTGGAGAGGTTGGTTTTATGATGGCAATGGTTGGTAAAGTTGTTAAAGATTAATGAGAAGTGTTTAGGGAAAGTGTTACCAATAGCAATAAGAGTGTGAAGTGTGCTTGTTGTGAATCTAGATATGATGGCATAGGTGATAGTATAGACGATGACACATGAATGTACGTATGAATGATAGGATATGATGACGGTTATGGAGGAAATTATACGTTGATAGTTGCATGTCAAGAAAGATATATGATATGATGAGGATTGTGATAAGTTAGGTGAGAGAATAGTGGTCTTGTTAGTGAAGAGGATTGAAGGAATTAATATATGTCTGATAGGTTCTCAATTACTAGATAGGGTTGAGAGTTGTGTCATCCTAGGTAGGTATTTGTTGTAGGTAGTTTATTAAGGAGATTCGAGTAATTAAAGAGTTTAGTTTGCTTTTGAGTTAGTGTTTAGTATTTTATCATATGAGACCTTGCATAGATATATGAGCAGATGACGAAAATGATATGGTGTGTTATGATTTCGGAGATGAGTAGTTAAGTAGATGATTGTGTTGTGTGATGTGAATATAATGGTTGACTATAAGGACAAAATAAGGATGTGATGGAATCAGATATCTCGATGATTGATGCTGAGAAATCCGTCTTACAAGTTGGGGCGTGTTGCATGTGAGTATAGTTGGACTTTCTTGTTTTATAGATTTATAAGCTTATGCACCTATGTACATAATATATAGTTATGATTTTAAAGTATTTTATAACTAGTAACCATTAGTACAGTCATAGACATGGTGACCTTGATGAGGGAGTGACCTAACATGTATAACCATGCGACGTGGTGGGAAGCCCTTCCATATATAAAACTTGCTTACATGTTTTGGACGGTGCTCTAGTAGAGATCGAGCCGAGAAAAGAAGATGGATCTATAAATGGGATACGTGATTAAAGATCTTCGTAACCATTAGTACGCCGGAGGGGCACATGTGGACTTGAGAGAGTGTTGTGTTGCCGAGAGTTGAGAGATGATACATTCATTATATTGCATTGCATTATCTACAGATCATCATAATCTTCATCATCATAAGCATTCTCATCGATTTCAAGTACTATAGTATTTATTCTGATATTTGACTACCTCTATATAGTTAACGTGTTTACAGGTTCACTTTTAGGGCCCGTTTGGAAGCACCGGGAATCATTCCCGGTAACGGAATGATTCCGAATCAATCAAAAGTTACGTTTGGTTAGAGGTCTTTTAACACATAAAAGTAATCTTATTCATTTCATTTCCTTTCTCTACCCTTATTTGATTCCATTCCGTTTCCATTCCACCGCTCCAACCAAACGGGCACTTAGTGTACGTATTATTTCTTATTGTTTATTATACTTAGACTATATGTTAGCGTTTTTAGCAGTTATGCCATAGTATGCTACTTTTAGGAAGTTATATAGTTTGACTTGATGAGTCACGTCCTATACTTTCTTTGTTTGGTTTAGGTTTAACTGTGAGATTTATGTGAGGTAAATTGGACCGTATACTACTAGTATTTTTGTTTTGACGTTTCTCATAAGATGCGTACAAGTTTGATCTTATTCTTGAGCTTTGCCTTGACTTTGGGACGTTAGTTAATGGTTGTATATGTTGTTGAATTTTAGGATAACTTCAGATGATAGGCATGTCTCGGAGAAACTTCTCGGAGTTGGTGATCAATTGGACCCACGTGTGCCTTAGGATTTGGGAAGGGGGTTGTACTCTTGGTCTAGGAATTAAGTATGTAAGGTTGTACCGGTCTTTCTCTTATTTGTTTACATTGTTTACAAGTGCATGTTATTACAATTATTTACAAATTAAAAGTTGATTGTGTTTTATTGTTTTATGCTTTATTGTATTGGTCGTGCTCTTGTTGAAAGATCCGGGCGTTACTTAAACAAAGCCCATTTTGTTGTTAAAGCTTACTAATGAACCCACTTTGTGGTTCATATCCTACCGAAACTCCAATTTCCAATCCGGGCGTTACATCTTAAACAAAGGTGTAGTGTTAGCTACAACTAAAAGGCCTAATTTATGCTCAATTATATAATATGAACTCACTCACTTATTTTACTCAAAAATCTATCCGATTTAAATTGTAAAATACACTAGAGGAATATACTTTTGTCAAAAGTAAATCTTAAAAAAATTAAAATTTTTAATTAAATTACTATTTTTAAAAAATCCATCAAAATATTAAACCCAAAACTATTCGATCACAAGCTTGATGGCACAATTTATATTTGATTTTAACATGTTGGCATCATTCATGTCTAAAAGAAATTTGATCAATTCAATCAATCAATATTACAGACAACAGTGATGCTTACTTTCATCCTTGTAACTTACGTATAGTTTTCTATTACCTATCCTCAAACTTCAACATTTTTGTATAACTTCACCTCAGTTAGGTGTACTTCCATGCTGATGAAAACCTATAGAACCATCTAAAACCTTTTAAATGAGAATATGGAATATTAAAGGGTTTTAGCCAACAACAGTCATATTGATATCAATTTTAAGATTTAAAAGATTGAAAGGTGAAAACTTCCGAAAACCTTCAATAACTATCAAATCAGTTTCAAAGTCACAATCAAGAACAAATATCGTCACTAGATCCAGAATAGGACAAACAAACACAATCTTAGATAAGAAGGAAGAACAGGATGTCAATCCGTCTTCTAAATCAAACCTAAACAAGAAGAGGAATCTTCTTGCGAATAATCTTCCGAATCTTCAATCTTCCGTAAATCCGGAAATCCCAATGATAAAGCGCAAATCTCTCTCGAACACAATTTCCGCCAAATGCGAGATTAGGGCAAAATCCAAGCGCGAACGTCGGATACGTCTATGCGTAAGCGAAGGTGAAAATGCGTCTAAGAAGAGGTGATGGAATCTCTCTTCGTCCGTCTTTTTATAGTGTAAGGTGTAGTAGCGGCCCGGCCCAATCTCTTAAAAGATCGTGGCTTAAAATGTGGCGAAAAAGATCGTCAAGATCACGGTCGTGGAAGGTTCCATGAACGTAATTTTCAGCGTGGAAATCAACACGGTTTGAACACATGATTCCACGACCGTAGAAGTTACTGGAATGAACCACGCTTCTCTTGCCATAGTTCCACGACCGTGGAACTGAACGTGGAAAGTGGTACGGCCGTATTTTAGAGCGTGGTTTAGGGCAAGAATGTGATTCTTCCCTAGCCTCGTGCATTCCTCAAGTTAGCTCTCCTTTGGCTCCTAGAAATGCCCTCAATCCATGGACATACTCAATCAACTCATCCTTGCTCAATTCCGTTCGGAGATAGCTCTTAAGTACCTATAATCAACATAAAGCTTGTGTAGATCTCTATATCGACATTATAGATAAACTAGCTCACATATGCATCAATGCTCAATCAATGACTATCAATATGAATCAAATTCATATAGAAAACGTGCTTAAAATATCACAATATTTCATGCTAACAAATAACCCCATACTTAACACTTGCTTGTCCCTAAGCAAGGTCTCTCAAAAAGCTGTAAAACAAGAGTTAGGATGAAATATGTGTACCTTCTTAAAGCAATACTTCTTTTGGATGATGTGCCTTCTAAACAATAGATCATTCTCAAACCTTGCTTCATTCGTTTATAAGACTTTCATACACTTAATCAAAGAGTAAAGAGTAAAGAAAGCTCATGAATCAATTAAACTTCACTACAAGCATCATAACCTTCAAACATTATCAAAATCAATCATAAGAAACTTCAATTTAGATCACCAAGTCATATAGCATTCTTCTGATCTTAAGGACTTTCAAATAAGGTCTAGAATGTGGAAAGGGAAGGAAAACTTTAAGGAATGTGGTGCATGAATCCGGGAAAGTGGATATCTATTCTTTTCTTCTTCTCTTGCGGTTTCCGCAGCACTTTCAACTTAGAGCTTCGCTCTCTTCTTTTCATTTTTCGACTTTACTTTTGGAGTTATGGATAGAGGTGCACAAAAACCGAAGCCTAGGAGATCGGCGTTTCTCAATTTTTATGAGATGCCTCAAACCCTTAGTGCACATACCATAATCCGCTAGGAATATCGCTCAATCCGACTTTGGCAAGACACAAACACCCGGCTATGTGAATGGTGCCGAGTTACTCATCGTCATGATTGACTTCCCCAAACCTAAAATTTCTTTCTATTCTTTTGATTGCAATATTGCTTTCATGGCCCTCCCACATCAAACATGCCTTTTTCATTCACTTCTCCAAGTTCCCGGATAGGTAAAGGAGGTCAATATTTCAATGAGGAGTTAAAATGATCAAAGAAAGAAGAAAGAAAAATCGAATTGCCTTAATCATCTCAACAAGAAGCATAAGAACTTATAGTGTGATTTCAACCTTATTTTCTCAACATGATTTGAGTAACATTCTTCACATTATGAAACTTGCAAAAAGAGGTATAATCCATTCATTCAAATTTCTTTTCAATTCACTATTCTTTTAAGCATGCAATTGTCATCAAACTCAATTCACAAGTGATATTATCATTGAATTCATCTCTAACATTAGAAGCACATAATTTTTCAAAATTTTTCAATTTTTATGGGTTTTCAAAGTTCTTTTTCATGCAATGCAATAATGAAACGTGCAACAATATAATGAAATGCAAGATAGTCTCGAATAAAAGCAAACATAGTGAGTAAGAGTTATTACAAACTTTTAGTCACACCCCACCCCATACTTGGAACAAACATTGTCCCTAATGTTTAAACAAAAGAAAGAAAAGAAGAAAAGAAAAAGAAACTCACAAAATGGCGGTGGAGCGGCTAAAGCTAACTGTCATCATCATCATCACTGCGGCGCTGGTGGAGGCGGGAATGGAGAGAAGCTGGAGTCGTAGTGCCGCCCAAACTGCTGGCGGTAGACGTCTCTCATCATGTGATCGAGGTCGTCCATGCGTCCGTCTCTAGCATCGGCTCGAATCTCCAATGCTCCTACTCTCTCTGAAAGACCAGTAGCCCAATCCGGCATCTGCTCATACCATCCCGGAGCATGACTGTACCACTCTGGAGCGTCGGATGGTGCTGGTGCTGGTGCAGATGGTGTCTGTGTAGCCCATGGAGGTGGAGCTCCATACCATGCAGGAGGTGTCTCAGCCCAAGTGGGTCTCTCACTCACACTGGCGCGGCGAGAAGACGAGCCTGAAGCTCTAGTTGGACGTGGAGAACGTCTAGGTATATCGGGGGCCGCATCCGGCTGATCCGGAAACGTGCCAAACTCATGCTCTGTTCCTCCTCCACTCTCATACTGATCTCTCATCTCCTCCTCCTCAACTACTGGCGGTGGGACATATGGGGGAGCTGCAATCCTGTTCGCATGCATAGCAGCGAACGTCTCCTTCCAATTATGGCGTCCTGCCATAATGGAGTACTCCGGTAGCCACTCAATACCCCTACCCGTCCTACTCTCCCAAGGCATGGCCGCATAAGGCGGACCTCTATGTGTGGGGAAGATGAGACCTCTAGTCATGAAGGCATGAAGTCCTAGAGGTACAGCTGGTATGCGTGTACACGCAGAAAAATCAACTCCCAAACTCCTAGCAAGGTGGGTAACTATCCCACCATATCCAATGTTGCCCCTCCTCTTGTTCTTGAGCTTGCTCATAGTAGCAGCCAAGAGGGTGACACAGTCAGCTCGGCGCCCATATAGCATAGAGTACAGCAAAAAGAGCTCATCCGTCTTGATCTTTTGGGGCGTCTCCGTCCTAGGGAAGAGACACTCCGAAAGAACACGGTGAGCAATCTTCAAGGCTAAGTGGTACATCAACTTAGCCTTGGTGTCAGCAGGTTGCCAGCGGTCCTCGCTGGCGTAAATCATCGCTACCTCCTCCCAAAAATCTTTGGCGTAAACGCCACTAGGAAATCGACCGTTAAAGATCTCATGGAACCCAAAGAAGGTTCCGAACTCACGAATGGAAAAATCATAGTTTCTTTCCATAAGACGGAAAGAAACGGTCCTGTCTACATGACTGTGCTCAAAAGATGTCACAACCTCCCTCGTAATCTCCTCGTAGGCGTCTTCTCGGATAGCCGAGAAGATAACTAGTCCGGCTCTATCCAAGAGCCAAGTAAGGTCCTCTATGATGTTAAGAGGAGCTAGATCCTCTAACAATAGGTATCTAGGACCAATCACAGCCCTCTTATGGATCCTCTCAAATGCATCAAGGTGATCCTCATGAATGGTCGGTACCCTAGGGCTAGGAGGAGCGGGTGATGAAGGTGATGATGGAGGTGAAGGGGAAGATGGTGGTGGTGCTCTAGAGGATGAAGAAGAAGAGGGATTACCCTTCCTCTTCTTGTTTTGGTCATTCTTTTTCTCTTTTATTCTCCCAGAAACTCGCCTCACAAAGTCCATCACTGTTAAGAATCACGGTCTGTTCTTGCCTTTCCACGGCCGTGGAACTTCCAGGAACCGTGATTCGTCTTAGTTTTTCTCAAATCTAAGCAAACAACTCTCAAACTCAACAATCAGGCAGCCCTAGTCTAATTCCTTCCAATTTCAATCAGTTCTTCCTAAGATTTCTAACAAAAACGAACCAAATTGACAAAGATCAAGAAGAGTGGGAAAAACCTAGGTTTCGGATTTTAAAATCCGAATTGTGCGTTCCTTGGTAAATTGCCGCTCGATTCGTCGCTTGGATCTTGTTGGTGGTTGAATTTGCTTCAATTTGGGAAGAAGAATCGTTGAAAACGATTAACGAATGAAGATTTGGGAGGAGGGGCGTGGATTCGGCGTTTTGGGTCGTGGAATTGGGGATTGTGGAGTGATTTTGTGAAGAACGTGGTTTATATAGTGACAGGCAAAATTTTGAAAATCACGGTCTCTCGGGGGGTTCCACGGCCGTGGAAATGTACGGAACCGTGGTTTTGGTGATTTTTCAAAGGCTTTTGGAAATTACGGGCACTGTAGCTATTACGACCGTGGTTTAGGCCGTGGAACTCTCTGTAATGCTCCAAAATCCAAGTTTCGTCACTTTTCTTCAACATTATTCTTCCCTTTTCCTTTTCCATCGTTCCTACATCTTGGGTTGCCTCCCAAGAAGCGCTTTGTTTAAGGTCCGTAGCTAGACCAATCTCGCACTTATTCGAGTGCGGTAGGCGCGAACTCTTCAGCTTGGAGTTCCGGCGTATACTTCTTTAGTCGTTGGCCGTTCACCTTAAAGCTTCCGCCCGCTTCACCCCATACTTCAACTGCACCATGGGGAAAAATACGCTTAATTAGAAAAGGTCCGGTCCAACGTGATTTAATCTTACCTGGAAAGAGACGAAGCCTTGAATTGAAGAGGAGAACTTGATCTCCTTCTTTGAAGTCCTTTGGAATGATATGCTTATCATGCCAACGCTTTGCTCTCTCCTTATAGATCTTGGCGTTTTCATAAGCGTTCAAGCGGAGTTCTTCAAGCTTATTAAGGTCCAAGAGACGCTTCTCTCCCGCTTCCTTCATGCTGAAATTCAACCACTTGATAGCCCAAAACGCCTTGTGCTCCAACTCTATTGGCAAGTGACAAGACTTCCCATACACAAGGTTGTATGGTGTGGTTCCTATGGGAGTCTTGTACGCAGTCCGGTACGCCCACAATGCATCGTCAAGCTTCAAGGACCAATCCTTCCTAGTCCTTGAAACCGTCTTCTCTAGAATTCCTTTGATCTCCCTATTTGAGATCTCGACTTGTCCACTAGTTTCTGGATGATAAGGGGTAGCGATCTTGTGAGTAACCCCATACTTAGCTAGAAGAGCTTCAAAGCGCCGGGCAATGAAGTGAGAACCTCCATAACTAATGATAGTCCTTGGCGTCCCAAATCACGGGAAGATGGTCTTGTTAAAGAACTTAACCACCATCATGGCATCATTAGTGGGAGAGACAATTGCTTCCACCCATCTAGAAACGTAATCTACTGCCAATAGTATGTATTGGTTTCCACAAGAGGATGGGAACGGTCCCATGAAGTCAACTCCCCAAACATCGAAAATCTCCACTTCTTGAATGTTGTTGAGGGGCATCTCATTCCTCCTAGAGATATTACCTGTTCTTTGACAAGCATCGTAGCAAGAAACAAAGGATTGCACATCTCTAAACAAAGTAGGCCAAAAGAATCCAGATTGCAATACCTTTGCGCTAGTCTTGTTCGAACTAGCGTGTCCTCCACAAGGTAGTGAATGACAATGGCGGATGACACTTTGCATCTCATCTTCCGGCACACATCGCCGAATGATGCCATCCGGACCTCTCTTAAAGAGGAGAGGCTCGTTCCAAAAATATTCTCGGACATCCTTAAAGAACTTCTTTCTTTGTGCGTAGGATAGTCCGGGTGGTATCTCCTGACAAACCAAATAGTTAACAAAATCATCAAACCATGGTTCGTTACCTTTGGAGATCACATCGATGCACTCCTCTATGATGTGTAAGTGTTCGTCCGGGAAGGAGTCATCGATAGGTAAATGGTCGTCCTCTAGATGTGTTAGGCGACTCAAATGATACGCAACAAAATTTTCTGAACCTTTCTTGTCGCGGATCTCTAGATCGAATTCTTGTAGGAGAAGAATCCATCTAATTAGCCTTGGCTTCGCATCTTTCTTCGCAAGGAGGTACCGGATCGCAGCATGATCCGTGTAGACAATCACCTTTGCACCTACAAGATAAGAGCGAAACTTGTCAATAGCATAGACAATAGCTAAAAACTCTTTTTCGGTAGTGGCGTAATTGAGTTGCGCTTCATCTAGCGTCTTGCTAGCATAATATATGGCATGGGTTCGCCCTTCCTTTCGTTGTCCAAGAACAGCTCCAATTGCTACGTCACTAGCATCGCACATAACCTCAAAGGGAAGCGTCCAATCCGGAGGTTGGATAATAGGTGCTGAAATTAGAGCTTGCCGAATTGTGTTAAACGCATCCAAACATTCCTGCGAAAACTCAAAAACTGCATCCTTCATCAATAGATTAGTGAGCGGTTTTGATATTTTAGAGAAGTCTTTAATGAAACGTCTATAAAATCCAGCATGTCCTAGAAAACTTCTTATCCCTTTCACCGAAGTTGGGGGAAGAAGCTTCTCTATGGTCTCTATCTTAGCTTTATCTACTTCTATCCCTCTATTAGAGATTAAGTGACCTAATACAATCCCTTCCTTAACCATAAATTGACACTACTCCCAATTAAGAACTAGGTTAGTGTCTTCACATCTTTGCAAAACAAGAGAAAGGTTAGAAAGGCAACGTTAAAAGAGGAACCGTATACGGAGAAGTCGTCCATGAAGACCTCCATGATTTCCTCTATGTATTCGGAGAAGATGGCCATCATGCACCGTTGAAAGGTGGTTGGGGCATTGCAAAGCCCGAACGGCATTCTCCTATAGGCGAACGTACCCCATGGGCACGTGAATGTGGTCTTTTCCTGATCGTCCGGGTGTATCGGAATCTGGAAGAAACCACTATAACCGTCAAGGTAGCAAAAATGTGAATGTTGTGCTAACCTTTCAAGCATTTGATCAATGAATGGCAATGGGAAGTGATCCTTCCTCGTTGCATTGTTGAGCTTGCGGTAGTCTATGCACATCCGCCATCCCGTCACGGTTCGGGTAAGAATGAGTTCGTTGTTCTTGTTGGTGATGACCGTCATTCCTCCCTTCTTTGGAACTACTTGAACCGGACTCACCCACTTACTATCGGAGATAGGATAGATGATACCTGCACCAAGAAGTTTAAGAATTTCCTTCTTGACAACCTCCTTCATGGTCGGATTCAACCGCCTTTGAGGTTGTCTTGAAGTTCTAAAGTCTTCCTCCATTAGTATTTTATGCATGCATAGGGAGGGTTTAATTCCTACTAAGTCCTCAATAGTGTAGCCTAAAGCTTTCCTATGTTTCCTAAGGACAATCATGAGCTGATTATGTTCATCTATGCTTAGATCGGAACTAACAATAACCGGAAAGGTAGAATTAGATCCTAGAAAAGCGTACCTTAGATGAGTAGGAAGTGGTTTTAGTTCCATTGCTTTCGGAGCTTCCAATGATCCTTGAGGAGCATCCGATGTTTCCTTAGAAGTTTCTAAGGGTGTTGAATGTGTGGGAGAAGAATCGAAAGAAGTTGAAGAAGTGTCTCGATCACCCTTTTCCACGGCCAGAATCACGGTTTCCCTATGTCCTCCACGGCCGTGGTTTAGGGCGTGGAAAGTAAATACGGTTGTCATGTTTTCTCCACGACCGTATAACTCTCTGGAGTGGGACACGGTTTTGTTTGTGAAATCCACGGCCGTGGAATATAGTGTGTGGCCGTGGATTCTCACGTTTTCTGCCTCATCGTGGAGTTTTTCAAACTCCACCTCATGCATCTCCTCTTGTGCTTCTAAGGCTTCAATTGCCTCATTGCACTCTTCTTCTTCCCCTAAATTGGTTAGACTCATAGTGATAACTTTTTGTAAAGGATCGTTGAAGAGAATCGCACTTACCTCCTCCCTTGACAACCCTTCTTCATCTTGGATATCGAATATATCCTCATCAAAGATTGGCTCCTTCACTAGAGTGGAAAGAACGAACTCTACTTTCTCTTCCCCTATATCAAAAGCGAGTCTACCATTCTTGCAATCGACTATGCAGCCGGAAGTTGCAAGAAACGGTCTTCCGAGTATGATCGGGACCGGGCTATCTGTAGGAATATCAAGCACGACAAAATCAATGGGAACAAAGAATTTACCTAGCTTGACTGGAACGTCTTCTACAATACCGACGGGGCGAGTGATGGATCGATCCGCCATGTATAACGTCATCTTCACCGGTTTAGGGTCGCCTAAACCGATCTTCCTGCACAATGCAAGTGGTATGATGCTCACACTTGCTCCTAAGTCACATAATGCATCGTATGTGACATCTCCCACTCCTATGGGAATGCAAAATGACCCCGGATCCTTTAGCTTTGGGGGCATTTTCTCCTTCATGGTCTTGATGAGATCCGAAGAATCCGAACTCATCTTAACCTCACCGAAATCCTCTAGCTTTCTCTTATTAGAGAGGATTTCCTTCAAGAATTTGCCATAAGCCGGCACACCTACAATAGCATCGATGAAAGGTATATTAATATGCAGGTTACTCATAAGTTCTATGAACTTACCAAATTGTTTATCTAGGCGCGCTCTCGCTCTAGATTGAGGGAATGGTAGGGGAGGTTTGTAAGCTGGAGGAGGAACGTAGACATCTTCCTTCCCCTTCTCCTTCTCCTTTTCTTTTTCTACGGAGACTTCAACAAACTTAGGCTGCGGGTCGGTGGTAGTCACTCCGCTCCTAGTTGTGATTGCCATAACCCTTCCCTTAGGGTTGTCCTCCGTCTTTCCTGGAAGTTTCCCTTGATTCCTAGGAACTTCCTCCGCTTGGCTGAACATTTGGTTTTCTAAAACCTTTTGAGCTTTATCAACCTTAAAAATTTGATCATCAACCTTAATAATGCGGTTCTCCAACCCTTGAAGCTTTCCCAAGATCGTTTCCAACATGGGATCGGGCTTCTCCTTTCCCGAAGTGTTTCCTCCTTTTGATGTTTGCCCCTGGCTTCTCAAAGGAGTAGAGGAAGAGGAAGGTGGAGTTAGTGAATTAGAATTGGAAGGATAAGAGTTACCGGAATTTTGTTGATTGGAGCGCCAATTGTTGTTGTTTGAACCCCTATTGTTGTTCCAATTGTTGTTCCGGTTGTTGTTATTGTTGTTGTTGCCATTCCAATTGTTCCGGTTATTGTTCCGGTTATTGTTGTTGTTGTTGCGGTTTGTGTTATCACCGCCATTGTTGTTGCCCAAATAGCCAACATCCTTCCCTTGTTGCTTTGGAAAGTTGGTCTTGATAGCCTCCTTCAACTCTTTGATCTCATTGTTGAGGGAGAAAATCTTATTTTGAGCTTCATGTGTGAGCTTTGCTCCTTGCTCCACACGATTTCCTTCCACCTTCCGGTGGGAATACTTCTCTATGACCCTTGCTTGCTTCTCAATGAAGTTCCAAGCGTCATCTTCTCTCATGTCCATGAATGTTCCACATGAGCGGGATTGGAGGTTGAATTATGTCCCCGCATCCAACCCCTTATAGTATATCTCTAGCAATGCGAGCTTGGATATGCCATGGTGAGGGCAGTCCAATAACAAGTCCTGAAACCTTTCCCAAGATTGAAACAAACTTTCGTTAGATCTCATGGAAAAAGCATTTATCTTACCTCTAAGTTCCGCCGTTTCGGAAGGCGGAAAGAATTTGGTGAGGAACTCCGCGGAAAGGTCTTCCCACGTATCTAGTTTCCCACTAGGAAGAGCTTGGTACCAAGACAACGCTTTCCCTTTCAAAGAGAAGAAGAAGGGCTTGAGCTTGTAGTTGTTGGTAGTAGCATTCTTCGGTCTCATCGTCTCCATCATACACTCAAAGTTTTGCAAGTGTTGGTGTGGAGATTCAGCGCTTGTCCCGCCAAATTGGTTTTGGCGAACAAGAGTAATAACTTGAGGGTTGAAGCTAAACCCTTGTACATCGTCAGCATCAAAGTTCACACCTAAACGGCGTGGTTGCTGCGTTGGATCCATCCTTTGGCCAAGAGTTATTGGCTCATCATCCACACGTTCGATCCTTGCGTTCCTAGGTGGAACACGGCGATTAGCAGCTCCTTGTGGATGGAAAGGATTCAAATATCGTGGGATCAATTTCCTCTAGCGGTGGCATGGAAGAATCACTATCGTCAGCGGATGAATGACTTCTTCTTCTAGATCTTGATGCTCTCCTTGAGGATTTCCTGCTTCCCTTATTCTTAAGGTTGCTTATTTCTATCCTCATTTGGAACATCATATCTTTTAGATCGTTAACTTGAGATTGATGACGATCCATTTCATCCCGGCGGATGTTCTCATTCCATCGGAGTTGAGCTTCTTTCTCTGCTAACTCCGCTTGAAGATCACGTTCGTGTTCTTCAGCCATCTTCTTTTCCTTGCGCTTTTGCCTTAAAGTCCTCTCAAGCTCTTGATCAAGAGGTAAGAGGTTCCTAGACCTGCGCATGCACTCAAAAAGATATCAAACAACAAGAGCTAAGCTCCCAAGCTTGACAACCGGCAACCGAATTCGGCCTAGACCAAATCCCCGGCAACGGCGCCAAAAACTTGTTCGCCACTTAGCGTGCGTGCAAATAAGCTTTAAATTTATAAAACTAGAAATCAAGCAAGCGAACCCGCAGTGTACGGATCGACGTAGTTGAGCAAGAATTCTAGAGTATCGAACACAGGGATTTGGGGGGTTAAATCCAGTTAAGATTATCAAGCAAGTAAATGTATGGAGCTTTTCAAATTATTGGGAAAACAACAATCCTAAAGATCCAGGAATCCAGTTGTGGCAATCGATTCAAGATGTACTAAGGATGTAAGGACAGAGTTGAGGTATGCAAAGGTATACGAATGTAAGGTAATCGTACGGTGAAGTTCCAAAGACCTTATATGACTTACCTACAAGACACTCTCTATAAAGGTTGTTGAGGCTTCAGTATAGAAAGGTTCTAAAGGTAAGAATTAATGTCAAAAACCCAAACTTATAATCCAAAGGTCAAAACTAACTTAACCGATTAAGGTTGTGACACTCATAATCGAGGTAGAGGTTGTTGAGGCTTCACTACCACCTAGAAAAGGCAAGCTAAGACTAAGTTAAAGCAAATCTTTAACTTTGGACTAAAGTAAAAGCAAGTTCGTAGACTTAAGGGAAATCACAGTTAGTTCTTGAGATTCCACGGCCGTGGACTCAAGAACAGGCCGTAATTTAGGGTTCGTCGGCGACTTTCTCTAACTCTCAGGGTCCAATCTAATTACGATCGATCTATCATCATCTAAGCCACAACTATCAACCCTTCACCTTAGAATTGCTAAAGGGTTTTAGCCAACAACAGTCATATTGATATCAATTTTAAGATTTAAAAGATTGAAAGGTGAAAACTTCCGAAAACCTTCAATAACTATCAAACCAGTTTCAAAGTCACAATCAAGAACAAATATCGTCACTAGATTCAGAATAGGACAAACAAACACAATCTTAGATAAGAAGGAAGAACGGGATGTCAATCCGTCTTCTAAATCAAACCTAAACAAGAAGAGGAATCTTCTTGCAAATAATCTTCCGAATCTTTAATCTTCCGTAAATCCGGAAATCCCAATGATAAAGCGCAAATCTCTCTCGAACACAATTTCCGCCAAATGCGAGATTAGGGCAAAATCCAAGCGTGAACGTCGGATACGTCTATGCGTAAGCGAAGGTGAAAATGCGTCTAAGCAGAGGTGACGGAATCTCTCTTCGTCCGTCTTTTTATAGTGTAAGGTGTAGTAGCGGCCCGGCACAATCTCTTAAAAGATCGTGGCTTAAAATGTGGCAAAAAAGATCGTCAAGATCACGGTCGTGGAAGGTTCCATGAACGTAATTTAGAGCGTGGAAATCAACACGGTTTGAACACATGATTCCACGACCGTAGAAGTTACTGGAATGAACCACGCTTCTCTTGCCATAGTTTCACGACCGTGGAACTGAACGTGGAAAGTGGTACGGCCGTATTTTAGAGCGTGGTTTAGGGCAAGAACGTGATTCTTCCCTAGCCTCGTGTATTCCTCAAGTTAGCTCTCCTTTGGCTCCTAGAAATGCCCTCAATCCATGGACATACTCAATCAACTCATCCTTGCTCAATTCCGTTCGGAAATAGCTCTTAAGTACCTATAATCAACATAAAGCTTGTGTAGATCTCTATATCGACATTATAGATAAACTAGCTCACATATGCATCAATGCTCAATCAATGACTATCAATATGAATAAAATTCATATAGAAAACGTGCCTAAAATATCACAATATTTCATGCTAACAGTTTGCTGATGAAGTTGCCGAGAGCGTTGTGAATCTAGATATGATGGCATAGGTGATAGTATAGACGATGACACTTGAATGTACGTATGAATGATAGGATATGATGACGGTTATGGAGGAAATTATACGTTGATAGTTGCATGTCAAGAAAGATATATGATATGATGACGATTGTGATAAGCTAGGTGAGAGAATAGTGGTCTTGTTAGTGAAGAGGATTGAAGGAATTAATATATGTATGATAGGTTCTCAATTACTAGATAGGGTTGAGAGTTGTGTCATCCTAGGTAGGTATTTTTTGTAGATAGTTTATTAAGGAGATTCGAGTAATTAAATAGTTTAGTTTGCTTTTGAGTTAGTGTTTAGTATTTTATCATATGAGACCTTGCATAGATATATGAGCAGATGACAAAAATGATATGGTGTGTTATGATTTCGGAGATGAGTAGTTAAGTAGATGATTGTGTTGTGTGATGTGAATATAATGGTTGACTATAAGGACAAAATAAGGATGTGATGGAATCAGATATCTCGATGATTGATGCTGAGAAATCCGTCTTACAAGTTGGGGCGTGTTGCATGTGAGTATAGTTGGACTTTCTTGTTTTATAGATTAATAAGCTTATGCACCTATGTACATAATATATATAGTTATGATTTTAAAGTATTTTATAACTAGTAACCATTACTACAGTCATAGACATGGTGACCAAGATGAGGGAGTGACCTAACATGTATAACCATGCGACGTGGTGGGAAGCCCTTTCATATATAAAACTTGCTTACATGTTTTGGACGGTGCTCAAGTAGAGATCGAGCCGAGAAAAGAAGATGGATCTATAAATGGGATACGTGATTAAAGATCTTCGTAACCATTAGTACGCCGGAGGGGCACATGTGGACTTGAGAGAGTGTTGTGTTGCCGAGAGTTGAGAGATGATACATTCATTATATTGCATTGCATTATCTATAGATCATCATAATCTTCATCATCATAAGCATTCTCATCGATTTCAAGTACTATAGTATTTATTCTGATATTTGACTACCTCTATATAGTTAACGTGTTTACAGGTTCACTTTTAGTGTACGTATTATTTCTTATTGTTTATTATACTTAGACTATATGTTAGCGTTTTTAGCAGTTATGTCATAGTATGCTACTTTTAGGAAGTTATATAGTTTGACTTGATGAGTCACGTCCTATACTTTCTTTGTTTGGTTTAGGTTTAACTGTGAGATTTATGTTAGGTAAATTGGACCGTATACTACTAGTATTATTGTCTTGACGTTTCTCATAAGATACGTACAAGTTTGATCTGATTCTTGAGCTTTGGCTTGACTTTGGGACGTTAGTTAATGGTTGTATATGTTGTTGAATTTTAGGATAAATTCAGATGATAGGCATGTCTCGGAGAAACTTCTCGGAGTTGGTGATCAATTGGACCCACGTGTGCCTTAGGATTTGGGAAGGGGGTTGTACTCTTGGTCTAGGAATTAAGTCTGTAAGGTTGTACCGGTCTTTCTCTTATTTGTTTACATGGTTTACAAGTGCATGTTATTACAATTATTTACAAATTAAAAGTTGATTGTGTTTTATTGTTTTATGCTTTATTGTATTGGTCGTGCTCTTGTTGAAAGATCCGGGCGTTACATCTTAAACAAAGCCCATTTTGTTGTTAAAGCTTACTAATGAACCCACTTTGTGGTTCATATCCTACCGAAACTTCAATTTCCAATCCGGGCGTTACATCTTAAACAAAGGTGTAGTGTTAGCTACAACTAAAAGGCCTAATTTATGCTCAATTATATAATATGAACTCACTCACTTATTTTACTCAAAAATCTATCCGATTTAAATTGTAAAATACACTAGAGGAATATACTTTTGTCAAAAGTAAATCTTAAAAAAATTAAAATTTTTAATTAAATTACTATTTTTTAAAAATCCATCAAAATATTAAACCCAAAACTATTCGATCACAAGCTTGATGGCACAATTTATATTTGATTTTAACATGTTGGCATCATTCATGTCTAAAAGAAATTTGATCAATTCAATCAATCAATCTTACAGACAACAGTGATGCTTACTTTCATCCTTGTAACTTACGTATAGTTTTATATTACCTATCCTCAAACTTCAATATTTTTGTATAACTTCACCTCAGTTAGGTGTACTTCCATGCTGATGAAAACCTATAGAACCATCTAAAACGTTTTAAATGAGAATATGGAATATTAAAGGATATGTCAATTTGACACAAACACCCAATGTAATAACCTATAGAACCATCTAAAACCTATAGAACCATCATTCATGTCTAAAAGAAATTGGACCGTATACTACTAATATATCAACTTAAGCCATTGCTTCGAGCCCTATCATCAAAGGATATGGCAGCTACTAGATTTCTTCTAATTTTTGCTCTATCCATTGCCTTTGCGTTGTTCACGGGAAACGCAGGTGATCCCAATGTAATAACCGAAAATTTTAAAGTTCTGGTAAACTGCAATTAACCAAATTCCGATGCGACAATCGTAAATAAATAAATAAATAAAATAAAACAAGTTTAAATGTTATCATTTTATGTGACTTTATGTCACATAAAATGATGAAACCTTATAACTTGAATTAAATTACGCAACTTAAAATAAAAATAATAATAAATTAGATAATACGGAATTTAATTTTGTATTATATAAATTTTCGCACATAAGTAACAAGTTTCGAATTTCCGTTCTAATAGGAGAGCAGTCCGAATGGCCCATTAGCAAGTCCATCATTAACCTTTAATTAAAAAAAAACCTAATTAAACTAACCTAATCTAACCCTAATCTAACTTACCGTATGTGCCGCCTGCACCTTTCTTCTTAATCGCCGAACGAACGAACGAAGAACCCTTCTCTCGCATTTCACTGGAGACGCCGACCACACCTCTCCGCCTTCCACCGGAGCGCTGCCACCGAACCTGCGTGCTTTCCGCCTCCGCCGCTGCCAACGAACGAAGAACCCTTCTCTCGCATTTTTGTCTCGAATTCGAGAGACGTTGACCCATCCGCCTCTTCGATCTGCAGCAGCACCGCGAGCCGCCGCCCAGGGCCTTCCGTCGCCACTGCTGACCACCCAACGCCGCCGTCTTCAGCAACCTCTCTTCGGCCCTGCAGCAGTGACCAGCGCCGCCTCTCTTCGCCCTGCTACTCCCTTTCGCTGTGCCGACGCCGCCCTTCTGCACACCCTTGGACCAGCTTAGCCGTCTCCAGTGGCAAGCCTTCGAGCCATCTGCTTGACCGGTGTATATGCGCAGCAAACTGGGACGAGTAGGCAGCAGTGGACCGTTGAGGGTGACGCAGCTTCGACGCCGGATCTTCCACTGCAGATCCACGAACCAGGCGGGCGGAGAGGTCCTTCCGAGTACCAACCATCGCTGCACCTGTCCCGTTGGAAGGGTTGCCACCGAACCGGATCGGAGCACACCGAGGTGAGTCCGGTACTGTCCGCTCATGTGCTGTTTCCTGTTGTTGTTGGAGTTACAGTAGGGCACGCTGTTTGCAGTATAAAACACATGAATTTAAGAATGCTGAATATGTATAGGTATATATATGTATATGTGGAGTATGAATGTATATAGGTATATACATGTATGAGTATAAGATATAGGTATGGGTGTGTGAGAGTGTAGAGTATATGTGTATGTATATATATGGATGTAGGAGTTTCATGATATAAATAAATATATAAGATTAGATATGGTTTTGGAAGATATAATAATATATATGTACTGCAGTGTACTCGACGTTAGTGTATATAAATATATATACGAATAGACTAGAGATTTTGGTATGTATATATATATATGGATATATATATGTATATAGGTATATATATATATAAATACGAGTTGGGAGTTATGAATTTATGTAAAAGAGATATAAATATATATATATAAATAACTTGGGATTTCAGGAATTATATATATAAAGAAACATAAGAATATATATATACTCATGACGTAAGTGTGCCTATATCCGTACAAGATGGGAAATAAAATATGTAGATATATTTATATATATATGAGTACCGAATAATTACACAATTAAATAAGTGAGTTGAGGAGAAAGGTTAAAATATATAATACGGATAATATATGTAATAGATGGTAACCGGGAAGGAGGAAGAGTGTTATTCTTTTTCGAGTGGATTCAAGTTTGAACTGGTGACCTATAAGTAGCTAACCGAGAGACACACAGTATGGAAACAAGTTTTAAAAGGAATAAGAAAGTTTAAGAACAAATTTGAGAAGCCTTGGGCTGAGGGTAAAATGGTCTTTTACCGTAAGAACTTGTTCCGTAATTCCTTAGCATGAGGTTGGACATCTGGATGTGATTTTGATACACATGCCTTATTTGACAGGCGTTTGAGTTACCACGAGTACGGGCTGTTTGAGACGTGTTAGAGTGTATTTTGACTCAGGTAAGTCCTTGCGACTTACTTAGCCAGTTTTTGGATATTAGTTGAGTGATAGTGGCTGTGTGTGCTATTTGCGTGTTTTAATAATAATAACTTGCTAGGATGACCATTATTATTATGTTTAAGACCCAAGTGTATGTATAACGGGCCGTGACATCACTACCCAGCTCTGACAGGAGACTGGGAGGTTCTCTATACCCAGACCAGACAGGTACAAGGTGAGATGCATCGGATCTATTCTTGATGGTTACACGGGGGCGGAGGCGAGGTTTGGGAATCCCTCGTGTCACAAAATAAGTATCATTAGCGTGAAAGAGGACTTAACTCAAGATAATAAAACGGACTTGTTTGAAAGCATGATGGGTGTTTATATTTTTATGTGTGTGTGTGCTACTATTATTCTGCTAATATTTAGATAACTAGCTAACGGTTCCTCTTGTTGTGTTTTTAGATTTACCGCAGGTTAGACCAGCAGCTGAGTGATCCGGAAGTAGTGGTCAGCCGGGTCTCCGTACTCCTTAGAGTGGGGGTTGGGTGTTGTGTTTGTCTTTCCTTTCTTTTGGTTAAGACAGTTATTCGTTTCTTTTGTTTAAGTACTTTAGGCTGCTAGTCAGTGTTGCATTCATTACCTTAAAAATACTATTTTTATGAATTTCGGTTTTCTTTATTTATGTCTTGTTGCAAGATCCTAGTGATATTGTTGTCAAACTGAGGTCGGAACCCACTGT
Source organism: Fagopyrum esculentum (assembly GCA_033239045.1). NCBI lineage: Eukaryota > Viridiplantae > Streptophyta > Magnoliopsida > Caryophyllales > Polygonaceae > Fagopyrum > Fagopyrum esculentum. The sequence goes on along the minus strand of BSUD01000006.1, from coordinate 127,111,121 downwards.
GAGGTTCTAACCAGTAATGTCCCGAGTTGTGAGAATTTGGGGTGTTACAATATGGTATCAGAGCCAGGTTGGCAACAATGGCACTTGAAACTTCTGAAAGACCGAATAAGTTTTAAGCAGAACCCGAAAAGGGGTCTGAGTTTTAAAAAGAGAATTTTTGGTTTTTAAATGCATGCATAGTCTGGTTGGAAATAGAAAAGTACGGCTAACCACCACTACTACCGCGGATCTCAGTTTGCTTAGTATGGACTTTAGGTTTTACGGTAGTTGGACTTTTAGCTTGTTTATAAAGATATGTTATATAGATAGGTATATGCCGAAGATTAGTAGAAATTGTAGTTATGTTATGTCCTTAACGGAGATAACATAATGAGTTTCTCACCCCTTGGACACATCTAAGTAGTTTTTGAAGGGTGTCAACGTGAGGATTATTATGCACATCTTATGTGCATTAGGGTAGACGAACATCGGACAACTCCTTCGAGCTTGTTGAGGAACGTCGAGACGGAAAAGTGAAGACTCAAAGACAACACCAATTACGATGACAAGAAGAAAATCCCGAATCAACTCAACGGGATCAAATGAAGGATATACAAGAGAGTAGTTCCGGAGAAGCAAGAGATGATCGCCAACTAGGGAATTGAGAAAGACAATGGAGAGGCTCTTTCAAGTTGTGTAAAGTGACTTCACAAACAAAAAGGTCACCATGTCTATGACTGTAGTAATGGTTAATATATGTATGATAGGTTCTCAATTGCTAGATAGGGTTGAGAGTTGTGTCATCCTAGGTAGGTATTTTTTGTAGATAGTTTATTAAGGAGATTCGAGTAATTAAATAGTTTAGTTTGCTTTTGAGTTAGTGTTTAGTATTTTATCATTCGAGTAATTAAATAGTTTATTAAGGAGATTCGAGTAATTAAATAGATAGTTTATTAAGGTGGATCTCACCAACGTAGAAGTGGAGTGATCTCGTAGAACACAGGAAAATTCTGACATAGACCGGGATACAACAATAACCAGCTTCTGTAAAGGCAGTATAACAAGCAACACCCAAGGAAAAAGAGTGTGTGAGAAGAGTATTGGTGAACCTGAGGGACCCCAATAACTTCTCATTCAAAAGGAATTTAAGCTAACAACACAACAAGTTCATAATAGAGAACCGCAAATAGACGATAACTCAGGTAAAAGAATCACGGAGATGTACTTGCAAGCTACCCTAGAAGGATTGAAAAGTTTGTTGATGGAAGAAGAATGATACAACTGGACTCGTAAGAGTATAACAATCTTACAAAAGTGTAGATTGTAGGAGGAGCTAAAGAAGAATAAACAGAGAGACTGAAGGAGATATATTTCACCAAGTATATCAAGCCTCAAAAGAGATGGAAGAAAAGTAAGTCTATGATGTTGTAGAAGGTCAACTACATCCTACTTGGACAACTTAAAAGTTACATGTGCGGGTTAACTAGTGATGGTTAGTTAACCGATAAGAAGAATAACCACAGGGTTATAAAAGAATTTTATCGACATCTAGTGAATTTCTTTCGGAGATCCACGACAAAAATGGTGAAGTTAAATCAATACAAGTACTAGTAGCATGGATGGTAACGTTAAATGAGTTCAATATGATAACTCTAATAAAGAAATTTAAGAGCAGCTCTTGACGGTCGGTAATGACCCTTGAAGATAGTAATGGTGAAAAGGGAAGTGATGGGAGTAGTTACTTACTACTGACTACGAAAGATACATATCAGAGTTAGAATGAAGGGATCCCTGTAAAGAAGAACTAGAAGACTAAGAGGAAGTAGATGATTGGAAACATGTCTTATGTCTTAGCATTCCACACAAGTAAGACTGATGGTGCTCCTTCGAAAATTAAAAAAAAAATTAAAAAAAAAAGTAAGGTCAGACTGTCTAGATTGACAGAGAAAACCCTTGTGATTAAAGATGTGACACAGAATAATCGGAAATTCCGAGGCGGCACAAACATAAGGAGTATGATGTAAAGCCTTGGTGAAATGTGTGGTCGAGTTGTGAGGTGATTGCAGATAGAGTCTACAGGTCGACTAAAACAGACATGAGAAGGAGTAAAAGTGAAAGACTAAAGGTTGTTATATGGATCCGGTATCACACCAATAAGATGGTTACCGAAGGGACTAAAGACTGTTATTTAAGGAGAAATGGAGGTACTCCATGGAAAATTCAGTTGGACTGATGACCTAAGAGTTGATGAAAGTAATAAGACCAACCAACGCAGTTGTAAAGTGTGTACGAGAAAACTCAAAGGGATTTAACTATCTGACGGGGTGTAAATATCAAAGAAGGTAAAGCGACATGAGTATAAGGAAGACATAATAAATGCGATGCGACAAATTTGATTGGTGGGAAAATCATATGCACCTAATGTGTTGTATACAAATGGTACCATTGGATGTTTAATAACAATCATACCAACGGACTGATGACACTATGATGGATTTAGTGTAACCAAGTGTATAACTTATCCAGTGAGAAGGAAAGTCAGGTATCAAAATTGCGGGTTATGATAAATTTTAAATAAAGTTTTGAGATGAGGATGTCCTTAGGAAATCTAGGCAAGAGTACAAAGCAACTGAAGTTCCAACACAGAATGGGTAGTAATGATCAACAGACAGTTAGAGACCGATGCAGAGAAGAAAAATGTATAAGACGAGTCACGTAGTAGAAGAGTTCACAAGACAAGCTTGTAAGGCCAAAAGAGAAAATGTCAACCCGGATATGATGGTCTAAGGTGCATGGAAGGGATACCTACAATGGAGTGTAGATGCAAATGTAGACTTTACAAGTGTGGAGAGGTTTTAACCTCCTCAAAAATATAGGAATTTGAAAGAAATCGCAATGTCGGTATTAAAGAGTTGAAGCCCTGTAGCGGAAACAAAGGAGTATCATGAAGGCAATGTTGCCGGTAACACCAGCGAAGGAATGTATATATAAGAACGGCCTTGGCGAACTCGAAAGTCCAAGGTAACCCCAATTATCACGGGACCTAAGTCATCAAAACCGAAGGTCCGTGCAAGGGGAACTGCAAGGGGATGATAACTAAAATCATCAGAACTACAACGACACTTACCAACTATCGTTGAAGACTTGGAATGACTATTTATGTCAAGATGAGTGACCCAGTTGAGCTCGAGAAGTAGAGTTAGCCTAAGGAAACAGAAGTGTGGAATAGAAAACGAATTAGTGAAGCATGAAAGGATTAATCGAGCAGATGATGCTCACCAAGAATTTAACGCCAGTATAGGTATGAGAAGAGCAGGTCCGGAATATTGAGATAAGTCAATTATAGAGTGACTGACATCAACTGAGGACGTATAAGTGATGGTTGGTATTGACGAGTAGGTACCGTTAAAAAGAGATATTAGTGACTGCGAATTTAAGAGATAACTTTACCGATGACTTGGAGGAATCCCCAAGTAGGCAACGACAAATTTCTGGGGTGATCTAAAAATACAGAGAGAATCGGTTAGAGGTTGCTCACTAGTTGGTTAAGAACAGCCTACGGTTGAATAAGAGAATAAGGGTCTGTTTGAAGAGGATCTTGCTAGTATTAGAAGGGAAGTATAGGTGGGAGTTGGGTAAATCATGTTGACCCCTTAGAAAGATGCCATTGTGACTAATGGGTATTACACCAGAAGCGTGGTAGGCCCATAACTCACAGATGAAGAAAATCAATGTTGGGATAACTATGATTTCAAGTTAAGGAATTAGAGAACTATATGAAAAGGTCCACTTGGGAGTGTGATTTGTTTGAGTTATATAAATTTGAAAGCTTGACAAGAAGTAGGTGAAAATCCACTAATTAAGGAACGATCCGATTAGGTCACATTGAGGAAAACGAGCCAAGCAGTTTGTATTACAAAGAGCATTAGGCACTTAGTAAAGTGCCGACAGAAGTTTAAGATAATTATTTCAGAATCGATAGTCGGGAACTTTCGAAAGGAAAAAGCAGGTGCGCCAATAGAAGGAAAAGTTTGGTAGAGTTATCAAATGAGCTAGAAGTAAGTTTAGAAAAACAAACCGTTGAGAGAGCACCTACCAAAACCGAGACACGTCGTCGGCCATGAGGACCTGACAGTTGAGCCTGACCATACATTTGTAGAGTACCCAGTAGTTGTCTTGGAGCGCAGTACTAGACGTCTGCGGTCCAAGGAGATACCTATGTTGAGGATCTAGTGGTCTAGGAGAGGAGCTGATGAGGCCACTTGGGAGACTGAGGAGAGTATTAGACGTAACTATCCCGAGTTCTTTGCGGGGTTAGAGGTTACTCCTGTTTGACGAGTTAGTACTCGGATGTTGTGTTGTGTGACCTTTCAGGTTTTTATATTGATTTGAGTGATTATGTTTTATGTGACACATGTCTTCTGTTGATGGTTGAGTAGTTGCTTGTAGCCAACGAAAATGTTGAGAAAAAAAAATTAATATACCGAAGGAAATGTGTGAGTAAGAGGAACATTCTAAGTTTCGGGACAAAACTTCTTTTAAGAGGGCACTGATGTAATAACCGAAAATTTTAAAGTTCCGGTAAACTGCAATTAACCAAATTCCGATGCGACAATCGTAAATAAATAAATAAATAAAATAAAACGAGTTTAAATGTTATCATTTTATGTGACTTTAAGTCACATAAAATGATGAAACCGTATAACCGGAATTAAATTACGCACCTTAAAATAAAAATAATAATAAATTAGATAATACGGAATTTAATTCCGTATTATATAAGTTCCCGCACATAAGTAACATGTTTCGAATTTCCGTTCTAATAGGAGAGCAGTCCGAATGGCCCATTAGCAAGCCCATCATTAACCTTTAATTAAAAAAAACCTAATTAAACTAACCTAATCTAACCCTAATCTAACTTACCATATGTGCCGCCTACACCTTTCTTCTTAATCGCCGAACGAACGAACGAAGAACCCTTCTCTCGCATTTCACTGGAGACGCCGACCACACCTCTCCGCCTTCCACCGGAGCGCTGCCACCGAACCTGCGTGCTTTCCGCCACCGCCGCAGCCGCAGTGAAACCGGTAAGACCTGGCCTCCCTTTCTTTCCGCCTTCCTTCTCCTCGCCTTCTGTCTCAAATTCGAGAGACGTTGACCCATCCGCCTCTTCGATCTGCAACAGCACCGCGAGCCGCCGCCCAGGGCCTTCCGTCGCCACTGCTGACCACCCAACGCCGCCGTCTTCAGCAACCTCTCTTCGGCCCTGCAGCAGTGACCAGCGCCGCCTCTCTTCGCCCTGCTACTCCCTTTCGCTGTGCCGACGCCGCCCTTCTGCACACCCTTGGACCAGCTTAGCCGTCTCCAGTGGCAAGCCTTCGAGCCATCTGCTTGACCGGTGTATATGCGCAGCAAACTGGGACGAGTAGGCAGCAGTGGACCGTTGAGGGTGACGCAGCTTCGACGCCGGATCTTCCACTGCAGATCCACGAACCAGGCGGGCGGAGAGGTCCTTCCGAGTACCAACCATCGCTGCACTTGTCCCGTTGGAAGGGTTGCCACCGAACCGGATCGGAGCACACCAAGGTGAGTCCGGTAATGTCCGCTCATGTGCTGTTTCCTGTTGTTGTTGGAGTTACAGTAGGGCACGCTGTTTGCAGTATAAAACACATGAATTTAAGAATGCTGAATATGTATAGGTATATATATGTATATGAGGAGTATGAATGTATATAGGTATATACATGTACGAGTATAAGATATAGGTATGGGTGTGTGAGAGTGTAGAGTATATGTGTATGTATATATATGGATGTAGGAGTTTCATGATATAAATAAATATATAAGATTAGATATGGTTTTGGAAGATATAAAAATATATATGTACCGAAGTGTACTCGACGTTAGTGTATATAAATATATATACGAATAGACTAGAGATTTTGGTATGTATATATATATGGATATATATATATATAGGTATATATATATAAATACGAGTTGGGAGTTATGAATTTATGTAAAAGAGATATAAATATATATATAATTAAGTTGGGATTTCAGGAATTATATATATAAAGAAACATAAGAATATATATATATTCATGACGTAAGTGTGCCTATATCCGTACAAGATGGGAAATAAAATATGTAGATATATATATATGAGTACCGAATAATTACACAATTAAATAAGTGAGTTGAGGAGAAAGGTTAAAATATATAATACGGATAATATATGTAATAGATGGTAACCGGAAAGGAGGAAGAGTGTTATTCTTTTTCGAGTGGATTCAAGTTTGAACTGGTGACCTATAAGTAGCTAACCGAGAGACACACAGTATGGAAACCAGTTTTAAAAGGAATAAGAAAGTTTAAGAATAAATTTGAGAAGCCTTGGGTTGAGGGTAAAATGGTCTTTTACCGTAAGAACTTGTTCCGTAATTCCTTAGCATGAGGTTGGACATCTGGATGTGATTTTGATACACATGCCTTATTTGACAAGCGTTTGAGTTATGATAGCATGAATTATAGTCTATATTTTGGGGTTTGTTTGGACGTTTTATCTTTCATAATCTGCATGTTTGTATGTGCAATATGTGATTTTACTGCCATTTCATCTACCTTTGCGAGAATCGAGGTCTACACCTAGTTTCGTTGTAATTGCAGGTAATATGGTACGTTTTGCATCAAAAAGGAGCAAAAGGAGTCATGAGTCATTTGGAGCTACATCCAGGGAGCATAGCCATGGATTAAAGATTTACTTTGGACCAGTTTTGAGAGATTTTACATTCAGTTGTGAATCACCTCGGTTGACTAGAGATTCATCTCGACCGAGGCGATCCAGAGATGCCGACTCGACCGAGGCGAACACCTAGGACGCGGCGAGAATATTTTATTCTTGGAAAAGATCTTTTAACTTGGAAAGTGATCTTATATTTTTGGGCTTGGCTCCTGGAAGGAAGGAGATATGCAGAATATATATTTTACCTATATTTATGGGAGAAGATCTTTCTAAGATTTATTATCTTTGGAGGGTTATTTTCCTATAAAAAGGGTCGGATTTTCCACAATTCGAGAACCCGCTATCAGCGCAAGGAAGTCGTTTACGCAGCAGCAGCATACTCCAAGTTGGGAGTTTTGAAGAACCTTTTTGAAGGTTGAAGATCATAGCTTTTATAGCTTTATTGAAGGGTTTTGTAAGATTGTCTTCAATTCCCTCAATTGTTGTCTTGTCTTTTTGGATTATTATCCAAGGAACGCTTTGTTGTGATATTTGATTCAGTCATTGAAGTCTTTTCATTAAATTCTTCTTTGTTCAAATATTCACCTTCTTCCCATACATTTAATACTTTCATAATGATGATGAGTGGCTAATTTCCTTGTGTGATTCTAGGGTGATTGGCTGAAGGTTGTGGGAAAAACAATGATAGAATAATCTTAGATTCCAGTAGGATCCTGAAAGTTCGAGTCTTTAACCTTAACCCTAAGCATCTCGTTCAGTCGATGAACATCTCGGCCGGGGTGGAATTCTTCTGTCCGAGGTGACTTATCCTATCCGAAACTGAGAGTTAAGTGTTAGAGTTTGCCAAATCCTACTCTTATTATACCTTTCCTGGTTCAATGCAAGCTTAGGATGAGACTTACCCGGTAATTCCTTAGTTTGTGTACCAACGATCATAAGTGTAGGTAATAAAGGTTTATCCTTTATTGGGGTTTGAGTGCGGTTTCATCCCATCTTTGTGAGTTAGCCTGAGACTTACCCGGTAAAGGTTGATTCTATCCCCTTAGATGGTGTGTTAGTTTGAGGTTATAGTTCTTTATCTTGATTCCTTGAGACTTACCCGGTAATAGGAGTTACGGTTTAGGATTAGTGTGTAGTGAGACTTACCCGGTAATCTACTTCACTTTAGAAACACCTTCCCCACGCAAAAATCTCAGCTTTGTCCGCTTATCTATAGATCTTGAGTTGGAACCACAACTAGATGCTTTAATCCCTAGAATTGCATGTTTGCTTTATTGACTTCTTATCCATCTTTGATTGTATTGATTGCTCTTGTGGTTAGCATTGACATTAGCACACCGTATTGACTCTGTTTCACCGAGTCCCTGTGATTGACCCCTGGAATTTTCTTGCTTTTACTACGATTGACCCGTACACTGCGGGTTCGCATCCTTGTTTTAAGCTTAAGTCTAGGGTTATAAATTTAAAGCTTGCACACACCGTTTGGAGCGAACAAGTTTTTGGCGCCGTTGCCGGGGACTTGGTCTAGACCGAGCCGGTACGGTTTGCTCTTGGGGCACTTGCCCCATTTTGTCTAACCACTCTACTTGAGTGACTTTTGCAGGTTCTTTCTTAGGTATATGCAAAGAACCCGCGCTGGGAAGGAAATCGTTCCTTACGATCCCGAACCAGAAAAGACATACAAACGACGCTTAAGAGAAGCGAAGATGGCCCAACAAGACGATCGCGATCTTGCGACCCAACTAAAAGAGACGTTAGAGCTGCTACATCTCAGCGAGGATGAACTCAGGCAAGAGAAAGAAGAGAATCGCGCCAAGACTGCAGCTATCGAAGCAGAAATAGCAGTCATTCGGAACCAGATTCTACTTCGACCGATGCAGGATCCAGTAGTTGATCCTCGACCGAGGCAGATCCCAGTACCTGACGCCCCGGCCGATGTACTTCCGCCTCGGATGCCAGTCCGAGATGTTCTTCTTGCAGGAATCCCACAAACCCTAGGTCAAAGGATGGACCCTAATCAACAGCTGAGGCGTCCAGGGGTGAACCTAGGAGATCCAGCGGATCATGACTACGAACTTCGACCGCAAGTTCTATCCATGATTCGCCAATGCCAATTCGGAGGGCTAGAGAAGGAGTCACCACATCAACATCTTCAGAACTACGAGATCTTGATGGAGACCTTGCGACCCTCCAGAATTGAAAATAATAACTACAAGCTAAGACCTTTCTACTTTTCTTTAAAAGATAGAGCTCTTACTTGGTATCAATCTCTTCCTCCAGGAAAAATCAGCACATGGGAGGAGATGACTACAGAATTTCTGACCAAATTCTTTCCCCCCTCAAAAACCGCCGAAATGAGAGGGAAGATCAATGCTTTCATCATGAAGGACAAGGAGAGCTTGTCCAAATCTTGGGAGCGGTTCAAGGATATCCTTTTGGATTGCCCACATCATGGGATTCCAAAAATCGAGTTGTTGGAGATCTACTTCAAAGGGCTGGACGGAAACACCCAGTTCAATCTCCAACTACTCTCCGCCGGTACCTTCATGGACATGGCGATTGACGAGGCTTGGGACTTCATTGAGAAGCAAGCCTTGCACATGGAGAAATACACCCACCAAGGAGCTGAAGGTGGAGTTAAAAGAGTCAACTTTCAAGAGACTCAAACCAACAATAATCAACTCACGTCGTTGAAGAATGACGTGAAGGAATTAAAAGAGCTCTTGATGGCTCAAACTAAGAAGGAAGAGCAAGGGCAAAGGAACAACAACAACAACGGGTACCGTAACAACAATAACGGTTCCCGAAACAACAACTACAACAATAGAGGATCCAATAGCAGCAATTGGAGGGCGAATAACCAAAACCATGGTAACAATCATTCAAACTCCAACTCTAATGATTCCTCTAACCCTTTCCTCTCTTCCCCTTCTTCTTCTTCTACTCCATTGAAAAGCCAAGGGCAAGGATCAAGTTCGTCTCAGCCAGAAAAGAAAGACGCAGTTCTGGAGGCAATCTTGATCAAGCTTGGCGCTATGGAGAATTCTATGACTTCATTTTCGAGGGCCCAAAAGTCCTTCGAACAACAACTTGCTAATAGGGCGAATGAAGCGCCAAGAGATCCAGGGAAGCTTCCAGCAAAGACGGAAACTAACCCTAAGGGCCAGTGCATGGCCATAACGACGAGGAGTGGACTCAAAACTGCAGATCCAATACCTCGATCGATGCAGACCACCTCGGTCCAGATCCAGTCGAAGAACACCTCGACCGAGATGCCAACCGAGGCGGAGCAACAGAAAGCAGGAGGAACGACAGAAACTTATGTTCCACCTCCTGCATATAAACCACCACTTCCATTCCCTCAGTCCAGAGCCAGAGCACATCTAGACAAGCACTTTGGTAAGTTTCTTGACTTGATGAATAAGCTACATATTAATCTTCCTTTCCTTGATGCCATTCTAGGTATGCCCGCCTATGGGAAGTTCTTAAAAGAAATCTTATCAAGGAAGAGGAAGCTGGAGGATGTTGGTGAAGTTAGGATGACATCTAAATCTTCGGAGCTTATCAAGATTATGAAGGAAAAGATGCCACCTAAGTTGAGAGATCCCGGCTCATTTTGCATTCCCATTCAAGTTGAGGATGTCACTTGTGAAGCCCTTTGCGATCTAGGAGCCAGCGTGAGCATCATCCCGCTGGAGTTATGCACTAAGATCGGTCTTGGAGAGCCCAAGCCGGTCAAGATTCGACTTTACATGGCGGATCGCTCCATTACCCATCCCGTGGGTATCTTGGAAGACGTTCCGGTCAAGTTAGGTAATTTCTACCTACCTATAGATTTTGTCGTACTTGACATTCCCGCAGATTATCCAGTACCTATTATTCTCGGGAGGCCATTTCTAGCAACTTCGGGTTGCAACGTGGATTGCAAGAACGCCAAGTTGAAATTCAACGTTGGTGGCGATGAGGTGGAATTCGCACTACTTGCAGCAATGAAGGGGGAGCAGCTAACTGATGATATCTTCAACATCTACGATGAAGAAGAATCAAGAGAATTGGTGAGCTCCATCCTTATTAACGATCCACTCGAAAGAGTTATTAGCTTCAGTTTAATGGAGGAAGGTATAGATGCTTCTTGTGATGCAGATATACGAAGCTTGAAGGCACTGGAAGAGGATCCAGGAGCTATAACTGAGAAGCTGATCCAGGAGACGAAGATTTCCAGCCTCGGATCCAGTAGCAGTACCTCGACCGAGGCACTTTCTGGACTGAACGAGGCGTCTGAAAAACACCTCGGTCAACGCCTTTGCGCCTCGACCGAGGTCGACAGCGAGATGATGTCAACTGAGATTGCTGAGAATAACAATTTTCTTACTCCCTTCTTTGACATTCACCCACAGTTGGCGGATCATTCCTCCACCAACTTTCTGATAATAAAGGTCCTTGGTATGCTGATATTGTGAATTATCTTGTTTGCCAGGAAACACCGCCCGGATTGACGTACTCTCAAAAGAAGAGATTCTTCAAGGAAGTACGACATTACTACTGGGATGAGCCGCTGTTATTCAAGCGCGGACCGGATGGGATGCTTCGAAGGTGCATTCCGGAAGATGAAGTTAATAGCGTCATAAGGCATTGTCATTCACTTCCTTGTGGAGGGCATGCCAGCACTGATAAAACATGCGCTAAGGTATTACGTTCCGGTTTCTTTTGGCCTACATTATTTAAAGACGTGCAATCTTTTGTTGTCTCTTGTGATGCATGCCAAAGAACAGGGAACTTATCAAGGAGGAACGAAATGCCACTTAATAACATCCAAGAAGTGGAAATCTTTGATGTATGGGGGATTGACTTCATGGGACCTTTCCCATCCTCCGGAGGAAACCTCTACATTCTCCTTGCTGTTGATTACGTCTCTAGATGGGTTGAAGCCATTACTTCTCCCACTAACGATGCCAAGGTGGTTGTGAAGTTCTTGAATAGAACTATCTTTCCACGGTTTGGAACTCCACGCATCATCATTAGCGATGGAGGAACGCATTTCATCAACCGGAAGTTTAAAGCACTTCTATCGAAGTATGGGGTAACCCACAAGGTATCAACCGCTTATCACCCTCAAACTAGTGGACAGGTCGAAATCTCGAATAGAGAAATCAAAGCAATTTTGGAGAAGACCGTCTCTAGAACGAGGAAGGATTGGTCCATGAAATTGGACGATGCTCTTTGGGCGTACAGGACCGCATTCAAGACTCCCATAGGTACCACCCCTTATAATTTGGTATATGGGAAGTCTTGCCATTTGCCCGTCGAATTGGAGCACAAGGCGTATTGGGCTATCAAATGGTTGAACTTTGACATTAAAGATGCTGGCGAGAAGCGACTATTGGAACTTTACGAGCTGGAAGAGCTGCGTTTGAACGCCTATGAGAATGCCAAAATCTACAAGGAAAGGACGAAGAGATGGCATGACAAGCGTATCGTTCCAAAGGAGCTTAACGAAGGAGATTTAGTTCTACTCTTCAATTCCCGCCTCCGTCTTTTTCCAGGTAAGTTGAAATCTAGATGGACCGGACCTTACATTGTGAAACATGTTTTCCCTCATGGTGCAGTTGAGATATGGGGCGAAACTAGCGGAAGCTTCAAGGTCAACGGTCATAGACTTAAGAAGTACCAACCGGAAACGCCGGTTGAGGAGGTTGCACCGATATACCTCGTTTAAGACGCATTATGGTCCAGCTAGCGACCTTAAATCAAGCGCTTCTTGGGAGGCAACCCAAGGTATTGCTTTCTTTTCCCGTTTTCTAGTCTAGTTTGGATAGTTTTTGTTTTTGCTTTGCTTTGCTTTGTTTTTGGCGTTCTGGACAGATAACAGGGATATCTAAGGAAGGAGCACATCTGGAAGGACAGAAGTTCGAGATTCTGAGAAGACAGAAGCACCTCGGTTATTGTCAGAGCACCTCGACCGAGTTGATTCTTGAGCAACCGAGGCGACTAGGGTTTCTGCAGAACCGCCTCGGTCCATACCACCTCGGCCCAGTCGAGACCATCTCGACCGAGGTGACAGCAGATCCAGTAACAGTATAAAAGGGGGAAAAATTTACTTTTCACTTTTTTATCCTCCTCGACCGCGGCGAACAGACGCACCTCGCTCATCTCAAATCTTGCTCGTTTTCGACGTTTTCTGCTTCCAAACCGAGATTGAAGGGTAGAGGAGTCGATTGCAACAACGAATCTGTAAGAAATTTGAGTAAATCGGCCGTAACGAGGTAAAAACGATCGAAACTCTAAACTCGCTCGTTTACTGCAATTTGGGCTTTGGTTGCCCTCGATTCTGTTGAGGAAAACATTAAGTACCCCTTAGGAAGCATCGGTAGTGATTTGTGGGGGAAAAGAACTGAAATTCAGAGAGTTGAAATCGCGACTGTGTTCGCCTCGGTCCAGTCGACCTGCACCTCGGTCGAGGTGATTCTTGGAGTTTGTCAGTCGACCGAGGTAGTCTGGCAGTGTTGTTTGAAGATGAGTTCTGACAGATTGTTAGCCCTTAGAGATAGATCCTCTCCTTCCCCTTCTTCTTCCTCATCCAGACCTTCTATACCGGTGATCCACGAGAGACACCTTGTAGATTACGAGCGCATTGCTAGCCGTCCAGTGATAGCACCTAGATTCCTGGACATTTCTGCCTTTGACTGTCTCCACGTAGATGGAGATCTTAGGAGGATGATCACCACCGTCGGGCTGGATCAGTTTACTGAGATCCGAGCCCCAGCCTACTTAGAGCCGACCCTCGAGTTTGTCAGCTCCTTCACTTACCTCCCCACAGAGAGGGCTGTGATGTACCGGTTGATGAACCGGAACTACATAGTACCTCTAGACCATTGGAGAGACATTTTTGGCTTCCCTGCCCCCACTACCGTAGACTTCCCGACCCGAGCTGTAGCTAGAGAGTTCTGGGGTCAGATCGCCCACGTTACAGAGCATGCAGATAGGTGGCGCCCTGGTGATTCCAGGGAGAAGCTTATCTTCCATCTTGCTTTTAGATTGGCACACAGGATCTTTAGCGAGACGCTTCTGGCGCGTACTGAGACGCCCCAGAAGGTCCGACAGGGGGAGCTATTCGCTTTATACTGCATGGTCACAGGAGGATACCCTGACTTTGGATTGATGCTGGCAGAGGATCTGCACAGGATCAAGGCCAAAGGGAAGGGAGATATATGCTGCGGAGGGATAGTGACCCATATCGCTACTTATCAGGATATGGATCTGAGTAGGTGTACTATGGTGGCGGCTGCCAAGCCGCTCGGACTTCAGGAGATTATTACACGGAGGATTCTAGTTCCCCGTGGACTGACTACACCCTACGTCGCTATGCCATGGGAGCTGACTGCACCTCAGGGCATCAGATGGTCTGCACAGTTCTCTATCTTTGATCCACATTATTAGCAGACTGCTTGGGATCCATTGATTGAGGATTACAGAGAGGGAGCAGCTGCCCCTGCTGAGGCTGAGGAGGAGGCTGAGGATGACGACGACGATGATGATTGCATAGTAGATGAGAGAGGAGGTGGCGTCCCGATGGACACAGGGACAGATACAGCTGGGACGAGCGCGCCACCTATTATTGATTTAGATGACGAGGAGGATACAGAGCCGGCACCAGCTGAGACCTCTCCAGTCCGGCCTGCTAGACGCAGGAGGTGTGGAGTGAGAGATAGAGCTGCTCACCGACGGATTGATGACCTGACGGATCAGGTTATCGACTCATATGCTGCACTTTCGCTGGATATCCGCGAGATGCAGGAGCGGCAGCATCATCAGCACATGATGGCTCAGCTGCAGTTTGAGCGTATCATGGGCCATCCTTATGATCCGACTCAGTATCCCTACATACCACCACCACCACCGGATCGAGACTACTGAGGAGCTGGAGGATTTTATTATTATATTTTTATGCAGTTCGGCTTTTATCCGGTGAGTTCTCTTGTTTTAGACTCTTATTATACCCACTGGGACAGTGTGTCTCAAGTATGGGGTATTTATTTGTTGTTATTTGACTACATGACTACTTGATGTATTTGACACCTTCAATGTATTATATCGGATATTTTCGTATTTATGCTTCATTGCCTTTCTAAGATTTATCTGATATTACATGCATACCTACAGGTTATTTGATTGAGAAAAACGTCGAAACTGAAAGAAAAAAAATGGTTTTAAAAAAAAAAAAAAAAAATTTGACCTCGACCGGGGAGATTCTGGCCGAACGAGGTGTTTCACCTCGGTTGAACCAAGAACACCTCGACCGAGGTGGGTTAACTGAGAGTTTTCGAAAACGATTTATGTGCTTCTTATCTGGATATGATCTCAGTGAAGATCTTGTTTACCTACTGGTTTTAATTTCTTTATGTGTTTAAAAGGTTTTATAATATGTTTAAGTTGCTAAATGCTTTGTTTGAAATTATTGGCATGTTTAATACTTTGTTTTTATCCAAATTATGTTGAATTTGAAGGTTGACACCACATTACGAGTTCTCTCACTTTCTTCTTGGAAAGACCAAGGCAATTCATTCTCTTCTCTCTTCTTCTTCTTGATCATGCTTAGCCCCTCATATACATTTTTCCTCCCTTTACCTATCCGGGAATTTGGAAGCAAGCAAAGTGGTGAAAGCAAGTTAAAGTTGAAAAGTGGGCTGGAAGTGAAAGTGTTAGAAAGCAATAATAGGTTTGGGGAAGTCAATCATGAAGATGAGTAACTCGGCACCATTCACATAGCCGGGTGTTTGTGTCTTGCCAAAGTCGGATTGAGCGATATTCCTAACGGGTCATGGTATGTGCATCAAGGGTTTGATGCATCTCAAGAAATTGATGATTGCTGATTTCCTAGGCTTCGGTTATTGTGCACCTCTGTCCATGCATCCCAAAAAGTAAAGTAAAAAAAGGAGAAAAAGTGTGAAATAAGCAAAGCTTATTGGTGGAAGATGTTGCAAGTCAAAGTGAAAGTGAAGTTCATCCTTTTCCCGGATTCTAGCACCACATTACCTTACATACATCCCTACCCTACACATTTCTTGACCTTTTCTTTTGGGAAGCCCTTGAGACCTTGAGCTTGTTGATTGACTTAGTGGTTTAAATCGGATTGTACATGATTAATTTCGATGATTATGACTTATTATGCATTCTATGATTTTATGCAAAAATGAACAACTTTCCTATATTTATAAAATGTTTTGAGCATATTGAGTTTTTAAATTCAATGAAGTATTCTCTTAGAGTGATCTATGATGGTTGCACACCATAAAATGTTTTTGAAGAACTTTTCATTGATTTTAACGACTTATAATCCATTCTATCTTGTCTTTTATATGAGGAACTTGCTTGGGGACAAGCAAGGGCTAAGTATGGGGTATTTTGATAGCATGAATTATAGTCTATATTTTGGGGTTTGTTTGGACGTTTTATCTTTCATAATCTGCATGTTTGTATGTGCAATATGTGATTTTACTACCATTTCATCTACCTTTGTGAGAATCGAGGTCTACACCTAGTTTCGTTGTAATTGCAGGTAATATGGTACGTTTTGCATCAAAAAGGAGCAAAAGGAGTCATGAGTCATTTGGAGCTACATCCAGGGAGCATAGCCATGGATTAAAGATTTACTTTGGACCAGTTTTGAGAGATTTTACATTCAGTTGTGAATCACCTCGGTTGACTAGAGATTCATCTCGACCGAGGCGATCCAGAGATGCCGACTCGACCGAGGCGAACACCTAGGACGCGGCGAGAATATTTTATTCTTGGAAGAGATCTTTTAACTTGGAAAGTGATCTTATATTTTTGGGCTTGGCTCCTGGAAGGAAGGAGATATGCAGAATATATATTTTACCTATATTTATGGGAGAAGATCTTTCTAAGATTTATTATCTTTGGAGGGTTATTTTCCTATAAAAAGGGTCGGATTTTCCACAATTCGAGAACCCGCTAAGGAAGTCGTTTACGCAGCAGCAGCATACTCCAAGTTGGGAGTTTTAAAGAACCTTTTTGAAGGTTGAAGATCATAGCTTTTATAGCTTTATTGAAGGGTTTTGTAAGATTGTCTTCAATTCCCTCAATTGTTGTCTTGTCTTTTTGGATTATTATCCAAGGAACGCTTTGTTGTGATATTTGATTCAGTCATTGAAGTCTTTTCATTAAATTCTTCTTTGTTCAAATATTCACCTTCTTCCCATACATTTAATACTTTCATAATGATGATGAGTGGCTAATTTCCTTGTGTGATTCTAGGGTGATTGGCTGAAGGTTGTGGGAAAAACAATGATAGAATAATCTTAGATTCCAGTAGGATCCTGAAAGTTCGAGTCTTTAACCTTAACCCTAAGCATCTCGTTCAGTCGATGAACATCTCGGCCGGGGTGGAATTCTTCTGTCCGAGGTGACTTATCCTATCCGAAACTGAGAGTTAAGTGTTAGAGTTTGCCAAATCCTACTCTTATTATACCTTTCCTGGTTCAATGCAAGCTTAGGATGAGACTTACCCGGTAATTCCTTAGTTTGTGTACCAACGATCATAAGTGTAGGTAATAAAGGTTTATCCTTTATTGGGGTTTGAGTGTGCTTTCATCCCATCTTTGTGAGTTAGCCTGAGACTTACCCGGTAAAGGTTGATTCTATCCCCTTAGATGGTGTGTTAGTTTGAGGTTATAGTTCTTTATCTTGATTCCTTGAGACTTACCCGGTAATAGGAGTTACGGTTTAGGATTAGTGTGTAGTGAGACTTACCCGGTAATCTACTCCACTTTAGAAACACCTTCCCCACGCAAAAATCTCAGCTTTGTCCGCTTATCTATAGATCTTGAGTTGGAACCACAACTAGATGCTTTAATCCCTAGAATTGCATGTTTGCTTTATTGACTTCTTATCCATCTTTGATTGTATTCATTGCTCTTGTGGTTAGCATTGACATTAGCACACCGTATTGACTCTGTTTCACCGAGTCCCTGTGATCGACCCCTGGAATTTTCTTGCTTTTACTACGATTGACCCGTACACTGCGGGTTCGCTTCCTTGTTTTAAGCTTAAGTCTAGGGTTATAAATTTAAAGCTTGCACACACCGTTTGGAGCGAACAAGTTACCACGAGTACGGACTGTTTGAGACGTGTTAGAGTGTATTTTGACTCAGGTAAGTCCTTGCGACTTACTTAGCCAGTTTCTGGATATTAGTTGAGTGATAGAGGTTGTGTGTGCTATTTGCGTGTTTTAATAATAATAACTTGCTAGGATGACCGTTATTATTATGTTTAAGGCCCCCAAGTGTATGTATAACGGGCCGTGACATCACTGCCCAGCTCTGACAGGAGACTGGGAGGTTCTTTATACCCAGACCAGGCAGGTACAAGGTGAGATGCATCGGATCCATTCCTGATGGTTACACGGGGGCGGAGGCGAGGTTTGGGAATCCCTCGTGTCACAAAATAAGTATCATTAGTGTGAAAGAGGACTTAACTCAAGATAATAAAACGGACTTGTTTGAAAGCATGATGGGTGTTTATATTTTTATGTGTGTGTATGTGCTACTATTATTCTGCTAATATTTAGATAACTAGCCAACGGTTCCTCTTGTTGTGTTTTTAGATTTACCGCAGGTTAGACCAGCAGCTGAGTGATCCGGAAGTAGTGGTCAGCCGGGTCTCCGTACTCCTTAGAGTGGGGGTTTGGGGTTGTGTTTGTCTTTCCTTTCTTTTGGTTAAGACAGTTGTTTGTTTCTTTTGTTTAAGTACTTTAGGCTGCTAGTCAGTGTTGCATTCATTACCTTAAAAATACTATTTTTATGAATTTCGGTTTTCTTTATTTGTGTCTTGTTGCAAGATCCTAGTGATATTGTTGTCAAACTGAGGTCGGAACCCACTGTGAGGTTCTAACCAGTAATGTCCCGAGTTTTGAGAATTCGGGGTGTTACAACATGGTATCAGAGCTAGGTTGGCAACAATGGCACTTGAAACTTCTGAAAGACCGAATAAGGTTTAAGCAGAACCCGAAAAGGGGTCTGAGTTTTAAAAAGAGAATTTTTGGTTTTTAAATGCATGCATAGTCTGTTTGGAAATAGAAAAGTACGGCTAACCACCACTACTACCGCGGATCTCAGTTTGCTTAGTATGGACTTTAGGTTTTACGGTAGTTGGACTTTTAGCTTGTTTATAAAGATATGTTATATAGATAGGTATATGCCGAAGATTAGTAGAAATTGTAGTTATGTTATGTCCTTAACGGAGATAACATAATGAGTTTCTCACCCCTTGGACACATCTAAGTAGTTTTTGAAGGGTGTCAACGTGAGGATTATTATGCACATCTTATGTGCATTAGGGTAGACGAACATCGGACAACTCCTTCGAGCTTGTTGAGGAACAACGAGACGGAAAAGTGAAGACTCAAAGACAACACCAATTACGATGACAAGAAGAAAATCCCGAATCAACTCAACGGGATCAAATGAAGGATATACAAGAGAGTAGTTCCGGAGAAGCAAGAGATGATCGCCAACTAGGGAATTGAGAAAGACAATGGAGAGGCTCTTTCAAGTTGTGTAAAGTGACTTCACAAACAAAGAGGTCACCATGTCTATGACTGTAGTAATGGTTAATATATGTATGATAGGTTCTCAATTGCTAGATAGGGATGAGAGTTGTGTCTTCCTAGGTAGGTATTTTTTGTAGATAGTTTATTAAGGAGATTCGAGTAATTAAATAGTTTAGTTTGCTTTTGAGTTAGTGTTTAGTATTTTATCATATGAGACCTTGCATAGATATATGAGCAAATGACGAAAATGATATGGTGTGTTATGATTTCGGAGATGAGTAGTTAAGTAGATGATTGTGTTGTGTGATGTGAATATAATGGTTGACTATAAGGACAAAATAAGGATGTGATGGAATCAGATATCTCGATGATTGATGTTGAGAAATCCGTCTTACAAGTTGGGGCGTGTTGCATGTGAGTATAGTTGGACTTTCTTGTTTTATAGATTTATAAGCTTATGCACCTATGTACATAATATATAGTTATGATTTTAAAGTATTTTATAACTAGTAACCATTACTACAGTCATAGACATGGTGACCTCGATGAGGGAGTGACCTAACATGTATAACCATGCGACGTGGTGGGAAGCCCTTTCATATATAAAACTTGCTTACATGTTTTAGACGGTGCTCTAGTAGAGATCGAGCCGAGAAAAGAAGATGGATCTATAAATGGGATACGTGATTAAAGATCTTCGTAACCATTAGTACGCCGGAGGGGCACATGTGGACTTGAGAGAGTGTTGTGTTGCCGAGAGTTGAGAGATGATACATTCATTATATTGCATTGCATTATCTATAGATCATCATAATCTTCATCATCATAAGCATTCTCATCGATTTCAAGTACTATAGTATTTATTCTGGTATTTGACTACCTCTATATAGTTAACGTGTTTACAGGTTCACTTTTAGTGTACGTATTATTTCTTATTGTTTATTATACTTAGACTATATGTTAGCGTTTTTAGCAGTTATGCCATAGTATGCTACTTTTAGGAAGTTATATAGTTTGACTTGATGAGTCACGTCCTATACTTTCTTTGTTTGGTTTAGGTTTAACTGTGAGATTTATGTGAGGTAAATTGGACCGTATACTACTAGTATTATTGTCTTGACGTTTCTCATAAGATGCGTACAAGTTTGATCTGATTCTTGAGCTTTGGCTTGACTTTGGGACGTTAGTTAATGGTTGTATATGTTGTTGAATTTTAGGATAACTTCAGATGATAGGCATGTCTCGGAGAAACTTCTCGGAGTTGGTGATCAATTGGACCCACGTGTGCCTTAGGATTTGGGAAGGGGGTTGTACTCTTGGTCTAGGAATTAAGTCTGTAAGGTTGTACCGGTCTTTCTCTTATTTGTTTACATGGTTTACAAGTGCATGTTATTACAATTATTTACAAATTAAAAGTTGATTGTATTTTATTGTTTTATGCTTTATTGTATTGGTCGTGCTCTTGTTGAAAGATCCGGGCGTTACATCTTAAACAAAGCCCATTTTGTTGTTAAAGCTTACTAATGAACCCACTTTGTGGTTCATATCCTACCGAAACTCCAATTTTCCAATCCGAGCGTTACATCTTAAACAAAGGTGTAGTGTTAGCTACAACTAAAAGGCCTAATTTATGCTCAATTATATTATATGAACTCACTCACTTATTTTACTCAAAAATCTATCCGATTTAAATTGTAAAATACACTAGAGGAATATACTTTTGTCAAAAGTAAATCTTAAAAAAATTAAAATTTTTAATTAAATTACTATTTTTAAAAAATCCATCAAAATATTAAACCCAAAACTATTCTATCACAAGCTTGATGGCACAACTTATATTTGATTTTAACATGTTGGCATCATTCATGTCTAAAAGAAATTTGATCAATTCAATCAACCAATCTTACAGACAACAGTGATGCTTACTTTCATCCTTGTAACTTACGTATAGTTTTCTATTACCTATCCTCAAACTTCAACATTTTTGTATAACTTCACCTCAGTTAGGTGTACTTCCATGCTGATGAAAACCTATACAACCATCTAAAACCTTTTAAATGAGAATATGGAATATTAAAGGATATCTCAATTTGACACAAATACCTATTAATATCTCAACTTAAGCCATTGCTTCGAGCCGTATCATCAAAGGATATGGCAGCTACTAGATTTCTTCTAATTTTTGCTCTATCCATTGCCTTCGCGTTGTTCACGGGAAACGCCGGTGATCCCAACATGCTCCAAGACTTTTGTGTCGGCACTAAAGATCCCGACAATATTTGTAAGTAGCTAAATTAACTTAATTCGATGTGATTCATCAATCATATGTTAATATACTTTTTTTTATAGTGTTTGTTAAGTTCATTAGTTGTTAGAGTTTTCATACCCTTGGGGTTTATTACCTTATGAAATGTTAGAAAAAATAAAGAAAGAATTAAGTTAAATAGGCTATTTTTTTATAAACTTTTGTTTTGTATATCTCTTTCATTTTACCTTACATAATTTTTTCTACGTGAAAGAATTGGGTAAATAGGGATACATTTAGTAAATGAGTTTATGTTATGGGTATTTTTAATAGAGTAAAGTGAAAAAAGTTAGTCATTTTATCCAAAAATAAATAAATTTTTGATAAGAATGTACAATAAAAAAAAAAAGTTCAATAGCATTAGTTATGGATGTTCCATCAAAAGTGATTCTAATGTAAATTACTTTATGTTCTCTAACTTATTCTTTTTTGTCTTACAGTGTTTGTGAATGGATATTTTTGCAAAAACCCTATGGAAGTCACGTCCGACGACTTTCTCTTTAAGAATATAGATGTATCAGTAAGCTTTAACAACAAAATGGGTTGTAATGGAACCCTAGTGACGGCAGAAATCTTCCAGGGGCTAAACACTATGGGGATTGCAGTTGGTCGAGCTGAATATGCTCCCAAAGGGCTTTTGACATTGCATTTTCACCCACGAGCTTCCGAGATCCTAACCGTTATTAAAGGAACTTTCTATGTTGGGTTTGTGGACGGGAAAAACAAGCTCTTCTCGAAGATTCTAAATCCGGGAGACGTTTTTGTCTTCCCTCAGGGGCTTGTCCATTTCAGTCACAATATCGCGGACACGCATGGTGTTGCAATATTAGCATACAACCATCAACGTCCAGACTTCTACCCCCTTGCACCGATGCTTTTTAAATCTGATCCGCCTATCTCCGTTGATCTTCTTTCTAAAGCCTTCCAGCTCGATGTGAAGATCATTGAGGGTATCCAATCCGAGTTTCGTAAGTGATCGATTGGTATACAAAATAATGCCGTGTTTGGTTGCAATAAAACTATATTATATTTTTTTAGTGGAAATCGAGTTTTGATGGATCAAAACTCGATTCGGGCATTACGTCTATTGGTTTTGTTATTCGAAATCTTAATGGCAAAGTTATCAGTTTGGACGCTGGGAAAAAACTTTAACTCGGTAATAAAAGTAGAAGTTTTTGCTCTAAAATGTGGACTAAAAGAACCGATAAAGCTAAATATCTAAAAAATCGAAATTGAGGGTGATAACCTATGTGTTATCAAGACACTTCAAGCACTTTGGTGATGTACCTAGGAGATCAAAATGATCGTATCCGACTCCAAACTGGATCTTCGCTTCTTTGAGGAAGTCCAGGTCAGGCATGTGTTCAGAGAAATTAACTATGTTGGTGACCGATTGACCCATTTGGGAATTTCGAACCCCAACACACCATTTTCTGACGATCCCGAACTTCGTGTTCTCATCCGCAAGGATGCTTTAGGATGGATTACCTCTAAAAGATTGTCATTCCTAACCGCTTTCCGTTTTCAAAATATATATCACACATATTTAACTAATATTTACAATTAAAATTTTCTAATCATAATAGGTGTATTGTATCGGCTGACTAAACATTGAAAGTTATTCTATATATATATATATAGTATAGATCCTATGAGAACACCCCCTAACGTGAGAACATGAGAACAAATTCGTAATTATTATCAGTTTTGTTACGAATGTGTCATATCGTTTAATGTATTATTCGTAGTTATTGTTGGATTCCTAATTATTATTATTCGTAGTTATTATTATTTTTGATATCTACTCTAAATCTCAACCCTTAATACTCACATCCAACAGTGTACGATTGTTCTCATGTTCTCACGTTAAGGGTGTTCTCATGGGAACCACACCCTATATATATATATATATATATATATATATATATATATATATATATATATATATATATATATATATATTAATAACCAATTTTATGGAGATGAATAAGAACCTATAAAAGATGTTGGATTATAATAGACTAATGTTTAACATAAAAATCTGAGAATTTACTAATTCTTTAGTAATTTTCATACTATGAGGATATTATACTCTTTTATGTATGATAATAAATTAGACTTTTGCCTCCCAAAATAGGAGTGATGTTATTGGGGCGGACATCCCGCTAACAAGGCGGAGTCCGCCCCCGCGCCAAGCCTGGCGCAAGCGTAGTCCGCTTCCGTGCCAAGCCAGGCGCAGGAGGATTGTGTATGTGCTCCGGGCCCATTGCAAATCCGCCCCAATGGGGCGCATTGCAAATGCGCCCGCTCGTAGTCTACCATGTTTCTCCACCCTTCTTCACTCCTAAGGTTGTTCATTGTAGTCCAGCGGCCAGTAAATTTGCCTTTATAATAAAAAAAATTTTCATTGCCATGAATTGAACCCAGGTCTCCACAGTAAATGGTTGATATACTTACCGTTGGACTACACCAACATTAGTAACAGATAACGTCGTTGATTTACTGTTATAATAAAATGGGGCACATGCGCAGTCCGCATGCGGCCCACTTGTGAGCTTTGGGACGGACTCGGAGTCTGTAAGATCCCAGTTTTTACCTTCGTTGTCCCAGCGGCAAGTTGTACTTGTCACCGCCCCAGCGGTGACAAGGGACCACCCCTGTGGCTAGCCTCCCCTGCGGCACGAGCAATCCGCCCCTGCAGATTCGCTGCAGATCACGCCCGATCTGTTTTTGTTCGTTTATCTTGTTTCCATATATAGAAGATCCGATCTTCTATCTTATGGGTTGGCTTTCCTATCTTCTTCCTAACCCTAGAACGTCCTTCCTTATATCTTTCCACCCATCTCCTATATAATCCCACCTTCTTCCCGTTTTTCCGGCCGTTTGCATTCTTGTTCTCCACCCTTGAGAGCTACAGCCGTCATCTAGCTTCATGTGTTCTTGTTGAACGTGTAAGCTCTTCCTCCCTTATTCTTCATCACATTCATGTATTGTTGCACCTTGCTTCTCTTCTGTTTCGTTTCTCCCTTCGTTTCCTCTTTTCTTCTTCTCCAAGAAACAAGTTTGATTCTTGATTCTTGTGGAGCATTCCATTGTTGATCATTTGATGTTCACAGGCTCCCTTGATTGAGTTGTGAAGTGTAAGAGTGTTGGAAGATCAAGCTTTGGCCTTGTTGTGGTTCTGTTGTCGTCGAGAAGCCGACAGTGCTTTTGCACCGAAATCCGGCTCCGCGCCTGCACAACCCCGCCCCTACGCCTTGCTCTTCTGTCCGTGTGGTTTCTTCTACAATAACTCTTGTTCTTGTGATTTGCTTCCCTCCTTGATTTCCTTGTTCCTTTTCTGGTTCCTTGATGTTGTTTCGGTTCCTTATTCGTGATGCCTTGTTGAGCAGGCTTCCCTTTGCTCATTTCCTGATGACATCTGAGTGTTTGTTGAGCGTTTGGTTTACCTTCGAGTGAGGTAAGTCTCTTGGACTTACTTAGCTTCATTCCGCGTATTGGTTTGATTGTGTTGGCTTGTTTGTGTTGTTACAATTGCTATAGTTGATAACCGGAATAGGATTGACCTTGCTATACCGTAATTGTTGCAAGTGTATAATAACAGGGCAGTTACCGCTTGTCCAGTTCAGAATGGGGAAACTGGGAGGTGATCTCGCGACCGGTCTAGCAGGTGACAGAAGCATGCATACTTTCTATTCCTATTGGTGAAAGGGGACGGAGGCGAGATCGTAGCGACTCTTGTGTAACAAAAATAAGTTGCATTAGTAATTGGATAACTTGATAAAAGATAATAACCGGTTGAGTGTGAGCATGGTATGTGTTTACTTTACCTTATGTGTGTTTGTGCCTTTATTGTCATTTTGATATCTAAAATGTTAGCTAACGGTTTATACCGACGTTGTAGATGCCTTGCAGGATATAGGTGTTGCTGAGTGATTTGGACGGTGTGGTCAGCCAGGGTTCCCGTACATTATAGGACGGGATCGGGTTTAAATTTCAGTAGTTGTTTCCCTTTTGTTTTGAACTCGGTAGTGAGTCTTTTACGCTTTTCTTAAACATTTGGTTTTACATTGAGTTTTGGTTTTCATTTGTTTGTGCCTTGTTGTAAGATTCGTTGTGTCGTTGCTACTTTGAGGGTCGGGATCCATTGTGAGGTCCTAGCCTATAACGTTTTGATTTTCCAAAACTTGGGGTGTTACAATATGGTATCAGAGCTCTAGGTTGGCAATAATGGCACTCGAAATCTTCTAAAGGTCGGATAGATAAATATACAGAACCCGCAAGGGGTCTACGTTTTCTAAGCAGGGTTTTTGTTTTTAAACTTGTCGGTCTGAGATAGATGTACGGGCAACCACCACTACCTCCGCGGATCTCAGCAGTTAGTGTTTCTTTGTGTTGACCTTTATATGCTTTTTCTGAATTTCTACTTTAGTTGTAGCGTGGCCTTATATATATATATTATTATATATTTATCCTTATAGCAGATGGCGCGTACTAGAGCTACATCTACAAGGGGCGAGGAAGTGGTCGACCACCACTTCCACCTGCCGTCCGTGGACGAGGACGTGTAGCTAGAGGTTGGGGTCAAGCTCCAGTTCTTGATCCGCCTATCACTGAGGCGTTCGCTGATGAAGTTGCCGAGAGCGTTGTGAATCTAGATATGATGGCATAGGTGATAGTTTAGACGATGAAACATGAATGTACGTATGAATGATAGGATATGATGACGGTTATGGAGGAAATCGTACGTTGATAGTTGCATGTCAAGAAAAATATATGATATGATGACGATTGTGATAAGCTAGGTGAGAGAATAGTGGTCTTGTTAGTGAAGAGGATTGAAGGAATTAATATATGTATGATAGGTTCTCAATTGCTAGATAGGGTTGAGAGTTGTGTCTTCCTAGGTAGGTATTTTTTGTAGATAGTTTATTAAGGAGATTCGAGTAATTAAATAGTTTAGTTTGCTTTTGAGTTAGTGTTTAGTATTTTATCATATGAGACCTTGCATAGATATATGAGCAAATGACGAAAATGATATGGTGTGTTATGATTTCGGAGATGAGTAGTTAAGTAGATGATTGTGTTGTGTGATGTGAATATAATGGTTGACTATAAGGACAAAATAAGGATGTGATGGAATCAGATATCTCGATGATTGATGTTGAGAAATCCGTCTTACAAGTTGGGGCGTGTTGCATGTGAGTATAGTTGGACTTTCTTGTTTTATAGATTTATAAGCTTATGCACCTATGTACATAATATATAGTTATGATTTTAAAGTATTTTATAACTAGTAACCATTACTACAGTCATAGACATGGTGACCTCGATGAGGGAGTGACCTAACATGTATAACCATGCGACGTGGTGGGAAGCCCTTTCATATATAAAACTTGCTTACATGTTTT
>BSUD01000006.1:127061755-127073762 GCA_033239045.1 Fagopyrum esculentum | reverse complement strand
TTTGTCTTCCCTCAGGGGCTTGTCCATTTCAGTCACAATATCGCGGACACGCATGGTGTTGCAATATTAGCATACAACCATCAACGTCCAGACTTCTACCCCCTTGCACCGATGCTTTTTAAATCTGATCCGCCTATCTCCGTTGATCTTCTTTCTAAAGCCTTCCAGCTCGATGTGAAGATCATTGAGGGTATCCAATCCGAGTTTCGTAAGTGATCGATTGGTATACAAAATAATGCCGTGTTTGGTTGCAATAAAACTATATTATATTTTTTTAGTGGAAATCGAGTTTTGATGGATCAAAACTCGATTCGGGCATTACGTCTATTGGTTTTGTTATTCGAAATCTTAATGGCAAAGTTATCAGTTTGGACGCTGGGAAAAAACTTTAACTCGGTAATAAAAGTAGAAGTTTTTGCTCTAAAATGTGGACTAAAAGAACCGATAAAGCTAAATATCTAAAAAATCGAAATTGAGGGTTATAACCTATGTGTTATCAAGACACTTCAAGCACTTTGGTGATGTACCTAGGAGATCAAAATGATCGTATCCGACTCCAAACTGGATCTTCGCTTCTTTGAGGAAGTCCAGGTCAGGCATGTGTTCAGAGAAATTAACTATGTTGGTGACCGATTGACCCATTTGGGAATTTCGAACCCCAACACACCATTTTCTGACGATCCCGAACTTCGTGTTCTCATCCGCAAGGATGCTTTAGGATGGATTACCTCTAAAAGATTGTCATTCCTAACCGCTTTCCGTTTTCAAAATATATATCACACATATTTAACTAATATTTACAATTAAAATTTTCTAATCATAATAGGTGTATTGTATCGGCTGACTAAACATTGAAAGTTATTCTATATATATATATATATATATATAGTATAGATCCTATGAGAACACCCCCTAACGTGAGAACATGAGAACAAATTCGTAATTATTATCAGTTTTGTTACGAATGTGTCATATCGTTTAATGTATTATTCGTAGTTATTGTTGGATTCCTAATTATTATTATTCGTAGTTATTATTATTTTTGATATCTACTCTAAATCTCAACCCTTAATACTCACATCCAACAGTGTACGATTGTTCTCATGTTCTCACGTTAAGGGTGTTCTCATGGGAACCACACCCTATATATATATATATATATATATATATATATATATATATATATATATATATATATATATATATATATTAATAACCAATTTTATGGAGATGAATAAGAACCTATAAAAGATGTTGGATTATAATAGACTAATGTTTAACATAAAAATCTGAGAATTTACTAATTCTTTAGTAATTTTCATACTATGAGGATATTATACTCTTTTATGTATGATAATAAATTAGACTTTTGCCTCCCAAAATAGGAGTGATGTTATTGGGGCGGACATCCCGCTAACAAGGCGGAGTCCGCCCCCGCGCCAAGCCTGGCGCAAGCGTAGTCCGCTTCCGTGCCAAGCCAGGCGCAGGAGGATTGTGTATGTGCTCCGGGCCCATTGCAAATCCGCCCCAATGGGGCGCATTGCAAATGCGCCCGCTCGTAGTCTACCATGTTTCTCCACCCTTCTTCACTCCTAAGGTTGTTCATTGTAGTCCAGCGGCCAGTAAATTTGCCTTTATAATAAAAAAAATTTTCATTGCCATGAATTGAACCCAGGTCTCCACAGTAAATGGTTGATATACTTACCGTTGGACTACACCAACATTAGTAACAGATAACGTCGTTGATTTACTGTTATAATAAAATGGGGCACATGCGCAGTCCGCATGCGGCCCACTTGTGAGCTTTGGGACGGACTCGGAGTCTGTAAGATCCCAGTTTTTACCTTCGTTGTCCCAGCGGCAAGTTGTACTTGTCACCGCCCCAGCGGTGACAAGGGACCACCCCTGTGGCTAGCCTCCCCTGCGGCACGAGCAATCCGCCCCTGCAGATTCGCTGCAGATCACGCCCGATCTGTTTTTGTTCGTTTATCTTGTTTCCATATATAGAAGATCCGATCTTCTATCTTATGGGTTGGCTTTCCTATCTTCTTCCTAACCCTAGAACGTCCTTCCTTATATCTTTCCACCCATCTCCTATATAATCCCACCTTCTTCCCGTTTTTCCGGCCGTTTGCATTCTTGTTCTCCACCCTTGAGAGCTACAGCCGTCATCTAGCTTCATGTGTTCTTGTTGAACGTGTAAGCTCTTCCTCCCTTATTCTTCATCACATTCATGTATTGTTGCACCTTGCTTCCCTTCTGTTTCGTTTCTCCCTTCGTTTCCTCTTTTCTTCTTCTCCAAGAAACAAGTTTGATTCTTGATTCTTGTGGAGCATTCCATTGTTGATCATTTGATGTTCACAGGCTCCCTTGATTGAGTTGTGAAGTGTAAGAGTGTTGGAAGATCAAGCTTTGGCCTTGTTGTGGTTCTGTTGTCGTCGAGAAGCCGACAGTGCTTTTGCACCGAAATCCGGCTCCGCGCCTGCACAACCCCGCCCCTACGCCTTGCTCTTCTGTCCGTGTGGTTTCTTCTACAATAACTCTTGTTCTTGTGATTTGCTTCCCTCCTTGATTTCCTTGTTCCTTTTCTGGTTCCTTGATGTTGTTTCGGTTCCTTATTCGTGATGCCTTGTTGAGCAGGCTTCCCTTTGCTCATTTCCTGATGACATCTGAGTGTTTGTTGAGCGTTTGGTTTACCTTCGAGTGAGGTAAGTCTCTTGGACTTACTTAGCTTCATTCCGCGTATTGGTTTGATTGTGTTGGCTTGTTTGTGTTGTTACAATTGCTATAGTTGATAACCGGAATAGGATTGACCTTGCTATACCGTAATTGTTGCAAGTGTATAATAACAGGGCAGTTACCGCTTGTCCAGTTCAGAATGGGGAAACTGGGAGGTGATCTCGCGACCGGTCTAGCAGGTGACAGAAGCATGCATACTTTCTATTCCTATTGGTGAAAGGGGACGGAGGCGAGATCGTAGCGACTCTTGTGTAACAAAAATAAGTTGCATTAGTAATTGGATAACTTGATAAAAGATAATAACCGGTTGAGTGTGAGCATGGTATGTGTTTACTTTACCTTATGTGTGTTTGTGCCTTTATTGTCATTTTGATATCTAAAATGTTAGCTAACGGTTTATACCGACGTTGTAGATGCCTTGCAGGATATAGGTGTTGCTGAGTGATTTGGACGGTGTGGTCAGCCAGGGTTCCCGTACATTATAGGACGGGATCGGGTTTAAATTTCAGTAGTTGTTTCCCTTTTGTTTTGAACTCGGTAGTGAGTCTTTTACGCTTTTCTTAAACATTTGGTTTTACATTGAGTTTTGGTTTTCATTTGTTTGTGCCTTGTTGTAAGATTCGTTGTGTCGTTGCTACTCTGAGGGTCGGGATCCATTGTGAGGTCCTAGCCTATAACGTTTTGATTTTCCAAAACTTGGGGTGTTACAATATGGTATCAGAGCTCTAGGTTGGCAATAATGGCACTCGAAATCTTCTAAAGGTCGGATAGATAAATATACAGAACCCGCAAGGGGTCTACGTTTTCTAAGCAGGGTTTTTGTTTTTAAACTTGTCGGTCTGAGATAGATGTACGGGCAACCACCACTACCTCCGCGGATCTCAGCAGTTAGTGTTTCTTTGTGTTGACCTTTATATGCTTTTTCTGAATTTCTACTTTAGTTGTAGCGTGGCCTTATATATATATATTATTATATATTTATCCTTATAGCAGATGGCGCGTACTAGAGCTACATCTACAAGGGGCGAGGAAGTGGTCGACCACCACTTCCACCTGCCGTCCGTGGACGAGGACGTGTAGCTAGAGGTTGGGGTCAAGCTCCAGTTCTTGATCCGCCTATCACTGAGGCGTTCGCTGATGAAGTTGCCGAGAGCGTTGTGAATCTAGATATGATGGCATAGGTGATAGTTTAGACGATGAAACATGAATGTACGTATGAATGATAGGATATGATGACGGTTATGGAGGAAATCGTACGTTGATAGTTGCATGTCAAGAAAGATATATGATATGATGACGATTGTGATAAGCTAGGTGAGAGAATAGTGGTCTTGTTAGTGAAGAGGATTGAAGGAATTAATATATGTATGATAGGTTCTCAATTGCTAGATAGGGTTAAGAGTTGTGTCTTCCTAGGTAGGTATTTTTTGTAGATAGTTTATTAAGGAGATTCGAGTAATTAAATAGTTTAGTTTGCTTTTGAGTTAGTGTTTAGTATTTTATCATATGAGACCTTGCATAGATATATGAGCAAATGACGAAAATGATATGGTGTGTTATGATTTCGGAGATGAGTAGTTAAGTAGATGATTGTGTTGTGTGATGTGAATATAATGGTTGACTATAAGGACAAAATAAGGATGTGATGGAATCAGATATCTCGATGATTGATGTTGAGAAATCCGTCTTACAAGTTGGGGCGTGTTGCATGTGAGTATAGTTGGACTTTCTTGTTTTATAGATTTATAAGCTTATGCACCTATGTACATAATATATAGTTATGATTTTAAAGTATTTTATAACTAGTAACCATTACTACAGTCATAGACATGGTGACCTCGATGAGGGAGTGACCTAACATGTATAACCATGCGACGTGGTGGGAAGCCCTTTCATATATAAAACTTGCTTACATGTTTTCGACGGTGCTCTAGTAGAGATCGAGCCGAGAAAAGAAGATGGATCTATAAATGGGATACGTGATTAAAGATCTTCGTAACCATTAGTACGCCGGAGGGGCACATGTGGACTTGAGAGAGTGTTGTGTTGCCGAGAGTTGAGAGATGATACATTCATTATATTGCATTGCATTATCTATAGATCATCATAATCTTCATCATCATAAGCATTCTCATCGATTTCAAGTACTATAGTATTTATTCTGGTATTTGACTACCTCTATATAGTTAACGTGTTTACAGGTTCACTTTTAGTGTACGTATTATTTCTTATTGTTTATTATACTTAGACTATATGTTAGCGTTTTTAGCAGTTATGCCATAGTATGCTACTTTTAGGAAGTTATATAGTTTGACTTGATGAGTCACGTCCTATACTTTCTTTGTTTGGTTTAGGTTTAACTGTGAGATTTATGTGAGGTAAATTGGACCGTATACTACTAGTATTATTGTCTTGACGTTTCTCATAAGATGCGTACAAGTTTGATCTGATTCTTGAGCTTTGGCTTGACTTTGGGACGTTAGTTAATGGTTGTATATGTTGTTGAATTTTAGGATAACTTCAGATGATAGGCATGTCTCGGAGAAACTTCTCGGAGTTGGTGATCAATTGGACCCACGTGTGCCTTAGGATTTGGGAAGGGGGTTGTACTCTTGGTCTAGGAATTAAGTCTGTAAGGTTGTACCGGTCTTTCTCTTATTTGTTTACATGGTTTACAAGTGCATGTTATTACAATTATTTACAAATTAAAAGTTGATTGTATTTTATTGTTTTATGCTTTATTGTATTGGTCGTGCTCTTGTTGAAAGATCCGGGCGTTACATCTTAAACAAAGCCCATTTTGTTGTTAAAGCTTACTAATGAACCCACTTTGTGGTTCATATCCTACCGAAACTCCAATTTTCCAATCCGAGCGTTACATCTTAAACAAAGGTGTAGTGTTAGCTACAACTAAAAGGCCTAATTTATGCTCAATTATATTATATGAACTCACTCACTTATTTTACTCAAAAATCTATCCGATTTAAATTGTAAAATACACTAGAGGAATATACTTTTGTCAAAAGTAAATCTTAAAAAAATTAAAATTTTTAATTAAATTACTATTTTTAAAAAATCCATCAAAATATTAAACCCAAAACTATTCTATCACAAGCTTGATGGCACAACTTATATTTGATTTTAACATGTTGGCATCATTCATGTCTAAAAGAAATTTGATCAATTCAATCAACCAATCTTACAGACAACAGTGATGCTTACTTTCATCCTTGTAACTTACGTATAGTTTTCTATTACCTATCCTCAAACTTCAACATTTTTGTATAACTTCACCTCAGTTAGGTGTACTTCCATGCTGATGAAAACCTATACAACCATCTAAAACCTTTTAAATGAGAATATGGAATATTAAAGGATATCTCAATTTGACACAAATACCTATTAATATCTCAACTTAAGCCATTGCTTCGAGCCGTATCATCAAAGGATATGGCAGCTACTAGATTTCTTCTAATTTTTGCTCTATCCATTGCCTTCGCGTTGTTCACGGGAAACGCCGGTGATCCCAACATGCTCCAAGACTTTTGTGTCGGCACTAAAGATCCCGACAATATTTGTAAGTAGCTAAATTAACTTAATTCGATGTGATTCATCAATCATATGTTAATATACTTTTTTTTATAGTGTTTGTTAAGTTCATTAGTTGTTAGAGTTTTCATACCCTTGGGGTTTATTACCTTATGAAATGTTAGAAAAAATAAAGAAAGAATTAAGTTAAATAGGCTATTTTTTTATAAACTTTTGTTTTGTATATCTCTTTCATTTTACCTTACATAATTTTTTCTACGTGAAAGAATTGGGTAAATAGGGATACATTTAGTAAATGAGTTTATGTTATGGGTATTTTTAATAGAGTAAAGTGAAAAAAGTTAGTCATTTTATCCAAAAATAAATAAATTTTTGATAAGAATGTACAATAAAAAAAAAAAGTTCAATAGCATTAGTTATGGATGTTCCATCAAAAGTGATTCTAATGTAAATTACTTTATGTTCTCTAACTTATTCTTTTTTGTCTTACAGTGTTTGTGAATGGATATTTTTGCAAAAACCCTATGGAAGTCACGTCCGACGACTTTCTCTTTAAGAATATAGATGTATCAGTAAGCTTTAACAACAAAATGGGTTGTAATGGAACCCTAGTGACGGCAGAAATCTTCCAGGGGCTAAACACTATGGGGATTGCAGTTGGTCGAGCTGAATATGCTCCCAAAGGGCTTTTGACATTGCATTTTCACCCACGAGCTTCCGAGATCCTAACCGTTATTAAAGGAACTTTCTATGTTGGGTTTGTGGACGGGAAAAACAAGCTCTTCTCGAAGATTCTAAATCCGGGAGACGTTTTTGTCTTCCCTCAGGGGCTTGTCCATTTCAGTCACAATATCGCGGACACGCATGGTGTTGCAATATTAGCATACAACCATCAACGTCCAGACTTCTACCCCCTTGCACCGATGCTTTTTAAATCTGATCCGCCTATCTCCGTTGATCTTCTTTCTAAAGCCTTCCAGCTCGATGTGAAGATCATTGAGGGTATCCAATCCGAGTTTCGTAAGTGATCGATTGGTATACAAAATAATGCCGTGTTTGGTTGCAATAAAACTATATTATATTTTTTTAGTGGAAATCGAGTTTTGATGGATCAAAACTCGATTCGGGCATTACGTCTATTGGTTTTGTTATTCGAAATCTTAATGGCAAAGTTATCAGTTTGGACGCTGGGAAAAAACTTTAACTCGGTAATAAAAGTAGAAGTTTTTGCTCTAAAATGTGGACTAAAAGAACCGATAAAGCTAAATATCTAAAAAATCGAAATTGAGGGTGATAACCTATGTGTTATCAAGACACTTCAAGCACTTTGGTGATGTACCTAGGAGATCAAAATGATCGTATCCGACTCCAAACTGGATCTTCGCTTCTTTGAGGAAGTCCAGGTCAGGCATGTGTTCAGAGAAATTAACTATGTTGGTGACCGATTGACCCATTTGGGAATTTCGAACCCCAACACACCAATTTTCTGACGATCCCGAACTTCGTGTTCTCATCCGCAAGGATGCTTTAGGATGGATTACCTCTAAAAGATTGTCATTCCTAACCGCTTTCCGTTTTCAAAATATATATCACACATATTTAACTAATATTTACAATTAAAATTTTCTAATCATAATAGGTGTATTGTATCGGCTGACTAAACATTGAAAGTTATTCTATATATATATATATAGTATAGATCCTATGAGAACACCCCCTAACGTGAGAACATGAGAACAAATTCGTAATTAT
Organism: Fagopyrum esculentum; assembly: GCA_033239045.1. Taxonomy (NCBI): domain Eukaryota; kingdom Viridiplantae; phylum Streptophyta; class Magnoliopsida; order Caryophyllales; family Polygonaceae; genus Fagopyrum; species Fagopyrum esculentum. Next base: position 127,065,722 of record BSUD01000006.1, on the reverse strand, counting down.
TATCAGTTTTGTTACGAATGTGTCATATCGTTTAATGTATTATTCGTAGTTATTGTTGGATTCCTAATTATTATTATTCGTAGTTATTATTATTTTTGATATCTACTCTAAATCTCAACCCTTAATACTCACATCCAACAGTGTACGATTGTTCTCATGTTCTCACGTTAAGGGTGTTCTCATGGGAACCACACCCTATATATATATATATATATATATATATATATATATATATATATATATTAATAACCAATTTTATGGAGATGAATAAGAACCTATAAAAGATGTTGGATTATAATAGACTAATGTTTAACATAAAAATCTGAGAATTTACTAATTCTTTAGTAATTTTCATACTATGAGGATATTATACTCTTTTATGTATGATAATAAATTAGACTTTTGCCTCCCAAAATAGGAGTGATGTTATTGGGGCGGACATCCCGCTAACAAGGCGGAGTCCGCCCCCGCGCCAAGCCTGGCGCAAGCGTAGTCCGCTTCCGTGCCAAGCCAGGCGCAGGAGGATTGTGTATGTGCTCCGGGCCCATTGTAAATCCGCCCCAATGGGGCGCATTGGAAATGCGCCCGCTCGTAGTCTACCATGTTTCTCCACCCTTCTTGATTCTTGTGGAGCATTCCATTGTTGATCATTTGATGTTCACAGGCTCCCTTGATTGAGTTGTGAAGTGTAAGAGTGTTGGAAGATCAAGCTTTGGCCTTGTTGTGGTTCTGTTGTCGTCGAGAAGCCGACAATGCTTTTGCACCGAAATCCGGCTCCGCGCCTGCACAACCCCGCCCCTACGCCTTGCTCTTCTGTCCGTGTGGTTTCTTCTACAATAACTCTTGTTCTTGTGATTTGCTTCCCTCCTTGATTTCCTTGTTCCTTTTCTGGTTCCTTGATGTTGTTTCGGTTCCTTATTCGTGATGCCTTGTTGAGCAGGCTTCCCTTTGCTCATTTCCTGATGACATCTGAGTGTTTGTTGAGCGTTTGGTTTACCTTCGAGTGAGGTAAGTCTCTTGGACTTACTTAGCTTCATTCCGCGTATTGGTTTGATTGTGTTGGCTTGTTTGTGTTGTTACAATTGCTATAGTTGATAACCGGAATAGGATTGACCTTGCTATACCATAATTGTTGCAAGTGTATAATAACAGGGCAGTTACCGCTTGTCCAGTTCAGAATGGGGAAACTGGGAGGTGATCTCGCGACCGGTCTAGCAGGTGACAGAAGCATGCATACTTTCTATTCCTATTGGTGAAAGGGGACGGAGGCGAGATCGTAGCGACTCTTGTGTAACAAAAATAAGTTGCATTAGTAATTGGATAACTTGATAAAAGATAATAACCGGTTGAGTGTGAGCATGGTATGTGTTTACTTTACCTTATGTGTGTTTGTGCCTTTATTTTCATTTTGATATCTAAAATGTTAGCTAACGGTTTATACCGACGTTGTAGATGCCTTGCAGGATATAGGTGTTGCTGAGTGATTTGGACGGTGTGGTCAGCCAGGGTTCCCGTACATTATAGGACGGGATCGAGTTTAAATTTCAGTAGTTGTTTCCCTTTTGTTTTGAACTCGGTAGTGAGTCTTTTACGCTTTTCTTTGTTTAAACATTTGGTTTTACATTGAGTTTTGGTTTTCATTTGTTTGTGCCTTGTTGTAAGATTCGTTGTGTCGTTGCTACTCTGAGGGTCGGGATCCATTGTGAGGTCCTAGCCTATAACGTTTCGATTTTCCAAAACTTGGGGTGTTACAATATGGTATCAGAGCTCTAGGTTGGCAATAATGGCACTCGAAATCTTCTAAAGGTCGGATAGATAAATATACAGAACCCGCAAGGGGTCTACGTTTTCTAAGCAGGGTTTTTGTTTTTAAACTTGTCGGTCTGAGATAGATGTACGGGCAACCACCACTACCTCCGCGGATCTCAGCAGTTAGTGTTTCTTTGTGTTGACCTTTATATGCTTTTTCTGAATTTCTACTTTAGTTGTAGCGTGGCCTTATATATATATATTATTATATATTTATCCTTATAGCAGATGGCGCGTACTAGAGCTACATCTACAAGGGGCGAGGAAGTGGTCGACCACCACTTCCACCTGCCGTCCGTGGACGAGGACGTGTAGCTAGAGGTTGGGGTCAAGCTCCAGTTCTTGATCCGCCTATCACTGAGGCGTTCGCTGATGAAGTTGCCGAGAGCGTTGTGAATCTAGATATGATGGCATAGGTGATAGTTTAGACGATGAAACATGAATGTACGTATGAATGATAGGATATGATGACGGTTATGGAGGAAATCGTACGTTGATAGTTGCATGTCAAGAAAGATATATGATATGATGACGATTGTGATAAGCTAGGTGAGAGAATAGTGGTCTTGTTAGTGAAGAGGATTGAAGGAATTAATATATGTATGATAGGTTCTCAATTGCTAGATAGGGTTGAGAGTTGTGTCTTCCTAGGTAGGTATTTTTTGTAGATAGTTTATTAAGGAGATTCGAGTAATTAAATAGTTTAGTTTGCTTTTGAGTTAGTGTTTAGTATTTTATCATATGAGACCTTGCATAGATATATGAGCAAATGACAAAAATGATATGGTGTGTTATGATTTCGGAGATGAGTAGTTAAGTAGATGATTGTGTTGTGTGATGTGAATATAATGGTTGACTATAAGGACAAAATAAGGATGTGATGGAATCAGATATCTCGATGATTGATGTTGAGAAATCCGTCTTACAAGTTGGGGCGTGTTGCATGTGAGTATAGTTGGACTTTCTTGTTTTATAGATTTATAAGCTTATGTACCTATGTACATAATATATAGTTATGATTTTAAAGTATTTTATAACTAGTAACCATTACTACAGTCATAGACATGGTGACCTCGATGAGGGAGTGACCTAACATGTATAACCATGCGACGTGGTGGGAAGCCCTTTCATATATAAAACTTGCTTACATGTTTTCGACGGTGCTCTAGTAGAGATCGAGCCGAGAAAAGAAGATGGATCTATAAATGGGATACGTGATTAAAGATCTTCGTAACCATTAGTACGCCGGAGGGGCACATGTGGACTTGAGAGAGTGTTGTGTTGCCGAGAGTTGAGAGATGATACATTCATTATATTGCATTGCATTATCTATAGATCATCATAATCTTCATCATCATAAGCATTCTCATCGATTTCAAGTACTATAGTATTTATTCTGGTATTTGACTACCTCTATATAGTTAACGTGTTTACAGGTTCACTTTTAGTGTACGTATTATTTCTTATTGTTTATTATACTTAGACTATATGTTAGCGTTTTTAGCAGTTATGCCATAGTATGCTACTTTTAGGAAGTTATATAGTTTGACTTGATGAGTCACGTCCTATACTTTCTTTGTTTGGTTTAGGTTTAACTGTGAGATTTATGTGAGGTAAATTGGACCGTATACTACTAGTATTATTGTCTTGACGTTTCTCATAAGATGCGTACAAGTTTGATCTGATTCTTGAGCTTTGGCTTGACTTTGGGACGTTAGTTAATGGTTGTATATGTTGTTGAATTTTAGGATAACTTCAGATGATAGGCATGTCTCGGAGAAACTTCTCGGAGTTGGTGATCAATTGGACCCACGTGTGCCTTAGGATTTGGGAAGGGGGTTGTACTCTTGGTCTAGGAATTAAGTCTGTAAGGTTGTACCGGTCTTTCTCTTATTTGTTTACATGGTTTACAAGTGCATGTTATTACAATTATTTACAAATTAAAAGTTGATTGTATTTTATTGTTTTATGCTTTATTGTATTGGTCGTGCTCTTGTTGAAAGATCCGGGCGTTACATCTTAAACAAAGCCCATTTTGTTGTTAAAGCTTACTAATGAACCCACTTTGTGGTTCATATCCTACCGAAACTCCAATTTTCCAATCCGAGCGTTACATCTTAAACAAAGGTGTAGTGTTAGCTACAACTAAAAGGCCTAA
>BSUD01000006.1:127027728-127051376 GCA_033239045.1 Fagopyrum esculentum | reverse complement strand
CCTTTCGTACTTTGTTATATTCCGTTTTCCGGCTGTAGTCGATCTGGTCACATTCATGCATTATTAAGAACTATTTTATGATTTCTGATTTTCCTTATCTGTGCCTTGTTGTAAGATCTCGTTAAGTTGTTGTCAAACTAAGGTCGGGACCCACTGTGCGGTCCTAACCAGTAACTCCCTAAGTTGTAAAACTTGGGGTGTTACAACATGGTATCAGAGCTCTAGGTTGGCAACAATGGCACTTGAATCTTCTAAAAAGGTCATATAAGTAAATAAACAGAACCCGAAAAGGGTCTGAGTTTTCCAAAGAGAATTTTGGTTTTAAAATGCATACAGAGTCGGGTTGGGATAGAAAGTACGGATGACCACCACTACCTCTGCGGATCTCGGCAGCTTAGTACATTTAGAAATGTTATATTGATGTAGTAGCTGCCTATAAAGATATGTACAATAGATATCTTATGTCGAAGGTTAGTAGCATAATAAAATATTATGTCCTTAATAGAGATTAATGAGTTTCTCACTCCGTTGGCACATCTAAGTAGATTTTGAAGGGTGTCAACGTGAGGATTAGTATGCACATCTTATGTGCATTAGGGTAGACGAATGGCAGACAACTCCTCCGATTGGTTGAGGAACGTCGAGATGGAAAAGTGAAGGCTGGAGGACAACACCAACGACCATGGCATGAAGGGGATCCCGAGTTAACTTAATAGGATCAAATGAAGATTATACATGAGAGTAGTTCCGGAAAAGCATTGGATGATCGACAATGATGCAGATTTGGAGCGACATCATAGAGGTTCTTTCAAGTGTGGTGTAAAATGACGATACGAACCACGTAGATACCGTCAAAAACAGTCATAGTAATGAAAGTCAAAGTAAGGTTTAGAACCAATCCAAACAAGAAATATTAAATTTAAGCTTACCGACATACCAAAATATGAAGATTGTTGTTAGAAGCAGGGCGGAATATGGCCACTATTGGCAAATTAAGTCGGTATCCTAATCAAGCGGGTCCACCTAGACACCCATAACCTAAGAGTTACGAAGAGAGATGTCGTCAAACCAACTATGAAGACTTAAAGAGTCACACAACTGAAGCTTATGGATTAGCCAGAAAGTGGAGGGTAGATTTCATAACCATGGAGGCATAGTGACTTTCTATAAGGCAAGTGAGTTACAAGAAAGATTGTGACACAAATATCCAAATGATAGAATCTTGAAAGCGGAGTTAAAGGATCATTATAAAGGCAACATTATAATCTAGCACCAACTCAGGAACAAGAGTGTGTGAAAATGATCGTGGCATACCCAAGGGCCGTAATAACTTCCCTCTCTCAAAGGGACTTAAGTTACCAACACCAACAATTCACACCGGAGCCTCGCAAGCAGCTGATGACCGAGGTAAAAGGAATCGCGAAGATGTAATTACGAGCTATCATGGAAAATCTGATGAGTCCATTGACGACAAATGAGTGATGCAGCTAAACTAGGAAAGAGTATAGTGGCCTTATAGTGAGAAATAGAAGTGTAGATTATGGAAGAAGCTAAAGGAGTATAAACGTAGAAACTGGAGGAGGTAGATTCCACCAAGTAAATCAAACTGCAAAGAGATAGAAGAAAGGTAAGTCTATGATATTGTAGAAGGTCAACTATAGACTAAATGGTAACAACGGAGCCTTTACATGTGCGGGTTAATTAGTAGTGACGTGTTGGCATATAAGGAGAATGACCACATGGTTACAAATGAATTTTATCGACATGTGGAGAAGTCCTTAAAGAGATCAAATACAACAATTGTAAAGTCAAATCGATACAAGTACAAGTAACACCGAATAAGTCAAGTCAGTAAATCTAATTAAAATGGTAAAGGAAGAACCGACGGTCAAAAATGACCCCTTATATCATTAATGATATAAGAGAATGGTTGCGAGCAGTTGTTCACTTACAGGCTAAGGAAGGGTACAAATCATAGTTAGTACATATGAAGTCGTATTAGAAGCACGAGAGGAGTAAGAAGAAGTAGATAATTTTGATCAGATCCTACGTCAGACCAGATAGAGGTTACTTAGCATTCCACACAAATAGAGCTGCTTGAGTTGAAGAAGCAGTTAGAGGAGTCAGCAGAGAAGGGCTTCATACGCCCTAGTGTTTCTCTCTGGGGCACACCAGTATTGTTTGTGAGGAAGAAGGATGGATCGATGAGATTGTGTATCGACTACAGGGAGTTGAACAAGGTCACCATCAAGAATAAGTATCCACTGCCTCGCATAGATGATCTGCTTGACCAGCTACATGGAGCGTCAGTGTTCTCGAGGATAGATTTGAGATCGGGTTATCACCAGCTGAGGGTGAGAGATCAGGACATACCTAAGACGGCATTCCGGACTAGGTATGATCATTACGAGTTTGTAGTGATGTCATTCGGGCTCACTAATGCGCCAGCAGTATTTATGGAGTTGATGAATGGGATTTTCATCGACTTCTTAGACCAGTTTGTAGTGGTCTTCATTGACGACATTCTAGTTTACTCTAGAAGTCGAGAGGAGCATGCCGGACACTTGAGGACAGTGTTGCAGATTCTACAAGATAGTCAGCTATATGCTAAACTATCCAAGTGTGAGTTCTGGATGTCAAAGGTGGCGTTCCTAGGCCATGTAGTGACTACTGAGGGGATTAATGTCGACCCAACGAAGATTGAGTCAGTGTCATCTTGGCAACCTCCGAAAAATGTTAAGGAGGTTCGCAGCTTCCTTGGATTGGCAAGGTATTATCGTCGGTTTGTGGAAGGGTTTTCTCTAATCGCCCGACCACTTACTTCTCTCCTAAGGAAGACTACTAGGTTCGTCTGGTCTGAGCCGTGTCAGCAGAGTTTTAATGAGCTGAAGAGGAGATTGACGTCTGCTCCGATCTTAGCACAGCCTGAGGGTACAGAGGACTTCGTAGTATACAGTGACGCATCCAAGCTGGGCTTGGGGTGTGTCTTGATGCAGAGGGGTAAGGTTATAGCATATGCGTCTCGACAGCTGAAGATGTATGAAGAGAACTACCCCACTCATGACCTGGAGTTAGCAGCAGTAGTGCACGCTCTTAAGATCTGGCGTCATTATCTCTACGGAGCGACCTGTCAGATCTTCACAGACCATAAGAATCTGAAGTACATATTCACTCAGCGGGAGTTGAATAACCGCCAGAGACGGTGGCTAGAGTTGATCAAGGATTTTGACCTTGAGATTCTTTACCACCCCGGAAAGGCGAATGTAGTTGCCGACGCTTTGAGTCGGAAGACGCCTCAGGAGAAGGCGATAGCTCGGTTGACAATACAGCCACAGTTACAGAGAGACTTAGCTTGGTTGGAGATAGAGATCCAGTTCCCCGATACAGCTTATCAGTTTGCCACCTTAGAGTTACTTCCTGACCTGTTGGGTGAGATCCGACAGAAGCAGGAGACCTGTCCGATGTTGACCCGGATCCGAGACCGGATGTCACGAGATGAGGCACCTCAGTTCACTATTGGTGCCGATGGAGTGATGAGACGACAGGACCGTGTCTGTGTGCCATCAGACCGTGAGCTGAGGCAGAGGATACTAGGTGAGGCTCATACTACCCCTTACTCCGTACATCCAGGAGCGAGTAAGATGTATAAGGACGTGAGACGTTCCTTCTGGTGGGGTGGCTTGAAGCCTGATGTGGCCCGATATGTAGCCCAGTGTGCGACCTGTCAGCAGGTCAAGATCGAGCATCGTAGATCCGGAGGAGAGTTACACCCACTTCCAGTACCACATTGGAAGTGGGAAGACATTTCTATGGATTTCGTCACTGGATTGAGGCTCAGCAGAGGTTTTGATGCCATTTGGGTAGTAGTAGACCGTTTGACGAAGACCGCACGTTTCATTCCGATTAAGGAAACGTGGCCGGTAAGTCGTCTAGCACAGGAGTTCACCAGGCATATTGTGAGACTCCATGGAGTACCGAGGACGATCGTCTCCGACAGGGATGGACGTTTTACCTCGAGGTTCTGGCAGCAGGTACATACGGCTCTGGGTACGAGTCTTCACTTTACCACTGCCTACCACCCACAAACAGACGGTCAGTCAGAGAGGACCATCCAGACCCTAGAGGACATGTTGCGGGCATGTGTGCTAGATTGGGGACAGGTATGGCCAGATCACCTCCCACTAGTAGAGTTTTCATATAATAACAGCTGGCATGCGTCTATTGGGATGACACCTTATGAGGCTTTGTACGGCCGGAGATGTCGTACACCGCTATGTTGGGATGAGCCTAGCAAGGCTGATGAAGTAGTACCAGATCAGATACAGGACGACATCGCCCGGATTGCCTTAGTCCGGGAGAGGATGTTAGCAGCTCAGAGTCGTCAGAAGTCCTACGCCGACAAAAGGCGTCGACCTTTGGAGTTTAGAGTAGGTGCACAGGTGTGGTTGAGAGTGTCACCTACGAGGGGAGTTAGACGTTTCGGCATTAAGGGGAAGCTGAGTCCCCGGTATGTCGGACCATTTAAGATCGTAGAGAGAGTCGGAGAGGTTGCCTACCGACTAGCACTGCCACCGAGATTGGAGGGAGTACACCCAGTTTTTCATGTATCTCAGCTGCGAGAGTACATTCCGGATCCGAGACACGTCATTAGCCATGAGGATCTGACAGTTGAGCCTGACCATACATTTGTAGAGTACCCAGTAGCATGTTTTGGAGCGCAGTGCCAGACGTCTGCGATCCAAGGAGATACCTATGCTGAGGATCCAGTGGTCTAGGAGAGGAGCTGATGAGGCCACTTGGGAGACTGAAGAGAGTATTAGACGTAACTATCCCGAGTTCTTCGCGGGGTTAGAGGTTATTTCTGGTTGACGAGTTAGTACTCGGATGTTGTGCTGTTTGACCTTCCAGGTTTTCATATTATTTTGAGCGACTCTGTTTTGTTTTGTGATACTTGTTTGTTGATGCCTGAGTAGCTGCATGGTAGAAAACGGAATGTCGAGAAAACTAAAATATACCAAAAGAAATGTGCGAGTAAGGGGAAATAATCTAAGTTTCGGGACGAAACTTCTTTTAAGGGGGTACCGATGTAATAACCGAAAATTTTAAGTTTCCGGTAAAGTAAAATTAAACAAAGTCCGATGAGACCATCGTAAATAAATAAATAAGTAAGGTAAAACGAGTTTAGTTCTATCATTTTATGTGACCTAGATTCACATAAAATGATAAATTAAATGACCGAAAATAATTTTTCGTTGTTAAAATAAAAATAATTATAATTTATAAATACGGAATTTAGTTCCGTATTATATAAATTTCCGCACAAATTAACGAGTTACGAGTTCCGCAAATTGTTCTAGGAGCTAACCGCTCAATTGTTCCATTTGGGCCCAAGCAGCCAGCCCATTATACTAAGCCCATTTTAAAACTTAATTAAAAATATTAAATTAATTCTAACCCTAATCCCTCTTAATCTAATCCGCTAATTACCTCCCTCTTAATCTACCCTAATTGCCGCTTGTGCTGTATACCCTCGCCAACTGCACATCGCTCCTTCGCAGCCCCGTTTCTCTCTGCTTGGACGGACGAAAGGACGACCGCCAGCCGCCGCCTCCGACCGTAGTCGCCACCGCGAGCTTGCGCCGCCCAGTCGAGTCCGGTAAGATCCGACCTCTCTTTTCCTCCGTCCTCCTTCTCCCGTTCCCTTCCTGTTTCGAACCAAAACACGGCCTAACCGTGACATCGTGCAGCCGCTGCGAGACGCCTGTGAGCCTCCGTCGCCGCTGCTGCCAGCCACCGTCCACGCCTCCGTCCTCCTTCGGAACCCCTGCGCCGCCGCCGCTGCCTACCTCCAGTCGGACCGGTAAGTTTCTGACCTCCCTCCTCTGTCCATCCGCTTCCTTCCGCTTCTGTTGCGATTCCGGGATCAATAATCGCCTTCTTGCGCAGCCAGCCCATCGCCGCCAGAACGCAGCCCATCGCCGCCAGAACGCAGCCCACCGCCGCCAGAACGCAAGCCTTCGCCGCCGGAACGCCAACCCCTTATCGCCGGACTGCAGTTCCGTAAGCTGGCTCCTCCTCTTTTCAATTTCACTGTCATCCACATGTATGTGAGCTGCTGTTGTTCAGCCCTAAGCATAGATAACAGAATGTTAAGTAGCTGCTGGGATTTTCACATAAAATGGTAGGCAAAGGCTGCTGTAAATTTAATTTAATTCCTTCAGCTTTTAGGTTACGAACAGCCCATCTTGTCGATCAATTATAAAACGTTTGGATAAAGATCCACCGTTGAATTTTGGATATGTTGTAGACGGATATATTTAGTTTAGCATATTAAAATTTGGGGAGGATTGAACGGTCGGATTGAAAGTTATGAGCTCCCAAAGTTAGGTAGTTGAGCAGTTTTGGTAAACTTAAAATTTGGCTAAGTATAGGAAAGTAGAGTGAAGAACCGACTTTGGGAATTATTATAAAAATATCGGCTGAACAGTTTGGAGAAATTCTTTCTTCTAAGGCTAGATAGAACCTCATGGATGATCTAGATATTTAATTCGGTAATTTTATGAGCTGTTTAGAATTTTATATTTAGAGCCGAAGTTAAACCTTTTTCGATTCTTCCGGAAAATAGAAACATAGGAAAATGTCAGTTTCGAACCAAATAAAATTCTAAGAGTTAGAATATAATTTTAGAACTTCAAATAGGAGTTTGGACATGAATTTTAGGGTTTTCGAGAAAGTCGGAACCAAGGGTAAAATGGTCATTTTACTCTAAAACTAATACTGTAACTAGTACGTCTTAATACTTTTGATCTTAGAAGTTTTAGACTTCTATCTACGTGAAAGTGTGCTAATACACTTATCGCCTTTGACAGGCAACTGAGTGGGTACAATTACAGAGCGAGTGGTTATTAAAGAGTCGAGCGTTATAACAGGTAAGTCCTTTGGGCTTACTTAGCTGACTGCTAAATATGAGTATAAATGATGATGGTGGTGTGTGATTGACATGTTAGAGAGATAGGTTGTGATATATAAATACCGACCTGTATTTTGGCCTAAGAGTAACTGGCGGTGGCATTCCGCTCAGTAGCTCGCGGGGCGCTGGGGGTTTCTTTCGGGACTAGTCCACACATGGTTTGTAGTGATGCTACCACAGGAAGTCAGCTAGACCTACACCAGTTGGATAAGGAACGGAGGCGAGAACTAATAATAGTTCTCGTGCCACAACTTAAATTGAGTAATGTGAATCACTTAAATAAAAGATAATAAACGGTTGAGTGCCAGCATGATGTTTGTTTATTTTTGTTTCTGCGTGTGCTTGAGCTGTTATCATTTTGCTTATATTTGGATAGTTAGCTAACTGTTGATATGTTGTTTAGACTTGACACAGGTTAGAGCAGATGCCGAGTGATCCAGATGGTAGTGGTCAGCCGGGGTGTCGTACTTTAGGACGTTTTTACAGTTCTGCATTTGTGGGTTTTACAGTTGAACATTGTTTCCTTTCGTACTTTGTTATATTCCGTTTTCCGGCTGTAGTCGATCTGGTCACATTCATGCATTATTAAGAACTATTTTATGATTTCTGATTTTCCTTATCTGTGCCTTGTTGTAAGATCTCGTTAAGTTGTTGTCAAACTAAGGTCGGGACCCACTGTGCGGTCCTAACCAGTAACTCCCTAAGTTGTAAAACTTGGGGTGTTACAGAAACATGAATGTACGTATGAATGATAGGATATGATGACGGTTATGGAGGAAATCGTACGTTGATAGTTGCATGTCAAGAAAGATATATGATATGATGACGATTGTGATAAGCTAGGTGAGAGAATAGTGGTCTTGTTAGTGAAGAGGATTGAAGGAATTAATATATGTATGATAGGTTCTCAATTGCTAGATAGGGTTGAGAGTTGTGTCATCCTAGGTAGGTATTTTTTGTAGATAGTTTATTAAGGAGATTCGAGTAATTAAATAGTTTAGTTTGCTTTTGAGTTAGTGTTTAGTATTTTATCATATGAGACCTTGCATAGATATATGAGCAAATGACGAAAATGATATGGTGTGTTATGATTTCGGAGATGAGTAGTTAAGTAGATGATTGTGTTGTGTGATGTGAATATAATGGTTGACTATAAGGACAAAATAAGGATGTGATGGAATCAGATATCTCGATGATTGATGTTGAGAAATCCGTCTTACAAGTTGGGGCGTGTTGCATGTGAGTATAGTTGGACTTTCTTGTTTTATAGATTTATAAGCTTATGCACCTATGTACATAATATATAGTTATGATTTTAAAGTATTTTATAACTAGTAACCATTACTACAGTCATAGACATGGTGACCTCGATGAGGGAGTGACCTAACATGTATAACCATGCGACGTGGTGGGAAGCCCTTTCATATATAAAACTTGCTTACATGTTTTCGACGGTGCTCTAGTAGAGATCGAGCCGAGAAAAGAAGATGGATCTATAAATGGGATACGTGATTAAAGATCTTCGTAACCATTAGTACGCCGGAGGGGCACATGTGGACTTGAGAGAGTGTTGTGTTGCCGAGAGTTGAGAGATGATACATTCATTATATTGCATTGCATTATCTATAGATCATCATAATCTTCATCATCATAAGCATTCTCATCGATTTCAAGTACTATAGTATTTATTCTGGTATTTGACTACCTCTATATAGTTAACGTGTTTACAGGTTCACTTTTAGTGTACGTATTATTTCTTATTGTTTATTATACTTAGACTATATGTTAGCGTTTTTAGCAGTTATGCCATAGTATGCTACTTTTAGGAAGTTATATAGTTTGACTTGATGAGTCACGTCCTATACTTTCTTTGTTTGGTTTAGGTTTAACTGTGAGATTTATGTGAGGTAAATTGGACCGTATACTACTAGTATTATTGTCTTGACGTTTCTCATAAGATGCGTACAAGTTTGATCTGATTCTTGAGCTTTGGCTTGACTTTGGGACGTTAGTTAATGGTTGTATATGTTGTTGAATTTTAGGATAACTTCAGATGATAGGCATGTCTCGGAGAAACTTCTCGGAGTTGGTGATCAATTGGACCCACGTGTGCCTTAGGATTTGGGAAGGGGGTTGTACTCTTGGTCTAGGAATTAAGTCTGTAAGGTTGTACCGGTCTTTCTCTTATTTGTTTACATGGTTTACAAGTGCATGTTATTACAATTATTTACAAATTAAAAGTTGATTGTATTTTATTGTTTTATGCTTTATTGTATTGGTCGTGCTCTTGTTGAAAGATCCGGGCGTTACATCTTAAACAAAGCCCATTTTGTTGTTAAAGCTTACTAATGAACCCACTTTGTGGTTCATATCCTACCGAAACTCCAATTTTCCAATCCGAGCGTTACATCTTAAACAAAGGTGTAGTGTTAGCTACAACTAAAAGGCCTAATTTATGCTCAATTATATTATATGAACTCACTCACTTATTTTACTCAAAAATCTATCCGATTTAAATTGTAAAATACACTAGAGGAATATACTTTTGTCAAAAGTAAATCTTAAAAAAATTAAAATTTTTAATTAAATTACTATTTTTAAAAAATCCATCAAAATATTAAACCCAAAACTATTCTATCACAAGCTTGATGGCACAACTTATATTTGATTTTAACATGTTGGCATCATTCATGTCTAAAAGAAATTTGATCAATTCAATCAACCAATCTTACAGACAACAGTGATGCTTACTTTCATCCTTGTAACTTACGTATAGTTTTCTATTGCCTATCCTCAAACTTCAACATTTTTGTATAACTTCACCTCAGTTAGGTGTACTTCCATGCTGATGAAAACCTATAGAACCATCTAAAACCTTTTAAATGAGAATATGGAATATTAAAGGATATCTCAATTTGACACAAATACCTATTAATATCTCAACTTAAGCCATTGCTTCGAGCCGTATCATCAAAGGATATGGCAGCTACTAGATTTCTTCTAATTTTTGCTCTATCCATTGCCTTCGCGTTGTTCACGGGAAACGCCGGTGATCCCAACATGCTCCAAGACTTTTGTGTCGGCACTAAAGATCCCGACAATATTTGTAAGTAGCTAAATTAACTTAATTCGATGTGATTCATCAATCATATGTTAATATACTTTTTTTATAGTGTTTGTTAAGTTCATTAGTTGTTAGAGTTTTCATACCCTTGGGGTTTATTACCTTATGAAATGTTAGAAAAAATAAAGAAAGAATTAAGTTAAATAGGCTATTTTTTTATAAACTTTTGTTTTGTATATCTCTTTCATTTTACCTTACATAATTTTTTCTACGTGAAAGAATTGGGTAAATAGGGATATATTTAGTAAATGAGTTTATGTTATGGGTATTTTTAATAGAGTAAAGTGAAAAAAGTTAGTCATTTTATCCAAAAATAAATAAATTTTTGATAAGAATGTACAATAAAAAAAAAAGTTCAATAGCATTAGTTATGGATGTTCCATCAAAAGTGATTCTAATGTAAATTACTTTATGTTCTCTAACTTATTCTTTTTTGTCTTACAGTGTTTGTGAATGGATATTTTTGCAAAAACCCTATGGAAGTCACGTCCGACGACTTTCTCTTTAAGAATATAGATGTATCAGTAAGCTTTAAAAACAAAATGGGTTGTAATGGAACCCTAGTGACGGCAGAAATCTTCCAGGGGCTAAACACTATGGGGATTGCAGTTGGTCGAGCTGAATATGCTCCCAAAGGGCTTTTGACATTGCATTTTCACCCACGAGCTTCCGAGATCCTAACCGTTATTAAAGGAACTTTCTATGTTGGGTTTGTGGACGGGAAAAACAAGCTCTTCTCGAAGATTCTAAATCCGGGAGACGTGTTTGTCTTCCCTCAGGGGCTTGTCCATTTCAGTCACAATATCGCGGACACGCATGGTGTTGCAATATTAGCATACAACCATCAACGTCCAGACTTCTACCCCCTTGCACCGATGCTTTTTAAATATGATCCGCCTATCTCCGTTGATCTTCTTTCTAAAGCCTTCCAGCTCGATGTGAAGATCATTGAGGGTATCCAATCCGAGTTTCGTAAGTGATCGATTGGTATACAAAATAATGCCGTGTTTGGTTGCAATAAAACTATATTATATTTTTTTAGTGGAAATCGAGTTTTGATGGATCAAAACTCGATTCGGGCATTACGTCTATTGGTTTTGTTATTCGAAATCTTAATGGCAAAGTTATCAGTTTGGACGCTGGGAAAAAAACTTTAACTCGGTAATAAAAGTAGAAGTTTTTGCTCTAAAATGTGGACTAAAAGAACCGATAAAGCTAAATATCTAAAAAATCGAAATTGAGGGTGATAACCTATGTGTTATCAAGACACTTCAAGCACTTTGGTGATGTACCTAGGAGATCAAAATGATCGTATCCGACTCCAAACTGGATCTTCGCTTCTTTGAGGAAGTCCAGGTCAGGCATGTGTTCAGAGAAATTAACTATGTTGGTGACCGATTGACCCATTTGGGAATTTCGAACCCCAACACACCATTTTCTGACGATCCCGAACTTCGTGTTCTCATCCGCAAGGATGCTTTAGGATGGATTACCTCTAAAAGATTGTCATTCCTAACCACTTTCCGTTTTCAAAATATATATCACACATATTTAACTAATATTTACAATTAAAATTTTCTAATCATAATAGGTGTATTGTATCGGCTGACTAAACATTGAAAGTTATTATATATATATATATATATATATATATATATATATATATATATATATATATATATATATATATATATATATATATTTATATATATATATATATATATAGTATAGATCCTATGAGAACACCCCCTAACGTGAGAACATGAGAACAAATTCATAATTATTATCAGTTTTGTTACGAATGTGTCATATCGTTTAATGTATTATTCGTAGTTATTGTTGGATTCCTAATTATTATTATTCGTAGTTATTATTATTTTTGATATCTACTCTAAATCTCAACCCTTAATACACACATCCAACGGTGTACGATTGTTCTCATGTTCTCACGTTAAGGGTGTTCTCATGGGAACCACACCCTATATATATATATATATATATATATATATATATATATATATATATATATATATATATATATATATATATATATTAATAACCAATTTTATGGAGATGAATAAGAACCTATAAAAGATGTTGGATTATAATAGACTAATGTTTAACATAAAAATCTGAGAATTTACTAATTCTTTAGTAATTTTCATACTATGAGGATATTATACTCTTTTATGTATGATAATAAATTAGACTTTTGCCTCCCAAAATAGGAGTGATGTTATTGGGGCGGACATCCCGCTAACAAGGCGGAGTCCGCCCCCGCGCCAAGCCTGGCGCAAGCGTAGTCCGCTTCCGTGCCAAGCCAGGCGCAGGAGGATTGTGTATGTGCTCCGGGCCCATTGCAAATCCGCCCCAATGGGGCGCATTGCAAATGCGCCCGCTCGTAGTCTACCATGTTTCTCCACCCTTCTTCGCTCCTAAGGTTGTTCATTGTAGTCCAGCGGCCAGTAAATTTGCCTTTATAATAAAAAAAATTTTCATTGCCATGAATTGAACCCAGGTCTCCACAGTAAATGGTTGATATACTTACCGTTGGACTACACCAACATTAGTAACAGATAACGTCGTTGATTTACTGTTATAATAAAATGGGGCACATGCGCAGTCCGCATGCGGCCCACTTGTGAGCTTTGGGACGGACTCGGAGTCTGTAAGATCCCAGTTTTTACCTTCGCTGTCCCAGCGGCAAGTTGTACTTGTCACCGCCCCAGCGGTGACAAGGGACCACCCCTGTGGCTAGCCTCCCCTGCGGCACGAGCAATCCGCCCCTGCAGATTCGCTGCAGATCACGCCCGATCTGTTTTTGTTCGTTTATCTTGTTTCCATATATAGAAGATCCGATCTTCTATCTTATGGGTTGGCTTTCCTATCTTCTTCCTAACCCTAGAACGTCCTTCCTTATATCTTTCCACCCATCTCCTATATAATCCCACCTTCTTCCCGTTTTTCCGGCCGTTTGCATTCTTGTTCTCCACCCTTGAGAGCTACAGCCGTCATCTAGCTTCATGTGTTCTTGTTGAACGTGTAAGCTCTTCCTCCCTTATTCTTCATCACATTCATGTATTGTTGCACCTTGCTTCCCTTCTGTTTCGTTTCTCCCTTCGTTTCCTCTTTTCTTCTTCTCCAAGAAACAAGTTTGATTCTTGATTCTTGTGGAGCATTCCATTGTTGATCATTTGATGTTCACAGGCTCCCTTGATTGAGTTGTGAAGTGTAAGAGTGTTGGAAGATCAAGCTTTGGCCTTGTTGTGGTTCTGTTGTCGTCGAGAAGCCGACAGTGCTTTTGCACCGAAATCCGGCTCCGCGCCTGCACAACCCCGCCCCTACGCCTTGCTCTTCTGTCCGTGTGGTTTCTTCTACAATAACTCTTGTTCTTGTGATTTGCTTCCCTCCTTGATTTCCTTGTTCCTTTTCTGGTTCCTTGATGTTGTTTCGGTTCCTTATTCGTGATGCCTTGTTGAGCAGGCTTCCCTTTGCTCATTTCCTGATGACATCTGAGTGTTTGTTGAGCGTTTGGTTTACCTTCGAGTGAGGTAAGTCTCTTGGACTTACTTAGCTTCATTCCGCGTATTGGTTTGATTGTGTTGGCTTGTTTGTGTTGTTACAATTGCTATAGTTGATAACCGGAATAGGATTGACCTTGCTATACCGTAATTGTTGCAAGTGTATAATAACAGGGCAGTTACCGCTTGTCCAGTTCAGAATGGGGAAACTGGGAGGTGATCTCGCGACCGGTCTAGCAGGTGACAGAAGCATGCATACTTTCTATTCCTATTGGTGAAAGGGGACGGAGGCGAGATCGTAGCGACTCTTGTGTAACAAAAATAAGTTGCATTAGTAATTGGATAACTTGATAAAAGATAATAACCGGTTGAGTGTGAGCATGGTATGTGTTTACTTTACCTTATGTGTGTTTGTGCCTTTATTGTCATTTTGATATCTAAAATGTTAGCTAACGGTTTATACCGACGTTGTAGATGCCTTGCAGGATATAGGTGTTGCTGAGTGATTTGGACGGTGTGGTCAGCCAGGGTTCCCGTACATTATAGGACGGGATCGGGTTTAAATTTCAGTAGTTGTTTCCCTTTTGTTTTGAACTCGGTAGTGAGTCTTTTACGCTTTTCTTTGTTTAAACATTTGGTTTTACATTGAGTTTTGGTTTTCATTTGTTTGTGCCTTGTTGTAAGATTCGTTGTGTCGTTGCTACTCTGAGGGTCGGGATCCATTGTGAGGTCCTAGCCTATAACGTTTCGATTTTCCAAAACTTGGGGTGTTACAATATGGTATCAGAGCTCTAGGTTGGCAATAATGGCACTCGAAATCTTCTAAAGGTCGGATAGATAAATATACAGAACCCGCAAGGGGTCTACGTTTTCTAAGCAGGGTTTTTGTTTTTAAACTTGTCGGTCTGAGATAGATGTACGGGCAACCACCACTACCTCCGCGGATCTCAGCAGTTAGTGTTTCTTTGTGTTGACCTTTATATGCTTTTTCTGAATTTCTACTTTAGTTGTAGCGTGGCCTTATATATATATATTATTATATATTTATCCTTATAGCAGATGGCGCGTACTAGAGCTACATCTACAAGGGGCGAGGAAGTGGTCGACCACCACTTCCACCTGCCGTCCGTGGACGAGGACGTGTAGCTAGAGGTTGGGGTCAAGCTCCAGTTCTTGATCCGCCTATCACTGAGGCGTTTGCTGATGAAGTTGCCGAGAGCGTTGTGAATCTAGATATGATGGCATAGGTGATAGTTTAGACGATGAAACATGAATGTACGTATGAATGATAGGATATGATGACGGTTATGGAGGAAATCGTACGTTGATAGTTGCATGTCAAGAAAGATATATGATATGATGACGATTGTGATAAGCTAGGTGAGAGAATAGTGGTCTTGTTAGTGAAGAGGATTGAAGGAATTAATATATGTATGATAGGTTCTCAATTGCTAGATAGGGTTGAGAGTTGTGTCATCCTAGGTAGGTATTTTTTGTAGATAGTTTATTAAGGAGATTCGAGTAATTAAATAGTTTAGTTTGCTTTTGAGTTAGTGTTTAGTATTTTATCATATGAGACCTTGCATAGATATATGAGCAAATGACGAAAATGATATGGTGTGTTATGATTTCGGAGATGAGTAGTTAAGTAGATGATTGTGTTGTGTGATGTGAATATAATGGTTGACTATAAGGACAAAATAAGGATGTGATGGAATCAGATATCTCGATGATTGATGTTGAGAAATCCGTCTTACAAGTTGGGGCGTGTTGCATGTGAGTATAGTTGGACTTTCTTGTTTTATAGATTTATAAGCTTATGCACCTATGTACATAATATATAGTTATGATTTTAAAGTATTTTATAACTAGTAACCATTACTACAGTCATAGACATGGTGACCTCGATGAGGGAGTGACCTAACATGTATAACCATGCGACGTGGTGGGAAGCCCTTTCATATATAAAACTTGCTTACATGTTTTCGACGGTGCTCTAGTAGAGATCGAGCCGAGAAAAGAAGATGGATCTATAAATGGGATATGTGATTAAAGATCTTCGTAACCAGTAGTACGCCGGAGGGGCACATGTGGACTTGAGAGAGTGTTGTGTTGCCGAGAGTTGAGAGATGATACATTCATTATATTGCATTGCATTATCTATAGATCATCATAATCTTCATCATCATAAGCATTCTCATCGATTTCAAGTACTATAGTATTTATTCTGATATTTGACTACCTCTATATGGTTAACGTGTTTACAGGTTCACTTTTAGTGTACGTATTATTTCTTATTGTTTATTATACTTAGACTATATGTTAGCGTTTTTAGCAGTTATGCCATAGTATGCTACTTTTAGGAAGTTATATAGTTTAACTTGATGAGTCACGTCCTATACTTTCTTTGTTTGGTTTAGGTTTAACTGTGTGATTTATGTGAGGTAAATTGGACCGTATACTACTAGTATTATTGTCTTGACGTTTCTCATAAGATGCGTACAAGTTTGATCTGATTCTTGAGCTTTGGCTTGACTTTGGGACGTTAGTTAATGGTTGTATATGTTGTTGAATTTTAGGATAACTTCAGATGATAGGCATGTCTCGGAGAAACTTCTCGGAATTGGTGATCAATTGGACCCACGTGTGCCTTAGGATTTGGGAAGGGGGTTGTACTCTTGGTCTAGGAATTAAGTCTGTAAGGTTGTACCGGTCTTTCTCTTATTTGTTTACATGGTTTACAAGTGCATGTTATTACAATTATTTACAAATTAAAAGTTGATTGTATTTTATTGTTTTATGCTTTATTGTATTGGTCGTGCTCTTGTTGAAAGATCCGGGCGTTACATCTTAAACAAAGCCCATTTTGTTGTTAAAGCTTACTAATGAACCCACTTTGTGGTTCATATCCTACCGAAACTCCAATTTTCCAATCCGAGCGTTACATCTTAAACAAAGGTGTAGTGTTAGCTACAACTAAAAGGCCTAATTTATGCTCAATTATATTATATGAACTCACTCACTTATTTTACTCAAAAATCTATCCGATTTAAATTGTAAAATACACTAGAGGAATATACTTTTGTCAAAAGTAAATCTTAAAAAAATTAAAATTTTTAATTAAATTACTATTTTTAAAAAATCCATCAAAATATTAAACCCAAAACTATTCTATCACAAGCTTGATGGCACAACTTATATTTGATTTTAACATGTTGGCATCATTCATGTCTAAAAGAAATTTGATCAATTCAATCAACCAATCTTACAGACAACAGTGATGCTTACTTTCATCCTTGTAACTTACGTATAGTTTTCTATTACCTATCCTCAAACTTCAACATTTTTGTATAACTTCACCTCAGTTAGGTGTACTTCCATGCTGATGAAAACCTATAGAACCATCTAAAACCTTTTAAATGAGAATATGGAATATTAAAGGGTTTTAGCCAACAACAGTCATATTGATATCAATTTTAAGATTTAAAAGATTGAAAGGTGAAAACTTCCGAAAACCTTCAATAACTATCAAATCAGTTTCAAAGTCACAATCAAGAACAAATATCGTCACTAGATCCAGAATAGGACAAACAAACACAATCTTAGATAAGAAGGAAGAACAGGATGTCAATCCGTCTTCTAAATCAAACCTAAACAAGAAGAGGAATCTTCTTGCGAATAATCTTCCGAATCTTCAATCTTCCGTAAATCCGGAAATCCCAATGATAAAGCGCAAATCTCTCTCGAACACAATTTCCGCCAAATGCGAGATTAGGGCAAAATCCAAGCGCGAACGTCGGATACGTCTATGCGTAAGCGAAGGTGAAAATGCGTCTAAGAAGAGGTGATGGAATCTCTCTTCGTCCGTCTTTTTATAGTGTAAGGTGTAGTAGCGGCCCGGCCCAATCTCTTAAAAGATCGTGGCTTAAAATGTGGCGAAAAAGATCGTCAAGATCACGGTCGTGGAAGGTTCCATGAACGTAATTTTCAGCGTGGAAATCAACACGGTTTGAACACATGATTCCACGACCGTAGAAGTTACTGGAATGAACCACGCTTCTCTTGCCATAGTTCCACGACCGTGGAACTGAACGTGGAAAGTGGTACGGCCGTATTTTAGAGCGTGGTTTAGGGCAAGAACGTGATTCTTCCCTAGCCTCGTGCATTCCTCAAGTTAGCTCTCCTTTGGCTCCTAGAAATGCCCTCAATCCATGGACATACTCAATCAACTCATCCTTGCTCAATTCCGTTCGGAAATAGCTCTTAAGTACCTATAATCAACATAAAGCTTGTGTAGATCTCTATATCGACATTATAGATAAACTAGCTCACATATGCATCAATGCTCAATCAATGACTATCAATATGAATAAAATTCATATAGAAAACGTGCCTAAAATATCACAATATTTCATGCTAACAGTTTGCTGATGAAGTTGCCGAGAGCGTTGTGAATCTAGATATGATGGCATAGGTGATAGTATAGACGATGACACTTGAATGTACGTATGAATGATAGGATATGATGACGGTTATGGAGGAAATTATACGTTGATAGTTGCATGTCAAGAAAGATATATGATATGATGACGATTGTGATAAGCTAGGTGAGAGAATAGTGGTCTTGTTAGTGAAGAGGATTGAAGGAATTAATATATGTATGATAGGTTCTCAATTGCTAGATAGGGTTGAGAGTTGTGTCATCCTAGGTAGGTATTTTTTGTAGATAGTTTATTAAGGAGATTCGAGTAATTAAATAGTTTAGTTTGCTTTTGAGTTAGTGTTTAGTATTTTATCATATGAGACCTTGCATAGATATATGAGCAAATGACGAAAATGATATGGTGTGTTATGATTTCGGAGATGAGTAGTTAAGTAGATGATTGTGTTGTGTGATGTGAATATAATGGTTGACTATAAGGACAAAATAAGGATGTGATGGAATCAGATATCTCGATGATTGATGTTGAGAAATCCGTCTTACAAGTTGGGGCGTGTTGCATGTGAGTATAGTTGGACTTTCTTGTTTTATAGATTTATAAGCTTATGCACCTATGTACATAATATATAGTTATGATTTTAAAGTATTTTATAACTAGTAACCATTACTACAGTCATAGACATGGTGACCTCGATGAGGGAGTGACCTAACATGTATAACCATGCGACGTGGTGGGAAGCCCTTTCATATATAAAACTTGCTTACATGTTTTCGACGGTGCTCTAGTAGAGATCGAGCCGAGAAAAGAAGATGGATCTATAAATGGGATATGTGATTAAAGATCTTCGTAACCAGTAGTACGCCGGAGGGGCACATGTGGACTTGAGAGAGTGTTGTGTTGCCGAGAGTTGAGAGATGATACATTCATTATATTGCATTGCATTATCTATAGATCATCATAATCTTCATCATCATAAGCATTCTCATCGATTTCAAGTACTATAGTATTTATTCTGATATTTGACTACCTCTATATGGTTAACGTGTTTACAGGTTCACTTTTAGTGTACGTATTATTTCTTATTGTTTATTATACTTAGACTATATGTTAGCGTTTTTAGCAGTTATGCCATAGTATGCTACTTTTAGGAAGTTATATAGTTTAACTTGATGAGTCACGTCCTATACTTTCTTTGTTTGGTTTAGGTTTAACTGTGTGATTTATGTGAGGTAAATTGGACCGTATACTACTAGTATTATTGTCTTGACGTTTCTCATAAGATGCGTACAAGTTTGATCTGATTCTTGAGCTTTGGCTTGACTTTGGGACGTTAGTTAATGGTTGTATATGTTGTTGAATTTTAGGATAACTTCAGATGATAGGCATGTCTCGGAGAAACTTCTCGGAGTTGGTGATCAATTGGACCCACGTGTGCCTTAGGATTTGGGAAGGGGGTTGTACTCTTGGTCTAGGAATTAAGTCTGTAAGGTTGTACCGGTCTTTCTCTTATTTGTTTACATGGTTTACAAGTGCATGTTATTACAATTATTTACAAATTAAAAGTTGATTGTATTTTATTGTTTTATGCTTTATTGTATTGGTCGTGCTCTTGTTGAAAGATCCGGGCGTTACATCTTAAACAAAGCCCATTTTGTTGTTAAAGCTTACTAATGAACCCACTTTGTGGTTCATATCCTACCGAAACTCCAATTTTCCAATCCGAGCGTTACATCTTAAACAAAGGTGTAGTGTTAGCTACAACTAAAAGGCCTAACTTATGCTCAATTATATTATATGAACTCACTCACTTATTTTACTCAAAAATCTATCCGATTTAAATTGTAAAATACACTAGAGGAATATACTTTTGTCAAAAGTAAATCTTAAAAAAATTAAAATTTTTAATTAAATTACTATTTTTAAAAAATCCATCAAAATATTAAACCCAAAACTATTCTATCACAAGCTTGATGGCACAACTTATATTTGATTTTAACATGTTGGCATCATTCATGTCTAAAAGAAATTTGATCAATTCAATCAACCAATCTTACAGACAACAGTGATGCTTACTTTCATCCTTGTAACTTACGTATAGTTTTCTATTACCTATCCTCAAACTTCAACATTTTTGTATAACTTCACCTCAGTTAGGTGTACTTCCATGCTGATGAAAACCTATAGAACCATCTAAAACCTTTTAAATGAGAATATGGAATATTAAAGGATATCTCAATTTGACACAAATACCTATTAATATCTCAACTTAAGCCATTGCTTCGAGCCGTATCATCAAAGGATATGGCAGCTACTAGATTTCTTCTAATTTTTGCTCTATCCATTGCCTTCGCGTTGTTCACGGGAAACGCCGGTGATCCCAACATGCTCCAAGACTTTTGTGTCGGCACTAAAGATCCCGACAATATTTGTAAGTAGCTAAATTAACTTAATTCGATGTGATTCATCAATCATATGTTAATATACTTTTTTTATAGTGTTTGTTAAGTTCATTAGTTGTTAGAGTTTTCATACCCTTGGGGTTTATTACCTTATGAAATGTTAGAAAAAATAAAGAAAGAATTAAGTTAAATAGGCTATTTTTTTATAAACTTTTGTTTTGTATATCTCTTTCATTTTACCTTACATAATTTTTTCTACGTGAAAGAATTGGGTAAATAGGGATATATTTAGTAAATGAGTTTATGTTATGGGTATTTTTAATAGAGTAAAGTGAAAAAAGTTAGTCATTTTATCCAAAAATAAATAAATTTTTGATAAGAATGTACAATAAAAAAAAAAGTTCAATAGCATTAGTTATGGATGTTCCATCAAAAGTGATTCTAATGTAAATTACTTTATGTTCTCTAACTTATTCTTTTTTGTCTTACAGTGTTTGTGAATGGATATTTTTGCAAAAACCCTATGGAAGTCACGTCCGACGACTTTCTCTTTAAGAATATAGATGTATCAGTAAGCTTTAACAACAAAATGGGTTGTAATGGAACCCTAGTGACGGCAGAAATCTTCCAGGGGCTAAACACTATGGGGATTGCAGTTGGTCGAGCTGAATATGCTCCCAAAGGGCTTTTGACATTGCATTTTCACCCACGAGCTTCCGAGATCCTAACCGTTATTAAAGGAACTTTCTATGTTGGGTTTGTGGACGGGAAAAACAAGCTCTTCTCGAAGATTCTAAATCCGGGAGACGTGTTTGTCTTCCCTCAGGGGCTTGTCCATTTCAGTCACAATATCGCGGACACGCATGGTGTTGCAATATTAGCATACAACCATCAACGTCCAGACTTCTACCCCCTTGCACCGATGCTTTTTAAATCTGATCCGCCTATCTCCGTTGATCTTCTTTCTAAAGCCTTCCAGCTCGATGTGAAGATCATTGAGGGTATCCAATCCGAGTTTCGTAAGTGATCGATTGGTATACAAAATAATGCCGTGTTTGGTTGCAATAAAACTATATTATATTTTTTTAGTGGAAATCGAGTTTTGATGGATCAAAACTCGATTCGGGCATTACGTCTATTGGTTTTGTTATTCGAAATCTTAATGGCAAAGTTATCAGTTTGGACGCTGGGAAAAAAACTTTAACTCGGTAATAAAAGTAGAAGTTTTTGCTCTAAAATGTGGACTAAAAGAACCGATAAAGCTAAATATCTAAAAAATCGAAATTGAGGGTGATAACCTATGTGTTATCAAGACACTTCAAGCACTTTGGTGATGTACCTAGGAGATCAAAATGATCGTATCCGACTCCAAACTGGATCTTCGCTTCTTTGAGGAAGTCCAGGTCAGGCATGTGTTCAGAGAAATTAACTATGTTGGTGACCGATTGACCCATTTGGGAATTTCGAACCCCAACACACCATTTTCTGACGATCCCGAACTTCGTGTTCTCATCCGCAAGGATGCTTTAGGATGGATTACCTCTAAAAGATTGTCATTCCTAACCGCTTTCCGTTTTCAAAATATATATCACACATATTTAACTAATATTTACAATTAAAATTTTCTAATCATAATAGGTGTATTGTATCGGCTGACTAAACATTGAAAGTTATTATATATATAGTATAGATCCTATGAGAACACCCCCTAACGTGAGAACATGAGAACAAATTCGTAATTATTATCAGTTTTGTTACGAATGTGTCATATCGTTTAATGTATTATTCGTAGTTATTGTTGGATTCCTAATTATTATTATTCGTAGTTATTATTATTTTTGATATCTACTCTAAATCTCAACCCTTAATACTCACATCCAACGGTGTACGATTGTTCTCATGTTCTCACGTTAAGGGTGTTCTCATGGGAACCACACCCTATATATATATATATATATATATATATATATATATATATATATATATATATATATATATATATATATATATATTAATAACCAATTTTATGGAGATGAATAAGAACCTATAAAAGATGTTGGATTATAATAGACTAATGTTTAACATAAAAATCTGAGAATTTACTAATTCTTTTAGTAATTTTCATACTATGAGGATATTATACTCTTTTATGTATGATAATAAATTAGACTTTTGCCTCCCAAAATAGGAGTGATGTTATTGGGGCGGACATCCCGCTAACAAGGCGGAGTCCGCCCCCGCGCCAAGCCTGGCGCAAGCGTAGTCCTCTTCCGTGCCAAGCCAGGCGCAGGAGGATTGTGTATGTGCTCCGGGCCCATTGCAAATCCGCCCCAATGGGGCGCATTGCAAATGCGCCCGCTCGTAGTCTACCATGTTTCTCCACCCTTCTTCGCTCCTAAGGTTGTTCATTGTAGTCCAGCGGCCAGTAAATTTGCCTTTATAATAAAAAAAATTTTCATTGCCATGAATTGAACCCAGGTCTCCACAGTAAATGGTTGATATACTTACCGTTGGACTACACCAACATTAGTAACAGATAACGTCGTTGATTTACTGTTATAATAAAATGGGGCACATGCGCAGTCCGCATGCGGCCCACTTGTGAGTCTTCCGTGCCAAGCCAGGCGCAGGAGGATTGTGTATGTGCTCCGGGCCCATTGCAAATCCGCCCCAATGGGGCGCATTGCAAATGCGCCCGCTCGTAGTCTACCATGTTTCTCCACCCTTCTTCGCTCCTAAGGTTGTTCATTGTAGTCCAGCGGCCAGTAAATTTGCCTTTATAATAAAAAAAATTTTCATTGCCATGAATTGAACCCAGGTCTCCACAGTAAATGGTTGATATACTTACCGTTGGACTACACCAACATTAGTAACAGATAACGTCGTTGATTTACTGTTATAATAAAATGGGGCACATGCGCAGTCCGCATGCGGCCCACTTGTGAGCTTTGGGACGGACTCGGAGTCTGTAAGATCCCAGTTTTTACCTTCGCTGTCCCAGCGGCAAGTTGTACTTGTCACCGCCCCAGCGGTGACAAGGGACCACCCCTGTGGCTAGCCTCCCCTGCGGCACGAGCAATCCGCCCCTGCAGATTCGCTGCAGATCACGCCCGATCTGTTTTTGTTCGTTTATCTTGTTTCCATATATAGAAGATCCGATCTTCTATCTTATGGGTTGGCTTTCCTATCTTC
>BSUD01000006.1:127012099-127027718 GCA_033239045.1 Fagopyrum esculentum | reverse complement strand
ATATATATATATATATATATATATATATATATATATATATATATATATTAATAACCAATTTTATGGAGATGAATAAGAACCTATAAAAGATGTTGGATTATAATAGACTAATGTTTAACATAAAAATCTGAGAATTTACTAATTCTTTTAGTAATTTTCATACTATGAGGATATTATACTCTTTTATGTATGATAATAAATTAGACTTTTGCCTCCCAAAATAGGAGTGATGTTATTGGGGCGGACATCCCGCTAACAAGGCGGAGTCCGCCCCCGCGCCAAGCCTGGCGCAAGCGTAGTCCTCTTCCGTGCCAAGCCAGGCGCAGGAGGATTGTGTATGTGCTCCGGGCCCATTGCAAATCCGCCCCAATGGGGCGCATTGCAAATGCGCCCGCTCGTAGTCTACCATGTTTCTCCACCCTTCTTCGCTCCTAAGGTTGTTCATTGTAGTCCAGCGGCCAGTAAATTTGCCTTTATAATAAAAAAAATTTTCATTGCCATGAATTGAACCCAGGTCTCCACAGTAAATGGTTGATATACTTACCGTTGGACTACACCAACATTAGTAACAGATAACGTCGTTGATTTACTGTTATAATAAAATGGGGCACATGCGCAGTCCGCATGCGGCCCACTTGTGAGCTTTGGGACGGACTCGGAGTCTGTAAGATCCCAGTTTTTACCTTCGCTGTCCCAGCGGCAAGTTGTACTTGTCACCGCCCCAGCGGTGACAAGGGACCACCCCTGTGGCTAGCCTCCCCTGCGGCACGAGCAATCCGCCCCTGCAGATTCGCTGCAGATCACGCCCGATCTGTTTTTGTTCGTTTATCTTGTTTCCATATATAGAAGATCCGATCTTCTATCTTATGGGTTGGCTTTCCTATCTTCTTCCTAACCCTAGAACGTCCTTCCTTATATCTTTCCACCCATCTCCTATATAATCCCACCTTCTTCCCGTTTTTCCGGCCGTTTGCATTCTTGTTCTCCACCCTTGAGAGCTACAGCCGTCATCTAGCTTCATGTGTTCTTGTTGAACGTGTAAGCTCTTCCTCCCTTATTCTTCATCACATTCATGTATTGTTGCACCTTGCTTCCCTTCTGTTTCGTTTCTCCCTTCGTTTCCTCTTTTCTTCTTCTCCAAGAAACAAGTTTGATTCTTGATTCTTGTGGAGCATTCCATTGTTGATCATTTGATGTTCACAGGCTCCCTTGATTGAGTTGTGAAGTGTAAGAGTGTTGGAAGATCAAGCTTTGGCCTTGTTGTGGTTCTGTTGTCGTCGAGAAGCCGACAGTGCTTTTGCACCGAAATCCGGCTCCGCGCCTGCACAACCCCGCCCCTACGCCTTGCTCTTCTGTCCGTGTGGTTTCTTCTACAATAACTCTTGTTCTTGTGATTTACTTCCCTCCTTGATTTCCTTGTTCCTTTTCTGGTTCCTTGATGTTGTTTCGGTTCCTTATTCGTGATGCCTTGTTGAGCAGGCTTCCCTTTGCTCATTTCCTGATGACATCTGAGTGTTTGTTGAGCGTTTGGTTTACCTTCGAGTGAGGTAAGTCTCTTGGACTTACTTAGCTTCATTCCGCGTATTGGTTTGATTGTGTTGGCTTGTTTGTGTTGTTACAATTGCTATAGTTGATAACCGGAATAGGATTGACCTTGCTATACCGTAATTGTTGCAAGTGTATAATAACAGGGCAGTTACCGCTTGTCCAGTTCAGAATGGGGAAACTGGGAGGTGATCTCGTGACCGGTCTAGCAGGTGACAGAAGCATGCATACTTTCTATTCCTATTGGTGAAAGGGGACGGAGGCGAGATCGTAGCGACTCTTGTGTAACAAAAATAAGTTGCATTAGTAATTGGATAACTTGATAAAAGATAATAACCGGTTGAGTGTGAGCATGGTATGTGTTTACTTTACCTTATGTGTGTTTGTGCCTTTATTGTCATTTTGATATCTAAAATGTTAGCTAACGGTTTATACCGACGTTGTAGATGCCTTGCAGGATATAGGTGTTGCTGAGTGATTTGGACGGTGTGGTCAGCCAGGGTTCCCGTACATTATAGGACGGGATCGGGTTTAAATTTCAGTAGTTGTTTCCCTTTTGTTTTGAACTCGGTAGTGAGTCTTTTACGCTTTTCTTTGTTTAAACATTTGGTTTTACATTGAGTTTTGGTTTTCATTTGTTTGTGTCTTGTTGTAAGATTCGTTGTGTCGTTGCTACTCTGGGGGTCGGGATCCATTGTGAGGTCCTAGCCTATAACGTTTCGATTTTCCAAAACTTGGGGTGTTACAATATGGTATCAGAGCTCTAGATTGGCAATAATGGCACTCGAAATCTTCTAAAGGTCGGATAGATAAATATACAGAACCCGCAAGGGGTCTACGTTTTCTAAGCAGGGTTTTTGTTTTTAAACTTGTCGGTCTGAGATAGATGTACGGGCAACCACCACTACCTCCGCGGATCTCAGCAGTTAGTGTTTCTTTGTGTTGACCTTTATATGCTTTTTCTGAATTTCTACTTTAGTTGTAGCGTGGCCTTATATATATATATTATTATATATTTATCCTTATAGCAGATGGCGCGTACTAGAGCTACATCTACAAGGGGCGAGGAAGTGGTCGACCACCACTTCCACCTGCCGTCCGTGGACGAGGACGTGTAGCTAGAGGTTGGGGTCAAGCTCCAGTTCTTGATCCGCCTATCACTGAGGCGTTTGCTGATGAAGTTGCCGAGAGCGTTGTGAATCTAGATATGATGGCATAGGTGATAGTATAGACGATGAAACATGAATGTACGTATGAATGATAGGATATGATGACGGTTATGGAGGAAATCATACGTTGATAGTTGCATGTCAAGAAAGATATATGATATGATGACGATTGTGATAAGCTAGGTGAGAGAATAGTGGTCTTGTTAGTGAAGAGGATTGAAGGAATTAATATATGTATGATAGGTTCTCAATTGCTAGATAGGGTTGAGAGTTGTGTCATCCTAGGTAGGTATTTTTTGTAGATAGTTTATTAAGGAGATTCGAGTAATTAAATAGTTTAGTTTGCTTTTGAGTTAGTGTTTAGTATTTTATCATATGAGACCTTGCATAGATATATGAGCAAATGACGAAAATGATATGGTGTGTTATGATTTCGGAGATGAGTAGTTAAGTAGATGATTGTGGTGTGTGATGTGAATATAATGGTTGACTATAAGGACAAAATAAGGATGTGATGGAATCAGATATCTCGATGATTGATGTTGAGAAATCCGTCTTACAAGTTGGGGCGTGTTGCATGTGAGTATAGTTGGACTTTCTTGTTTTATAGATTTATAAGCTTATGCACTTATGTACATAATATATAGTTATGATTTTAAAGTATTTTATAACTAGTAACCATTACTACAGTCATAGACATGGTGACCTCGATGAGGGAGTGACCTAACATGTATAACCATGCGACGTGGTGGGAAGCCCTTTCATATATAAAACTTGCTTACATGTTTTCGACGGTGCTCTAGTAGAGATCGAGCCGAGAAAAGAAGATGGATCTATAAATGGGATATGTGATTAAAGATCTTCGTAACCAGTAGTACGCCGGAGGGGCACATGTGGACTTGAGAGAGTGTTGTGTTGCCGAGAGTTGAGAGATGATACATTCATTATATTGCATTGCATTATCTATAGATCATCATAATCTTCATCATCATAAGCATTCTCATCGATTTCAAGTACTATAGTATTTATTCTGATATTTGACTACCTCTATATGGTTAACGTGTTTACAGGTTCACTTTTAGTGTACGTATTATTTCTTATTGTTTATTATACTTAGACTATATATTAGCGTTTTTAGCAGTTATGCCATAGTATGCTACTTTTAGGAAGTTATATAGTTTAACTTGATGAGTCACGTCCTATACTTTCTTTGTTTGGTTTAGGTTTAACTGTGTGATTTATGTGAGGTAAATTGGACCGTATACTACTAGTATTATTGTCTTGACGTTTCTCATAAGATGCGTACAAGTTTGATCTGATTCTTGAGCTTTGGCTTGACTTTGGGACGTTATTTAATGGTTGTATATGTTGTTGAATTTTAGGATAACTTCAGATGATAGGCATGTCTCGGAGAAACTTCTCGGAGTTGGTGATCAATTGGACCCACGTGTGCCTTAGGATTTGGGAAGGGGGTTGTACTCTTGGTCTAGGAATTAAGGGTCCGTTTGGTGAACATGGTAGATTATTTGAAAGATTAAAAATTCACAATAATCCCCAATAATCTCGATAATCCATGTTGAAGTGGATGAAAAAAATGGGCAGAATAATCTCCCAAAATAATCTCTGGAGGTTATAATCTCAATAATCTCGATAATCCCTGGCTCACGGAACGCGCCCTAAGTCTGTAAGGTTGTACCGGTCTTTCTCTTATTTGTTTACATGGTTTACAAGTGCATGTTATTACAATTATTTACAAATTAAAAGTTGATTGTATTTTATTGTTTTATGCTTTATTGTATTGGTCGTGCTCTTGTTGAAAGATCCGGGCGTTACATCTTAAACAAAGCCCATTTTGTTGTTAAAGCTTACTAATGAACCCACTTTGTGGTTCATATCCTACCGAAACTCCAATTTTCCAATCCGAGCGTTACATCTTAAACAAAGGTGTAGTGTTAGCTACAACTAAAAGGCCTAATTTATGCTCAATTATATTATATGAACTCACTCACTTATTTTACTCAAAAATCTATCCGATTTAAATTGTAAAATACACTAGAGGAATATACTTTTGTCAAAAGTAAATCTTAAAAAAATTAAAATTTTTAATTAAATTACTATTTTTAAAAAATCCATCAAAATATTAAACCCAAAACTATTCTATCACAAGCTTGATGGCACAACTTATATTTGATTTTAACATGTTGGCATCATTCATGTCTAAAAGAAATTTGATCAATTCAATCAACCAATCTTACAGACAACAGTGATGCTTACTTTCATCCTTGTAACTTACGTATAGTTTTCTATTACCTATCCTCAAACTTCAACATTTTTGTATAACTTCACCTCAGTTAGGTGTACTTCCATGCTGATGAAAACCTATAGAACCATCTAAAACCTTTTAAATGAGAATATGGAATATTAAAGGATATCTCAATTTGACACAAATACCTATTAATATCTCAACTTAAGCCATTGCTTCGAGCCGTATCATCAAAGGATATGGCAGCTACTAGATTTCTTCTAATTTTTGCTCTATCCATTGCCTTCGCGTTGTTCACGGGAAACGCCGGTGATCCCAACATGCTCCAAGACTTTTGTGTCGGCACTAAAGATCCCGACAATATTTGTAAGTAGCTAAATTAACTTAATTCGATGTGATTCATCAATCATATGTTAATATACTTTTTTTATAGTGTTTGTTAAGTTCATTAGTTGTTAGAGTTTTCATACCCTTGGGGTTTATTACCTTATGAAATGTTAGAAAAAATAAAGAAAGAATTAAGTTAAATAGGCTATTTTTTTATAAACTTTTGTTTTGTATATCTCTTTCATTTTACCTTACATAATTTTTTCTACGTGAAAGAATTGGGTAAATAGGGATATATTTAGTAAATGAGTTTATGTTATGGGTATTTTTAATAGAGTAAAGTGAAAAAAGTTAGTCATTTTATCCAAAAATAAATAAATTTTTGATAAGAATGTACAATAAAAAAAAAAGTTCAATAGCATTAGTTATGGATGTTCCATCAAAAGTGATTCTAATGTAAATTACTTTATGTTCTCTAACTTATTCTTTTTTGTCTTACAGTGTTTGTGAATGGATATTTTTGCAAAAACCCTATGGAAGTCACGTCCGACGACTTTCTCTTTAAGAATATAGATGTATCAGTAAGCTTTAACAACAAAATGGGTTGTAATGGAACCCTAGTGACGGCAGAAATCTTCCAGGGGCTAAACACTATGGGGATTGCAGTTGGTCGAGCTGAATATGCTCCCAAAGGGCTTTTGACATTGCATTTTCACCCACGAGCTTCCGAGGTCCTAACCGTTATTAAAGGAACTTTCTATGTTGGGTTTGTGGACGGGAAAAACAAGCTCTTCTCGAA
Organism: Fagopyrum esculentum; assembly: GCA_033239045.1. NCBI lineage: Eukaryota > Viridiplantae > Streptophyta > Magnoliopsida > Caryophyllales > Polygonaceae > Fagopyrum > Fagopyrum esculentum. Next base: position 127,021,615 of record BSUD01000006.1, on the reverse strand, counting down.
GATTCTAAATCCGGGAGACGTTTTTGTCTTCCCTCAGGGGCTTGTCCATTTCAGTCACAATATCGCGGACACGCATGGTGTTGCAATATTAGCATACAACCATCAACGTCCAGACTTCTACCCCCTTGCACCGATGCTTTTTAAATCTGATCCGCCTATCTCCGTTGATCTTCTTTCTAAAGCCTTCCAGCTCGATGTGAAGATCATTGAGGGTATCCAATCCGAGTTTCGTAAGTGATCGATTGGTATACAAAATAATGCCGTGTTTGGTTGCAATAAAACTATATTATATTTTTTTAGTGGAAATCGAGTTTTGATGGATCAAAACTCGATTCGGGCATTACATCTATTGGTTTTGTTATTCGAAATCTTAATGGCAAAGTTATCAGTTTGGACGCTGGGAAAAAAACTTTAACTCGGTAATAAAAGTAGAATTTTTTGCTCTAAAATGTGGACTAAAAGAACCGATAAAGCTAAATATCTAAAAAATCGAAATTGAGGGTGATAACCTATGTGTTATCAAGACACTTCAAGCACTTTGGTGATGTACCTAGGAGATCAAAATGATCGTATCCGACTCCAAACTGGATCTTCGCTTCTTTGAGGAAGTCCAGGTCAGGCATGTGTTCAGAGAAATTAACTATGTTGGTGACCGATTGACCCATTTGGGAATTTCGAACCCCAACACACCATTTTCTGACGATCCCGAACTTCGTGTTCTCATCCGCAAGGATGCTTTAGGATGAACTACCTCTAAAAGATTGTCATTCCTAACCGCTTTCCGTTTTCAAAATATATATCACACATATTTAACTAATATTTACAATTAAAATTTTCTAATCATAATAGGTGTATTGTATCGGCTGACTCAACATTGAAAGTTATTATATATATATATATATATATATATATATATATATATATATATATATATATATATATATATATAGAGGCTAGTTCCGGTGAGGAGTAAGCTTATGGATAGGAATTAGGAGCTATGTGAGCCATTGGATCAGATTTAAATCAATGGCTCACAAACACTCATCATTAATGGCATATTGTAATTACATAAATCTGAAAAAAAAAAGATTACAACTGCTGAACGAACGACCGACTCAAACATTCTCACATTCTTCATCCAACAAGATCTATATTTGTCCGATTTTCAACCAAATCAAAGACGGATTATATAAAAATGATGAAATCAAAGAGAATACAAGACGATTCAGGTATTGTCTCTTCGAAATTTCTATTTTCAAGGTTTAGGTTTTTCATTCTTATAGTTTAGGTTTCATTGATGTTTATTTTTGAAATCAAATTTGTTGAATCATTTTTTGGTTTGATAGGTTTGATTGAGATCATACATGTATATACATATGTTGAGTTGGTCTAATACTTCCAATTGAAACAATGTGTAAGCTTTTTTTAGTGTGCACGCCAATTGTTCGACAAAATGTCAAATAGGAAAATAGTCTATAATATTTACATGAACAATGACATAAAAATTATGAACACCGAAGAATAAAAACATGAACAATGACGCATAAAAGTATGAACACCAATGAATAAAAAGTATGAACTTACACTAGTATTTTTTTTACATTGTTTTACAGATTCAGTGATGTTGGGTACGCAATCATCACCAATCATTGTGTCGGGATTGAGGGCGAATGCTCCATGTAATGAAGGTGGAACTATTATACAATTAACTCCAAATAACTCTACCAACTGGGTTCCAATTTGTGATGATACATTGAAGCCACATGTTGGTCTACAATTTTTAAGTGTGGAGGAAGCTGAGGACTTCTATAGGAGGTATGCCTTTATTTGTGGATTTGAGATTCGTGTTTCATGTAATCACAAATCCAACAATATTGTGTTGAGGAAGTATTTTGTATGCACAAGGGAAGGTAAAAAAAATGGCAAACATAGTACGGGCAAAATGAAGACAACTTCCAATCGATGTGGTTGTAACGCAGGAGTTGCGTTTAGGATTATGGAGGGTGGAAAGTATATTGTGAAGTGGGTTCATGAAGCTCATAATCATGCAATGTTGGCTCCTACAATGAAACAATTTGCCAAATCTAATAGAAAAATGGACATTGATCTTAAGAATTTTGTTCTCAATTGTGGAAGAGCAAAGATTGGGCCAACAAGAAGTCATAAGGTTTTCAAAGAGTTTGTTGGGGGTTATCAAAACATAGGTGCAACGGCTACAGAGTTCAAAAATTTTAGGAGAGATCTTTTGGCTTATCTTAGTGGATGTGATGCCCAATTGATGATAGACATATTGTTCAAGAAGCAAGAGGTCAGTAGTGCATTTTACTTTAGGTATGATGTTGATGAGTATGATCAGCTGACAAGAATATTCTAGGCTGACCCAATTTCGATGAAAAACTATGCTATATATGGAGATGTTGTTTCGTTTGACTCCACCTACCGAACAAACAAGTATGTATAAATATGAACAATAGCCTTAGTTTTTATGAACATCTTATTTGTAGGAAATGAACGGTTGTTATTATAATGTGTGTTGTTTGCATTTTTTAGATATGACATGGTTTTTTCCCCTTTCACTGGTTTGGACAACCATAAAAAATGTGTGACATTTGGGGGTGCTCTTTTACTGAAGGAGGATGTAAGCTCATATGAATGGCTTTTTGAGAGCTTTAAGGAAGCTATGGGGCATGCACCTAGGGTGTTGGTGACTGATCAAGATCCTGCAATGAAAATAGCAGATAGACGTGTTTTTCCGTCCACTCGTCATCGGTATTGCATGTGGCACATTATGCAAAATGTGTCGAAGAAAGTCGGCCCAGATCTTCATTCACCTGATTTTTGGTCAAAATTAAGTAGTGTTGTGTGGAGTGAGAGAATTGAATGTGAAGAATTTGAAGAAAAGTGGGTTGCATTGGGTTCTGAGTTTAACTTGAGTGAGAAGCCGTGGTTTACTCAATTGTATGGCATTCGCAACTCATGGATTCCTGCTTACTTTCGGGATATACTGCTTGGTGGATTGGTAAGAACTACATCTATTTATGAGTCTGAAAATAGTTTCTTTCAGAAGTATACAGATCACTACTTTAGTCTCGTTGAGTTGATTACACATTATGATAGTGCCATGGATACTCAGCGTTATGAACAGAACAAGTTGAATTTTGAGTCAAACACAAAAGTTCCTGATTTTAGGAGTGATTTGGAGTTGGAAAGAAGTTGTGCCCGGTTATTCACACTGACTGCTTTTTACATGATGCAAGATGAGATGGTTTATGGGTGGAATGATTGTCGAGTTATTTTGTTTGATGATAGTGGTATTGTGAATTTGTTCAACATTAAGGATGAGAAGGGTAGAGTTTTTGTTGTTGAAGTTGGTACTTCTAATGACCAAATTGTGTGTAGTTGCAACAAGTTTCAGAAGAAAGGAATTCCATGCATCCATATATTCCTTGCATTGAAGGATATGAAGTTCAAAACATTGCCTAAATGTTTGATTCTTTCTCGGTGGACAAAAGATGCAAGTTTGTCTCCTTTGTTCTCAATTGATGGATCGGTTATTGAGCAGTGTGTTGTGATGGAAGAAAGGAGAGCAATAGTGAAAGATGTATGGTCTGACATATATAGTTGTATGGCACTTGTCGAAAACGACAATGAACGTTTGAAGCAATTCTCCAACATAATTAAAGAGTATAAGAATTCGGTGGTGAAATCAGCTGGTTATACAACACCTTCTAAAAGAGATTTCTTTGAGGCATTTGCAACAACAACTGAACCTACTACTGTCACTGTATTGCCACCTAAACAAGCAAAGAACAAAGGGAGCCGGAGACGCTACATGGATGGACATGAAATACATTCGAAAGAATCTCAGAAGGGTGAAAGAAAGTGTAAAAAGTGTGGCAAGAGTGGATATGACAGCAGAAATTGTGAAAAGTTTAACAAGTACGAATGATACACCATGTAAAATAAATATGAACAAACTTATTTTTGAGACTTATTATATACTTTTCTTATGTTTTTTTAAGTTTGTTATTTTGTTTTGAATATGTTTTGTACAATGAGATTGTATTAGAAAGAGCATCGTTTAAGTACGAACACCAATGTCTTGCCTATAAAAGTATGAACACTGATTGATAAAAACATGAACAATGGAGCATACAATTATGAACAATGATGCATAAAAGTATGAACACCGATTAATAAAAACATGTTTTAATTTACAGTTTCAAACCATAGTTTCCGTTTTAACAATTTTATCCTCTATTGTGTGTTTGTTGAAAATAACCTGATGTTTAGTTTACAAGAACCATAGTTTTGAACCATAGTATGAACAATCATATGACTGTATAAAAGTAAGAACACCGATTGATAAAAACATGAACAATGAAGCATAAAGTTGTGAACAATGACGTATAAATTTATGAACACCGATTATAAAAACATGTTTAATTTACAGTTTCAAACCATGGTTTCATTTTGAACAATTTTATCCTCTATTGTGTGTTTGTTGAAAATAGCATGATGTTTAGTTTACAAGAACCATAGTTTTGAACCATAGTATGAACAATCAGCTGACTGTATAAAAGTAAGAACACCGATTGATAAAAACATGAACAATGAAGCATAAAGTTGTGAACAATGACGTATAAAAGTATGAACACCGATTATAAAAACATGTTTAATTTACAGTTTCGAACCATAGTTTCCATTTAAATAATTTTACCCTATGTTGTGTATTTGTTGAAAATATCTCAATGTTTAATTTACAAGAATCATAGTTTCGAACAATAGTATGAATAATCAGCTAACTATATAAAAGTATGAACATTGGTTAATAAAAACATGAACAATGGAGCATAAAAGTATGAACACCGATTAATAAAAACATGTTTAATCTACAGTTTTGAACCATAATTTCCGTTTTGACAATTTACCTTATGTTGTGTATTTGTTGAAAATATCCCAATATTTAATTTACAGAAATCATAGTTTCGAACCATAGTATGAACAATCAACTGACTATATAAAAGTATGAACACCGATTAATAAAAACATGAACAATTGAGAATAAAAGTATGAACAATGACGTATAAAAGTATGAACACCAATTAATAAAATCATGAAAATTCATATCTCAGTCCATACATGCATTCTCTAATTGTACTTTTGAAGTGACGATCATATTAGGGCTACTCACGGGATCAATCTCTTATAATTTGAATACCAAAATAAGTAAATATGAACAAAGAGACATCTATGTAATAAAAACGTTTGGTTAACTCTCTTTGAATACGATGAACATCATCTTTCAAAAAAATGAACATCGGTTAATAAAAACATGAACAATGACGCATACAAGTATGAACACCAATAATTTTTCTATAATTTCTGCACATACATAACGTTGATGTATAATAATATAAACATTATGTAGTACCTAAAAAATGATGATAAAATATAGTAGCATCGAAGCAGTAAATTTTAAATTGTACCTAAAAAACTCAACATTCAAATTACTGATGTAAACACAATTTCATGTTACAAACCACATCTTTCAAAAAAACCTTTGTACTATCGAAGCAGTCGACAAGGTAATATGACAAGAATGGTCGGAGCCCTTGTATATCTAGTTGCAGCAAGCTTCCAAAACCAAGCTCTTGAATGCTTTTTTCTGATTCTCATTCAATGTTTTTAGAGAATTCACAAATCCTTTCGGGTTTGTCCTTGTTAAAATCTTCTTGAAGTTCTTCTTAACATCCTTGTATGGTCTTTTCTTCTTTTTCTGAAGATCATCATCAGAGCTGGCTTGTTTATTATCAAGATCTAGCTCCTCTTCAGTTGAAGAGCCCACATTAGCCTCATATTCAGAAAAATCTTCATCAGATTCAGAATCTTGTATGCATTTTTGTTTCTTCCCTCTTGTTTGTAGGAAAGATGCAAGTGTATCTGAAAAATAAAATAAAAAAGACAATGTAAATAAAGGAGCAATCAATCAAGTAGATCTAGACAAATCTAGCTAGGATTATGATGATTAAGAACATTGATCACAAATCATGAAACTAAAGGAGCAAGCAATCAACTAGATGAAGTTCTAGAACATTGATCACAAATCATGAAAAATAATATAAACTATTTATGTCTCTATGCTTCCCGGTTCCTTTTCTCCTGCATGACAAGCTTTTGTTTGATTCTACTTTCAACTTTGAAAGCCAATTTTTTGAGATTTTCTTCATTTTTTTTATTTCATATTTTGAATGCTAAAGAAATCTTAGAAATGAATACAAAATGGCACATAAAGCATAGGTGTTTGATTGAGAAAGGAAAAGAAGGGAAGGGTTTTCATTTTGTGGCTAGTGTTTGAACAGTCCTTCCAATCGGATGTCATGCTTTTTGTCCCTTAGCCGATTAACGATCATAGATAGTAACCAACAAGCTTACGGTCAAATCTTGTCCATCATCTTAACACTAACGCAATTACATACAAAGAATATAGACAAGTTCACGCCCACCATCTAAAATGCCAAGTATTAGCCGCTTTTTGACTTTTTTGATGGGCCTAACCTAAGGTTGCATCTCCATAGCAAAACGTTACTATTCATCTATACCACTCAAATCTCTGTTCCATCATCGACTTTGACATTGATTATTCCAAAAAATGTTTCAAATATCCTCTATACATTTCGTATATAAGACAACAAAGTTATGCTATGGTCCGTAAATGCGTAGACTATTGTAAAAGACAAGGAAGTGAAGGAGAAGAACTATGCGTATGAAGATAGACCAACTCAAATTTAAAGAGTTAAAATCTAAAATTAATTGTACAAATTGAGAAAAAAAAACATACCTGAATCGTTGTTTCTCTTTGATTTAACCATTGTGCAATGATATTGGTGGAAATTTTGTATGAATCTTGTTAAGAGCCGGAGAAGAGAAATTCGACTGAACTGCGAGAGAGGAGAAGAAGAGACGGCTGCGACTGCGAGGGAGGAGAAGAAGAGGCGAAGAAGTTGAACGGAGAAGAGAAATTCGACTGAACTGCGAGAGAGGAGAAGAAGAGACGGCTGCGACTGCGAGAGAGGAGAAGAAGAGGCGAAGAAGTTGAACGGCTGTGACTGCGAGTGCGAGAGAGGCAAAACCTAATTTTTACTTGTTGCAAACTTTTAGCTCTATTTACCAAAATGCCATTAATGACGAGTAAATGTGAGCCGTTGATTTAAATCCATCCAATGGCCCACAGGGCTCCTAATTCCTATCCATAAGCTTACTCCTCACCGGAACTTAAATCTATATATATATATATATATATATATATATATATATATATATATATATATATATATATAATAACCAATTTTACGGAGATGAATAAGAACCTATAAAAGATATTGGATTATAATAGATTAATGTTTAACATAAAAATCTTAGAATTTACTAATTCTTTTAGTAATTTTCATACTATGAGGATATTATACTCTTTTATGTATGATAATAAATTAGACATTCGCCTCCCAAAATAGGAGTGATGTTATTGGGACGGACATCCCGCTAACAAGGCGGAGTCCGCCCCCGAGCCAAGCTTGGCGCAAGCGTAGTCCGCTTCCGTGCCAAGCCAGGCGTAGGAGGACTATGTCTGTGCTCCGGGTGCATTGCAAATCCGCTTCAATGGGGCGCATTGCAAATGCGCCCGCGCGTAGTCTACCATGTTTCTCCTCCCTTCTTCACTCCCAAGGTTGTTCATTGTAGTCCAGCGGCCAGTAAATTTGCCTTTATAATAAAAAAAATTTTCATTGCCATGAATTGAACTCAGGTGTCCACATTAAATGGTTGATATACTTACTTCTGGACTACACCAACATTAGTAACAGATAACGTCGTTGATTTATTGTTATAATAAAATGGGGTGCATGCGCAGTCCGCATGCGGCCCACCTGTGAGCTTTGGGACGGACTCGGAGTCTGTAAGATCCCAGCTTTTACCTTCACTGTCTCAGCAGTTAGTGTTTCTTAGTGTTGACCTTTATATGCTTTTTTTGAATTTCTGCTTTAGTTGTAGCGTGGTCTTATATATATATATTATTATATATTTATCCTTATAGTAGATGACGCGTACTAGAGCTACATCTACTACGGGGCGAGGAAGTGGTCGACCACCACTTCCACCTGCCGTCCGTGGACGAGGACGTGTAGCTAGAGGTTGGGGTCAAGCCCCAGTTCTTGATCCGCCTATCGCTGAGGCATTTGCTGATGAAGTTGCCGAGAGCGTTGTTTCTGAGGTTGGGAACGGGATGTAATAACCGGAATTTTGAAACATCGTTAAACCTGAATTTAACCGATTTTCGAAACGTCAATCTTAAATAAATAAGTACATAAACTAAAAGTAAAATAAAACGAGTGTTATTTCTATCATTTTATGTGACATTAATTCACATAAAATGACGAAACCTTGTAACCGGGAATAAATTACGCACCTTAAAATAAAAGTAATAATAATAAGATAATACGGAATTTAATTCCGTATTATATAACTTCCCGTACCTAACCAGAAACCGGACGAGTAACGAGTTCCCATTCTCGTTCTAATGGGAGAGCAGGCCGGTTGGCCCACTAGCAAGCCCAAATACCCATCAGCAAGCCCACTTCTTAATCTACCCTAATCCCCTCTTAACCCTTAACCTAATCTAAGTGACGCTAATCTTATCTTACCCTTCGAGTACCGCTTCCTGCTGCCCATCTCCCTTCCCTCTCGCGGCACGAACGTACGAACAGCAGCCACCAGCACGCCTGATCGAGTCGCCACCGAGCCCCGCGCCGCCTTCCGCCGACCGCCGCAGTAGGTCCGGTAAGTCCACTGCATCCCTTCTCCTCCTTCCGTTCCTTGTCTGTTCCGAAACTCACCTTCCGCCTCATCAGAAGACGACGCCGCCTTCCCTCGTTCGCCGGCTACCGCGACTGTTGAGCCTCGTCGCTGACCGCCGTGCTACCGCCGAACCCAGTCGTCCTGCAGCAACCGCCACCGAGCCGTTGACTCCGGTAAGTCGTCCTCTCTCCCTCGCTGTTACTTCCTCCTCCGCCCTCTGTTGATCGAGACTCACCCACAGCGTTTCGGCTTCCCGCAGCAGTAACAAACCGACCACCAGTGAGGCCGCCGGGAACGCTAGCATACCGCCCCGCCGGACTGCAACGCCGGTAAGAAGTCTTCTCCGGTGCTTCTTCCTTTCGGCCTTCTTGCGAGTTTTTTTGTGAGACCGTATAGGTGTATAGACAGTAGATAGGTGCTGAAGTGTGAGTCCTTTACCTGCAGTATGTATATATATAGATTGACATGTATAAAGGGACATAAATGTGTATATATACAAGTACTACATTAAAATGTTGAGAAAAACGTGAGTGGAAGATGTGAGTTATTTGTGAATAGGTTGAAATTGAATATATATATATATATATATATATATATATATATATATATACATAGGATACATATAAGAACATATATATATATATTCATTTACGGAAGTGTGCT
>BSUD01000006.1:126961596-127011921 GCA_033239045.1 Fagopyrum esculentum | reverse complement strand
ATATATATATATTCATTTACGGAAGTGTGCTTATATCCGTACGAGAAGGCATAATATATATATATATATATATATATATATATATATATATATAGATATAGATACACATGTATAAGACGAGATAGTCACCGGGGAAGGAGAGTGTTGTCCTTTTTAAATTAAATTGAGATTGAACTTATAACTTATAAGAACTATCATAGAGAAACTATTTTGGAGAACAGGTTCAAAAGAAATTAGTAGAATTAAAGAATAAACTTCGGGAATTTACGATACCAAGGGTAAAATGGTCTTTTACCATAAGAGAGCTTTTTCCGTAATTCCTTCGCATGAGGTTGGACATCGAGATGTAATTTTGATATACATGCCTTATTCGAAAGGCGTTTGAGTTACCACGAGTACGGACTGTTTGAGACGTGTTAGAGTGTATCTTGACTCAAGTAAGTCCTTGCGACTTACTTAGCCAGTTTCTGGATATTAGTTGAGTGGTAATGGTTGTGTGTGATATGTACGTGTTTTAATAATAATAACTTGCTAGGACGACCGTTATTAATATTACGTTTAAGGCCCAAGTGTATGTATAACGGGCCGTGACATCATTGCCCAGCTCTGACAGGAGACTGAGAGGTTCTCTATACCCAGACCAGGCAGGTAAAAGGTGAGATGTATCGGATCCATTCCTGATGGTTACACGGGGGCGGAGGCGAGGTTTGGGAATCCCTCGTGTCACAAAATAAGTATCATTAGCGTGAATGAGTAACATAACTTAAGATAATAAAATGGACTTGTTTGAAAGCATGATGGGTGTTTATATTTTTGTGTGTGTGTGCTACTATTATTCTTCTAATATTTAGATAACTAGCTAACGGTTCCTCTCGTTGTGTTTTTAGATTTACCGCAGGTTAGACCAGCAGCTGAGTGATCTGGAAGTAGTGGTCAGCCGGGTCTCCGTACTTCTTAGAGTGGGGGTTGGGGGTTGTGTTTGTCTTTCTTTCTTTCGTTAAGACAGTTGTTCGTCTTTCCCTTGTTTAAGTACTTTAGGCTGCTAGACCGTGTTGCATTCATTACCGTTAAAATACTATTTTATGAGTTTCGGTTTTTCCTTATTTGTGTCTTGTTGCAAGATCCTAGTAAAATTGTTGTCAAACTGAGGTCGGGACCTATTGTGAGGTCCTAACCAGTAACGTCCCGAGTTTTGAGAATTCGGGGTGTTACAACATGGTATCAGAGCTCTAGGTTGGCAACAATGACACTTGAAATCTTCTGAAAGACCGAATAAGTTTTAAGCAGAACCCGAAAGGGGTCTGAGTTTTAAAAAGAGAATTTTGGTTTTCAAATACATGCATAGTCTGGTTGGGAATAGAAAAGTACGGCTGACCACCACTACTACCGCGGATCTCAGTATGCTTAGAATGGACTTTAGGTTTTATTGTAGATGGACTCTTTGGACTTTTAGCTAGTTGTGTTTATAGTTATTATTCCTCGCGTAGATGGCACGTACTAGAGTTACGCTAGCTACTAGTCGAGGTAGAGGTCGTCCACCTCTCCCTCCAGCTGGACCAGGTAGGGGAGATGGGACCCCTATAGTTAGAGGACGCGGCCGTGGAGGTAGACCTCCACTAGCCCGAGGCCGAGGTCGAGCTCCTCGAGAGGATCCACCAGTAGTGATCATGCCAGAGGCTAGAGTGGAGGAGGTAGCTGAGAGTGTAGGTCCTGAGGTCAGAAATGAGACCGTTGCTAGGTCTGGAGCACAGAGAGCACGTTCGACGGAGTCAAGACGTGTTTCCATTGGAGCGACTGAGTACAGAGAGTACCAAGCATACGTTGAGCGTATGGAGGAGGCTACTAGGATAGAGAGACTTACTTAGGTACCACCAGTACCGGCTAGATCTGTCTAGGTGACACAGGGAGTGCCTCAGGTGCCAGTTGTACCTGAGAGGAGAGTTGTGGCTGATAGAGCTCCTACTAGGTCTAGAGCACCGAGGCCGGATGAGTGGTTGAAGGCTTTCAACTCTCAGAAGGTCCCCTCATTTAGTGGAGAGATAGGACTGGAGGTGGAGCACTGGATTGGACAGGTAGAGACTAAATTAGAGGCGATACGTTGCCTAGAGGATCGACAGGTGGACTTGGTGCAGACATGTTTCACTGAGGATGCTCATTCCTGGTGGTGGACCATACGTAGTCGAGTCACCAGTTGGGAGCAGATGAGGAGCATTGTTAGAGACACATACTGCCCTGTCTCGTTGAGGAGAGAGAGGTTTCAGGATTTCATTGAGGCAGGATTTGAGGACATTCCGATTGCTGCTGCCATCAAGAAGTTCTAGAAGGAACTAACACTGCTTGGACCAGCTCCACCTCCTGAGGAGCAGCACATATATCTCTTTTCACGGAGATTGAGAGAGAGAGCACTCGTTCCTATCTGGCAGGATTTCGCTGTGAGACTCTGTCAGACTATCAGGATAGAGTGTTTGCATATGAGAGAGATAGACCAGTGTCGAGGAGAGCTGCTCAGTCAGACAGGCCGGATAAGCGGCAGAGGACAGGTTATGCTAGTGGTAGTTCAGGAGTAGTTATATTTGGACGGGGACAAACTAAGGGGCGACATAGCCATACCGCTACTGGTCAGACTTCAGCTGGTGGCTTACAGTGCCACAACTACAGTGGCTATGGACACATTGTTCGCTCCAAACGGTGTGTGCAAGCTTTAAATTTATAACCCTAGACTTAAGCTTAAAACAAGGATGCGAACCCGCAGTGTACGGGTCAATCGTAGTAAAAGCAAGAAAATTCCAGGGGTCGATCACAGGGACTCGGTGAAACAGAGTCAATACGGTGTGCTAATGTCAATACTAACCACAAGAGCGATTAATACAATCAAAGATGAATAAGAAGTCAATAAAGCAAACATGCAATTCTAGGGATTAAAGCATCAAGTTGTGGTTCCAACTCAAGATCTATAGATAAGCGGACAAAGCTGAGATTTTTGCGTGTGGAAAGTGTTACTAGAGTGGAGTAGATTACCGGGTAAGTCTCACTACACACTAATCCTAAACCGTAACTCCTATTACCGGGTAAGTCTCAAGGAATTAAGATAAAGAACTATAACCTCAAACTAACACACCATCTAAGGGAATAGAATCAACCTTTACCGGGTAAGTCTCAGGCTAACTCACAAAGATGGGATGGAAGCACACTCAAACCCCAATAAAGGACAAACCTTTATTACCTACACTTATGATCGTTGGTACACAAACTAAGGAATTACCGGGTAAGTCTCATCCTAAGCTTGCTTTGAACCAGAAAGGTGTAATAAGGATAGGATTTAGCAAACTCTAACACTTAACTTTCTGTTTTAGGTCGGATAAGTCACCTCGATCAGAAGAATTCCACCCCGGCCGAGATGTTCATCAACCGAACGAGATGCTTAGGGTTAAGGTTAAAGACTCGAACTTTCAGGATCCTACTGGAATCTAAGATTATTCTATCATTGTTTTTCCCACAACCTTCAGCCAATCACCCTAGAATCACACAAGGAAATTAGCCACTCATCATCATCATGAAAGTATTAAATGTATGGGAAGAAGGTGAATATTTGAGCAAAGAAGAATTTAATGGAAAGACTTCAATAACTGAATCAAATATCACAACAAAAGCGTTCCTTGGATAGCAATCCAACAAGACAAGACAACAAGGGAAGGAATTGAAGATAATCTTACAAAACCCTCCAAAAAGCTATAAAAGCTATGGTCTTCAATCTTCCTTCAACCTTCAAAAAGGTTCTTCAAATCTCTCCCAAATTGGAGTATGCTGCTGTTGCTGCGTAATGAATGTAAGCGGGCTGTTTTGCGCTGATAGCCGGTGTTTCCAACTGTAAGCGGATGTCGGAATTGTGGGAAATCCGACCCTTTTTATAGGAAAATAACCCTCCAAAGATAATAAATCTTAGAAAGATATTCTCCCATAAATATAGGTAAAATATATGATTCTGCATATCTTCTTCCTTCCAGGAGCCAAGCCCAAAAATATAAGATCACTTTCCAAGTTTAAAAGATCTCATCCAAGAATAAAATATTCTCGCCGCGTCCTAGGTGTTCGCCTCGGTCGAGTCGGCGTCTCTGGATCGCCTCGGTTGAGATGGATCTCTGGTCAACCGAGGTGATTCAAAACAGAATGTGAAACCTCTCGAATCTGCTCCAAAGTAAATCTTTAATCCATGGCCATGCTCCCTGGATGTAGCTTCCAATTGACTCATGACTCCTTTCGCTCCTTTTTGATGCAAAACATACCATTTTACCTGCAATTACAACAAAACTAGGTGTAGACCTCGATTCTCGCAAAGGTAGATGAAATGGTAGTAAAATCACATAATGCACATACAAACATGCAGATTATGAGAGATAAAACGTCCAAACAAACCCCAAAATATGGACTATAATTCATGCTATCAAAATACCCCATACTTAGCCCTTGCTTGTCCCCAAGCAAGTTCCTCATATAGAAAGACAAGATAGAATGGATTATAAGTCAATAAAATCAATGAAAAATCCTTCAAAAACATTTTATGGTGTGCAACTATCATAGATCACTCTAAGAGAGTACTTCCTGGAATTTAAAAACTCAATATGCTCAAAACATTTTACAAATATAGGAAAGTTGTTCATCTTTGCATAAAATCATAGAATGCATAATAAGTCATAATTATCAAAATTAATCATGCATAATCTAGTTTAAACCACTAAGTCAATCAACAAGCTCAAGGTCTCAAGGGCTTCCCAAAAGAAAAGGTCAAGAAACGTATAGGGTAGGGATGTATGTAAGGTAATGTGGTGCTAGGATCCGGGAAAAGGATGAACTTCACTTTCACTTTGACTTGCAACATCTTCCACCAATAAGCTTTGCTTATTTCACACTTTTTCTCTTTTTACTTTACTTTTTAGGATGCATGGACAGAGGTGCACAATAACCGAAGCCTAGGAAATCAGCAATCATCAATTTCTTGAGATGCATCAAACCCTTGATGCACATACCATGACCCGATAGGAATATCGCTCAATCCGACTTTGGCAAGACACAAACACCCGGCTATGTGAATGGTGCCGAGTTACTCATCTTCATGATTGACTTCCCCAAACCTATTATTGCTTTCTAACACTTTCACTTCCAGCCACTTCTCAACTTTAACTTGCTTTCACCACTTCGCTTGCTTCCAAATTCCCGGATAGGTAAAGGGAGGCAAAATGTATATGAGGGGCTAAGCATGATCAAGAAGAAGAAGAGAGAAGAATGAATTGTCTTGGTCTTTCCAGGAAGAAAGTGAGAGAACTCATAATGTGGTGTCAACCTTCAAATTCAACATAATTTGGATAAAGACAAAGTATTAAACATGCCAATAATTTCAAACAAAGCATTTAGCAATTTAAACATATTATAAAACCTTTCAAACACATAAAGAATTTAAAACCAGTAGGTAAACAAAATCTTCATTGAGATCATATACAGATAAGTAGCACAAAATCGTTTTCGAAAACTTTCTGTTACGCACCTCGGTCGAGGTGTTCTTGGTTCAACCGAGGTGAAATGCCTCATTTGGCCAATACTGACTCGGTCGAGGTCAAAAAAATTTTTTAAAACCATTTTTTTTTCGGTTTCGACGTTTTCTCAATCAAATAACCTGTAAGTATGCATGCAATATCAGATAATCATATAAATGCAGAAGTGAAGCATAAATAAAATATCCGATAAATAAAATACATCAAAGGTAGTCGTATAACATACATCACGTAGTCAAATAAGTACAAATAAATACCCCATACTTGAGACACACTGTCCCAGTGGGTAAAATAAAAAGTCTAAACATGAGAGTACTCACCGGATAAAAGCCGAACTGCATAAAAGAAAATAAAGAAAACCCTGCAGCTCCTCAATAATCCTGATCCGGTGGTGGTGGTGGTGGCACATAGGGATACTGGGTCGGATCGAACGGATAGCCCATAGTCTGCTGGAACTGTAGCTCCATCATCCTACGCTGATAGTGCTGCCCCTCCAACATCTGTTGAGTCCAGCTGTCAAGGTGTCGGTGCTGGGCGGCAAATCTCTCATGCATGTCCACTGTAAGGGCAGCATAAGAATCTATCATCTGATCTGTCAAGTCGTCGATCCGGCGATGAGCCTCTGCATCTCTATGACGGCGTGTCCGACGTCTAGCAGATCTAGCGGGAGGTGCAGCAGGTGCAGGCTCAGTATCCTCCTCATCGTCTAAGTCTATAATCGGTGGCGCGCTCGTCCCAGCAGTATCTGTCCCTGTATCCATCGGGACGCCACCCTCTCTCTCATCCAACGTCTCCTCATCGTCGTCATCTTCCTCCTCCTCAGCAGGTGCGGCTGCTGCCTCTCTGTGATCCTCCATCAGTGGAGCCCATGTTGTCTGCCTGTAATGCGGATCAAAGACTGTGAACTGAGCAGACCAGCGGATCCCCTGTGGTGCAGTCCGCTCCCAAGGCATGGCGACGTATGGAGTGGTCAAACCACGGGGAACCAGAATCCTCCGTGTGATCATCTCCTGTAATCCTAGCGGCTTCGGAGCCGCCACCATCGTGCATACACTGAGGTCCATCCCGTGGTAGGTAGCGATGTAGGTGACCAGACCTCCGCAGCAGATGTCTCCCTTCGCCTTGGCCTTGATCCTGTGCAGGTCCTCTGCCAAGATCAAGCCAAAGTCTGGGAAGCCTCCTGTAACCATGCAGTAGAGGCTGAAGAGCTCGCCCTGTCTGATCTTCTGGGGCGTCTCAGTACGCGCCAGAAGTGTCTCGCTGAAAATCCCGTGGGCAAGTCTGAAGGCCGGATGAAAGATGACCTTCTCCTTGGAATCTCTAGGGCCCCATCTGTCTGCGTGCTCGGTAATATTAGCAATCTGCCCCCAGAACTCCCTAGCTACGGAACGGGAGGGGAAATCAGTGGCGGTGGGCTCAGAGAAACCAAAAACCTCTCTCCAAACCTCTAAGGGAACTATGAAGTTCCGGTTCATCAACCGGTACTTCACAGACTGGTCTGTGGGGAGGTAGGAGAAGGAGCTAACAAACTCTAAGGTCGGCTCCAAGTAAGCTGGGGCTCGGATCTCAGTAAACTGATCCAGCCCGACAGTTGCAATCATCCTCCTAAGGTCAGCGTCTAACCCTAGGCAATCAAAAGCCGACACGTCCAGAAATCGTGGTGCGATAACTGGACGGCTAGCTATCCGCTCATAGTCTACCCGGCATCTCTCGTGGATAACCGGGCGGTAAGGACGGGAAGAAGAAGAGGAAGGGGAGGGTGAGGATCTGTCTCTAAGGGCTAGGCGGCGATATGAACTCATTTTCACTCAACTCTGTCAGACCACCTCGGTCACTGACAAGTCCCAAGAATCACCTCGGTCGAGATGCAGTTCGACCGGACCGAGGCGTAGCAGTTACGATTCCAATTCTCAGAATTTCAGTTCTTTTCCCCCTAAAATCACTACAAATGCTTCCTAAGGGGTACTTAAGCCTTTCCTCAGCAAAATCAGGGGCAACCAAAGCCCAAATCAAAGCAAATGGACGAGTTAGGGTTTCGACTCGTTTTACCTCGTTTCGGTCGAGTCGCTCGATTTCTCTGCAGATCTGTTGTTGCAATCGGTTCCTTTACCCTTTAATCTCAATTTAGAAGCAGAAATCGTCGAAAACGAGCAAGATCTGAGAGGGAGCAAAGTGGAAGTCGCCGCGGTCGAGGTAGGTAAAGTAAAAAGTGAAAAATAAAAATTTTTCCCTATTTATACTGTTCCTGGATCTGCTGTCACCTCGGTCGAGATGGTCTCGACTGGACCGAGGTGGTACGGACCGAGGTGGTTCTGCAGAAACCCTAGTCGCCTCGGTTGCTCAAGAATCAACTCGGTCGAGGTGCTCTGACAGTAACCGAGGTGCTTCTGTCATCTCAGAATCTCGAACTTCTGTCCTTCCAGTTGTGCTCCTCCCTTAGATAATCCCTGTTGTCTGTCCAGAACGCCAAAAACAAAGCAAAGCAAAGCAAAAACAAAAACTATCTAAACTAGACTAGAAAACGGGAAAAGAAAGCAATACCTTGGGTTGCCTCCCAAGAAGCGCTTGGTTTAAGGTCGCTAGCTGGACCATGATGCGTCTCAAACAAGGTAGGAGGTGCCCTCACCCCATACTTCACCTCCATCGTGGGGTGAAGTAAGTAGATCCATCAAACGCTCCAACACGTGTAAGTGCTCATCGGGGAATGAATCGTCTATGGGTGGGTTATCCATCTCGCGGGAGGATTCCGGTAGCCGGCTGAGGTGATCCGCAACTGAGTTTTCGGATCCCTTCTTATCGCGGATCTCTAGGTCAAACTCTTGAAGCAAGAGAATCCATCGAATAAGACGCGGCTTGGCATCCTTCTTAGCCAACAAGTAACGAATGGCTGCATGGTCGGTGTAGACAATGACTTTCGCCCCTACTAGATAGGAACGAAACTTCTCGAAAGCATATACAACCGCCAATAACTCCTTTTCGGTGGTAGCGTAGTTGCGTTGTGCTTCATCTAGCGTTTTGCTAGCATAATAAATGGCGGTGGTCCGTCCATCTTTCTTCTGTCCAAGCACCGCTCCTATGGCTACATCACTAGCGTCACACATGACCTCAAAGGGCAAGGCCCAATCAGGGGGCTGGATAATGGGAGCGGAGATCAACGCTTCCTTAATCCTGTAAAAAGCATCAAGACACTCCTGCAAAAACTCAAAAACGACATCTTTATTCAAGAGGTTAGTTAGAGGTTTAGAAATCTTAGAGAAGTCCTTGATGAATCTCCTGTAGAAACCTGCATGCCCGAGAAAACTCCTCACACCTTTAACAGAACAAGGAGGAGGGAGTTTCTCAATAGTCTCGATCTTAGCTCGATCGACCTCAATACCTCGATTAGAAACGAGGTGTCCTAGCACAATGCCTTCATTAACCATAAAATGACACTTCTCCCAATTTAAAACAAGGTTAGTGTCTTCACATCTTTTAAGCACTAGAGAAAGGTTAGATAGGCAATCATCAAAAGAGGAACCATATACAGAAAAGTCATCCATGAATACCTCCATGATCTCCTCTATGTACTCGGAAAAGATAGCCATCATGCATCGCTGGAAGGTAACGGGTGCATTGCACAATCCAAATAGCATCCTCCGATAGGCAAACGTCCCCCAAGGACAAGTGAAAGTGGTCTTCTTTTGATCATCCGGACGGATAGGAATCTGGAAGAATCCACTATAGCCGTCCAAGTAGCAAAAGTGTGAATGTTGGGCTAACCGTTCGAGCATTTGATCGATGAAGGGAAGCGGAAAATGATCCTTCCGAGTCGCTGTGTTCAGCTTCCTATAATCGATGCAAACTCTCCAGCCCGTAACGGTCCTCGTTGGAATCAACTCGTTGTTCTTATTCGTCACAACGGTCATCCCTCCTTTCTTCGGAACGACATGCACCGGGCTAACCCACTTGCTGTCCGAGATAGAATAAATAATACCTGCATCCAACAACTTAAGAACTTCCTTCTTCACAACCTCTTTCATGATCGGATTTAACCGTCTTTGAGGTTCCCGTGAAGTCTTATGATTATCTTCCATTAGAATTCTATGCATGCAGAAAGAAGGTTTAATGCCAATAAGATCATCTGTGGTGTAACCTATAGCTTTTCGATGCTTTCTCAGGACATGCATTAACTTAGACAATTCAGAATCGGAAAGGGAAGCACTAACAATAACGGGATAAGTAGAATCCGGCCCAAGAAAGATATACCTCAAGTGACTAGGGAGTTGTTTAAGCTCCACAACTGGGGGTGTTTTCTGGAAGGGAT
This sequence comes from Fagopyrum esculentum, assembly GCA_033239045.1. Classification (NCBI taxonomy): domain Eukaryota; kingdom Viridiplantae; phylum Streptophyta; class Magnoliopsida; order Caryophyllales; family Polygonaceae; genus Fagopyrum; species Fagopyrum esculentum. The sequence goes on along the minus strand of BSUD01000006.1, from coordinate 127,002,072 downwards.
CTTTGCTTCCTCTTTCCAGTGGAGTGGTGTCAGAAACTGGACTCGATGCAGTCTCAGTTAGAATCGTCTCGCCATCGATCTCGGTCGAGGCGCAGAGGCGTTGACCGATGTGTTCTTCAGTCGCCTCGCTTGGTCCAGAAAGTGCCTCGGTTGAGGTACTGCTGCTGGAACCGAGACTGGAGATCTTCGTCTCCTGGATTAGCTTTTCAGTTATAGCTTCTGGATCCTCTTCCAGTGCCTTCAAGCTCCGTATATCTGCATCACAAGAAGCATGTATACCTTCCTCCATTAAATTGAAGCTAATAACTCTTTCGAGTGGATCGTTAATAAGGATAGAGCTCACCAATTCTCTCGATTCTTCTTCATCGTAGATGTTGAAGATATCATCAGTTAGCTGCTCCCCTTTCATGGCTGCAAGTAGTGCGAATTCCACCTCATTGCCACCAACGTTGAATTTCAACTTGGCGTTCTTGCAATCCACGTTGCAACCCGAAGTTGCTAGAAATGGCCTCCCGAGAATAATAGGAACAGGATAATCTACGGGAATGTCAAGTACGACAAAATCTATAGGTAGATAGAAGTTACCTAACTTGACCGGAACGTCTTCCAAGATCCCCACGGGATGGGTAATGGAGCGATCCGCCATGTAAAGTCGAATCTTGACCGGCTTGGGCTCTCCAAGACCGATCTTAGTGCATAGCTCCAGCGGGATGATGCTCACGCTGGCCCCTAGATCACAAAGGGCTTCACAAGTGACATCCCTAACTTGAATGGGAATGCAAAATGAGCCGGGATCTCTCAACTTAGGTGGCATCTTTTCCTTCATGATTTTGATAAGCTCCGAAGATTTAGATGTCATCCTAACTTCACTAACATCCTCCAGCTTTCTCTTCCTTGATAGGATTTCCTTTAGGAACTTCCCATAGGCGGGCATACCTAAAATAGCATCAAGGAAAGGAATATTAATATGCAGCTTATTCATCAAGTCAAGAAACTTACCAAAGTGCTTGTCTAGATGTGCTCTGGCTCTGGACTGAGGAAATGGAAGTGGTGGTTTGTATGCAGGAGGTGGAGTATAAGTTTCAGTCGTCCCTCTTGCTTTCTGTTGCTCCGCCTCGGTTGGCATCTCGGTCGAGGTGTTCTTCGACTGGATCTGGACCGAGGTGGTATGCGTCGAGCGAGGTACTGGATCTGCAGTTTTGAGTCCACTCCTCGTCGTTATGGCCATGCACTGGCCCTTAGGGTTAGTTTCCGTCTTCGCTGGAAGCTTCCCTGGATCTCTTGGCGCTTCATTCGCCCCATTAGCAAGTTGTTGTTCGAAGGACTTTTGGGCCCTTGAAAATGAAGTCATAGAATTCTCCATAGCGCTAAGCTTGATCAAGATAGCCTCCAGAACTGCGTCTTTCTTTTCTGGCTGAGACGAACTTGATCCTTGCCCTTGGCTTTTCAATGGAGTAGAAGAAGAAGAAGGGGAAGAGAGGAAAGGGTTAGAGGAATCATTAGAGTTGGAGTTTGAATGATTGTTACCGTGATTTTGGTTGTTCGCTCTCCAGTTGTTGCTATTGGATCCTCTATTATTGTTGTTGTATTTGTTGTTTCGGGGCCGTTGTTGTTGTTACGGTACCCGTTGTTGTTGTTGTTCCTTTGCCCTTGCTCTTCCTTCTTAGTTTGAGCCATCAAGAGCTCCTTCAATTGCTTCACATCCTTTGTCAAAGACGTGAGTTGATTATTGTTGGATTGAGTCTTTTGAAAGTTGACTCTTTTAACTCCACCTTCAGCTCCTTGGTGGGTATATTTTTCCATGTGCAAGGCTTGCTTCTCAATGAAGTCCCAAGCCTCATCTATCGCCATGTCCATGAAGGTACCGGCGGAGAGCAGTTGGAGATTGAATTGGGTGCTTCCGTCCAGCCCTTTGAAGTAGATCTCCAACAACTCGATCTTTGGAATCCCATGATGTGGGCAATCCAAAAGGATATCCTTGAACCGCTCCCAAGATTTGGACAAGCTCTCCTTGTCCTTCATAATGAAAGCATTGATCTTCCCTCTCATTTCGGCGGTCTTTGAGGGGGGAAAGAATTTGGTTAAGAATTCCGTAGTCATCTCCTCCCATGTGCTAATTTTTCCTGGAGGAAGAGATTGATACCAAGTAAGAGCTCTATCTTTTAAAGAAAAGTAAAAAGGTCTTAGCTTGTAGTTGTTATTCTCAATTCTGGAAGGTCGCATGGTTTCCATCAAGATCTCGTAGTTTTGAAGATGTTGATGCGGCGACTCTTTCTCTAGCCCTCCGAATTGGCATTGGCGAATCATGGACAGAACTTGCGGTCGAAGTTTGTAGTCATGATCCGCTGGATCTCCTAGGTTCACCCCTGGACGCCTCAGCTGTTGATTAGGGTCCATCCTTTGACCTAGGGTTTGTGGGATTCCTGCAAGAAGAACATCTCGGACTGGCATCCGAGGTGGAAGTACTTCGACCGGGGCGTCAGGTACTGGAATCTGCCTCGGTCGCTGGTCAACTACTGGATCCTACATCGGTCGAGGATCAACAGGGGGATCTTCCCTCGGTCGAAACAGAATCTGGTTTCGTATGACTGCTATCTCAGCTTCGATTGCTGTAGTCTTGGTGTGATTCTCTACTTTCTCTTGCCTGAGTTCTTCCTTGCTGAGGCGTAGCAGCTCTAGCGCCTCTTTTAATTGGGCCGCAAGATCGCGATCGTCTTGTTGGGCCATCTTCGCTTCTCTTAAGCGTCGCTTGTATGTCTTTTCTGGTTCGGGATTTGTAAGGAACGATTTCCTTCCCAGTGCGGGTTCTTCACATATACCTAAGAAAGAACCTGCAAAAGTCACTCAAGTAGAGTGGTTAGACAAAACGGGGCAAGTGCCCCAAAAGCAAACCGTACCGGCTTGGTCTAGACCAAGTCCCCGGCAACGGCGCCAAAAACTTGTTCGCTCCAAACGGTGTGTGCAAGCTTTAAATTTATAACCCTAGACTTAAGCTTAAAACAAGGATGCGAACCCGCAGTGTACGGGTCAATCGTAGTAAAAGCAAGAAAATTCCAGGGGTCGATCACAGGGACTCGGTGAAACAGAGTCAATACGGTGTGCTAATGTCAATACTAACCACAAGAGCGATTAATACAATCAAAGATGAATAAGAAGTCAATAAAGCAAACATGCAATTCTAGGGATTAAAGCATCAAGTTGTGGTTCCAACTCAAGATCTATAGATAAGCGGACAAAGCTGAGATTTTTGCGTGGGGAAGGTGTTACTAGAGTGGAGTAGATTACCGGGTAAGTCTCACTACACACTAATCCTAAACCGTAACTCCTATTACCGGGTAAGTCTCAAGGAATTAAGATAAAGAACTATAACCTCAAACTAACACACCATCTAAGGGAATAGAATCAACCTTTACCGGGTAAGTCTCAGGCTAACTCACAAAGATGGGATGGAAGCACACTCAAACCCCAATAAAGGACAAACCTTTATTACCTACACTTATGATCGTTGGTACACAAACTAAGGAATTACCGGGTAAGTCTCATCCTAAGCTTGCTTTGAACCAGAAAGGTGTAATAAGGATAGGATTTAGCAAACTCTAACACTTAACTTTCTGTTTTAGGTCGGATAAGTCACCTCGATCAGAAGAATTCCACCCCGGCCGAGATGTTCATCAACCGAACGAGATGTATAGGGTTAAGGTTAAAGACTCGAACTTTCAGGATCCTACTGGAATCTAAGATTATTCTATCATTGTTTTTCCCACAACCTTCAGCCAATCACCCTAGAATCACACAAGGAAATTAGCCACTCATCATCATCATGAAAGTATTAAATGTATGGGAAGAAGGTGAATATTTGAGCAAAGAAGAATTTAATGGAAAGACTTCAATAACTGAATCAAATATCACAACAAAAGCGTTCCTTGGATAGCAATCCAACAAGACATGACAACAAGGGAAGGAATTGAAGATAATCTTACAAAACCCTCCAAAAAGCTATAAAAGCTATGGTCTTCAATCTTCCTTCAACCTTCAAAAAGGTTCTTCAAATCTCTCCCAAATTGGAGTATGCTGCTGTTGCTGCGTAATGAATGTAAGCGGGCTGTTTTGCGCTGATAGCCGGTGTTTCCAACTGTAAGCGGATGTCGGAATTGTGGGAAATCCGACCCTTTTTATAGGAAAATAACCCTCCAAAGATAATAAATTTTAGAAAGATATTCTCCCATAAATATAGGTAAAATATATGATTCTGCATATCTTCTTCCTTCCAGGAGCCAAGCCCAAAAATATAAGATCACTTTCCAAGTTTAAAAGATCTCATCCAAGAATAAAATATTCTCGCCGCGTCCTAGGTGTTCGCCTCGGTCGAGTCGGCGTCTCTGGATCGCCTCGGTCGAGATGGATCTCTGGTCAACCGAGGTGATTCAAAACAGAATGTGAAACCTCTCGAATCTGCTCCAAAGTAAATCTTTAATCCATGGCCATGCTCCCTGGATGTAGCTTCCAATTGACTCATGACTCCTTTCGCTCCTTTTTGATGCAAAACATACCATTTTACCTGCAATTACAACAAAACTAGGTGTAGACCTCGATTCTCGCAAAGGTAGATGAAATGGTAGTAAAATCACATAATGCACATACAAACATGTAGATTATGAGAGATAAAACGTCCAAACAAACCCCAAAATATGGACTATAATTCATGCTATCACACATCCGATCGAACTGCACGAAGCCGGCAGTGACCTGCTTCCAGTGCGGCAAGGTTGGACATAGAGCTGCATTCTGCCGCCAGGGCAAGGCTCCATCTCAGCAGGGTTCTTCTCTTGTAGGCTTATCAGGGAGTGTACAGAGACCGCCACAGTACCGAGCTCCGAGTCAGCAGCAGCAGTACCGAGCTCCTGGTCAGTAGCAGTCTTACAGGGCACCAGGACACACATCATCCCAGAGCTCTATGCAGGGATCAGGTCGGGGCAGAGGACGTGGTAGTGTAGCTAATACTAGAGGAGCTCAGGCACGAGTGTTTGAGTTGAGAGATGCTGATCAGCCAAATGCACCGACTACCACAGGTACGATCCAAATTCATGACTTACCTGTACGAGTTTTATTTGATACGGGTACTACACACTCCTTCATATCTGATGCATGCGTAGATAGATTGTCCTTAGCTATTGTAGACGGAATACCTTTTATGATAGGCTTACCTGATGGGAGTAAGGTAAGAGGGACTAGAGAGATTTATGGATGTCCTGTTCGCATGGGAGATCGAGACTGGCCAGTGAATTTTCTAGTCATGCCCTTAACTCATGAGGATGTTATTCTAGGGATAGATTGGATGAAGAAGCACGGAGCAGTCTTAGACATTGGTAGGAGGGCAGTGACCGTTGCCACTGAGGAGGGCCATAGAGTGATATTCCGAGGTTGGGACCTCGGAAAGTCAGGCACAGTTATCAGTTTAGTGAGAGCAGCGAGACTGATAGGACAGGGTTGCGAAGCCTTCTAGTGTTATGCCATGAAGGAAAGCAAGAGCCTGACTATAGAGGAGATACTTGTTGTATGTGAGTTTGAAGAGGTATTCAGTGACGACCTGCCAGGACTACCCCCACAGAGGAGTGTTGATTTCAGCATTGACTTGGAGCCAGGCACTAGACCGATCTCGAAGGCTCCGTACCCTATGGCACCTATAGAGCTGCTTGAGCTGAAGAAGCAGTTAGAGGAGCTAGAAGAGAAGGGTTTCATACGCCCTAGTGTGTCTCCTTAGGGCGCGCCAGTACTATTTGTGAAGAAGAAGGACGGATCGATGAGGCTTTGCATAGACTACAGAGAGTTGAATAAAGTAACTATCAAGAACATATACCCACTGCCATGCATAGATGATCTGTTGGACCAGTTGCATGGAGCGTCTGTGTTCTCGAGGATAGACTTGAGATCAAGTTACCACCAGTTGAGGGTGAGAGATCAGGACATACCTAAGACGGCATTCCGGATTAGGTATGGTCATTATGAGTTTGTAGTGATGCCATTTGGGCTCACTAATGCACCAGCGGTGTTCATGGAGTTGATGAATGGGATATTCATTAACTTCTTAGACCAGTTTGTAGTGGTCTTCATTGACGACATCCTAGTCTACTCTAGGAGTCGAGAGGAGCATGCCGGACACTTGAGGACAGTATTGCAGATTCTACAGGATAGCCAGTTGTATGCTAAGCTATCCAAGTGTGAGTTTTGGATGTCAAAGATGGCTTTCTTAGGTCACGTGGTGACTGCTGAGGGTATTAAGGTCGATCCGGCGAAGATCGAGTCAGTATCTTCTTGGCAACCTCCTAAGAATGTTAAGGAGGTTCGCAGCTTTCTAGGTTTAGCAGGTTACTACCGCCGGTTTGTTGAAGGGTTCTTTTTGATTGCCCGACCACTTACTTGTCTTCTGAGGAAGACCACTCGGTTTGTCTGGTCTGAGCCGTGTCAGCAGAGTTTTGAGGAGCTGAAGAGGAGATTGACATCCGCTCCGATTTTGGCACAGCCTGAGGGTACGGATGACTTTGTGGTATACAGTAATGCATCCAAGCTGGGCTTGGGGTGTGTTTTGATGCAGAGGGGTAAGGTCATAGCCTATGCGTCTCGACAGTTGAAGACGTATGAGAAGAACTACCCCAATCATGATCTAGAGTTGGCTGCAGTAGTCCACGCTCTTAAGATCTGGCGTCACTATCTCTATGGGGCGACATGTCAGATCTTCACAGACCATAAGAGTTTGAAGTACATATTCACTCAGAGAGAGTTGAATAACCGCCAGAGGCGGTGGTTAGAGTTGATCAAGGACTTCGACCTTGAGATTCTTTACCACCCCGGGAAGGCGAATGTGGTAGCTGATGCTTTGAGCCGGAAGACGCCTAGGGAGAGGGCGATAGCCTGGTTGACAGTACAACCACAGTTGCAAAGAGACTTGGCTTGGTTGGAGATAGAGATTCAGTTTCCCGATACTGATAGTCATTTGGCTACCTTGGAGATACTCCCTGATCTGTTGGATGAGATCCGACAGAAGCATGAGACTTGCCCGACTTTGACCAGGATCCGAGACAGGATGTCTCGAGATGAGGCCCCATAATTCACTATTGGTGTTGATGGATTGATGAGACGTCATGATCACGTTTGTGTGCCGTCAGACGGTGAGTTGAGACAGAGGATACTAGGTGAGGCTCATGCTACCCCATATTCAGTACATCCTGGAGCGAGTAAGATGTACAAGGATGTGAGACGGTCCTTCTGGTGGGGTGGTTTGAAGCCCGATGTGACTCGGTATGTAGCTCAGTGTGCGACCTGCCAGCAGGTCAAGATTGAGCATTGTAGGTCTAGAGGAGAGCTCCACCCACTTCCAGTACCCCAGTGGAAGTGGGAGGATATATCCATGGATTTTGTCACAGGTTTGAGACTCAGCAGAGGAGTTGATGCCATTTGGGTAGTGGTAGACCGCCTGACGAAGACCGCACGTTTCATTCCGATTAAGGAAACGTGGCCGGTGAGTCATCTAGCTGAGGAGTTCACCAGACACATTGTGAGACTCCATGGATTAGTGAGGACTATCGTCTCAAACAGAGATGGACGTTTTACCTCGAGATTTTGGCAGCAGGTACATACTACTTTGGGGACGAGTCTCCACTTTACTACCGCCTACCACCCACAGACAGACGGAAAGTCTGAGAGGACCATTCAGACCTTAGAGGACATGCTTCGGGCGTGTGTACTAGATTGGGGACAGGTATGGCCAGATCATCTCGCACTAGTAGAGTTTTCATATAATAATAGCTGGCACGCGTCTATTGGGATGGCTCCCTATGAGGCTTTGTACGGGCGGAGATGACGTACACCATTATGTTGGGATGAGCCCAGTAGAGTCGATGGAGTAGCTCCAAATCAGGTACAGGATGACATCGCTCGGATTGCCCTAGTCCGAGAGTGGATGTTAGCAGCTCAGATTCGTCAGAAGTCCTACGCCGACAAAAGGCGTCGACCTTTGGAGTTTAGAGTGGGTGCTCAGGTGTGGCTGAGAGTGTCACCTACGAGAGGAGTTCGGCGTTTCGGCGTTAAGGGGAAGTTGAGTCCCCGATATGTCGGACCTTTTGAAATCTTGGAGAGAGTTGGAGAGGTGGCCTTCAGATTAGCACTACCGCCGAGATTAGAGGGTTTTCATCCGGTCTTTCATGTATCTCACTTGAGAGAGTACATCCCGGATCCGAGACACGTCATCAGCCATGAGGATCTGACAGTTGAGCCTGACCATACATTTGTAGAGTACCCAGTAGCTGTCTTGGAGCGCAGTACTAGACGTCTGCGGTCCAAGGATATACCTATGTTGCGGATCCAGTGGTCTAGGAGAGGAGCTGATGAGGCCACTTGGGAGACTGAGGAGAGTATTAGACGTAAATACCCCGAGTTCTTTGCGGGGTTAGAGGTTACTCCTGTTTTGATGAGTTAGTACTCGGATGTTGTGTTGTTTGACCTTTCAGGTTTTTATACTGATTTGAGTGATTACGTTTTATGTGACACATGTCTACTGTTGATGATTGAGTAGTTGCTTGTAGCCAACAAAAATGTCGAGAAAATAAAATATACCAAAGGAAATGCGCGATTAAGAGAATTATTCTAAGTTTCGGGACGAAACTTCTTTTAAGAGGGCACTGATGTAATAACCGGAATTTTGAAACTCCGTTAAACCTGAATTTAACCGATTTCCGAAACGTCAATCTTAAATAAATAAGTACATAAATTAAAAGTAAAATAAAACGAGTGTTATTTCTATCATTTTATGTGACATTAATTCACATAAAATGACGAAACCTTGTAACCGGGAATAATTTACGCACCTTAAAATAAAAATAATAATAATAAGATAATACGGAATTTAATTCCGTATTATATAACTTCCCGTACCTAACTAGAAACCGGACGAGTAACGAGTTCCTATTCTCGTTCTAATGGGAGAGCAAGCCGGTTGGCCCACTAGCAAGCCCAAATACGCATCAGCCAGCCCACTTCTTAATCTACCCTAATCCCCTCTTAACCCTTAACCTAATCTAAGTGACGCTAATCCTATCTTACCCTCCGAGTACCGCTTCCTGCTGCCCATCTCCCTTCCCTCTCGCGGCACGAACGTACGAACAGCAGCCACCAGCACGCCTGATCGAGTCGTCACCGAGCCCTGCGCTGCCTTCCGCCGACCGCCGCAGTAGGTCCGGTAAGTCCACTGCCTCCCTTCTCCTCCTTCCGTTCCTTCTCTGTTCCGAAACTCACCTTCCGCCTCATTAGAAGACGACGCCACCTTCCCTCGTTCTACGGCTACCGCGACTGCTGTGCCTCGTCGCTGACCGCCGTGCTACCGCCGAACCCAGTCGCCGTCCTGCAGCAACCGCCACCGAGCCGTTGGCTCCGGTAAGTCGTCCTCTCTCCCTCGCTGTTACTTCCTCCTCCGCCCTCGGTTGATCGAGACTCACCCACAGCCTTTCGGCTTCCCGCAGCAGTAACAAACCGACCACCAGTGAGGCCGCCCGGAACGCTAGCATACCGCCCCGCCGGACTGCAACGCCGGTAAAAAGTCTTCTCCGGTTCTTCTTCCTTTCGGCCTTCTTGCGAGTTTTTTTTGTGAAACCGTATTGGTGTATAGACAGTAGATAGGTGCTGAAGTGTGAGTCCTTTACCTGTAGTATGTATATATATATATATATATATATATACATAGATTGACATGTATAAAGGGACATAAATGTGTATATATACAAGTACTGCATTAAAATGTTGAGAAAAACGTGAGTAGAAGATGTGAGTTATTTGTGAATAGGTTGAAATTGAATATATATATATATATATATATATATACATAGGATACATATAAGAATATATATATATTCATTTACGGAAGTGTGCTTATATCCGTACGAGAAGGCATAATATATATATGTAGATATAGATACACATGTATAAGACGAGATAGTCACCGGGGAAGTAGAGTGTTGTCCTTTTTAAATTAAATTGAGATTGAACTTATAACTTATAAGAACTATCATAGAGAAACTATTTTGGAAAACAGGTTCAAAAGAAATTAGTAGAATTCAAGAATAAACTTCGGGAATTTACGATACCAAGGGTAAAATGGTCTTTTACCATAAGAGAGCTTTATCCGTAATTCCTTCGCGTGAGGTTGGACATCGAGATGTGATTTTGATATACATGCCTTATTCGACAGGCATTTGAGTTACCACGAGTACGGACCGTTTGAGACATGTTAGAGTGTATCTTGACTCAGGTAAGTCCTTGCGACTTACTTAGCCAGTTTCTGGATATTAGTTGAGTGGTAGTGGTTGTGTGTGATATGTGTGTATTTTAATAATAATAACTTGCTAGGACGACCGTTATTATTATTACGTTTAAGGCCCAAGTGTATGTATAACGGGCCGTGACATCACTGCCCAGCTTTGACAGGAGACTAAGAGGTTCTCTATACCCAGACCAGGCAGGTACAAGGTGAGATGCATCGGATCCATTCCTGATGGTTACATGGGGGCGGAGGCGAGGTTTGGGAATCCCTCGTGTCACAAAATAAGTATCATTAGCGTGAATGAGTAACATAACTTAAGATAATAAAATGGACTTGTTTGAAAGCATGATGGGTGTTTATATTTGTGTGTGTGTGCTACTATTATTCTTCTAATATTTAGATAACTAGCTAACGGTTCCTCTCGTTGTGTTTTTAGATTTACCGCAGGTTAGACCAGCAGCTGAGTGATCCGGAAGTAGTGGTCAGCCGGGTCTCCGTACTTCTTAGAGTGGGGGTTGGGGGTTGTGTTTGTCTTTCTTTCTTTTGTTAAGACAGTTGTTCGTCTTTCCCATGTTTAAGTACTTTAGGCTGCTAGACCGTGTTGCATTCATTACCGTTAAAATACTATTTTATGAGTTTCGGTTTTTCCTTATTTGTGTCTTGTTGCAAGATCCTAGTAAAATTGTTGTCAAACTGAGGTCGGGACCCATTGTGAGGTCCTAACCAGTAACGTCCCGAGTTCTGAGAATTCGGGGTGTTACACGGGACCGCTGCTAGGTTTGGAGTACATAGAGCACAGTTGATTGAGTCCGGCCGAGTGTCCATCGGAGTTTCTGCACATCACGAGTACGTGCAGAGAGTTGAGGAAGCTATCCGGACTTGAGGGCATGCACTAGCACCGCCAGTACTAGAGAGATCAGTTGAGGTTTTGCAGAGAGTTACACAGGTTGTTGCCCCGCCTACTAGAGTTGTTGAGGTTGTTAGAGTGTCGGCTAAAGCAAGAGAACTGAAGCCCGACAGTTGGTTGAAGGCTTTCGACCAGCTGAAGGTTTCCACTTTCATGGGGAAGACTGGATTGGAGGTGGAGCAGTGGCTAGGACCGTTGGATTCTGCTTTAGAGGCTATCAGTTGCCCTGAGAGACGCCGAGTCAACATAGCACAAACGCTGTTGAAGGATCAGGCTCATTCCTGGTTGAGGACCATGTGCAGTAAGGTCACCAACAATGAGCATATGAAGACGGTGATAAGAGATCGCTATTGCCCTGCAGCTATAAGAAGAGATCGTCTTCAGGATTTCCTTAAGGCAGGATTCGAGGATTTGCCTATTGCTGAGATCATCTGCAAGTTTCAGGAAGAGCTATCTTTGTTGGGTCTGTCTGCACCACTTGAGGATCAGAATGTTTACCTGTTCTCTCGGACGTTGAGAGAGTCGACACGCTCTTATCTTGCTGGTTTCTGTTGGGAGTCTTTGACGGACTATCAGGATAGAGCTTCTACTTATGAGAGAGACCGACCTGAGGACTAGACCAGCCAGTACTAGAGATAGAGCTTCTGGGTTTGGGCGTAGTCAGACGCCAGGACATTTTGGTTTTCAGCAGTCGGTACAAAGTTCCGACAAAGGACGGCAGCGCTATAACTGCGGAGGTGTCAGACACAAGAGAGTAGATTGTAAGAAGATTGTTGTGACTTGCTTTTCTTGTGGCAAGAAAGAACACACAGATGCGTTTTGCCGACAAGGCAAGGCACTATCTCAACAGGGATCTTCACCGGCTAGCGTTGAATAGAGATCTTAGTACCAGCAACAGTAACAGAGAGTTCCTGGTTCTACCACTGCTCAGGGTTCCACCCCGGGTCAGGGCAGAGGACAAGGAGGTGGTACTTTTGACAATAGAGGTGCTTCAACTAGAGTATATGAGTTGAGGAGTGCAGTGGAGCCGACCGCTCCAGCGACCACATGTACCATTCATATTAATGGTTTTCCTTTTAGAGTTCTTTTCGATACCGGTGCTACACATTCTCTTATATTTGATGCTTGTGTATATAGATTGGCCTTAGTTACAGCAGAAGGTAGACCCTTCTTTATAGGATTACCCGATAGGGGTAAGATTAGAGGTACACAAGACGTTCGTGATTGCCCTTTTAGATTGGGAGGTCGCGTTTGGTCTTCTTCGTCATGTACTTAGTACATGAAGAAATTATTCTGGGCATGGATTGGATGGATTGACATCGAGCAGTTCTGAACATCGGCAAGAGGACAGTGACGATAACTACGGAGGCAGGCCATGTGGAGATCTTCAGAGGATAGGATCTCGAGAAGATGGTACAATCATCAACACAGCCCGAGCTGCGAGACTTATCGGACAAGGTTGCAAGGCTTTTTGGTGCTATGCCATGAAGGATAGTACGAGTCCAGTGTTGGAGGAGATTTCGGTAGCTTGCGAGTTTACCGACGTTTTTGGAGAGCCATCAGGTTTACCTCCACAAAGGAGTGTAGATTTTGGCATTGATCTAGGGCCCTGTACGAGACCAATCTCAAAGGCTCCGTACTATATGGCGCCTATCGAGATGCTTGAGCTTCATAAGCAGCTCGAGGAGTTAGCTAAGAAAGGCATCATCCGCCCTAGTGTATCCCCTTAGGGCGCACTAGTACTCTTCGTCAGGAAGAAAGACGGGTCACTGAGGTTATGTATCAATTACTGAGAGCTTAACAAGGTGACGATCAAGAATAAGTAGCCATTGCCCCGTATCGACGATCTTTTGGACCAGCTGCATGGAGCTTCAGTGTTTTCGCGGATCGATATGAGATCCGGATATCACCAGCTGAGGGTGATAGAGCAGGACATAGCCAAGACGGCATTTCGGACCACGTATGCCCACTACGAGTTTGTAGTGATGCCATTCGGGTTTACAAATGTGATAGCATGTATTATAGTCTATATTTTGGGATTGGTTTGAACGTTTTATCTTCATAAATCTGCATGTATGGATGTATATTCTTTGATTATATTGTTTTTTTTTCTACCTTTGCGGGAATCGAGGTCTACACCTAGTTTTGTTGTAATTGTAGGGAAAATGGCACGTTTTGAACCGAAATGGAGCTAAGGAAGCTAAGGAGTCATTGGAGCAACATTCTGGAGCATTAAGGATTTATAAGAAGAGTTCAGGAAGCATGGAAATGATTTAGAAGATTGATTTTGGACCAGATTAGAGAGTTTCACTCTCATATGAGACTCACCTCGGTCAGCTACAATACCACCTTGACCGAGGTGATCTTGAGGAGCGTCTGGACCGAGGCGAAGTGATTACCGGACACGAGATCTTTATTTTTGGCTGAGATCTTCTATTTTCGGAAAGTGAATATCACATATTTTTTGCTAGATTTCTGGAAGGAAGTTATCTTTTTGGCTGATATATACTGGAAGATATGGAGATATATTTTAAGAAAATTATCTTTTTAATATATTTTATGTTTTGAAGATAATTCTCCTATATAAAGGGTTGGATTTTCTGCAATTCAGCCATCCTTGGAGCATCTCCGGATCACCCATTCTTTGAACGAAGTTTGAAGGAAGTTTTGAAGGTTGAAATTCAAGGAAGGAAGGAATCAGGTTTGATGTTGGCTTTGAAGGAGTTTTGTAACATTTTCTTAGTTGGTATGGTTTTGTTGTCTTTTCTGATTTGTGAGTGAGGAACGCTGATTGTTGTTTGTTCGATTCATTCAGTTATTGAGACCTTTGTGTTAAGGTTTTCTTGTTCAAATATTGATTCTTTTCTTATGAATTTGATTATTGTTATCATGATGATTGTTGGCTAAGTTCTTTATGCAATTCTAGGGTGATTGGATGAAAGTTGTGGGAAAGACGATGATAGAATGATCTCAACCCCAGTGGACCCTGAAAGCTCAAGTCTTTACCTTAATCGACGAACACCTCGGTCAGTCATTGAACATCTCGGCCGAGATGGAATATAACTGAATGAGGTGAGCCTTTTCCTGAACCTTATCTAAGTTAAGAGTTTCAGTTTGCCAAATCCTATCCTTGTTATACCTTTCCTGGTTCAACGCAAGCCTAAGATGAGACTTACCCGGTGATTCCTTTGTTTGTTTACCCAAGATTATGAATGTAGGTAATAAAGGTTTATCCTTTATTGGGGTTTGAGTGTGCCTTCATCTCATCTTCGTGAGTTAGCCTGAGACTTACTCGGTAAAGGTTGATTCTATCCCCTTGGGTGGTGTGTTGGTTTGAGATTATAGTTCCTTTCCTTAGTACCTTGAGACTTACCCGGTGAAAGGATCTTTGGTTTGGGATAGTGAGTAGTGAGACTTACCCGGTGATCTATTCCCACCTTTGAAACACCTTCCCTTTGCAAACCTCAGCTTTGTCCACATTATCCTTTGAGATCTTGAGTTGGAACCACAACTGGATGCTTTAGTCCCTAGAATCCGCATTTTCTTTATTTGACTTTTATATCATCTTTGATAGCTTTGCTTGTTGCGTATTTGTTAATTGACAACCTGAATTACCAATATTTGTTTCACCATAGTCCTTGTGTTCAACCCTGGAATTCTTGCTTTTATTAAAATCGATCCGTACACTGCGGGTTCGCTTTTGCAATTATTCTTGGTATAAATATTAAAGCTTGCACACACTTTTTGTAGCGAACAAGTTTTTGGCGCCGCTGCCGGGGACTTAGTCAAGACCAAGTTCGGTTTTGGTTGTCTTTCGGGGTTATTGCCCTTGTTGCTATTGAATACTTTACTTGAGTGTTTTCGTAGGATCTTTCCTTAGGTTTATGCGAAGAACTCGTGCTGGAAAGGAAATTGTTCCTTACGATCCCAAACCAGAAAAGACTTACAAGAGAATATTGAAAGAAGCTAAGATGGCCGATCAAGACAATCGCAATCTTGAAGCCGAATTGAATGAGGCATTGGAACAGCTACGCCTCAGTAAGGAAGAACTGCAGCGAGAGAGAGACGAGACTTGCACAAGAACAAAAGGAATTGAAGCTGATATGGCCGCTCTAAGGGCTCAATTTCTACCTCAACCGATCCCAAATCCTCGACCAAGGCAAGACCCAGTCCTAGTTGCCCCGGCCGAGATACACCCACCTCGGATGCCAGTCCGATATGTTCTTTCTACTGGAGTTCCACGAACCCTAGGTCATAGAATGGACCCCAATCAACAAGTCAGGCGTCCAGGAGTCAACCTAGGGGATCCAGCTGAACATGATTATGAACTTCGACCGCAAGTTCTAACCATAATTCGACAATGTCAATTTGGAAGTTTGGAGAGAGAGTCTCCGCATCAGCATTTGCAAAATTATGAGATTTTGATGGAGACTTTGAGACCTTCAAGAGTGGAGAACAACAATTACAAGTTGAGGTCTTTCTACTTCTCTTTGAAAGACAAGGTGCTTGCTTGGTATCAATCTCTTCCAGCTGGAAAAATCAACACTTGTGAAGAGATGACGACGGAGTTTCTAACTAAGTTCTTTCCCCTTCTAAGACCGCTGAATTGAGGGGCAAGATCAATGCTTTTATTATGAAGGACAAGGAAAGCTTGTCTAACTCATGAGAGAGATTCAAAGACCTTTTGTTGGATTGAGTACATCATGAGATTCCAAAGATCGAGTTGCTGGAGATATACTTCAAAGGTTTGGAAGAAGATACTCAATTCAAGCTCCAATTCCTTTCCGCCGGTGGATACCAAGGAAGATTTTAGTAGCTCAAATGGAGCAAGGAGAGTTAGCTTCCAAGACACATTGTAACACCCCGAATCCACGGAATTCGGAGCGCTACGGGTTAGGACCTCACAATGGGTCCCGACCCTTAGCCTGACAACAATTTCACTGGATCTTACAACAAGACACAAATAAAGGCAAAACCGAAATTCATTTTAATGCAATGATATGAACCCTAAAAGAATACAACGAAAGACTTCAGCCGAGATACAACGCTAAAGGCAACCGCCATACACGCGACATACGTAATACCCTAAACAATACATAAAAACAACCCCCAAAACCCATCCTAAAATGTACGGACCCCGGCTGCCCACTCTTCCGGATCTCTCGGCCGCGCCCCTAACCTGCAAGGCAACTACAACAATATCGGTATAAAACCGTTAGCTAGCATTCAAGGCATTAGAATCATGGTATTGACACACACACACACATAAGACATCATAAACACACAACATGTTCCAAAACACACAATCCGGTTTATTATCTTTTTATAATAAGGTCATATCCCGTTCTAATTCAACTTCTTTTGTGACACGAGAATCTTAAAGATCTCGCCCTTGTCCCCTTTCACCATACGGGTTTGTACTTGATGCGGATCAGCATCACCCGATGGGCTGGTCGCAAGGCACCTCCCAGTCATCCCCATTTTGGACTGGACAAGCGGTCACCGCCCGTTATCATACACTTGGGCCAAATATAAACATATAAAGTCGGTGGTCCTATTACCGGTTTAGATGTTATAACATAAGCAATAAATACACACATAAACAATAAACACACACCACCAACCACGCATTGAAACTAATACAGAGAATACGAGCTAAGTAAGTCCGGAGACTTACCTCATCCCAAAGATAATCCCGCTAATAACCGCTATCAACTTCTTGTATGAATGCACTCAACGCCTGGTCAAAACAAGGCACACAATCATCATTTCTCTCATATTCTAGAAGTCCATAGACTTCTAGTCCCAATGATCTCGCAAGATCATAACCATAACCATGCTAGGATAACAAACTCCTAGTCCTCACGATCTCACAAGGTCATAACCATCAAAACACAAACTAGGATACTCTCGTACTAGTCTCCACAATCTCAACAATCCTACAACCTCAACCCCTAAATTCTCACAGGCTCAATATACAACTTAAAGCCATAAACTACCTCATAAGATAACAATACTACCTCAAGGTTAGAATCAACATCAATCCATCAAACAATATCAAATCCTCAAAACTCGCTTAAGGTTCAAAGCCACTACTTGGAATTAACTCTAAGTTATGCTAGATTATCCAACCTAACATGATACTAATACTAAACATAACTAAATCGAAGAAGAGAATACTCACACGAGGTCGAAGACGGAAGACGATCTACTAATGTCGAAAGCGGATTCGTTAGGCCATTATCGGGGTCGTTTTCGAACCTAACACAAAAACTAAACAAGTTTAGCTCATACGCTAAACTTGAACGGAATATATAATATAAAGAAAATCTAAGGAAACCCGTTTTCAAAAGCTATCGTTAAAACTCGTTAAACCCTTCCGGGCGAAAATATGAAATTAAACCACTTGGTCGTAAACCCGCAATTATAACTGGAACCATAAACCGAATATAAAATCCGTAATTATATTTTCCGAGCAATCTAAACAACATCATAAACCCAATGGTAAAACTCGTTCTCAAATCCAAGGATAACCAAAATCGTTCAACCATTTTCCGGACAAAATATACAATCTTGTAAACGTGGGTTATAAACCGCAAATAAATACTTAGGCCATATGATGTAAATAAAATTTGCAGGAGGGTATAATTGCTACATTTCAAAATCCGGGTTCAAATCTGCAATAATAAAAGATGGGCCAAATCTATAAATATAAAGGCAGGGCACATTTTGCAATTATACTAAAATAGAGGGCCCTGATTTAATTATAAGAGAAGGGTTTCTTTTATCCCTTTGAAGAACAAGAAACGTTGGAAGAGGAAGACCAGGCGGCGGTCGGCTCCTGCTAGGGCAACGCGAGGAGGAGGTAGAGGCTCTTCCGGCGTCAGGGATCCAGGCGGTAGGCGAAGACGGCGGCTTTCTTCCCTGGCCTTCGGTCAGCGGCACAGAGGCGGAACAATCACCGGCGGCAACAGCTGCTTCCTGCGACAAAAAGGGAACACAGAAGGGGAAATCGGTTTCCTGGATCGAGGTGAGGGAAGACAGAGCTGTTGGCGGTCTTGACGATCGAGGCCTTTTTCCGGAGTGGGGCTTTGATTTCCGGCGACACTTGCAAGAGGAGGAGGGAAGCTCTGCGTGATTTCAGAACAGAAGCAGCTCTGGCATCAATAGAAGGGATGAAGAGTGACAGAGAAGAGGAGAAAGGCACATCAGGGTGGTGAAATGAGCTCTAGAGGTGGGGTTGCCGGTCGATCGAAGGCTATAACTTCCTTTTCTGGCGAGGTAGGCTCACGGTGTCACGGCTTCACTGCGGTTGTGTTGCAGAAGAGAAAAGCAGGAGGGGAGGAAAACAGTTAAGCTGAGAATAGAGAGTGAGAGGCTGGACTGGGTTGCGTGAGAGAGATGGCAAGGTGAGGGGTCATGACTTGCTTGTGGGAGAGGGAAAAAACAAAGGTGCAGACTGTCACTTGTGCTGAAGCGAGGAGTCGGATATTGAGAGGTCGGGTGAGAAGCTGTTCATCAGCCATCAAGGAGAGAGAATAGAAGAATAAAAAAATAAAAAGGAAAAGAAATTGAAGAAGAGAAGAAATAATACAAGGATAGACTCGTTCTCACACATTCGGAACGGGATTTCCGCTTCGAAAAACTTTCCGACCCTTCCCGAAAAATAAAATGACGGATACACGTAAATGTATAAAAAAATATAAAAATACTTGGAAAACATATTTTACGTCTTAAAATACTTTTAATAAAATATTCAATCAACTAAAATCTATAGAAGTCGGAAAAAAAACATCGAAAACGCGCCAAAAATTTGGGGCGTTACACACATCATCAAATGGAGCTCAACTCACCTCGCTTAGCAATGAAATGAAACCATTGAAGGAGCTTTTAGTAGCTCAAACGAAGAAGGAGCAAGACAGTGGATACCAAGGAAGATTCAACTATCAAGGGCCGCGGAACAACAATTACAACAACAACAACAGAAACTCCAACAACAACAATTGGAGATCAAATCAACAAAATTCCGGTAACCCTTATTCTCATGCTGAAAATGCTCTTAATGTCCCCTCTTCTTCTTCTACTCCATTGAGAAGCCAAGAACCTGCATCAATTTCATCCCAGCCACCAAACAAACCAGATGTTCAAGAGGCAATTTTGATCAAGCTCAACGCTATGGAAACATCGATGAATTCATTTTCGAAGGCATAAAAAGCCTTGGAACAACAATTTTTCAACAAGGTGAATGAAGCACCAAGAGATCCTAGGAAGCTCCCAGCAAGGACAGAGAGCAACCCTAAAGGACAAATCATGACTATTACAACACACAGTGGATTGAGGAATGCAGATCTAGTACCTCGGTCGAGCCCCCTCTTCTTCTTCTACTCCATTAAGAAGCCAGGAGTCTGCATCAAGTTCGTCCCAATCACCAAAGAAACCAGATGTTGTGCAGGAGGCGATTTTGATCAAGCTCAACGTTATAGAAACATCGATGAATTCATTTTCGAAGGCACAAAAAGCCGTGGAACAACAACTTTTAAACAAGGCGAATGAAGCGCCAAGAGATCCTGGTAAGCTCCCAACAAGGACAGAGAGCAACCCTAAAGGACAGATAATGGCTATTACAACACGCAGTGGATTGAAGACTGCAGATCCAGTACCTTGGTCGAGCCCCGACAAGACGAGGAACACCTCGGACCAAGATCAGACGAGGAACACCTCAGTCGAGGTGCTAACCGAGATGGAGCCCCAGAAAGCAAAAGAAAAATCTGAAGTTTATGTTCCACCTCCTACTTATAAACCACCACTCCCGTTCCCTCAGTCAAGGGCGCGGGCACATCTAGACAAGCACTTTGGTAAGTTTCTAGACCATATGAATAAACTACATATTAACATTCCTTTCATTGATGTCATTCTAGGGTTGCCCACCTATGGGAAGTTTCTGAAAGAGATCTTATGAAGGAAAAGAAATCTAGAGGATTTTTGTGAAGTAAGGATGACATCTAGATCTTTGGAGCTCATTCAAATCATGAAGGAGAAGATGCCACCTAAATTAAGAGATCCCGGTTCATTTTGCATTACCATCCAAGTTGGGGGTGTAACTTATGATGCATTATGTGATCTAGGAGCTAGCGTGAGCATCATCCAGCTGGAGCTATGTGAGAAATTCGGACTTGGAGAGCCCAAGCCCGTGAAGATGACATTATAGATGGCGGATCGCTCTATTACCCGTCCCGTTGGTATTTTGGAGGACGTTCTCATCAAGTTAGGTAACTTCTACATACCTATAGACTTTGTTGTGCTTGACATTCCCGCAGATTATCCCATCCCTATCATTCTTGGGAGACCATTCCTAGCAACTTCGGGTTGCAACGTTAATTGTAAGAACGCCAAGTTGAAATTCAACATTGGTGGAGATCATGTGGAGTTTTCATTACTTGCTGAAATGAAGGGAGAGCCGTTGGAAGATGACATCTTCAACATCTATGATGAAGAAGAATCTAGAGAATTGGTGGGCTCTATCCTTATTAAAGATCCTCTTGAAAAAATTCTTAGTTTTAGTTTAATGGAGGAAGGTATAGATGTCTCTTGTGATGCAGAAGTGCGAAGCTTGAAGGCATTGGAAGAAGATCCAGGAGCCAGATTTGATAAACTAATTCAGGAGAATAAAAGCACGTTAGGTTTTGGTTCCAGTTCCAGTACCTCGACCGAGGCACTTTCTGGAGCAAGCGAGGTGTTCTTATCTGAAGAACATCTCGGTCACCCACCTCGGATCCCGACCGAGATACCAAGTGAGATGATGTCAACTGAGACTTCTGAAGGTCCAGTTCTTCGATCTAAGTCCACTTCACTGGAAGGAGAAGGTACATATCCACCTCAGAAAGCACCCCCAGTCCTGGAGCTTAAACCACTTCCGAGTCACTTGAGGATAAAGGAAGCGTTGATTACTGCTCCCATTATTCAACCTCCCGATTGGACCTTGCCCTTTGAGATCATGTGTGATGCTAGTGATGTGACCCTAGGAGTTGTACTTGGACAAAAGAAGGATGGCCAAACCAACGCCATTTACTATGCTAGCAAGACGCTAGATGAAGCTCAACTGAACTACGCCACCACCGAAAAGGAGCTTTTGGCAGTTGTTTATGCTTTTGAGAAGTTTTGCTCTTACTTAGTGGGAGCGAAAGTTATTGTTTACACTGACCATGCATCCATTCGTTACTTGCTTGCTAAGAAAGATGCAAAGTTGCGCCTTATTCGTTGGATTCTCTTACTTCAAGAGTTCGACCTAGAGATTCGCGATAAGAAGGGATCCTAGAATTCTATTGCGGATCACCTTAGCCGGCTACCTCCCACCTCGCTCGAGAAGGATGACCTACCCATTGATGATTTGTTTCCCGATGAGCACTTGCATTTGTTGGAACATTGGATGGAATCCTTTGTTTCACCCCATGATGAAGATGAAGTATGGGGTGAGGACACCTTCCAGCATGTTTGAGGATGACGTACGGTCCAGCTAGCGACCTTAAACCAAGCGCTTCTTGGGAGGCAACCCAAGGTATTCCTTTCTTTTCATTTTTCTTGCTTAGTTTAGATAGTTTGCTTCGTTTTGTTTTTGCGTCCTCTAGACAAGAACCAAGTACTCTCTAAGAAAGGATTACATCTCAGGAGATACACTAGAAGGACAGAAGTTCGAGAAGTTGAGAAAACGGAGCTTGACTTAGATACATCTCGGATGTTGTCAGAACGCCTCGACCGAGATGTTCTTCGCCAACCGAGATGGTCTTATATGGGAGTTGTTTCTTATTTCTTTATGCAATTCAGCTATGTCCAGTGAGTACTTATTTCTTATGACTTATATTTGACCCATTGGGACAATGTGTCTAAGTATGGGGTATTTGGATGTATTTATGTGACCTTATGTGCTACTATGTTTGTATGACTCTTGGATATTATTGTCTTATTTTGCTATATATGCTTATATGTCATTACATGCATACATACATGTTTCTGTTTGAGAAAAATGTCGAAAACTAGTTTGAAAAAATAAATTTATGCCTCGACCGAGACGTTCATGGCCGATCGGGGATGAACACCTCGGATGACGTCAAAATACCTCGACCGAGATGGATTTTAACTGAAAGATTTTTGAAACGTTTTGTGCTTCTTCTTTGGATATGACCTCGATGATGATTCTGTTTGTAGATTGGTTTTTGAAATCTTTATATGCTCGAAAGGTTTTACGATATGTTTAAGTTGCAAAATGCTTTGTTTGAAATTTTAGCATGTTTAATACTTTGTTTTTATCATAATTATGTTGGATTTGAAGGTTGACACCACATGATGAGTTCTATCACATTTTTCCTGGGATGACTAAGGCATTTCATTCTCTTCTTCTTCTTGACAATGCTTTAGCACCTCATATACATATTTGCGTCCCTTTACCTATCCGGGAATTTGGAAGCAAGTGACAAAAAGCAAGTGAAGTGAAGTTGAGATGTTGGCTAAAAGTGTTAGAAAGAAACAAAATAGGTTTGGGGAAGTTGATCTTGATGATGAATAACTCGGCACCATTCACATAGTCGGGTGTTTGTGTCTTGCCAAATTCGGATTGATCGATAGTCCTAACGGGTCATGGTATGTGCATCAAGAGTTGAGGCATCTCGAGAAATTGATGATTGCTGATCTTCTAGGCTTCGGTTATTGTGCACCTTTGTCCATGCATCCCAAAAAGTAAAGTAAAAAGTGAAAATAAGCAAAGCTTATTGGTGGAAGATGTTGTGATTCAAAGAAAGTGAAGAAAGATCTTATTCCGGATTCTAGCACCACATATCCTATATACATCCCACCCTTACATGTTTCTTAACCTCTTTTAGAAGTCCTTGAGACCTCGAGCTTGTTGATTGACTTGGTGGTTTAAACTGGATTATACATGATTGATTTCAATAAATATGATTTATTATGCATTCTATGATTTTATGCAAAGATGAACAACTTTCTTATATTTATAAAATGTTTTGATCATGTCTTGATTTTATTTGCCATGAAGCATTCTCTTAGAATGATCTATGAGTGGAGCACACCACCAAAAATGTTTTGAAATGTTTTTCATTAATCTATTTGATGACGTATAATCCATTCTATCTTGTATCTAAGATTTGGAACTTACTTGGGAACAAGCAAGGGACAAGTATGGGGTATTTTGATAGCATGTATTATAGTCTATATTTTGAGATTGGTTTGGACGTTTTATCTTCATAAATTTGAATGTGTGGATGTATATTCTTCGATTATATTGTTGTTTTGCCTACCTTTGCAGGAATCGAGGTCTACACCTAGTTTCGTTGTAATTGTAGGGAAAATGGCACGTTTTGACCCGAAATGGAGCTAAGGAAGCTAAGGAGTCAACGGAGCTACATTCTGGAGCATTGATGAGTTATAAGAAGAGCTCGGGAAGCATGGAAATGATTTAGAAGATTGATTTTGGATCAGATTAGAGAGTTTTACTCTCAGTTGAGACTCACCTTGGTCAGCTACAGTACCACCTCGACCGAGGTAATCTTGAGGAGCGTCTGGACCGAGGCGAAGTGATGACCGGACACGAGATCTTCATTTTTGGCTGAGATCTTCTATTTTTGGAAAGTGAATATCACATATTTTTTGCTGCATTTCTGGAAGGAAGATATCTTTTTGGCTGATATATTTTGGAAGATATGGAGATATATTTTAAGGAAATTATCTTTTTAAGATATTTTATCTTTGGAAGATAATTCTCCTATATAAAGGGTTGGATTTTCTGCAATTCAGCCATCCTTGGAGCATCTCCGGATCACCCATTCTCTAAAGGAAGTTTGAAGAAAGTTTGAAGGAAGTTTTGAAGGTTGAAGTTCAAGGAAGGAAGGAATCAAGTTTGAAGTTGGCTTTGAAGGAGTTTTGTAAGATTTTCTTAGTTGGTTTGGTTTTGTTGTCTTTTCTGATTTCTGATTGAGGAACACTGATTGTTGTTTGTTTGATTCATTTAGTTATTGAGACCTTTGTGTTAAGGTTTTCTTGTTTGAATATTGATTCCTTTCTTATAAATTTGATTATTGTTATCATGATGATTGTTGGCTAAGTTCTTTATGCGATTTTAGGGTGATTGGCTGAAAGTTGCGGGAAAGACGATGATAGGATGATCTTAAACCCAGTGGAACCTGAAAGCTCGAGCCTTTACCTTAATCGACGAACACCTCGGTCAGTCATTGAACATCTCGGCCGGGATGGAATATAACTGAACGAGGTGAGCCTTTTCCTGAACCTTATCTAAGTTAAGAGTTTCAGTTTGTCAAATCCTATCTTTGTTATACCTTTCCTGGTTCAACGCAAGCCTAGGATGAGACTTACCTGGTGATTCCTTTGTTTGTTTACCCAAGATCATGAGTGTAGGTAATAAAGGTTTATCCTTTATTGGGGTTTGAGTGTACCTTCATCCCACCTTTGTGAGTTAACCTGAGACTTATCTGGTAAAGGTTGATTTTATCCCCTTGGGTGGTGTGTTGGTTTGAGATTATAGTTCTTTTCCTTAGTACCTTGAGACTTACCCGGTGAAAGGATCTTTGGTTTGGGATAGTGAGTAGTGAGACTTACCCGGTGATCTATTCTCACCTTAGAAACACCTTCTCTTTACAAACCTCAGCTTTGTCCACGTTATCCTTTGAGATCTTGAGTTGGAACCACAAATGGATGTTTTAATCCCTAGAATCCACATTTTCTTTATCTGACTTTTATATCATCTTTGATAGCTTTGCTTGTTGCGTCTTTGTTAATTGACAACCTGAATTACCGATCTTTTTTTCACCATAGTCCCTGTGTTCGACCCTAGAATTCTTGCTTTTATTACAATCGATCCGTACACTGCGGGTTCGCTATTTGCAATTATTCTTGGTATAAATATTTAAGCTTGCACACACCTTTTGGAGCGAACAAAATGCGCCCGCGGTTTTCATGGAGTTGATGAACAGCATCTTCATCGACTTCCTAGACCAGTTTGTAGTTGTCTTCGTAGATGACATTCTATTGTACTCTCACAGTAGAGAGGAGCATGCAGGACACTTAAGGATTATTCTCCAGATTTTGCAGGATAGAGAGCTTTACACCAAGCTCTCTAAGTGTGAGTTTTGGATGTCCGAGAGCATACCTTGGTCATGTCGTTTCAGCTGAAGGAATCAAAGTAGATCTTGCGAAGATCGAGTTACTAGCATCTTGGTCTCCCCCTAAGAACGTCAAGGAGGTACGCAGCTTCTTAGGATTGGCGGGCTACTATCGGTGTTTTGTCAAGGGCTTTTCCGTTATCGCCCGACCACTTACTTCCTTGCTGAGGATGTCTACGAGGTTCGTATGGTCCTAGCCATGCCTGTAGAGCTTTGAGGAGTTGAAGATGAGGTTGACCTCTGCTCCTATATTAGCTCAACCAGAGGGCATTGAGGATTTTGTGGTTTACCGCGATGCATCCAAGTTGGGCTTTGGATGTGTTCTTATGCTGAGGGGTAAGATGATTGCTTACGCGTCTAAACAACTGAAGACGTACAAGGAGAATTACCCTACCCATGATCTGGAGTTGGCTGTTGTGGTTCACGCTTTGAAGACTTGGCGGCATTATCTGTATGGAGCTACGTGTTAGATATTCACAGACCATAAGAGTCTAAAGTACATATTCACTCAGTGGGAGTTGAATAACCGCCAGCGCAGATGGTTGGAGTTGATCAAGGACTTTGATCTTGAGATCTTATACCACCTGGGGGAAGGCAAATGTGGTAGCTGATTCCCTTAGTAGGAAGACTCCCCGGGAGATGGCGATCGCTAAGCTGACAGCTTAGCCACAGTTACAACGAGATCTGGCATGGCTAGAGATGGATATCCACTTTACAGATTCCGATAGCCATTTATCCACCTTGGAGGTGTTACTTCATCTTTTGGTAGAGATCATACAAAAGCAGGAGAATTGCCCAATTTTGACACAAATCCGAGACCGGATGTCTCGAGGAGAGGCGTCACAGTTTGTAGTTGGTGCTGATGGAGTTTTGAGATGCAGGAGCGTGCTTGTGTACCCTCGGATCGAGAGTTGAGACAACGGATCCATCAGGAGGCTCACTCAACCTTACTTAGTGCATCTTGGTGCGAGTAAGATGTACCAAGACATTAGACGCTCCTACTGGTGGGGAGGTCTGAAGCCAGATGTCGCGAGATATGTAGCTCACTGTGCGACCTGTCAACAGGTCAAGATCGAGCATCATCGACCAGGAGACGAGCTACACACACTTCCCGTTCCTTAATGGAAGTGGGACGAAATCTCGGTGGATTTTGTGACCGGTTTGAGACCGAGTCGAGATTTTGATGTTATCTGGGTAATAGTAGATCTATTGACGAAGACCGCACGTTTTATTCCGATCAAAGAAATGTGGCTGGTAGGTCGATTGGCAGAGAAGTTCACTAGGCATATAGTGAGACTCCATGGAGTACCTAGGACTATAGTCTTTGATAGAGACGGATGGTTCACTTTGAGGTTTTGGCAGTAGGTGCATGCCGCCCTAGGTACGAGTCTGCAGCTCACGACTGCTTATCATCCTCAGACTGATGGTCAGTCCGAGCGGACCATCCAAACACTGGAGGACATGTTGAGAGTCTGCGTGCTAGACTGGGGGCAGGTGTGGCCAGATCACCTTCCCTTAGTGGAGTTTTCGAATAACAATAGTTGGCACACATCGATCAAGATGACTCCATATGAGGCTTTATACGGACAGAGATGTCGTACACCACAGTGTTGGGACGAGCCTAGTAGTGCTAGCGGAGTATCACCTGAGTAGATTCATGATGATATGGCTCGACTGGCAGTAATCTGAGAGCGGATGTTAGCAACACAAAGTCGACAAAAGTCTTATGCAGATAAGAGGCGCAGACCTCTAGAGTTTAGAGTGTGTGCTCAGGTTTGGTTGAGAGTATTCCCGACACAAGGCGTCAGACGTTTCGGTGTCTAGGGGAAGCTGAGTCCCAGATATGTCGGACCGTTTGAGATTATCGAGCAAGTTGGAGAGGCAGCATACAGACTTGTGTTGCCACCGAGACTTGAGGGTGTTCACCTAGTCTTCCATGTGTCTCAGCTACGGGAGTATGTACCATACCCGAGACACATTGTCAGTTACGAAGACCTAGTGGTTGAGCCAAATCACACATTTTTGAGCACCCGGTAGTTGTCTTAGAGCGTAGTACGAGATGCTTGCATTCGAAGACATACCAATGATGAAGATACAGTGGTCGATGTGAGGAGCAGATGAGGTGACTTGGGAGACAGGGGATAGCATTTAGAGGAACTATTTGGAGTTTTACGTTGAGCTTGATGCCCTTTAACATAGTTGTTATGTTTTTTTATGAGTTTTACGTACGCTTGGCGACGTTTTGAGTTATGTGCTCCGAGTGGGAATATATGAGTTGTGTTCAGCATTCTTGTGTTGTTGTCGTGTGATATTTCGGGTCGTCGCAAGTTTTGGGAGAAACTTCTTTTTAGGGGGATATGATGTAAGATTCTAGGTATTACCTTCACCGCCTGTTTGCCCCTAAAGGTGTGTGCAAATAAGCTTTAAATTTATAAAACTAGAATCAAGCAGCGAACCCGCAGTGTACGGATCGACGTAGCTAAGCAAGAATTCCAGAGTATCGAACACAGGGATTTGGGTGGGAACAAATTTAGTTATAGATTGTCAAGCGAGTAAATATGGGAGTTTTGCAAATATTGGGAAAACAACAATCCTAAAGATCCAGGTATCCAGTTGTGGCAATCGATTCAAGATATACTAATGATATAAAGACAGAGTTGAGATATGCAAAGGTATACTAATGTAAGGTAATCGTACGGTGAAGTTCCAAAAACCTTATGTAACTCACCTAAAAGGCACTCTCTATACAGGTTGTTGAGGCTCAATATAGAAAGATTCTAAAGATGAGAATTAGTGTCAAATACCCAAACTTATAACCTAAAGATCAAGACTAACTTAACCGATTGAGGTTGTTGAGGCTCACAATCGAGGTAGAGGTTGTTGAGGCTCACTACCACCTAGAAAAGACAAGTCTAAACTAAGTTAAAGCAAATCTTTAACTTTGGATTAAAGTAAAAGCAAGGTCGTAAACTTGAGGGAAATTACGGTTGGATCTTGAGATTCCACGGTCGTGGAACTCAAGAACAGCCCGTAATTTAGGGTTCGTCGACGATTCTCTCTAACTCTCAGGGTCTAATCTGTTTGCGATCGATCTATCATCATCTAAGCCACAACTATCAATCCTTCACCTTAGAATTGTTAAGGGTTTTTAGCCAATAACAGTCATGTTGATATTAATTCAAGAATTAAAAGATAAAAAGATGAAAACTTTCAAGAACTTTCAACAATCTTTGAACCAATCTCAAAGTCACAATCAAGAACAAGTGTTGTCAAAAGATTCAAAGTAAAGTAAACAATCACAACCTTAGGAAAGAAAGGGAAACGGGATGTCAATCCATTTTCCAAATCAAACCTAAACAAGAAGAGAGATCTTCTTGCAAAATCTTCCGAAAGCTTCGATCTTCCGCCAATCCGAAGATCTCAACAGCAATATCCACCAAAAGTGCGAGATTAAGGCAGTTCCCCGATGCGAACTTTGATCTCCAATGAGATCTCCAAGATATCTCTAAATGAGGGTTATGCGTTACTAAGCGATGATGTAAGCGGGGATTTGCGTCTAAGCCCGGATGATAAGCGTCGATCAAGCGAGCGTAAGCGTGGATGACGGAATCTCCTTTCTTCCGTCTTTTTATAGTGTAGGGCAAAATGTCGGCCCGGCCCAATCTTCAAAAGATCGTGGCTTCAAAGTGTGGCGAAAAGATTCGCCAAGATCACGGTCGTGGAAGTTTCTACGACCGTAATTCTAGGTGTGGAAAGTGTCACGGTTTGTTCCACGACCGTAATAGTTACTGGAATGCATCACGCCTCTCTTCACAAGTTCCACGGCCGTAATTCTGAACGTGGTTTGAAATCCGGCCGTATTTTAGGGCGTAATTTAGGGCAAGAACGTGATTCTTCCCTAGCCTCGTGCATTCCTCAAGCTAAACTATAATTTGCTTCCTAAGAGTGTCCTCAATCTATGGACTCACTCAATCAACTCCTCTTTTGCTTGATTCCGTTCGGAAATAGCTCCAAATCACCTATAATCAACATAGAACTAGTGTAGACATCCATATCGATAATATAGGTAATACTAACTCACATATGCAGCAAAGTTCAATCAAAGACTATCAATATGAATCAAATACGTTTAGAAAACGTGCCTAAAATATCACAATTTTCATGCTAACACCGCCCCCACGGTGAAGAAGGCCGCCCCAGCGGCAAGTTGTGCCTGTCACCGCTCTCGCGATGACAAGGGTCACTCCTACGGCACGAGCGATCGGCCCCTGCGGATTCACTACAGATAACGTCCGATCTGTTTTTGTTCATTTATCTTCTTTCCATAGATAGAAGATCTGATCTTCTATCTTATGGGCCTGATTTCCTATCTTCTTCCTAACCCTAGAATGTCCTTCCTTCTATCTTTCCACCCCTCCCCTATACAATCCCGCCTTCTTCCCGTTTTTCCGGGTGTTTGCATACGTTTTCTCCACCTTTGAGAGTTGCAGCCGTCATCTTGCTTCATGTGATCTTGCTAAACGTGTAAACTCTTCCTCCCTTATGCTTCATCACGTTCATGTGTTGTTGCACCTTACTTCCCTTCTGTTTCGTTTCTCCCTTTGTTTCCTCTTTTCTTCTTTTTCAAGAATCAAGTTTGATTCTTGATTCTTGTGGAGCATTCCGTTGTTGATCCTTTGATGTTCACATGCTCCCTTGGTTGAGTTGTGAAGTGTGAGAGTGTTGAAAGAGCAAGCTTTGACCTTGTTCTGGTTCTGTTGTCGTCGAGTAACTGACAGTGCTTTTTCACCGAAATCCGCCCACGCACCTGCACAACCCCGCCCCGCGGCAAGCCGCCTGTGCGTCTTGCTCTGCCGCCCGTGCGCCTTGCTCTGCCGCCCCTGTGGTTTCTTCTACAGTAACTCCCATTCTTGTGAGTTGCTTCAACTCCTTGTTTTCCTCGTTCCTTTCCTGGTTCCTTGATGTTGTTGTCGACCCTTGGTGTCCTGTAAGACTAGGGTTTGTGACCCTAGCTTGTGTAGATCTCTTAGAGATCATGGAGACTAGAAGTTATAGACTTCTAGCAATCATTTCGTTTCCTTATTCGTGATGTCTTGTTGAGCAGGCTTCCCTTTGCTCCTTTCCTGAGGATATCTGAGTGGTTGTTGAGCGTTAAGTTTACCTTCGAGTGAGGTAAGTCCCTTGGACATACTTAGCTTCATTCCGTGTATTGGTTTGATTGGGTTGACTTGTTTGTGCTGTTATTATTGCTATAACTGATAACCGGAATAGGATTGACCTTGTTATACCGTAATTGGCCCAAGTGTATTATAACCGGGCGGTTACCGCTTGTCTAGTTCAGGATGGGGAAACTGGGAGGTGCTCTTGCGACCAGTCCAACAGGTGACAGAAGGATGCATACGTTGTATTCTTGTTGGTGAAAGGGGACGGAGGCGAGATCGCAACGGCTCTCGTGTAACAACCATAAGTTACATTAGTAATTGGATAACTTAATAAAAGATAATAACCGACTGAGTGTAAGCATGCTATGTGTTTACTTTACCTTATGTGTGTTTGTGCCTTTACTGTCTTTCTGACATCTAGGATGTTAGCTAACGGTTTATACCGACGTTGTAGATGTCTTGTAGGATATAGGTGTTGCTGAGTGATCTAGACGGTGTGGTCAATCGGGGTTCCCGTACATTATAGGAAGCGATTGGGTTTATATTTCAGTTGTTGTTTCCCTTTTGTTTTGAACTTGGTTGGGAGTCTTTTACGCTTTCCTTTGTTTAAACCTTTAATTTTACATTGAGTTTTGGTTTTCATTTGTATGTGCCTTATTGTAAGATCCGTTGTGTCGTTGCTACTCTGAGGGTCGGGACCCATAGTGAGGTCCTAGCCCGTAACACTTCGAGTTCCCAGAACTTGGGGTGTTACAGAGTCCACTTGCGCCCCAAGCCTTGGCGCATGCGGACTCCGTCTTGGTGAGGCGTTTTGTCCGCCCTAATAGTAAGCCTGCAAAATAATTGCACATAAATAAGCACAATCAAAACCTATTAAGATATATACATGTGCACGGACTTGCTTTTATTAACAGCTAGTGCAAAGCCCGCACCTTGTGCGGGTTTATTAACAAAATAGCTTACCATATTACAACTTTGTAATATATTATACATTGTTGACTATGTTGGTTATATGTCATGAACCGGTACATATGATGTGTCACGTGTTAGATAGTAAATTAGACCACCATGTGTTGATCATTAATTAGTTTTTGTGAAACTTTTAAAAACATAATTCTTTTATTTAATAAATAATAATTTAATTTAAAAAAACTTAATCGTATAATTTGAAATACCAAAATTTGATACGAAATTTCTTAACTAAAATCGGTAAACAAATCTAAAGTAATCAAAATTATATAATAATTGGTATGTTTTGTTTACCGAGATTTAAAACAAAATTAATTAATAATTTGGAAACCTTCGATTTGAAATCTAAAATACAGTTTTTGTAAATAAAAAAACATTTCAAAGATGTCGATCAAACAATCGGTACATAAAAATAAAATTTGATACGAAATTGTTTCAAAGATGACGATCAAAGTAGGCAAATATGAAGATATAAATTGAAAGAATTTGGCGAAATAGGCCCTTTTCTATTTCCATTAGGTTTGTGTACCCCTTCAATTTTTACCACTTTCACTAAATTGAAGTTGGAAGGTAAGGGGTTTGATTAGGGATACATTTACTAAACATATTTATACGATGGGCCTAGTTACTAGAGAGAAATCTCAAAAAGGCTTACTTAGTTAATTTGGTCAATATAATTTTATAAATAAAGAAAAAATAATAATTTGATACGAAATCACTCTAAAAAATCGGTACAAAAAAAAAATCAAAATCATATAATGATTGCTAAACGATCAAACAATCGGTTTAAAAATATTTCTAAAAAATTGATTTAAATAAACTGTAATATAGTATGTAAATCAAAATAAATTTATTTCAAAAATTGGTAAAAAAAAACATAGTTAAAAAAAATAACAGATTATGATAAGAAATCGCTTAATTAAAATCGGTACAAAAAACTAAAATAATCAAAATCGTATAAGAACTTGACTTTCATGCTTATAATTGTCTCTCAAGATACCCACCTTGCTTCTAATGTCACTTTACCCTTCAAGAGTGATCATACTCCACTCTGCTTTATTCGTGTCATAAGATTGTTAACATGACACTTGAAAGAATTCCTGAGTTGTTGTCCCCTATTTGCAAGAGTGTCGGTCATTCATTGTTTTTCTCGAACCACTCCCATGTATTCATACCACTAAGTTTTTTGTACGGATTTTATTTGATTATGTTGAGTTGGCTCGGGATTCCCTCCCTATTTGATTGTCATTGTCATTAGTGTTTTCTTGTAGTTTTTACCTTCATGCCTCGACATTCTTCAGTAGATTCACATGATATAACAGGGTCTTTGCCAGAACATAAAACTCAAATCAATAATCTAAGCAAACTATCCTTGTAATGATATTCTTCTAATCTATTCGGGTGCTACCCATGGAGTGATGATCACATCATGCTATCTTAACTAAAGGACATAACATAACTACTACGATACTAATATATTATATATATACATATTATATATATATAGGGTGTTGTTCAGGTAAGGAACATTATTCTGGTAGGGCCGTGCGGCTGAATGTAGAGTTGGCACGTGTCCCAAAAAAAATAAAAAAAAATATTTCCAGAAACGAGTGAAAGTAATAGTTCAAAACTTATTAAGGAATAGTTCATAACTTATAAAAGGATAGTTCATAAATTATAATAGAATAGTTCATAGTGCAAAATTTATAAAGGAGTGAAAGTAATAGTTCAAAACTTATTAAGGGATAGTTCATAACTTATAAAAGGATAGTTCATGAATTATAATAGAATAGTTCATAGTGCACAATTAATAAAGGATAGTGCATAACATATAAAATGATAGTTCATGAATTACAATTGAATAGTTCATGACATATAAACGATTAATTTATAAATAATTTAATATAATATATTAAAAAGTAATAGTTCATGAATTATATGAGAATAGTTCAAAGTTTATAAGAGAATAGTGCAGAAATTATAACATGGTAGTTCAAAAAAAATTTCATTCGTTTCTGGAAAAAAAATTGGGACACGTGTCAGCTCTACGTTCAGTCACACGCCCCTACCCAAAATTATGAACCGTACCTGAACACCTCTCTCTCTCTCTCTCTCTCTCTCTCTCTATATATATATATATATATATATATATATATATATATATATATACATATATATATATATATATATATATATATCATGTCCAAATGAACAATATATTATAAGTCCATAGAATATCTTTTATAATACTAATTTTTAGAGATTTGCGGAGGTAGTGATGGTCCCTCATACTTTCTATCTCATCCCGACCATGCACATGATTTGAAAACGAAATCCATTTAGAAAACTCATACCCCTTTTGGGTTCTGTTTAATTATTTTTATTCGGCCCTTTAGAAGATTGCAAGTGTCATTGTTGTCAACCTAGAACTCTGATATCATTTTGTAACACCCCAAATAATCAAAACTCGGATGCTACGGGTTATGACCTCACAATTGGTCCTGATCCTAGAGTGATCACAATCTCACCGGATCTTACAACAAGGCATACAAAGATAATAATGTCATGTACTCAACTGAAGGCCGCAACCAAAAAGGAAACACGAAATAATAAAAAAAAATCCAAACCCTGGCTTACTAAGTACGGGAACCCGGTTGACCACTACCTTCCGGATCACTCGGCAACTTCTCTATCTTGTATCAGATCTAAACAACATACAATAAAACCGTTAGCTAACAATCCAAAAGTCAACAGAATAATAATACCACAAACACACACATAATGTAACACCCCGAATTCTCAGAACTCGGGACATTACTGGTTAGAACCTCACAGTGGGTTCCGACCTCAGTTTGACAACAATATTACTAGGATCTTGCAACAAGACACAAATAAAGAAACCGAAATTCATAAAAATAGTATTTTTAAGGTAATGAATGCAACACTGTCTAGCAGCCTAAAGTACTTAAACAAAAGAAACGAACAACTGTCTTAACCAAAAGAAAGGAAAGACAAACACAACCCCCAACCCCCACTCTAAGGAGTACGGAGACCCGGCTGACCACTACTTCCGGATCACTCAGCTGCTGGTCTAACCTGCGGTAAATCTAAAAACACAACAAGAGGAACCGTTAGCTAGTTATCTAAATATTAGCAGAATAATAGCAGCACACACACACATAAAAATATAAACACTCATCATGCTTTCAAACAAGTCCGTTTTATTATCTTGAGTTAAGTCCTCTTTCACGCTAATGATACTTATTTTGTGACACGAGGGATTCCCAAACCTCGCCTCCGCCCCCGTGTAACCATCAGGAATGGATCCGATGCATCTCACCTTGTACCTGCCTGGTCTGGGTATAGAGAACCTCCCAGTCTCCAGTCAGAGCTGGGCAGTGATGTCACGGCCCATTATACATACACTTGGGCCTTAAACATAATAATAACGGTCGTCCTAGCAAGTTATTATTATTAAAACACGCACATAGCACACACAACCACTATCACTCAACTAATATCCAGAAACTAGCTAAGTAAGTCGCAAGGACTTACCTGATTCAAAACACACTCTACCACGTCTCAAAAATAGTCCGTACTCGTGGTAACTCAAACGCCTGTCAAAAGGCATGTGGGTCAAAATCACATCCAACTGTCCAACCTCATGCGAAGGAATTACGGAGAAAGCTCTCTTACGGTAAAAGACTATTTTACGCTTAGTGCCGAAAGTTCTTAAAGTTTATTCTTACATCCCATTATTCCTTTTAGAACTTGTTTTCTACAATTCATTTCTCTCTTATAGTTTCTTTTTATAAGTTATACGTTAAAACTCGAACTCACTCCTCAAAGGACAACATTCCTCTTCTTTTCCGATTACCACTCTATCCTTCTACATGTATATATACGTGACTACACGGTATTTGTATATGTATAATTACATAATTTCATTTCTTATCTCTTACGGTTATCTGTACACTTCCGTATATGAATATATATACACTTATGTTCTTTTATATATATAAGTCTCGAAATCCCAACCTATTCATATATATATATATTTATATCTCACATTAAAAGTTATCCCTTTTATACTTATCACTCTATATATATATATATATATATATATATATATATATATATATATATATATATATATATATATACATACATACTTATATATATATACATTTCCACCATATCAAACACCTTCACAAATTTGTACATATATAACTCTTAATCCAAAGTCTACCCATTCATATAATGGTGCTGTTGCAATCCCCTTTTTAAAACAAAAATCAAGACACAAGAGTGGACTGTACGTACGTCTCAACCACTGCTTGTTTCGATCCGGCTCAGCAACACGGAATGGTTCGGTTGGTCACTGCAGATCCAAGAAGGCCAGATTGCCCGTAAGTTAACCACACGAACAGAAGGCCAAAAAGAAGAGTGGAAAGAGCGGAAATAGAAATAAGACGACTCACCGGCTAGAGCGGCGGCGAGGTTGGTCGGTTTGCGTTTAAGACGAAGGGAAGGAGAAGGCCAGCTAACCTACTGCAGACCAGTTCCAGCGGCGATGGTCCTAGCGGCGACAGAGGGCGGCGGTGGCGTCGGCACAGGGGCTG
Source organism: Fagopyrum esculentum (assembly GCA_033239045.1). Taxonomy (NCBI): domain Eukaryota; kingdom Viridiplantae; phylum Streptophyta; class Magnoliopsida; order Caryophyllales; family Polygonaceae; genus Fagopyrum; species Fagopyrum esculentum. Next base: position 126,965,917 of record BSUD01000006.1, on the reverse strand, counting down.
CTCTGGTTCGTTCTTCTCGGCGCAGGAGGCTGCTCTGGTTCGTTCTTCTCGGCGCAGGAGGGTGGCGAAGAGGGGTGTAGGCTAGCCTCCGGTGAGCGCACGCTGCAGAACTCCGACGGGCTTGGCGGCGCAAGGTCTGCAGTCGAGGCGGTGAAGAGGGGCAGTTTAGTCGCAAACAGAAACGGAAGAGGGAGGAGATAGACGAAGGGGTGGCTTACCTAGCGGCTGCTGTCGCCGGCGGACGAGGGAGGCGGAAGAGGAGGCGGTGGCTGCATCGGCTGCGTCGGAGACGGAAGGATGCTGCTGCTCTTTTCCGAAGGCAAAGAAGGAGCGTAAACCAGTGAAGGAGCGGAAGATTCATAGGATTAGGGTTTAAACGCAGGATTAAAATTAGGGTTAGGATTAGTTTAGGAAGTGGGCTGGTGGGTTTGGTAAATGGGCCTAATAGTGGGCCAAATCCGGCCTGCTTTCTCATTAGAACAAGAATAGGAACTCGTTACTCGTCCGGTTTCTGGTTAGGTACGAGAAGTTATATAATACGGAATTAAATTCCGTATTATCTTATTATTATTATTATTATTTTTATATTTATTTTTTTATTAAGGTGCGTAATTTATTCCCGGTTACAAGGTCTCGTCATTTATGTGAATTAATGTCACAATAAATGATAGAAATAACATTTGTTTTATTTTACATTTAATTTATGTACTCATTTATTTAAGATTGACGTTTCGGAAATCGGTTAAATTCCGGTTTTACGGAGTTTAAAAATTTCGGTTATTACATCAGTGCCCTCTTACAAGAAGTTTCGTCCCGAAACTTAGAATAATTCTCTTAATCGCGCATTTCCTTTGGTATATTTTAATTTTCTCGACTTTTCCGTTGGCTAGAAGCAACTACTCAATCACCAAAAGTAGACATGTGTCACATAAACCGTAATCACTCAAAACAATATAAAAACCTGAAAGGTCAAACAACACAACATCCGAGTACTAACTCGTCAAAACAGGAGTAACTTCTAACCCCGCAAAGAACTCGGGATAACTACATCTAATACTCTCCTCTATCTCCCAAGTAGCCTCATCAGCTCCTCGTCTAGACCACTGGAACTCTACAAAAGTATCAACCGGCTAAATTTTCTGATCTTCATAGTTGATGACGTATCTCGGATTCGGTAGGTACTTTCTCACGGTTTGGTTTTCTAAACTTACCTCCAGCTCTGTTGATGACTCTACCAAGCCATAAAAACTTTTTCCTTTCGAAAGTTCCCGACTATCGATTATGAAATAATGATCTTAAACTTCTGTCGCCTAATGCTCTTTGTAATACAAACCGCTTGACCCGGTTTCTTCAATGTGACCTTATCGGATCGTTCCTTAATTAATTGTTTCCACCTACTTCTTGTCAAGCTTTAAAATTTATATAACTCTAAACAAATCACACACCCAAGTGGACTTTTTTATATAGATCTCTAATTCCTTATTGAAATCAGAGTTAACCTAACATTGATTTTCTTCATTTGTGGTTTATGGGCCTACCACGCTTTTGGTGTAACACCCATTAGTCACAATGGCGTCTTTCTAAGGTCAACATGAGTTACCCAACTCCCGCCTATACTTCTCTTCTACTACTATCAAGATCCTCCTCAAACGAATCCTTACTCTCTTACTCACTTGTAGACTATTCTTGACCAACTAGTAAGCAACCTCTAACCGATTCTCTCTATATCTTTAGATCACCCCAGAAGTTGTCGTTGTCTACTTGGGGATTCCTCCAAGTCATCGGTAAAATTATCTCTTAAATTCGCAGTCACTAATATCTCTTCTTAACGGTACCTGCTCGTCAAAACCAATCAACACTTATACGTCCTCAGTTGATGTCAGTCACTCTATAATTGACTTATCTCAATATTTCGGACCTGCTCTTCTCATACCTATACTGGCGTTAAATTCTTGGTGAGCATCATCTGCTCGATTAATCCTTTCATGCTTCACTAATTCGTTTTCTATTCCACACTTCTGTTTCCTTAGGCTAACTCTACTTCTCGAGCTCAACTGGGTCATTCATCTTGACCTAAATAATCATTCCAAGTCTTCAACAATAGCTGGTAAGTGTCGTTGTAGTGCTGATGATTTTAGTTATCATCCCCTTGCAGTTCCCCTTGCACGGACCGTCGGTTTTGATGACTAGGTCCCGTGATAATTGGGGTTACCTTGGACTTTCGAGTCCGCCAAGGCCGTTCTTATATATACATTCCTTTGTTGGTGTTACCGACAACCTTGCCTTCATGATACTCCGTTGTTTCCGCTATAGGGCTTCAACTCTTTGATACCGACATTGCGATTTCTTTCAAATTCCTATATTTTTGAGGAGGTTAAAACCTCTCCACACTTGTAAAGTCTAAATTTGCATCTACACTCTATTGTAGGTATCCCTTCCATGCACCTTAGACCCTCATATCCTGGTCGACATTTTATCTCTTTTGGCCTTGCAAGCTTGTCTTGTGAACTCTTCTACTAGGTGACTCGTCTTATACATTTTTCTTCTCTGCATCAGTCTCTAACTGTCTGTTGATCATTACTACCCATTCTGTGTTGGAACTTCAGTTGCTTTGTACTCTTGCCTAGATTTCCTAAGGACATCCTCATCTCAAAACTTTATTTAAAATTTATCATAACCCGCAATTTTTGATACCTGACTTTCCTTCTCACTAGATAAGTTATACACTTGGTTTACACTAAATCTATCATAGTGTTATCAGTCCGTTGGTATGATTGTTATTAAACATCCAATGGTACCATTTGTATACAACACATTAGGTGCATATGATTTTCCCACCAATCAAATTTCTCGCATCGCATTTATTATGTCTTCCTTATACTCATGTCGCTTTACCTTCTTTGATATTTACACCCCGTAAGATAGTTAAATCCCTTTGAGTTTTCTCGTACACACTTTACAACCGCGTTGGTTGGTCTTATTACTTTCATCAACTCTTAGGTCATCAGTCCAGCTGAATTTTCCATGGAGTACCTCCATTTCTCCTTAAATAATAGTCTTTATTCCTTTCGGTAACCATCTTATTGGTGTGATACCGGATCCATATAACAACCTTTAGTCTTTCACTTTTACTCCTCATGTCTGTTTTAGTCGACCTGTAGATTCTATCTGCAATCACCTCACAACTCGACCACACATTTCACCAAGGCTTTACATCATACTCCTTATGTTTGTGCCGCCTCGGAATTTCCAATTATTTTGTGTCACATCTTAAATCACAAGGGTTTTCCCTGTCAATCTAGACAGTCTGACCCTACTTTTTCTCGAAGGAGCACCATCAGTCTTACTGGTGTGGGATGCTAAGACATAGGACATGTTTCCAATCATCTACTTCCTCTTAGTCTTCTAGTTCTTCTTACAGGGATCCCTTCATTCTAACTCTGATATGTATCTTTCGTAGTCAGTAGTAAGTAACTACTCCCAACAATTCCCTTTTCGCCATTACTATCTTCAAGGGTCATTACCGACCGTCAAGAGCTGCTCTTAATTTCTTTATTAGAGTTATCATATTGAACTCATTTAACGTTACCATCCAGGCTACTAGTACTTGTATTGATTTAACTTCACCATTTTCGTCGTGGATCTCCGAAAGAAATTCACTAGATGTCGATAAAATTCTTTTATAACCTTGTGGTTATTCTTCTTATCGGTTAACTAACCATCACCAGTTAACCCGCACATGTAACTTTTAAGTTGTCCAAGTAGGATGTAGTTGACCTTCTACAACATCATAGACTTACTTTTCCTCCATCTCTTTTGAGGCTTGATATACTTGGTGAAATATATCTCCTTCAGTCTCTCTGTTTATTCTTCTTTAGCTCCTCCTACAATCTACACTTTTGTAAGATTGTTATACTCTTACGAGTCCAGTTGTATCATTCTTCTTCCATCAACAGACTTCTCAATCCTTCTAGGGTAGCTTGCAGGTACATCTCTGCGATTCTTTTATCTGAGTTATCGTCTACTTGCGGTTCTCTATTATGAACTTGTAGTGTTGTTAGCTTAAATTCCTTTTGAATGAGAAGTTATTGGGGTCCCTTGGGTTCACCAATACTCTTCTCACACACTCTTTTTCCTTGGGTGTTGCTTGTAATGCTACCTTTACAGAAGCTGGTTATTGTTGTATCCCGGTCTATGTCAAATTTCTCCTGTGTTCTACGTGATCACTCCACTTCTACGTTGGTGAAATCCACCTTTCCCTTTTTGGCAATGCGTAAGCTTCCAAGTTGCAGCTCTTTAATTCTTTCTATTTGGATAGATA
>BSUD01000006.1:126922509-126961182 GCA_033239045.1 Fagopyrum esculentum | reverse complement strand
ATACTTGGTGAAATATATCTCCTTCAGTCTCTCTGTTTATTCTTCTTTAGCTCCTCCTACAATCTACACTTTTGTAAGATTGTTATACTCTTACGAGTCCAGTTGTATCATTCTTCTTCCATCAACAGACTTCTCAATCCTTCTAGGGTAGCTTGCAGGTACATCTCTGCGATTCTTTTATCTGAGTTATCGTCTACTTGCGGTTCTCTATTATGAACTTGTAGTGTTGTTAGCTTAAATTCCTTTTGAATGAGAAGTTATTGGGGTCCCTTGGGTTCACCAATACTCTTCTCACACACTCTTTTTCCTTGGGTGTTGCTTGTAATGCTACCTTTACAGAAGCTGGTTATTGTTGTATCCCGGTCTATGTCAAATTTCTCCTGTGTTCTACGTGATCACTCCACTTCTACGTTGGTGAAATCCACCTTTCCCTTTTTGGCAATGCGTAAGCTTCCAAGTTGCAGCTCTTTAATTCTTTCTATTTGGATAGATAATGTATCTCGTTTTGACTTCCATACTTTTGACTGTCTCGGTTATCAATCTGGATTGTGGTGGCAATTAGCTTGTTGAGAGTGATCATATTTCGCCTTGCTTTTGGCATCAACTTTCACTTCCTAGTCTGTCAGTGAGCTTAAATTTTATGTTCCTTTTCTTGATCGCTACTATATCTCCCTTTTGACTTTCATGTCCATGGCAAATTTTTGACGTCATCCTCTTTGTTTGTGAAGTCACTTTACACAACTTGAAAGAGCCTCTCTGTTGTCTTTCTCAATTCCCTAGTTGGCGATCATCACTTGCTCCTCCGGAACTACTCTCTTGTATATCCTTCATTTGATCCCGTTGAGTTGATTCGGAATTCTCTTCTTGTCATCGTAGTTGGTGTTGTCTTTGAGTCTTCACTTTTCCGTCTCGACGTTCCTCAACAAGCTCGAAGGAGTTGTCTGACGTTCGTCTACCCCAATGCACATCACATGTGCATACTAATCCTCACGTTGACACCCTTCAAAACTACTTAGATGTGTCCAAGGGGTGATAAACTCATTATGTTATCTCCGTTAAGTACATAACATAACTACAATTTCTACTAATCTTCGGCATATACCTATCTATATAACATATCTTTATAAACAAGCTAAAAGTCCAACTACAGTAAAACCTAAAGTCCATACTAAGCAAACTGAGATCCGTGGTAGTAGTGGTGGTCAGCCGTACTTTTCTATTCCCAACCAGACTATGCATGCATTTAAAAACTAAAAAATTCTCTTTTAAAAACTCAGACCCCTTTTCGGGTTCTGCTTAAAACTTATTCGGTCTTTCAGAAGATTTCAAGTGCCATTGTTGCCAACCTAGAGCTCAGATACCATGTTGTAACACCCCGAATTCTCAGAACTCGGGACATTACTGGTTAGAACCTCACAGTGGGTTCCGACCTCAGTTTGACAACAATATTACTAGGATCTTGCAACAAGACACAAATAAAGAAACTGAAATTCATAAAAATAGTATTTAAGGTAATGAATGCAACACTGTCTAGCAGCCTAAAGTACTTAAACAAAAGAAACGAACAACTGTCTTAACCAAAAGAAAGGAAAGACAAACACAACCCCCAACCCCCACTCTAAGGAGTACGGAGACCCGGCTGACCACTACTTCCGGATCACTCAGCTGCTGGTCTAACCTGCGGTAAATCTAAAAACACAACAAGAGGAACCGTTAGCTAGTTATCTAAATATTAGCAGAATAATAGCAGCACACACACACATAAAAATATAAACACCCATCATGCTTTCAAACAAGTCCGTTTTATTATCTTGAGTTAAGTCCTCTTTCACGCTAATGATACTTATTTTGTGACACGAGGGATTCCCAAACCTCGCCTCCGCCCCCGTGTAACCATCAGGAATGGATCCGATGCATCTCACCTTGTACCTGCCTGATCTGGGTATAGAGAACCTCCCAGTCTCTTGTCAGAGCTGGGCAGTGATGTCACGGCCCGTTATACATACACTTGGGCCTTAAACATAATAATAACGGTCGTCCTAGCAAGTTATTATTATTAAAACACGCACATAGCACACACAACCACTATCACTCAACTAATATCCAGAAACTGGCTAAGTAAGTCGCAAGGACTTACCTGATTCAAAACACACTCTACCACGTCTCAAAAATAGTCCGTACTCGTGGTAACTCAAACGCCTGTCAAAAGGCATGTGGGTCAAAATCACATCCAACTGTCCAACCTCATGCGAAGGAATTACGGAGAAAGCTCTCTTACGGTAAAAGACTATTTTACCCTTAGTGCCGAAAGTTCTTAAAGTTTATTCTTACATCCCATTATTCCTTTTAGAACTTGTTTTCTACAATTCATTTCTCTCTTATAGTTTCTTTTTATAAGTTATACGTTAAAACTCGAACTCACTCCTCAAAGGACAACATTCCTCTTCTTTTCCGATTACCACTCTATCCTTCTACATGTATATATACGTGACTACTCGGTATTTGTATATGTATAATTACATAATTTCATTTCTTATCTCTTACGGTTATCTGTACACTTCCGTATATGAATATATATACACTTATGTTCTTTTATATATATAAGTCTCGAAATCACAACCTATTCATATATATATATATATATATATTTATATCTCACATTAGAAGTATAATTTATCCCTTTTATACTTATCACTCTGTATATATATATATATATATATATACATACTTATATATATATACATTTCCACCATATCAAACACCTTCACAAATTTGTACATATATAACTCTTAATCCAAAGTCTACCCATTCATATAATGGTGCTGTTGCAATCCCCTTTTTAAAACAAAAATCAAGACACAAGAGTGGACTGTACGTACGTCTCAACCACTGCTTGTTTCGATCCGGCTCAGCAACACGGAATGGTTCGGCTGGTCACTGCAGATCCAAGAAGGCCAGATTGCCCGTAAGTTAACCACACGAACAGAAGGCCAAAAAGAAGAGAGGAAAGAGCGGAAATAGAAATAAGCCGACTCACCGGCTAGAGCGGCGGCGAGGTTGGTCGGTTTGCGTTGAAGACGAAGGGAAGGAGAAGGCCGGCTAACCTACTGCAGACCAGTTCCGGCGGCGACGGTCCTAGCGGCGATAGAGGGCGGCGGTGGCGTCGGCACAAGGGCTGCTCTGGTTCGTTCTTCTCGGCGCATGAGGCTGCTCTGGTTCGTTCTTCTCGGCGCAGGAGGGTGGCGAAGAGGGGTGTAGGCTAGCCTCCGGTGAGCGCACGCTGCAGAACTCCGACGGGCTTGGCGGCGCAAGGTCTGCAGTCGAGGCGGTGAAGAGGGGCAGTTTAGTCGCAAACAGAAACGGAAGAGGGAGGAGATAGACGAAGGGGTGGCTTACCTAGCGGCTGCTGTCGCCGGCGGACGAGGGAGGCGGAAGAGGAGGCGGTGGCTGCATCGGCTGCGTCGGAGACGGAAGGATGCTGCTGCTCTTTTCCGAAGGCAAAGAAGGAGCGTAAACCAGTGAAGGAGCGGAAGATTCATAGGATTAGGGTTTAAACGCAGGATTAAAATTAGGGTTAGGATTAGTTTAGGAAGTGGGATGGTGGGTTTGGTAAATGGGCCTAATAGTGGGCCACAATCCGGCCTGCTTTCTCATTAGAACGAGAATAGGAACTCGTTACTCGTCCGGTTTCTGGTTAGGTACGGGAAGTTATATAATACGGAATTAAATTCCGTATTATCTTATTATTATTATTTTTATTTTTATTTTTTTATTAAGGTGCGTAATTTATTCTCGGTTACAAGGTCTCGTCATTTATGTGAATTAATGTCACAATAAATGATAGAAATAACATTTGTTTTATTTTACATTTAATTTATGTACTCATTTATTTAAGATTGACGTTTCGGAAATCGGTTAAATTCCGGTTTTACGGAGTTTAAAAATTTCGGTTATTACACATAAATTGAATTTAAACACACAACATGCTTGCACAGAAATCCGGTTATTATCTTATATATGTGATTCACTTCTAATTCAACTTATGCTTGTGACACGAGAAGCCCCTTGACTCTCGCGTTCGTCCCAGTATACCAACAGGAATGGTTGGATGCATCTCTCCGTATATCATGTTTGGGCTAGTTGCAAAGAACCTCCCATTCTCATTTTAGAGTTGGACAATGATGTCACGACCCGTTATACATATACTTGGGTCTTAAATAAATAAAAAAATGTCGTCCTATTCAAGTTATAGTTATGAGACATAGCAACACACAACACTATCATAATTCACACCAACATTTACGAGCTAGCTAAGTAATTCCAAAGGACTTACTTGAATCGAGTCAAAATCCCGCTAACTCTATTACTCGATTTCGCAAGAGTAAGATCTCACACACTTGGTTATAAAAGGAACCTTGGATCAATATCATATATAAAATCTTAGAAGTTTTCAACTTCTAACTTACCAAGGATAATCTAAAAGAAAGAAAACCAATAAGCCTTAATAGTGTAAAAAGACCATTTTACCCCTAGATCCGGAATACCTTTAAAATCTAAAAAGTCGCGAAAAATTTCACTAAAATTCTCAAGACATAAAGTATAACTCTAAAAAGAAAGATCTAGCGAGTTTGAAAGATTTTCAACTTTCAAAATTCTTAAGAAAAAGACTAAGGTCAAACTTTGACCTAAACTAGAACGCTTCGACTAAACTTCAAAATTTCCAAAAAAATCATATCTACCCATACTATGCTATATGGACTCTTAAATAGGACAATAAAGATCCAAAAATATCAAACCGCAATTTCTTAAGAAAAACCCAAAGTTGTCTTTAAAACACTAAAGTTCTCATACTTAGTCAAAAACACTCTCTTCTTACAAAACTGCATAATTACTCTACTTTGGGACGTCATAACTCCAGTTGAATGGTTCTCAACTTTTGATACCTTAAACTATTCATGTCTACCTACAACATATCAAAATTTCAAATGTGGAAAATAATTCTAAAGAATCTAAACCTATCCCCAAAGAGCCCTTCTCCAACGTCTCAGGCTCGAAACTCGCAGAAGTAAAGTCGATCCAAGTCTGGCTACGTGGATGGTCTAAGGTTCGATTCTTGTGAGTTCCATTGATACACTTATTATACTACTCATGAATCAACATCGTAAACAAGTGGAAGGCTAAAGAGATTGTCTACCCGATGGCCTCGCAAACTTCGATCCCCTTCAAGCAGCTAGGTTTAGGTTTGGATGGGTCCGCGTGAAAGAAGGTGACAGTTTGAATAGGATAGGAATATAGGATAGATCGATTGTTAGGAAAGAAAAAGAATCGAGAGCTCGTAGAAGGAAACCAAATCAGGGCACGTGAAGAGCGAGTTGTAGAAGGAAAAAGTTCCACACAGGACACGCTGAAGAAGATCCATTGATGGACCCAGGTTGGCGTGGGGTTAGATCCCCTGATGGGCCCGTCTGGCATGAAGGAGCAGGGAAGTTACTTGTCTTGATGGGCTACAGCGGCCCAGCTGATGTATAGGCGCAAGGAGCTGCTTATGTAGGAGGTTAACGGGCCTTGTATTGATGGCCCATCTATGTACTTTAGTGTTTGCAAGAAGTAAAGAAATTTGTGATAAGTGTATTTTATTTGAGTAGTAACCTCACGTAAAATGATAAAACTTACGTTGACTCATGATACTAAGTATCATGTAAAAAGATCAAGTTTTTTCGAAATCCGATTCCACTCGGGAATAAACGGAAATAAATTTCTGGGACAATCTGAAATGCTAAAATGCAAAAGAAATACAAAAATAAAGAAACCCACAACACGTCATATAATGTACGGGAACCCAGCTGACCACTCCGTCCAGATCACTCGGAAGCGACCCTATCCTACAAGACATCTACAGCGAAGGATAAAACCATTAGCTAACAACCTACATATCAAAAGAACTATAATAGCACACACACATCATTGCGGAAATGAAACGCGCATCATGCTTACACAGAAGCTCGTTTATTATCTTGTATTTGGTTATACACTTTCTAATTCAACTTATGAAATGACATGAGGATCTCCCAAACCTCGCATGTGTCCCCGTGTACCAACAGGATTGGATCCGATGCACCTCACCATGTACTTGTCTGGGCTAGTCACAAAGAACCTCCCAGTCTCATGTCAGAGTTGTGTAGTGATGTTACCTCCGTTATACATACACATGGACCACATTATAACAAGGTCGTCCTACTCAGGTTAGAGTTATTAAACACCCAAATCACACACCACTATCACATTTCATGCCAACACGTAGAAAGCCATCTAAGTAAGCCCAAGGGACTTACTTGTAACACCCCAAATCCACGAGACTTGGAGTGTCACATTGGGCTAGGATCTCACAATGGATCCTGACCCTAGCCTGACAATAAGTTCAGTGGATCTTACAACAAGGCACAGGTAGATTAAAACAAATACATAAAAGCTGTATATGATACATCAAAAGAGTTTACAAACTCAGAGCTGAGTACAAAACATCAAACCACAACATCTGATACAAAAGATCTCATATCCCGCGCATCCTAATGTACAGAAGTCCTCGGCTGGCCACACCATCTGTCTCACCCTGCAGTCTTCCTAACGTGTAGATCATCTACAACTCGGTATGAAACCTTTAGCTACAGCAATGAAAAGCATGAAGGTAATAGCACAACCACACATCAACATCTCATACATGCAATGCCACACACATTCATTTATTATCTTTCATTACGTTATTCCATTACTAATTCAACTTCTTTTGTAACACGAGGAACCTAAAGAACGTCGTCCCTTTCCCCGTTAACATAGGGGTTTGCATTGGGGGTGATCGTCACTCGTCCCCCCTGTGTTACTGGCTTCCAGGCACCTCCTCCTAACCAATAGGCGGAGACCGGTGGTTACCGCCCATTACAATACACTTGGGCCAAATAAATGTAATAAATGGTCATCCTAGTCCGGTTTAGGTTATAAATGCACAATCATATGAACACACACAACCATCACAATCATACAATCCACAACTGCACGCTAAGTAATCCTATGGACTTACCTGATATACTCGTAACATGTACCACGTCACAGCTTCCCCTTAGGGAAGTCATCAACGCCTGCAATAGCAAGGCACACACAATCACATACTGCAAAGGTTAGGAGACTCGTCTCACTAACCATAATCAATCTATATCTCAAATCTAAACCTCAGATCCTCAACACATTCATAAATGCCTAAGGCATATCCTCAACATAACATTAAACATTAAAGCCATAACCGATATCTATAACATTATCATGATCTTCGACTCATTCTGACACCTAGCATGCATCTAATCAGTATTCCTCAATCTCAAATTTAATCCTAATTTAATTAATTAACCTTTAATTAATTAATTAAATTTCACAAGAATAACGTTTTGCCCGCAGGCCATTTCTAAACCCACCTGTCATCAGATTTCATCAAACAAACAACCCATAAACACCAGAATAATATAATGATCATAATGGAATTTCTAATTATCCATTTTCAAAAGTCTAAGGTCAATTTAGGTCAAATCGCAGTACGGAAAACGAATAAATTCAAAACTTATTCGTTACTAACCCGATTGACGATCTGAAAGAAGATTCGGAATCACAACGACGCAGGCTACGCATGTACAACATCAAATTCACCGGAATCTGAGCGACAGAACCGTCCTGGTGACACATATGCTCGACCAGGTCATCATTTACTCGGAAATGCAGAAACTCGGTACCGATATGAAGAGAATGAAGAGACGACTCCAGAAACTCAAACGGAATGAAATCGGATTAGAAACGGAGAGTAGATCTGAGTTTGAAGTTTGAGAGAAATCAGAGCTTTTACGAGGAAACGGGAAAGGAAATGAATTAATAAACGATTTCCTCTATTTATAGTGAAGTCGATAATTATCCTTTAGCGAAGTCGATAATTATTCTTTAACCGATCCAATGGCGGGTTGAACCCCCTTCTCCAAACTTCTCGAAATTGGAACAATAAATCTTGAATATTGTAGGGATAATTATTCCACAATTGCCTCGGAAAACGTGTATTCCTAAGCCGTCTTTCTTAGCCGTTAAGAAACGAAATAGCGACTCTTTTGGCCGTTTTGTCTTTCCATGTTATTTCATATCTAGGACATGTCCGATGTCCTGATCATTCTCTCAACTGCATTTTTATTAATTGGAGCTCCCAAATGCTCCAAATAATACCGGAGGGTAAAAATAATTACCCGGAAAAAAAGTGAAAATTTCACCATAAGCCCAAAATTACGCCAGGAACATAACGGTGGGACTTATACTCAACACTTACGCAATCTTCGCGAGTTATATGTCAATTAATATCACTGATTAAGTTAATCAACATTAATTAGAATTCGGAAACTGAGTCCCCGATACGTCGACCTTTGGAGTTTAGAGTAGGTGCACAGGTGTGGTTGAGAGTGTCACCTACGAGAGGAGTTAGACGGTTCGGCATTAAAGGGGAAACTGAGTCCCCGATACGTCGGCCCATTTGAGATCGTAGAGAGAGTCGGAGAGGTTGCCTACCGACTAGTACTGCCACCGAGATAAGAGGGAGTACACCCAGTTTTTCATGTATCTCAGTTGCGAGAGTACATACCGGATCCTAGACACATCATCAGTCATGAGGATCTGATAGTTGAGCCAGACCACACTTTTGTGGAGTATCCAGTAGCCGTCCTAGAGCGTAGCATTAGGCACCTACGTTCTAAGGAGATACCGATGCTGAGGATTCAGTGGTCTAGACGAGGAGTTGATGAGGCTACCTGGGAGACAGAGGAGAGTATTAGACGTAACTACCCTGAGTTCTTTGCGGAGTTAGCCGCTACCTCAGTACCGACGGGTTAGTACTGAGACGATACCTTATATGACTTCTGTGATTATATGTTTAAATGATTGCTTATGTTTATGTGCTTGATGACATGAGTAGTTTGCGTGCTTGAATATAACTCTTGAGGAGAAATATTTTGGGGTAAATACCTTATTCTAAGTTTCGGGACGAAACTTATTTTTAAGGGGGTACTGATGTAATATCCGGAATTTTTATTCCGTCTATTTCTGTTATAAACCCGATCTCGATCAGTTGATTCATATCCGTCTACTTAGTTAGACATATTATGATAAAATTTATCATTTTATGTAGATTCCCTTCACATAAAATGATGGAATCCTTTAAAAGTTTATCATTTTATGTAGCTTCCCCTTCACATAAAATGATAGGATCTTTATAAAATTTATCATTTTAGGTAGCTTACCTTCACATAAAATAATAAGTTTAGCCCTAATTTAGAATATGACAAGGCCCGGACAAGTCTGTGACGAAGCTGTGACAAGGTCCAGACAAGGCTGTGACGAAGCTGTGACAAGGCCAGACAAGGCTGTGACGAGTCTGTGACAAGGCCAGACAAGGCTGTGACAAGTCTGTGACAAGCCCAGACAGGCTGTTGACAGCCCAGCGCCAGCAACGCCAGCAGCCCGTTCAGCCCAGCGCCAGCCTCAGCCTACTCCAGCCCACTGTTTTGCTAGTCCGTGAGCTGCTCCAGCGTTGCCCAGCCCAATCCGTGAGCTGCTCCAGCGTTGCTCAGCCCAGTGAAGCAGCAACCCGCAATCTCCAGCCCAGCGTCTGCTCAGCCCAGTGAAGCAGCAACCCGCAGTCTTCAGCTCAGCCCAACAGCCTCCAGCGTTGCTAGCTGCTCCAGCCCGTTGCCCTGCCTTGTCCAGCGCCAGCTCCAGTCCACCGTTGCCTTGCCTATTTCAGCCCAATTCGACCTTGCATTCTGCAGCCAAAGCCAGCCCAACAACAGCAGTGGCCAACGCCTATTCCAGCCCAGGAAAGAACAACTCCTCTCCTTCTTCAGTCAACGAAGGATCTGCAGCAATTATTGCGCTTAAACTCCCACGTAACAGCCCTTCTGTTCAGCTACAATCACGCAGCCAGTTATTCTTGGCCTCCAAATACATTCAGCGTTATCTCCTTCCTTTCTGCAATTCCTTTTCTTCTGCACACACCAGCAGCGTCAACTCTGCGTTTCCTTTTCTTCTGCACACACCCAGCAGCGTCCGGCACTGCTAGGTCTCAAACTGCAGCCACCTACATAATCGAAAGGTTGAGTCCATCGAGTTACAGCTACTGCAAAGAACCGCCTCCTTCTGCCCCTACTGGTAAGAAGATCCTTCCCCATCTGTATCTTATGGATATCATAGCCACAATGACTCATTACCCTTCTTTTATTCCGATCACACTTCCAACAGTTGCAGCCGTGTGATCAACCAGCAGGTTCGGTTTTGGTACAGATCGGAACCAACAACAAATTAACCTTCTAGCTGCAAACCGGTAAGAGCCTATACTTGGATTAAAATAGGTTTCCGATTAGTTTAAGTGGAAGGTTATTATATAATCTTTTGTGTGTATATTATTTCCGTAAATGATAGATTGATGAGCTGCTGTAATTCGACCTTGAGCATAGTTAAAATAGTGATAAGTAGCTGCTGAAAGTTATACATAAAATGATAGACATAAGGGCTGCTGTAAAATTGTATTTCATGCCTTCAGCTTTTGACCTATAAACTGCCTATCTTGTCGGTCAATTATTGAACGTTTGGATAAAGATCCACCGTTGAATTTTGGATATGTTGTAGATGGATATATGTAGTTTAGCATATTAAAATTTGGGAAGAAATGAACGGTCGGATTGAAAGTTATGAGCTCCCGAAGTTAGGTAGTTGAGCAGTTTTGGTAAACTTATGTTTTTGGCTAAGTATAGGAAATTAGAGTGAAGGAACCGACTTTGTGATTTTTTTTAGGAACATTAGCTGAACAGTTTGGAAAAATTCTTTCTCCTAAGTTAGATAGAACCTCATAGATGATCTAGAGATTAAATTCAGAATTTTTATAAGCTGTTAAGAATTTTATATTTAGAACCAAAGTTAGACCTTTACGATTCTTCCGGAAAATAGAAACATAGGAAAAATGTCAGTTTGGAACCAAATAAAATTTTAGGAGTTAGAATATAAATTTAGAACCTCAAATAGGAGTTTAGACAAGAATTTTAGGGTTTTCGAGAAAATCGGAACCAAGGGTAAAATGGTCATTTTACCCTAAACTAATACTGTAACTAGTATGTCTTAATATCTTATTCGATCTTAGAACTTTTAGACTTCTATCTACGTGAGGGTGTGCTAATGCACTTATCGCCTTTGGCAGGCAACTGAGTTGCTACAGTTGACAGAACGAGTGGTTAAAAAGAGTCGAGCGTTATAACAGGTAAGTCCTTTGGGCTTACTTAGCTGACTGCTAAATATGAGTATAAATGATGATGGTGGTGTGTGATTGAAATGTTTAGAGAGATAGGATGTGATATATAATTACCGACCTATATTTTGGCCTAAGAGTAACGGGCGGTGGCATTCTGCTCAGTAGCTGGCTGGCACTGGGGGTTTCTTTCGGGACTAGTCCATACATGGTTTGTAGTGATGCTACCAATGGAAGTCAGCTAGACCTACACCAGTTGGATAAGGAACGGAGGCGAGAACTAATAATAATTCTCGTGCCACAACTTAAATTGAATAATGTGAATCACTTAAATAATAGATAATAATTGGTTGAGTGCCAGCATGATGTTTGTTTATTTTTGTTTCTGCTTGTGTTTGTGATGTTATCATTTTGCTTATATTTGGATAGTTAGCTAACTGTTGATATGTTGTTTAGACTTGACACAGGTTAGAGCAGATGCCGAGTGATCCAGATGGTAGTGGTCAGCCGGGGTGTCGTACTTTAGGACGTTTTACAGTTTCTGCATTTGTGGGTTTTACAGTTGAACATTGTTTTCTTTCGTACTTTGTTATATTCCGTTTTCCGGCTGTAGTCGATCTGGTCACATTCATGCATTATTAAGAACTATTTTATGATTTCTGATTTTTCCTTATTTGTGCCTTGTTGTAAGATCTCGTTAAGTTGTTGTCAAACTAAGGTCGGGACCCATTGTGCGGTCCTAACCAGTAACTCCCTAAGTTATAAAATTTGGGGTGTTACAACATGGTATCAGAGTTCTAGGTTGGCAACAATGGCACTTGAAATCTTCTAAAAAGGTCATATAAGTAAATAAACAGAACCCAAAAGGGGTCTGAGTTTTCCAAAGAAGATTTTGGTTTTAAAATGCATACAGAGTCGGGTTGGGATAGAAAGTACGGATGACCACCACTACCTCCGCGGATCTCGGCCGCTTAGTACTTTTAGAAATGTTATGTTAACTTAGTATCTGCTTATAAAGATATGTGCAATAGATAAGTTTATGCCGAAGGTTAGTAGCATAATAGTTACACTATGTCCTTAACGGAGATAACATAGTGAGTTTCTCACTCCGTGGACACATCTAAGTAGATTTTGAAGGGTGTCAACGTGAGGATTAGGATGCACATCTTAGGTGCATTAGGGTAGGCAAACGACAGACAACTCCTTCGAGCGTGTTGAAAAGCGTCAAGACGGAAAGCGAAGACTGAAGGATAACACCAACGAGCATG
Organism: Fagopyrum esculentum; assembly: GCA_033239045.1. Lineage (NCBI taxonomy): Eukaryota > Viridiplantae > Streptophyta > Magnoliopsida > Caryophyllales > Polygonaceae > Fagopyrum > Fagopyrum esculentum. The sequence continues at coordinate 126,948,603 of BSUD01000006.1, read as the reverse complement.
GCAAGAAGGGGATCCCGAGTCAAGTTAACAGGATCAAATGAAGATTATACATGAGAGTAGTTCCGGAAAAGCATTGGATGATCGACAGTTATGCAACTGGGGAGCAACATCACATAGATTCTTTCAAGTGTAGTGACGATATGAACAACGTGGATCCCGTCAGAAACAGTCATAGTAATGAAAGTCAAAGTAAGATATGGAACCAATCCAGACAAAAGACATTAAATTTACGCTTACCGACGGACCAAAATATGAAGGTTGTGGTTAGAAGCAGGGCGGAATATGGCCACTATTGGCAAAGTGAGTCGGCATCCTAATCAAGCGGGTCCCACCTAGACGCTCATAACCTAAGAATTAAGAAGAGATATGTCGTCGGACCAACTATGAAGACTTAAAGAGCCACACAACTGAAGCTTATGGTTAGCCAGAAAGTGGAGGGTGGATTTCATAAGCATGGAGGCAGAGTGACTTTCTATAAGACAAGTGAGCTACAAGAAAGATGGTGATACAGATATCCAAATGATATAATCTTGAAAGCGGAGTCAAAGGATCACTATAAAGGCAACATTATAACCTAACACCAACTCAGGAACAAGAGTGTGTGAAAATGATCGTGGCATACCCAAGGGCCGTAATAACTTCCCTCTCACAATGGGACTTAAGTTACCAACACCAACGATTCACACAAGAGCATCGCAAGCAGTTGATGACTGAGGTAAAAGAAGTCATGAAGATGTATTTACGAGCTATCGTGGGAAATCTGATGAGTCCATTGACGGCAGATGAATGATGCAGCTAAAATAGGAAAGAGTATCGTGGGCTTATAGTGAGAAAGAGAAGTGTGAATTATAGAAGAAGCGAAAGGAGTATAAACAGAGAAGCTGGAGGAGATAGATTTCCACCAAGTAAATCAAACCTCAAAGAGATAGAAGAAAAGTTAGTCTATGATCTTGTAGAAGGTCAACTATAGACTAAATGGTAACTATCGGAGCCTTTACATGTGCGGGTTAACTAGTAGTGACTGGTTGACATATAAGAAGAATAAACACACGGTTACAAATGAATTCTATCGACATGTGGAGAAGTGTTAGCATGAAATATTGTGATGTTTTAGGCACATTTTCTAATCGTAATTGATTCATATTGATAGTCTTTGATTGATCTTTGCGCATATATGAGCTAGTATTGCCTATATTGTCGGTATGGATGTCTACACTAGTTCTATGTTGATTATAGGTAATTTGGAGGTATTTCCGAACGAAATCGAGCAAAGGAGAGTTGAGTTGATATGTCCATAGATCGAGGACACTTTTTGGAAGCAAATTTGAGTATTGGATTGAGGAATGCACGAATGAAAGCAAGAATCACGGCCTTACCCTAAATTACGGCCGTGGATTGTGAGTCAGAATTCGATGTTCATTCCAGGGGGTTACACGGCCGTGGAACTAGCCGTAATTGTTTCCACGCCCTAAATTACGGTCGTGGAATCTTCCACGACCGTGATCTTAGCGAATCTTTTCGCCACACTTCGAAGCCATGATCTTTTGAAGAATGGGCCGGGCCGACACCTTGCCCTGCATTATAAAAAGACGGAAGAAAGGAGATTTCATCATCGACGCTTACGCTAATTCTCGCTTAGGCCTGCTTAGGGTTCTTGCATCCACGCATAGCCGTTTGATCTTCGCTTAGCAATCGACGCTAAGGGTTAACGCTTCCCCAATTTGGAGGCAAGTTTCGGAGATCTCATTGGAGGTCAAAGTTCGCAGTTGAAGAGTTGTTCAAATCTCGCACTTTCAGTGGAGATTGTTGTTGTGATCTTCGGATTTGTGAAAGACCGAAGTTCTTGGAAGAATTGCAAGAAGATCTCTCTTCTTGTTTAGGTTCGAATCGGAAACGGATTGACATCCCGTTTCTCTTCTTTCCTATAGTTGTGATTTGTTTATTCCGTTTTGAATCTTTGATAAACACTTGTTGGGATCTTGAGATTCACTTGAAGGTTATTGATAGTTCTTGGAAGTTTTCATCTTTTATTCCTTAATTCTTGAATTGATATTAAAATGACTATTATTGGCTAAAAACCCTTAACAATTCTAAGGTGAAGGGTTGATAGTTGTGGCATAGGTGATGATAGATCGATCGCAAACAGATTAGACTCTGAGAGTTAGAGAGAATCGTCGACAACCTAAAATTACGGGCAGTTCTTGAGTTCCACGACCGTGGAATCTCAAGATCCAACCGTGATTTTCCTCTAGTTTACGAACCTGCTTTTACTTTAATCCAAAGTTAAAGATTTGCCTTAGCTTAGTTTAGACTTGTCTTTTCTAGGTGGTAGTGAAGCCTCAACAACCTCTACCTCGATTGTGAGCCTCAACAACCTCAATCGGATAAGTTAGTCTTGAACCTTTAGGTTATAAGTTTGGGTATTTGATACTAATTCTCGCCTTTAGAATCTTTCTATATTGAGCCTCAACAACCTGTATAGAGAGTGCCTTGTAGGTGAGCTACAAAAGGTTTTTGGAACCTCAACCGTACGATTACCTTACATTAGTATACCTTTGCATATCTCTACTCTGTCTTTACATCATTAGTATATCTTGAATCTATTGCCGCAACTGGATACCCGGATCTTTAGGATTGTTGTTTTCCCAATATTTGCAAAACTCCCATATTTACTTGCTTGATAACTTGAAATCGAATTTGTTCCCCCCCAAATCCCTGTGTTCGATACTCTGGAATACTTGCTAATCTACGCCGATCCGTACACTGCGGGTTCGCTTGCTTTTATTCTAGTTTTATAAATTTAAAGCTTGATTGCACGCACGCTAAGTGGCGAACAAGTTTTTGGCGCCGTTGCCGGGGATTTGGTTTCGGCCGAATTCGGTAACCGGTTGTCAAGCTTGGGAGCTTGCTCTCGTTATTTGATATTGTTTTAAGTGTATGCGCAGGTCTAGGAACACCGGAGATCTCTTACCTCTTGATCAAGAGCTAGAGAAAACCTTGAGGCAAAAGCGCAAGGAAAAGAAGATGGCCGAAGGAAACGAACGTGATTTCCAAGCGGAGTTAACGGAGAAGGAAGCTCAACTCCGATGGAATGAGAATCTTCGCCGGGATGAGATGGATCGCCATCAATCCCAAGTTAACACTCTACAAGATCAGATGTTCCAAATGAGATTAGAAATAAGCGACCTTAAGAATAAAGGAATCAAGAAATCCTCAAAAAGGACGTCAAGATCTAGAAGAAGAAGAAGCCACTCATCCGCTGATGATAGTGACTCTTCCATGCCGCCATTGGAAGAGATTGATCCCACGATCAATATAAATCCCTTCCATCCACCAGGAGCTACTAATCGCCGCATCCCACCTAGGAATGCAAGAGTCGAACGTGTGGATAATGAGCCAAGAACTCTTGGCCAACGAATGGATCCAACACAACAACCACGCCGTTTGGGCGTGAACTTTGAAGCTGAAGATGTACAAGGGTTTAGCTTCAACCCTCAAGTTATTACTCTTGTTCGCCAAAATCAGTTTGGCGGTACAAGTGCCGAATCTCCACACCAGCACTTGCAGAACTTTGAGTGCATGATGGAGACAATGAGACCGAAGAGCGCCACTACCAACAGCTACAAGCTTAAACCATTCTTCTTCTCTTTGAAAGGGAAAGCGCTGTCTTGGTATCAAGCTCTTCCTAATGGGAAACTAGACACGTGGGAAGACCTTTCTGCGGAGTTTCTCACTAAATTCTTTCCGCCTTCCAAAACAGCGGAACTTAGAGGTAAGATAAATGCTTTTTCTATGAGGCCTAACGAAAGTTTGTTTCAATCTTGGGAAAGGTTTCAGGATTTGCTCTTGGATTGCCCTCATCATGGCATATCCAAGCTTGCCTTACTAGAGATATACTACAAAGGGCTGGATGCGGGAACGCAATTCAACCTCCAATCCCTCTCATGTGGAACGTTCATGGACATGAGAGAAGATGACGCTTGGGACTTCATTGAGAAGCAAGCAAGAGTCATAGAGAAGTATTCCCACCGAAAGGTGGAGGGAAATCGTGTGGAGCAAGGAGCGAAGCTCACACATGAAGCTCAAAATCAGATTTTCTCCCTCAACAATGAAATCAAGGAGTTGAAGGAGACTATCAAGACCAACTTCCCAAAGCAACAAGGGAAGGATGTTGGTTATTTGGGCAACAACAACAATAGCCGGAACAATAACCGGAATAACAATTGGAATGGAAACAACAACAACCGGAACAACAACAATTGGAACAACAATCGTGATTCAAACAACAACAATTGGCGCTCCAATCAACAGAATTCCGGTAACTCCTATCCTTCCAATTCTAATTCGCTAACTCCACCTTCCTCCTCCTCTACTCCTTTGAAAAGCCAGGGCCAATCATCTAATGGAGGAAGCACTTCGGGGAAGGAGAAGCCAGATCCCATGTTGGAAACTATCTTGGGAAAGCTTCAAGGGATGGAGGACCGCTTCATTAAGTTTGATGATCGAGTTTCTAAGATCGACAAAGCTCAAAAGGTTTTAGAAAACCAAATGTTCGATCATGCGGAAGAAGTTCCTAGAAATCCAGGGAAACTTCCAGGAAAGACGGAGGACAACCCTAAAGGAAGGGTAATGGCGATTACAACTAGGAGCGGAGCAACTACCACCGATCCGCAGCCTACGTTCGTTGAAGTCCCCGTGGAGAAGGACAAAGAAAAAGGGAAGGAGAAGGAAGACATCTATGTCCCTCCTGCAGCTTACAAACCTCCCCTACCATTCCCTCAATCTAGAGCGCGAGCGCGCCTAGACAAGCAATTCGGTAAGTTCATAGAACTCATGAGCAAGCTGCATATTAATATACCTTTCATTGACGCTATTGTAGGTATGCCGGCTTAGGGCAAGTTCTTGAAGGAGCTCCTCTCTAACAAGAGGAAGCTCGAAGATTTCGGAGAGGTCAAGATGAGTTCGGATTCTTCGGATCTCATCAAGACCATGAAGGAGAAAATGCCCCCAAAGTTGAAAGACCCGGGGTCATTTTGCATTCCCATAGGAGTGGGAGAGGTCACATATGACGCTTTATGTGATTTAGGAGCAAGTGTGAGCATCATACCACTTGCGTTGTGCAGGAAGATCGGTTTAGGCGACCCTAAACCGGTGAAGATGACGTTATACATGGCGGATCGATCCATTACTCGTCCCGTCGGTATTGTAGAAGACGTCCCGGTCAAGCTAGGTAAATTCTTTGTTCCCATTGATTTTGTCGTGCTTGACATTCCTGCAGATAGTCCGGTCCCGATCATACTCGGAAGACCGTTTCTTGCAACTTCCGGCTGCATGGTCGATTGCAAGAATGGGAGACTCGCCTTTGACATTGGGGAAGAAAAAGTGGAGTTCGTTCTTTCTACTCTAGTAAAGGAACCAATCTTTGACGAGGATATCTACGATGTCCAAGATGGAGAGGGTTTATCTAGGGAGGAGGTAAGTGCGATTCTCTTTAACGATCCCCTACAAAAGGTTATCACTATGAGTCTAACCAACGAAGGAGAAGAAGAAGAGTGCAAAGAGGAAATTGAAGCCTTGGAAGCACAAGAAGAGATGTATGAATTGGAGTTTGAGAAACTCCACGATGAGGCTGAAAATGTCAGAATCCACGGTCATACTCTGTATTCCACGACCGTGGATTCCACGACCAAAATCGGCCTCCATTCCAGAGGATATTACGGCCGTGGAACACCAGAGGAGACCGTAATTTTGGCCGTGGAAGAGGATAGCCGGCACACTTCTTCAACTTCTTCTAACTCTTCTCCAACCCATTCAACATCCTTAGAAACTTCTAAGGAAACGTCGGGAGCTCCTCAAGGATCATTGGAAGCTCCGAAATCAATGGAACTCAAACCACTTCCTACTCATCTAAGGTACGCTTTTCTTGGATCTAATTCTACCTTCCCGGTTATCGTTAGCTCCGAATTAAGCATAGATGAACATGAACAGCTCATGATTGTCCTTAGGAAACATAGAAAAGCCATAGGCTATACTATTGAGGACTTAGTAGGAATTAAACCCTCCCTATGCATGCATAAGATACTAATGGAGGAGGACTTTAGAACTTCAAGACAACCTCAAAGGCGGTTGAATCCGACCATGAAGGAGGTTGTCAAGAAGGAAATTCTTAAACTTCTTGATGCAGGTATCATCTATCCTATCTCCGATAGCAAGTGGGTGAGCCCGGTTCAAGTGGTTCCAAAGAAGGGAGGAATGACGGTCATCACCAATAAGAACAACGAACTCATTCCTACCCGAACTGTGACTGGATGGCGAATGTGTATAGACTACCGCAAGCTCAACAAAGCAACGCGGAAGGATCACTTTCCATTGCCATTCATCGATCAGATGCTTGAAAGGTTAGCACAACATTCATACTTTTGCTACCTTGACGGTTATAGTGGCTTCTTTCAGATTCCGATACATCCGGATGATCAAGAGAAGACCACATTCACGTGCCCTTGGGGTACGTTCGCCTATAGGAGAATGCCGTTCGGGCTTTGCAACGCCCCAGCCACCTTTCAACGGTGCATGATGGCCATCTTCTCCGAATACGTAGAGGAAATCATGGAAGTCTTCATGGACGACTTCTCCGTTTACGGATCCTCTTTTAACGATTGTCTTTCTAACCTTTCTCTTGTTTTACAAAGATGTGAAGACACTAATCTAGTCCTTAACTGGGAGAAGTGTCAGTTTATGGTTAAGGAAGGAATCGTACTAGGTCACTTAGTCTCTAGTAGAGGAATAGAGGTAGACAAGGCTAAGATAGAGACCATAGAGAAACTTCCTCCCCCAATTTCGGTGAAGGGGATAAGGAGTTTCCTAGGACATGCTGGATTTTATAGACGTTTCATTAAGGACTTTTCCAAGATATCAAAACCTCTCACTAATCTATTGATGAAGGATGCGGTTTTTGAGTTTTCGCAGGAATGTTTGGATGCGTTTAACACCATTCGGCAGGCTCTAATCTCAGCACCTATTATCCAACCTCCGGATTGGACTCTCCCCTTCGAGATTATGTGCGATGCTAGTGACGTGGCTATTGGAGCTGTTCTTGGGCAACGAAAAGAAGGACGAACCCACGCCATATACTACGCTAGCAAGACGCTAGACGAAGCTCAGCTCAACTACGCCACTACAGAGAAGGAATTTTTAGCCATTGTCTACGCTATTGACAAGTTTCGCTCTTATCTTGTAGGTGCAAAGGTGATTGTCTACACGGATCATGCTGCGATCCGGTACCTTCTTGCAAAGAAAGACGCGAAGCCAAGGCTGATTAGATGGATTCTTCTCCTACAAGAATTCGATCTAGAGATCCGCGGCAAGAAAGGCTCGGAAAATTCTGTTGCGGATCATTTGAGTCGTCTAACACATCTAGAGGACGACCAATTACCCATTGATGACTCCTTTCCGGATGAACACCTACACATCATAGAGGAGTGCATCAAGGTAATCTCCAAGGGTAACGAACCATGGTTTGCTGATTTCGTTAACTATTTGGTTTGCCAGGAGATACCACCCGGACTATCATATGCGCAAAGGAAGAAGTTCTTCAAGGACGTCCGGGAATACTATTGGAATGAACCTCTCCTCTTTAAGAGAGGTCCGGATGGCATCATTCGGCGATGTGTGCCGGAAGATGAAATGCAAAGTGTCATCCGCCATTGTCACTCACTACCTTGCGGAGGACACGCTAGTTCGAACAAAACTAGCGCAAAGGTATTGCAATCCGGATTCTATTGGCCTACCTTATTTAAAGATGTGCAATCCTTTGTTTCTTGTTGCGATGCTTGTCAAAGAACAGGCAATATTTCTAGAAGGAACGAGATGCCCCTCAACAACATCCAGGAGGTGGAGATTTTCGACGTTTGGGGAGTCGATTTCATGGGACCATTCCCATCTTCTTGTGGAAACCAATACATATTATTGGCGGTAGACTACGTTTCTAGATGGGTGGAAGCAATTGCCTCTCCCACAAATGATGCCATGGTGGTGATCAAGTTCTTTAACAAGACCATTTTCCCGCGATTCGGGACGCCAAGGACGATCATTAGTGATGGAGGTTCTCACTTCATAGCCCGTCGCTTTGAAGCTCTTCTAGCTAAGTATGGGGTTACTCACAAGATCGCCACCCCTTACCATCCACAAACAAGTGGACAAGTTGAGATCTCAAATAGGGAGATCAAGGGAATTCTAGAGAAGACGGTTTCAAGGACTAGGAAGGATTGGTCCTTGAAACTAGATGATGCATTATGGGCGTACCGGACTGCGTACAAGACTCCTATAGGAACCACACCATACAACCTTGTGTATGGGAAGTCTTGTCACTTGCCGGTAGAGCTGGAGCACAAAGCGTTTTGGGCTATCAAGTGGCTGAATTTCGGCATGAAAGAAGCGGGAGAGAAGCGTCTCCTAGACATCAACAAGCTGGATGAACTTCGCTTGAACGCCTACGAGAACGCTAAGATCTACAAGGAAAGGGCAAAGCGTTGGCATGATAAGCATATCATTCCAAAGGACTTCAAAGAAGGAGATCAAGTTCTCCTCTTCAATTCAAGACTTCGCCTCTTTCCAGGTAAGCTTAAATCCCGTTGGACTGGACCTTTTCTAATTAAGCGTATTTTCCCCCATGGTGCAGTTGAAGTATGGGGTGAAGCTAGCGGAAGTTTTAAGGTGAACGGCCAACGACTCAAGAAGTACACGCCGGAACTCCAAGCTGAGGAGTTTGCACCTACCGCACTCGAATAGGTACGACACTGGTCTAGCTACGGACCTTAAACAAAGCGCTTCTTGGGAGGCAACCCAAGGTATTGCATTTTCGTTTTTGTTTTCGATTCATAGTTTAGTTTAGAATAGACGTTTTCGCTTTATTTTTGCCTCGATTTCTTCCGGTATGTTCATGTTTTTGGTTGTAGGATCAATGGAAAAGGAGAAAGAGAGAATATTGTTGAAGAAAAGTGACGAAATTTGGACTTTGAAGCTTTACAGAGAGTTCCACGGTCTAAACCACGGTCTAGACAGCTACAGTAACCGTAATTTTTGAAGTTCTTTGAAAAATGGCCAAAACCACGGTTCCGTACAATTCCACGGCCGTGGAATGCCCCGACAGACCGTGATTTTTGGAAATTTTGCCGGCCACTATATAAGCCACATTCTTCACAACACTTAACCAATTTTCCCCAATTCCACGACCTAAAAACCGAAAACACTCCTCCTCTCCCAATTCCTCGTTTCCTAATCGTTTTCAACGATTCTTCTTCCTAAACTGAAGCAAATCCAACCACAAACAAGATCCAAGCGAAGAATCGAGCGGAAATTCATCAACGGAAGCACATTTCGGATTTTTCAATCCGAAAAATAGGTTTTTACTCTCTTCTTGATTCTAGTCGTTTTGGTTCGTTAGGGACAATGTTCGTCCTAAGTATGGGGTGGGATGTACTAAATGATTGTAATAACTCTACTCTATATGTTGCTTTCATTCCGAGACTATCATTGCATGTTTATTATGTGTTACACGTTTTATTTTTGCATTGCATGAAAAAGAATTTTAAAAAACCCATAAAAATTGAAAAATTTGAAAATTTTGTGCTTCTAATGAATTGAGATGAATTCTATGATAATCACTACTTGCGAATTGAGTTTGATGACGATTGCATGCTTAAAAGGATAGTAAATCGAAAAGAATGCAAATGAATGAATTCTACCTATTTTACAAGTTTTATAATGTGAAAACGTTACCTAAATCATATTAAGAAATTGAAGTTGAAATCACATTATAAGTTCCTATACTTCTTGTTGAAATGATTAAGGCAATTCAATATTTTCCTTCTTCTTTCTTTGATCATCTAGCTCCTCATTGAAATATTAGCCTCCCTTACCTATCCGGGAACTTGGAATAGTAAATGAAAAAGGCATGTTTGATGTGGGAGGGCCATGAGAGCAATTATTTGCAATCAATTGAATAGAAAGAAATTATAGGTTTGGGGAAGTCAATCATGACGATGAGTAACTCGGCACCATTCACATAGCCGGGTGTTTGTGTCTTGCCAAAGTCGGATTGAGCGATATTCCTAGCGGATTATGGTATGTGCGCCAAGGGTTTGAGGCATCTCTTGCAAATTTGAGAAACGCCGATCTCCTAGGCTTCGGTTTTTGTGCACCTCTATCCATAACTCCAAAAGTAAAGTCGAAAAATGAAAAGTAAGAGCGAAGCTCTAAGTGAAGTGTTGCGGGAACCGCATAAGAAGAAGAAGGTAGTTGTCCACTTTCCCGGATTTATGCACCACTTTCCCTTAAAGTTTTTCCTTCCCTTCCATACTCTAGACCTTTTCTTTGAAAGTCCTTAAGATCAAAAGAATGTTATATGACTTGGTGATCTATATTGAAGTTTCTTATGATTGACTTTGATAAAGTTTGAAGGTTATAATGCTTGTTTAGAGATTAAATTAATTCATGAACTCTCTTTACTTTTTACTCTTTAATTGAGTGTGTGAAAGTTTGATGAACGATTGAAGCAAGGTTTGAGAATGATCTATTCTTTAGAAATCACATTCACCAAAAGAAGGTACACATATTTCATCCTAACTCTTGTTTTAAAGCTTTTTGAAAGACCTTGCTTAGGGACAAGCAAGTGTTAAGTATGGGGTTATTTGTTAGCATGAAATATTGTGATGTTTTAGGCACGTTTTCTAATCGTAATTGATTCATATTGATAGTCTTTGATTGATCTTTGCGCATATATGAGCTAGTATTGCCTATATTGTCGGTATGGATGTCTACACTAGTTCTATGTTGATTATAGGTAATTTGGAGGTATTTCCGAACGAAATCGAGCAAAGGAGAGTTGAGTTGATATGTCCATAGACCGAGGACACTTTTTGGAAGCAAATTTGAGTATTGGATTGAGGAATGCACGAATGAAAGCAAGAATCACGGCCTTACCCTAAATTACGGCCGTGGATTGTGAGTCAGAATTCGATGTTCATTCCAGGGGGTTACACGGCCGTGGAACTAGCCGTAATTGTTTCCACGCCCTAAATTACGGTCGTGGAATCTTCCACGACCGTGATCTTAGCGAATCTTTTCGCCACACTTCGAAGCCATGATCTTTTGAAGAATGGGCCGGGCCGACACCTTGCCCTGCATTATAAAAAGACGGAAGAAAGGAGATTTCATCATCGACGCTTACGCTAATTCTCGCTTAGGCCTGCTTAGGGTTCTTGCATCCACGCATAGCCGTTTGATCTTCGCTTAGCAATCGACGCTAAGGGTTAACGCTTCCCCAATTTGGAGGCAAGTTTCGGAGATCTCATTGGAGGTCAAAGTTCGCAGTTGAAGAGTTGTTCAAATCTCGCACTTTCAGTGGAGATTGTTGTTGTGATCTTCGGATTTGTGAAAGACCGAAGTTCTTGGAAGAATTGCAAGAAGATCTTTCTTCTTGTTTAGGTTCGAATCGGAAACGGATTGACATCCCGTTTCTCTTCTTTCCTATAGTTGTGATTTGTTTATTCCGTTTTGAATCTTTGATAAACACCTGTTGGGATCTTGAGATTCACTTGAAGGTTATTGATAGTTCTTGGAAGTTTTCATCTTTTATTCCTTAATTCTTGAATTGATATTAAAATGACTATTATTGGCTAAAAACCCTTAACAATTCTAAGGTGAAGGGTTGATAGTTGTGGCATAGGTGATGATAGATCGATCGCAAACAGATTAGACTCTGAGAGTTAGAGAGAATCGTCGACAACCTAAAATTACGGGCAGTTCTTGAGTTCCACGACCGTGGAATCTCAAGATCCAACCGTGATTTTCCTCTAGTTTACGAACCTGCTTTTACTTTAATCCAAAGTTAAAGATTTGCCTTAGCTTAGTTTAGACTTGTCTTTTCTAGGTGGTAGTGAAGCCTCAACAACCTCTACCTCGATTGTGAGCCTCAACAACCTCAATCGGATAAGTTAGTCTTGAACCTTTAGGTTATAAGTTTGGGTATTTGATACTAATTCTCGCCTTTAGAATCTTTCTATATTGAGCCTCAACAACCTGTATAGAGAGTGCCTTGTAGGTGAGCTACAAAAGGTTTTTGGAACCTCAACCGTACGATTACCTTACATTAGTATACCTTTGCATATCTCTACTCTGTCTTTACATCATTAGTATATCTTGAATCTATTGCCGCAACTGGATACCCGGATCTTTAGGATTGTTGTTTTCCCAATATTTGCAAAACTCCCATATTTACTTGCTTGATAACTTGAAATCGAATTTGTTCCCCCCCAAATCCCTGTGTTCGATACTCTGGAATACTTGCTAATCTACGCCGATCCGTACACTGCGGGTTCGCTTGCTTTTATTCTAGTTTTATAAATTTAAAGCTTGATTGCACGCACGCTAAGTGGCGAACAAGAAGTCCTTAAAGAGATCAAATACGACAATTGTAAAGTCAAATCGATACGAGTGCAAGTAATACCGAATAATTCAAGTCAATTAATCTAATTAAAATTGTAAAGGAAGAGTTGACGGTCAGAAAGGACCCCTTATATAATTAATGATATAAAGAGAATGGTTGTGAGAAGTTGTTTACTTGCGGGCTAAGAAAAAGGTACAAATCATAGTAAGTACAAATGAAGTCGTATTAGAAGAACTAGAGGAGTAAGAAGAATTGATTAGATCCTACGTCAGTCCAGATAGAGGTTACTTAGCATTCCCCACAAATGAGACGGATGGTACTCTTTCGAGCAAAAGTTGTGGTCAATTTCTAGATTTACAAAGGAGAGTTGACTTTAGCTTTAAGTTAAAGCCGGGCACGAGACTGATCTCGAAGGCCCCGTGACGCATGGCACCGATAGAGCTGCTTGAAGTGAAGAAGTAGTTATCGGAGTTAGCAGAGAAGGGCTTCATACACCCTAGTGTTTCTCCATGGGGGGGCTCCGATATTGTTTGTGAGGAAGAAGGATGGATCGATGAGGTTATACATCGATTACAGAGATTTGAATAAGGTCACCATCAAGAACAATATCCACTTCCTAGCATAGATGCCCTGTTGGACCAGTTGCAGGGAGCGTCTGTGTTTTCGATGATGGACTTGAGATCAGGTTATCACCAGCTGAGGGTGAGAGATCAGGACATACCTAAGACGGCATTTCGGACTAGGTATGGCCACTATGAGTTGTAGTGATGCCATTCGGGCTCACTAATGCGCCTGCAGTATTTATGGAGTTGATGAACGGAATTTTCATCGACTTCTTAGACCAGTTTGTAGTGGTCTTCATTGACGACATTCTAGTTTAATCTAGGAGTCGAGAGGAGCATGCCGGACACTTGAGGACAGTGTTACAGATTCGACAGGATAGCCAGCTATATACTAAGCTATCCAAGTGTGAGTTTTGGACGTCAAAGGTGGCTTTCCTAGGCCATGTAGTGACTGCTGAGGGGATTAAGGTCGACCCAGCGAAGATTGAATCAGTGTCCTCTTGGCAACCTCCGAAGAATGTTAAGGAGGTTCGCAGCTTCCTTGGATTGGCAGGGTATTACCGTCGGTTTGTGGAAGGGTTTTCCCTGATCGCCCGACCACTTACTTCTCTCCTAAGGAAGACTACACGGTTCGTCTGGTCTGAGCCGTGTCAGCAGAGTTTTGAAGAGCTGAAGAGGAGATTGACGTCTGCTCCGATCTTAGCACAGCCTGAGGGTACAGAGGACTTTGTAGTGTACAGTGATGCATCCAAGCTGGGCTTGGGGTGTGTCTTGATGCAGAGGGGTAAGGTCATAGCATATGCGTCTCGACAGCTGAAGACGTATGAAGAGAACTACCCCACCCATGACCTGGAGTTAGCTGCGGTAGTACATGCTCTTAAGATCTGGCGTCATTATCTCTATGGAGCGACCTGTCAGATCTTCACAGACCATAAGAGTCTAAAGTACATATTCACTCAGCGGGAGTTGAATAACCGCCAGAGACGGTGGCTAGAGTTGATCAAGGATTTTGACCTTGAGATTCTCTACCACCCCGGAAAGGCGAATGTAGTTGCTGACGCTTTGAGTCGGAAGACGCCTCGGGAGAAGGCGATAGCTCGGTTGACAGTACAACCATAGTTACAGAGAGACTTAGCTTGGTTGGAGGTAGAGATCCAGTTCCCCGATACAGCTCATCAGTTAGCCACCTTAGAGTTACTTCCTGACCTGTTGGGTGAGATCCGACAGAAGCAGGAGACCTGTCCGACTTTGACCCGGACCCGAGACCGGATGTCACGAGATGAGGCACCTCAGTTCACTATCGGTGCCGATGGAGTGATGAGACGACAGGACCGTGTCTGTGTGCCATCAGACAGTGAGTTGAGGCAGAGGATACTAGGTGAGGCTCATGCTACCCCTTACTCCGTACATCCAGGAGCGAGTAAGATGTATAAGGACGTGAGACGTTCCTTCTGGTGGGGTGGTTTGAAGCCTGATGTGGCCTGATATGTAGCCCAGTGTGCGACCTGTCAGCAGGTCAAGATTGAGCATCGTAGATCCGGAGGAGAGCTCCACCCACTTCCAGTACCACATTGGAAGTGGGAAGATATTTCTATGGATTTTATTACCGGATTGAGGCCCAACAGAGGTTTTGATGCCATTTGGGTGGTGGTAGACCGGCTGACAAAGACCGCACGTTTCATTCCGATCAAGGAAACGTGGCCGGTAAGCCGTCTAGCAGAGGAGTTCACCAGACACATTGTGAGACTCCATGGAGTACCGAGGACTATCGTCTCCGACAGGGATGGACGTTTTACCTCGAGGTTTTGGCAGCAGGTACATTGTTAGCATGAATTATTGTGATATTTTAGGCACGTTTTCTAATCGTATTTGATTCATATTGATAGTCTTTGATTGATCTTTGCGCATATGTGAGCTAGTATTGCCTATATTGTCGATATGGATGTCTACACTAGTTCTATGTTGATTATAGGCGATTTGGAGCTATTTCCGAACGAAATCGAGCAAAGGAGAGTTGAGTTGATATGTCCATAGATCGAGGACACTTTTTGGAAGCAATTTGGAGTATTAGATTGAGGAATGCACGAATGAAGGGAAGAATCACGTTCTTGCCCTAAATTACGGCCGTGGATTTTGAGTCAGAATTCGATGTTCATTCCAGGGGATATTACGGTCGTGGAACTAACCGTAATTGTTTTCACGCCCAAGAATTATGGCCGTGGAATCTTCCACGACCGTGATCTTGGCGAATCTTTTCGCCATACTTCGAAGCCATGATCTTTTGAAGAATGGGCCGGGCCAACACTTTGCCCTGCATTATAAAAAGACGGAAGAAAGGAGATTCCGTCATGCCTGCTTAGCGTTCTTGCACGCTCGCTTACCCTCGCTTAGCAATCGACGCTAAGGATTAACGCTTCCTCATTTTGGAGGCAATTTCGGAGATCTCATTGGAGATCAAAGTTCGCATTGGAGAGTTGTTCAAATCTCGCACTTTCAGTGGAGATTGTTGTTGTGATCTTCGGATTTGTGAAAGACCGAAGTTCTTGGAAGATTTTGCAAGAAGATCTCTCTTCTTGTTTAGGTTCGAATCGGAAACGGATTGACATCTCGTTTCTCTTCTTTCCTAAAGTTGTGATTTGTTTATTCCGTTTTGAATCTTTTGATAAACATTTGTTGTGATCTTGAGATTCATTTGAAGGTTATTGATAGTTCTTGAAAGTTTTCATCTTTTATTCCTTAATTCTTGAATTGATATTAAAATGACTGTTATTGGCTAAAAACCCTTAACAATTCTAAGGTGAAGGGTTGATAGTTGTGGCATAGGTAATGATAGATCGATCGCAAACAGATTAGACCCTGAGAGTTAGAGAGAATCGTCGACAACCTAAAATTACGGGCAGTTCTTGAGTTCCACGACCGTGGAATCTCAAGATCCAACCGTAATTTCCCTCTAGTTTACGAGCCTGCTTTTACTTCAATCCAAAGTTAAAGATTTGCTTTAACTTAGTTTAGACTTGTCTTTTCTAGGTGGTAGTGAAGCCTCAACAACCTCTACCTCGATTGTGAGCCTCAACAACCTCAATCGGTTAAGTTAGTCTTGATCTTTAGGTTATAAGTTTGGGTATTTGACACTAATCCTCGTCTTTAGTTCCTTTCTATATTGAGCCTCAACAACCTGTATAGGGAGTGTCTTTTAGGTGAGTTACATAAGGTTTTTGGAACCTCAACCGTACGATTACCTTACATTAGTATACTTTTTCATATCTCTACTATGTCTTTACATCATTAGTATATCTTGAATCTATTGCCGCAACTGGATACCCGGATCTTTAGGATTGTTGGTTTCCCAATATTTGCAAAACTCCCATATTTATTTGCTTGATAACTTGAAATCGAATTTGTTCCCACCCAAATCCCTGTGTTCGATACTCTGGAATTCTTGCTTAGCTACCTCGATCCGTACACTACGGGTTCGCTGCTTGATTCTAGTTTTATAAATTTAAAACTTATTTGCACACACCTCTAGGGGCGAACAAGTTTTTGGCGCCGTTGCCGGGGATTTGGTTTCGGCCGAATTCGGTAACCGGTTGTCAAGCTTGGGAGCTTGCTCTCGTTATTTGATATTGTTTTAAGTGTATGCGCAGGTCTAGGAACACCGGAGATCTCTTACCTCTTGATCAAGAGCTAGAGAAAGCCTTGAGGCAAAAGCGCAAGGAAAAGAAGATGACCGAAGGAAACGAACGTGATTTCCAAGCGGAGCTAACAGAGAAGGAAGCTCAACTCCGCTGGAATGAGAACCTTCGTGTGGATGAGATGAATCGACATCAATCCCAAGTCAACGCTCTACAGGATCAGATGTTCCAGATGGGATTACAAATGAGCGAGCTTAAGAATAAAATGATCAAGAAATCCTCAAAAAGGACGTCAAGGTCTAGAAGAAGAAGAAGTCATTCATCCGCCGATGAGAGTGACTCTTCCATGCCACCGTTAGAAGAGATTGACCCTACGGTCAATGTGAATCCTTTCAATCCACAAGAAGCTGCAAATCGTCGCGCTCGACCTAGGAATGCGAGGGTCGAACGTGTGGATAATGAGCCAAGAACTCTTGGCCAACGAATGGATCCAACACAACAACCACGCCGTTTGGGCGTGAACTTTGAAGCTGAAGATGTACAAGGGTTTAGCTTCAACCCTCAAGTTATTACTCTTGTTCGCCAAAATCAGTTTGGCGGTACGAGTGCCGAATCTCCACACCAGCACTTGCTGAACTTTGAGTGCATGATGGAGACAATGAGGCCGAAGAGCGCCACTACCAACAGCTACAAACTTAAACCTTTCTTCTTCTCTTTGAAAGGGAAAGCGCTGTCTTGGTATCAAGCTCTTCCTAATGGGAAACTAGACACATGGGAAGACCTTTCTGCGGAGTTTCTCACTAAATTCTTTCCGCCTTCCAAAACAGCGGAACTTAGAGGTAAGATAAATGCTTTTTCTATGAGACCTAACGAAAGTTTGTTTCAATCTTGGGAAAGGTTTCAGGATTTGCTCTTGGATTGCCCTCATCATGGCATATCCAAGCTTGCCTTACTGGAGATTTACTACAAGGGGCTGGATGCGGGAACGCAATTCAACCTCCAATCCCTCTCATGTGGAACGTTCATGGACATGAGAGAAGATGACGCTTGGGATTTCATTGAGAAGCAAGCAAGAGTCATAGAGAAGTATTCCCACCGGAAAGTGGAGGGAAATCGTGTGGAGCAAGGAGCGAAGCTCACACATGAAGCTCAAAATCAGATTTTCTCCCTCAACAATGAGATCAAAGAGTTGAAGGAAACTATCAAGACCAACTTCCCAAAGCAACAAGGGAAGGATGTTGGCTATTTGGGCAACAACAACAATGGCGGTGATAACACCACCCGCAACAACAATAACCGGAACAATAACCGGAATAACAATTGGAATGGAAACAACAACAATTGGAACAACAATCGGGGTTCAAGCAACAACAATTGGTGCTCCAATCAACAGAATTCCGGTAACTCCTATCCTTCCAATTCTAATTCACTAACTCCACCTTCCTCTTCCTCTACTCCTTTGAAAAGCCAGGGGCAATCATCTAATGGAGGAAACACTTCGGGGAAAGAAAAGTCTGATCCCATGTTGGAAACGATCTTGGGAAAGCTTCAAGGGTTGGAGAACCACATCATCAAGATTGATGATCAAGTTTCTAAGGTTGACAAAGCTCAAAAGGTTTTGGAAAACCAAATGTTCAACCATGCGGAAGAAGTTCCTAGAAATCTAGGGAAACTTCCAGGAAAGACGGAGGACAACCCTAAAGGAAGGGTAATGGCGATTACAACTAGGAGCGGAGTGACTACCACCGATCCGCATCCTACGTTCGTTGAAGTCCCCGTAGAGAAGGACAAAGAAAAGGGGAAGGAGAAGGAAGACGTCTATGTCCCTCCTGCAGCTTACAAACCTCCCCTACCATTCCCTCAATCTAGAGCGCGAGCGCGCCTAGACAAGCAATTCGGTAAGTTTATAGAACTCATGAGCAAGCTGCATATTAATATACCTTTCATTGATGCTATTGTAGGTATGCCGGCTTATGGCAAGTTCTTGAAGGAACTCCTCTCTAACAAGAGGAAGCTAGAAGATTTTGGAGAGGTCAAGATGAGTTCGGATTCTTCGGATCTCATCAAGACGATGAAGGAGAAAATGCCCCCAAAGCTGAAAGATCCGGGGTCATTTTGCATTCCCATTGGAGTAGGAGAGGTCACATATGACGCTTTGTGTGACTTAGGAGCAAGTGTGAGCATCATACCACTTGCGTTGTGTAGGAAGATCGGTTTAGGCGACCCTAAACCGGTGAAGATGACATTATACATGGCGGATCGATCCATTACTCGTCCCATCGGCATTGTAGAAGACGTCCCGGTCAAGCTAGGTAAATTCTTTGTTCCCATTGATTTTGTCGTGCTTGACATTCCTGCAGATAGTCCGGTCCCGATCATACTCGGAAGACCGTTTCTTGCAACTTCCGGCTGCATGGTCGATTGCAAGAATGGGAGACTCGCCTTTGACATTGGGGAGGAAAAAGTGGAGTTCGTTCTTTCTACTCTAGTGAAGGAGCCAATCTTTGACGAGAATATCTACGATGTCCAAGATGAAGAAGGTTTATCTAGGGAGGAGGTGAGTGCGATCCTCTTTAACGATCCTCTACAAAAAGTTATCACTATGAGTCTAACCCATGAAGGAGAAGAAGAAGAATGCAAAGAGGAAATTGAAGCCTTGGAAGCACAAGAAGAGATGCATGAAGTGGAGTTTGAGAAACTCCACGATGAGGCTGAGAATACTAGAATCCACGGTCATACCCTGTATTCCACGACCGTGGATTCCACGACCAAAATCGGCCTCCATTCCAGGGGATATTACGGCCGTGGAACACCAGAGGAGACCGTAATTTTGACCGTGGAAGAGGATAGCCGGCATACTTCTTCAACTTCTTCTAATTCTTCTCCAACCCATTCAACATCCTTAGAAACTTCTAAGGAAACGTCGGGAGCTCCTCAAGGATCATTGGAAGCTCCGAAATCAATGGAACTCAAACCGCTTCCTACTCATCTAAGGTACGCTTTTCTTGAATCTAATTCTACCTTTCCGGTTATCGTTAGTTCCGAATTAAGCATTGATGAACATGAACAGCTCATGATTGTCCTTAGGAAACATAGAAAAGCCATAGGCTACACTATTGAGGACTTAGTAGGAATTAAACCCTCCCTATGCATGCATAAGATACTAATGGAGGAGGACTTTAGAACTTCAAGACAACCTCAAAGGCGGTTGAACCCGACCATGAAGGAGGTTGTCAAGAAGGAAATTCTTAAACTTCTTGATGCAGGTATCATCTATCCTATCTCCGATAGCAAGTGGGTGAGCCCGGTTCAAGTGGTTCCAAAGAAGGGAGGAATGACGGTCATCACCAATAAGAACAACGAACTCATTCCTACCCGAACCGTAACTGGATGGCGAATGTGTATAGACTACCGCAAGCTCAACAATGCAACGCGGAAGGATCACTTTCCATTGCCATTCATCGATCAGATGCTTGAAAGGTTAGCACAACATTCATACTTTTGCTACCTTGACGGTTATAGTGGCTTCTTTCAGATTCCGATACATCCGGATGATCAAGAGAAGACCACATTCACGTGCCCTTGGGGTACGTTCGCCTATAGGAGAATGCCGTTCGGGCTTTGTAACGCCCCAGCCACCTTTCAACGGTGCATGATGGCCATCTTCTCCGAATACGTAGAGGAAATCATGGAAGTCTTCATGGACGACTTCTCCGTTTACGGTTCCTCTTTTAACGATTGTCTTTCTAACCTTTCTCTTGTTTTGCAAAGATGTGAAGACACTAACCTAGTTCTTAATTGGGAGAAGTGTCAGTTTATGGTTAAGGAAGGAATCGTGTTAGGTCACTTAGTCTCTAATAGAGGGATAGAGGTAGACAAGGCTAAGATAGAGACCATAGAGAAACTTCCTCCCCCAATTTCGGTGAAAGGGATAAGAAGTTTCCTAGGACATGCTGGATTCTATAGACGTTTCATTAAGGACTTTTCTAAGATATCAAAACCTCTCACTAATCTATTGATGAAGGATGCAGTTTTTGAGTTTTCGCAGGAATGTTTAGATGCGTTTAACACCATTCGGCAAGCTCTAATCTCAGCACCTATTATCCAACCTCCGGATTAGACTCTCCCCTTCGAGATTATGTGCGATGCTAGTGACGTAGCTATTGGAGCTGTTCTTGGGCAACGAAAGGAAGGACGAACCCACGCCATATACTACGCTAGCAAGACGCTAGACGAAGCTCAGCTCAACTACGCCACTACAGAGAAGGAATTCTTAGCCATTGTCTACGCTATTGACAAGTTTCGCTCTTATCTTGTAGGTGCAAAAGTGATTGTCTACACGGATCATGCTGCGATCCGGTACCTCCTTGCGAAGAAAGATGCGAAGCCAAGGCTGATTAGATGGATTCTTCTCCTACAAGAATTCGATCTAGAGATCCGCGACAAGAAAGGCTCGGAAAATTCTGTTGCGGATCATTTGAGCCGTCTAACACATCTAGAAGACGGCCAATTACCCATTGATGACTCCTTTCCGGACGAACACCTACATATCATAGAGGAGTGCATCAAAGTAGTCTCCAAAGGTAACGAACCATGGTTTGCTGATTTCGTTAACTATTTGGTTTGCCAAGAGATACCACCCGGACTATCATATGCACAAAGGAAGAAGTTCTTCAAGGACGTCCGGGAATACTATTGGAACGAGCCTCTCCTCTTTAAGAGAGGTCCGGATGGCATCATTCGGCGATGTGTGCCGGAAGATGAAATGCAAAGTGTCATCCGCCATTGTCATTCACTACCTTGTGGAGGACGCTAGTTCGAACAAAACTAGCGCAAAGGTATTGCAATCTGGATTCTATTGGCCTACCTTATTTAAAGATGTGCAATCCTTTGTTTCTTGTTGCGATGCTTGTCAAAGAACAGGCAACATTTCTAGAAGGAACGAGATGCCCCTCAACAACATCCAAGAGGTGGAGATTTTCGACGTGTGGGGAGTCGATTTCATGGGACCATTCCCATCTTCTTGTGGAAACCAATACATATTATTGGCGGTGGACTATGTTTCTAGATGGGTAGAAGCAATTGCCTCTCCCACAAATGATGCCATGGTTGTGGTCAAATTCTTCAACAAGACCATCTTCCCACGATTTGGGACGCCAAGGACGATCATTAGTGATGGAGGTTCTCACTTCATAGCCCGTCGCTTTGAAGCTCTTCTAGCCAAGTATGGGGTTACTCACAAAATCGCTACCCCTTACCATCCACAAACGAGTGGACAAGTTGAGATCTCAAATAGGGAGATCAAGGGAATTCTAGAGAAGACGGTTTCAAGGACTAGGAAGGATTGGTCCTTGAAACTAGATGATGCATTATGGGCGTACCGGACTGCGTACAAGACTCCCATAGGAACCACACCATACAACCTTGTGTATGGGAAGTCTTGTCACTTGCCGGTAGAGCTGGAGCACAAGGCGTTTTGGGCTATCAAGTGGCTGAATTTCGGCATGAAGGAAGCGGGAGAGAAGCGTCTCCTAGACATCAACAAGCTGGATGAACTCCGTTTGAACGCCTACGAAAACGCTAAGATCTACAAGGAAAGAGCAAAGCGTTGGCATGATAAGCATATCATTCCAAAGGACTTTGAAGAAGGAGATCAAGTTCTCCTCTTCAATTCGAGACTTCGCCTCTTTCCAGGTAAGTTAAAATCTCGTTGGACTGGACCTTTTCTAATTAAGCGTATTTTCCCCCATGGTGCAGTTGAAGTATGGGGTGAAGCTAGCGGAAGTTATAAGGTGAACGGCCAACGACTCAAGAAGTATACGCCGGAACTCCAAGCTGAGGAGTTTGCACCTACCGCGCTCGAATAGGTACGATTATGGTCTAGCTACGGACCTTAAACAAAGCGCTTCTTGGGAGGCAACCCAAGGTATTGCATTTACGTTTTTGTTTTCGATTCATAGTTTAGCTTAGAATAGATTTTTCTCGCTTTATTTTCCTCGATTTCTTCCGGTATGTTCGTGTTTTTGGTTGTAGGATCAATGGAAAAGGAGAAAGAGAGGATAATGTCGAAGAAAAGTGACGAAATTCGGATTTTGAAGCTTTACAGAGAGTTCCACGGTCCAAATTACGGTCGTCATAGCTACAGTGACCGTAATTTTGCAAAGGCCTTTGGAAAATCATCAAAATCACGGTCTAAAGCACTTCCACGGCCGTGGAATGCCCCGACAGACCGTGATTTTTGGAAATTTTGCCGGCCACTGTATAAGCCACATTCTTCACAACACTTAACCAATTTTCCCCAATTCCACGACCTAGAAACCGAAAACACTCCTCCTCTCCCAATTCCTCGTTTCCTAATCGTTTTCAACGATTCTTCATCCTAAACTGCAGTAAATCCAACCACGAACAAGATCCAAGCGACAAATCGAGTGGAAATCGATCAACAAACACACATTTTGGATTTTTCAATCCGAAAAAGAGGTTATTTCTTTCTTCTCGATTCTCGCAGATTTAGTTCGTCTTTGTTAGAAATTTTAGGAAGAACTGATTGAGATTGGAGGAAATTAGATTAGGACTGCCTGCTTGTTGAGATTGAGTGCTGATTTGCTGGGATTTACGAACTTCTGAGACGAATCACGGTCTCTGGAGGTTCCACGGCCGTGGTTTACTTAGAACAGCCCGTAATTTTGAACAGAATGGACTTTGTGAGGAGAATGTCGGGAAGGATAAAGGAGAAGAAAGGGGAGCAAAGTAAGAAAAGGAAATGGAATCCCTCCACCTCTAGGGCACCACCACCCTCATCCCCCTCACTACCATCCTCACCTTCACCTCCATCTTCACCTCCATCCTCACCACCTCACCCTAGCATCCCGATTATACATGAGAACTACCTTCCCGCGTTTGAGAAAATAGAGAAGAGGGCAGTGATTGGCCCTAGGTATTTATTGTTGAAGGATCTACATCCTCTCAACATTGTTGAGGATCTCACATGGCTCTTGGATAGAGCCGGATTGCTAGTCTTCACAAACATTCGTGAAGACGCTTATGAGGAGATTACCCGGGAGGTTGTGACATCCTTTGAGCACAGCCCGGTTGATAGGACCGTCTCTTTCCGTCTCATGAACCGAGACTATCACTTGAGCATTGTTGAGTTCGGAACCATCTTCGGGTTCCATGAGACCTATAACGGTCGACTTCCTAGAGGCGTTTCCGCCAGGGACTTTTGGGCGGAAGTGGCCATGATTTACGCCGACGAGGACCGTTGGCAACCCGCCGATACCAAGGCTAGATTGATGTACCATCTAGCCTTGAAGATAGCTCACCGTGTTCTTTCGGAGTGTCTCTTTCCTAGGACGGAGACGCCCCAAAAGATCAAGACGGATGAGCTATTCCTTCTTTACGCTATGCTTTATGGATGCCGCGCAGATTGTGCTACTCTTTTGGCGGCGACGATGAGTAAACTCAAGAACAAATCGAAGGGGAATATTGGATATGGTGGGATAGTGACCCACATAGCTAGGACGTTTGGAGTGGATTTTTCAGCTTGCACACGTATACCGGCGGTTCCATTAGGGCTACATGCTTTTATGGTTAGGGGACTCATCTTCCCCACACATAGAGGTCCGCCTTATGCGGGCATGCCCTGGGAGAGTAGGACGGGTAGGGGCATTGAGTGGCTGCCAGAGTATTCCATTGTGGCAGGACGCCACAATTGGAAGGAGACGTTCGCTGCGATGCATGCGAACAGGCTTGTAGCTCCCCCTTACGTTCCACCACCGGTTGTGGATGAGGAGGACATGGGAGAGCAGTACGAGAGTGGTGGAGGAGCGGAGCAGGAGTTCGGCACGTTTCCGGATCAGCCGGAGGCAGCCCCGGATGTACCTAGGCGCTCTCCACGCCCAGCTAGAGCTTCAGGCTCGTCATCTCGCCGCGCTAGCGTGAGTGAGAGGCCCACGTGGATGACTACACCTCCCACTTGGTACGACACACCCCCTCCTTGGTCCACGGCGCAGCCAGCAGCACCACCACCAGCACCAGCACCAGCCGATGCCCCCGCATGGTATGATCGCGCCCCGGGATGGTATGAGAGCATGCCGGATTGGGCTACCGGACTTTCAGAGCGAGTCGGAGCACTAGAGATCCGGGCAGACGCTAGAGACGGACGCTTAGACGACCTTGACCACATGATGAGGGACGTCTACCGCCAGCAGTTTGGGCGGTTCTATGATCCGAGTTTCTCTCCATTCCCACCTCCACCGGCGCCGCAGTGATTGATGACCGGACCGCTCGTTTTTAGACATTCCCGCCACCACTTGTGAGTTTCTTTTTCTTTTCTTTCTTTTGTTCTTTCTTGTGAACATTAGGGACAATGTTCGTCCTAAGTATGGGGTGGGATGTACTAAATGTTTGTAATAACTCTACTCTATATGTTGCTTTCATTCCAAGACTATCATTGCATGTTCATTATGTGTTACACGTTTTATTTTTGCATTGCATGAAAAAGAACTTTAAAAACCCATAAAAATTGAAAATTTTTGAAAATTTTGTGCCTCTAATGAATTGAAATGAATTCCATGATAATCACTACTTGCGAATTGAGTTTGATGACGATTGCATGCTTAAAAGGATGGTAAATCGAAAAGAATGCAAATGAATGAATTCTACCTCTTTTGCAAGTTTTATAATGTGAAAACGTTACCTAAATCATATTAGGAAATTGAAGTTGAAATCACATTATAAGTTCCTATACTTCTTGTTGAAATGATTAAGGCAATTCGATACTTTCTTTCTTCTTTCTTTGATCATCTAGCTCCTCATTGAAATATTAGCCTCCTTTACCTATCCGGGAACTTGGAAAAGTGAATGAAAAAGGCATGTTTGATGTGGGAGGGCCATGAGAGCAATTATTTGCAATCAATTGATAGACCAAAACGCCTTGTGCTCCAGCTCTACCGGCAAGTGACAAGACTTCCCATACACAAGGTTGTATGGTGTGGTTCCTATGGGAGTCTTGTACGCAGTCCGGTACGCCCATAATGCATCATCTAGTTTCAAGGACCAATCCTTCCTAGTCCTTGAAACCGTCTTCTCTAGAATTCCCTTGATCTCCCTATTTGAGATCTCAACTTGTCCACTCGTTTGTGGATGGTAAGGGGTAGCGATTTTGTGAGTAACCCCATACTTGGCTAGAAGAGCTTCAAAGCGACGGGCTATGAAGTGAGAACCTCCATCACTAATGATCGTCCTTGGCGTCCCAAATCGTGGGAAGATGGTCTTGTTGAAGAATTTGACCACAATCATGGCATCATTTGTGGGAGAGGCAATTGCTTCTACCCATCTAGAAACGTAGTCCACCGCCAATAATATGTATTGGTTTCCACAAGAAGATGGGAATGGTCCCATGAAATCGACTCCCCACACGTCGAAAATCTCCACCTCTTGGATGTTGTTGAGG
>BSUD01000006.1:126867902-126922499 GCA_033239045.1 Fagopyrum esculentum | reverse complement strand
TAAGTTCCTATACTTCTTGTTGAAATGATTAAGGCAATTCGATACTTTCTTTCTTCTTTCTTTGATCATCTAGCTCCTCATTGAAATATTAGCCTCCTTTACCTATCCGGGAACTTGGAAAAGTGAATGAAAAAGGCATGTTTGATGTGGGAGGGCCATGAGAGCAATTATTTGCAATCAATTGAATAGAAAGAAATTATAAGTTTGGGGAAGTCAATCATGACGATGAGTAACTCGGCACCATTCACATAGCCGGGTGTTTGTGTCTTGCCAAAGTCGGATTGAGCGATATTCCTAGCGGATTATGGTATGTGCGCTAAGGGTTTGAGGCATCTCTTGCAAATTTGAGAAACGCCGATCTCCTAGGCTTCGGTTTTTGTGCACCTCTATCCATAACTCCAAAAATAAAATCGAAAAATGAAAAGAAGAGAGCGAAGCTCTAAGTGAAGTGTTGCGGGAACCGCATAAGAAGAAGAAGGTAGTTGTCCACTTTCCCGGATTTATGCACCACTTCCCCTTAAAGTTTTCCCTTCCCTTCCATACTCTAGACCTTTTCTTTGAAAGTCCTTAAGATCAAAAGAATGTTATATGACTTGGTGATCTAAATTGAAGTTCTTATGATTGATTTTGATAAAGTTTGAAGGTTATGATGCTTGTTTAGAGGTTAAATTGATTCATGAACTCTCTTTACTTTTTACTCTTTGATTGAGTGTGTGAAAGTTTGATGAACGATTGAAGCAAGGTTTGAGAATGATCTATTCTTTAGAAATCACATTCACCAAAAGAAGGTACACATATTTCATCCTAACTCTTGTTTTAAAGCTTTTTGAAAGACCTTGCTTAGGGACAAGCAAGTGTTAAGTATGGGGTTATTTGTTAGCATGAAATATTGTGATATTTTAGGCACGTTTTCTAATCGTATTTGATTCATATTGATAGTCTTTGATTGATCTTTGCGCATATGTGAGCTAGTATTGCCTATATTGTCGATATGGATGTCTACACTAGTTCTATGTTGATTATAGGCGATTTGGAGCTATTTCCGAACGAAATCGAGCAAAGGAGAGTTGAGTTGATATGTCCATAGATCGAGGACACTTTTTGGAAGCAATTTGGAGTATTAGATTGAGGCATGCACGAATGAAGGGAAGAATCACGTTCTTGCCCTAAATTACGGCCGTGGATTTTGAGTCAGAATTCGATGTTCATTCCAGGGGATATTACGGTCGTGGAACTAACCGTAATTGTTTTCACGCCCAAGAATTACGGCCGTGGAATCTTCCACGACCGTGATCTTGGCGAATCTTTTCGCCATACTTCGAAGCCATGATCTTTTGAAGAATGGGCCGGGCCAACACTTTGCCCTGCATTATAAAAAGACGGAAGAAAGGAGATTCCGTCATGCCTGCTTAGCGTTCTTGCACGCTCGCTTACCCTCGCTTAGCAATCGACGCTAAGGATTAACGCTTCCTCATTTTGGAGGCAATTTCGGAGATCTCATTGGAGATCAAAGTTCGCATTGGAGAGTTGTTCAAATCTCGCACTTTCAGTGGAGATTGTTGTTGTGATCTTCGGATTTGTGAAAGACCGAAGTTCTTGGAAGATTTTGCAAGAAGATCTCTCTTCTTGTTTAGGTTCGAATCGGAAACGGATTGACATCTCGTTTCTCTTCTTTCCTAAAGTTGTGATTTGTTTATTCCGTTTTGAATCTTTTGATAAACATTTGTTGTGATCTTGAGATTCATTTGAAGGTTATTGATAGTTCTTGAAAGTTTTCATCTTTTATTCCTTAATTCTTGAATTGATATTAAAATGACTGTTATTGGCTAAAAACCCTTAACAATTCTAAGGTGAAGGGTTGATAGTTGTGGCATAGGTAATGATAGATCGATCGCAAACAGATTAGACCCTGAGAGTTAGAGAGAATCGTCGACAACCTAAAATTACGGGCAGTTCTTGAGTTCCACGACCGTGGAATCTCAAGATCCAACCGTAATTTCCCTCTAGTTTACGAGCCTGCTTTTACTTCAATCCAAAGTTAAAGATTTGCTTTAACTTAGTTTAGACTTGTCTTTTCTAGGTGGTAGTGAAGCCTCAACAACCTCTACCTCGATTGTGAGCCTCAACAACCTCAATCGGTTAAGTTAGTCTTGATCTTTAGGTTATAAGTTTGGGTATTTGACACTAATCCTCGTCTTTAGTTCCTTTCTATATTGAGCCTCAACAACCTGTATAGGGAGTGTCTTTTAGGTGAGTTACATAAGGTTTTTGGAACCTCAACCGTACGATTACCTTACATTAGTATACCTTTGCATATCTCTACTCTGTCTTTACATCATTAGTATATCTTGAATCTATTGCCGCAACTGGATACCCGGATCTTTAGGATTGTTGTTTTCCCAATATTTGCAAAACTCCCATATTTACTTGCTTGATAACTTGAAATCGAATTTGTTCCCACCCAAATCCCTGTGTTCGATACTCTGGAATTCTTGCTTAGCTACCTCGATCCGTACACTGCGGGTTCGCTGCTTGATTCTAGTTTTATAAATTTATAAATTTAAAACTCATTTGAAACTTACACCTCCCACTTGGTACGACACACCCCCTCCTTGGTCCACGGCGCAGCCAGCAGCACCAGCAGCACCACCACCACCACCAGCACCAGCCGATGCCCCCGCATGGTATGATCGCGCCCCGGGATGGTATGAGAGCATGCCGGATTGGGCTACCGGACTTTCAGAGCGAGTCGGAGCACTAGAGATCCGGGCAGACGCTAGAGACGGACGCTTAGACGACCTTGACCACATGATGAGGGACGTCTACCGCCAGCAGTTTGGGCGGTTCTATGATCCGAGTTTCTCTCCATTCCCACCTCCACCGGCGCCGCAGTGATTGATGACCGGACCGCTCGTTTTTAGACATTCCCGCCACCACTTGTGAGTTTCTTTTTCTTTTCTTTCTTTTGTTCTTTCTTGTGAACATTAGGGACAATGTTCGTCCTAAGTATGGGGTGGGATGTACTAAATGTTTGTAATAACTCTACTCTATATGTTGCTTTCATTCCAAGACTATCATTGCATGTTCATTATGTGTTACACGTTTTATTTTTGCATTGCATGAAAAAGAACTTTAAAAACCCATAAAAATTGAAAATTTTTGAAAATTTTGTGCTTCTAATGAATTGAGATGAATTCCATGATAATCACTACTTGCGAATTGAGTTTGATGACGATTGCATGCTTAAAAGGATGGTAAATCGAAAAGAATGCAAATGAATGAATTCTACCTCTTTTGCAAGTTTTATAATGTGAAAACGTTACCTAAATCATATTAGGAAATTGAAGTTGAAATCACATTATAAGTTCCTATACTTCTTGTTGAAATGATTAAGGCAATTCGATACTTTCTTTCTTCTTTCTTTGATCATCTAGCTCCTCATTGAAATATTAGCCTCCTTTACCTATCCGGGAACTTGGAAAAGTGAATGAAAAAGGCATGTTTGATGTGGGAGGGCCATGAGAGCAATTATTTGCAATCAATTGATAGACCAAAACGCCTTGTGCTCCAGCTCTACCGGCAAGTGACAAGACTTCCCATACACAAGGTTGTATGGTGTGGTTCCTATGGGAGTCTTGTACGCAGTCCGGTACGCCCATAATGCATCATCTAGTTTCAAGGACCAATCCTTCCTAGTCCTTGAAACCGTCTTCTCTAGAATTCCCTTGATCTCCCTATTTGAGATCTCAACTTGTCCACTCGTTTGTGGATGGTAAGGGGTAGCGATTTTGTGAGTAACCCCATACTTGGCTAGAAGAGCTTCAAAGCGACGGGCTATGAAGTGAGAACCTCCATCACTAATGATCGTCCTTGGCGTCCCAAATCGTGGGAAGATGGTCTTGTTGAAGAATTTGACCACAATCATGGCATCATTTGTGGGAGAGGCAATTGCTTCTACCCATCTAGAAACGTAGTCCACCGCCAATAATATGTATTGGTTTCCACAAGAAGATGGGAATGGTCCCATGAAATCG
This sequence comes from Fagopyrum esculentum, assembly GCA_033239045.1. Classification (NCBI taxonomy): domain Eukaryota; kingdom Viridiplantae; phylum Streptophyta; class Magnoliopsida; order Caryophyllales; family Polygonaceae; genus Fagopyrum; species Fagopyrum esculentum. The sequence continues at coordinate 126,918,465 of BSUD01000006.1, read as the reverse complement.
ACTCCCCACACGTCGAAAATCTCCACCTCTTGGATGTTGTTGAGGAATATCGCCCATAATGCATCATCTAGGGATGTACTAAATGTTTGTAATAACTCTACTCTATATGTTGCTTTCATTCCGAGACTATCATTGCATGTTCATTATGTGTTACACGTTTTATTTTTGCATTGCATGAAAAAGAACTTTAAAAACCCATAAAAATTGAAAATTTTTGAAAATTTTGTGCCTCTAATGAATTGAGATGAATTCCATGATAATCACTACTTGCGAATTGAGTTTGATGACGATTGCATGCTTAAAAGGATGGTAAATCGAAAAGAATGCAAATGAATGAATTCTACCTCTTTTGCAAGTTTTATAATGTGAAAACGTTACCTAAATCATATTAGGAAATTGAAGTTGAAATCACATTATAAGTTCCTATACTTCTTGTTGAAATGATTAAGGCAATTCGATACTTTCTTTCTTCTTTCTTTGATCATCTAGCTCCTCATTGAAATATTAGCCTCCTTTACCTATCCGGGAACTTGGAAAAGTGAATGAAAAAGGCATGTTTGATGTGGGAGGGCCATGAGAGCAATTATTTGCAATCAATTGAATAGAAAGAAATTATAAGTTTGGGGAAGTCAATCATGACGATGAGTAACTCGGCACCATTCACATAGCCGGGTGTTTGTGTCTTGCCAAAGTCGGATTGAGCGATATTCCTAGCGGATTATGGTATGTGCGCTAAGGGTTTGAGGCATCTCTTGCAAATTTGAGAAACGCCGATCTCCTAGGCTTCGGTTTTTGTGCACCTCTATCCATAACTCCAAAAGTAAAGTCGAAAAATGAAAAGCAAGAGCGAAGCTCTAAGTGAAGTGTTGCGGGAACCGCATAAGAAGAAGAAGGTAGTTGTCCACTTTCCCGGATTTATGCACCACTTCCCCTTAAAGTTTTCCCTTCCCTTCCATACTCTAGACCGTTTCTTTGAAAGTCCTTAAGATCAAAAGAATGTTATATGATTTGGTGATCTAAATTGAAGTTCTTATGATTGATTTTGATAAAGTTTGAAGGTTATGATGCTTGTTTAGAGGTTAAATTGATTCATGAACTCTCTTTACTTTTTACTCTTTGATTGAGTGTGTGAAAGTTTGATGAACGATTGAAGCAAGGTTTGAGAATGATCTATTCTTTAGAAATCACATTCACCAAAAGAAGGTACACATATTTCATCCTAACTCTTGTTTTAAAGCTTTTTGAAAGACCTTGCTTAGGGACAAGCAAGTGTTAAGTATGGGGTTATTTGTTAGCATGAAATATTGTGATATTTTAGGCACGTTTTCTAATCGTATTTGATTCATATTGATAGTCTTTGATTGATCTTTGCGCATATGTGAGCTAGTATTGCCTATATTGTCGATATGGATGTCTACACTAGTTCTATGTTGATTATAGGCGATTTGGAGCTATTTCCGAACGAAATCGAGCAAAGGAGAGTTGAGTTGATATGTCCATAGATCGAGGACACTTTTTGGAAGCAATTTGGAGTATTAGATTGAGGCATGCACGAATGAAGGGAAGAATCACGTTCTTGCCCTAAATTACGGCCGTGGATTTTGAGTCAGAATTCGATGTTCATTCCAGGGGATATTACGGTCGTGGAACTAACCGTAATTGTTTTCACGCCCAAGAATTACGGCCGTGGAATCTTCCACGACCGTGATCTTGGCGAATCTTTTCGCCATACTTCGAAGCCATGATCTTTTGAAGAATGGGCCGGGCCAACACTTTGCCCTGCATTATAAAAAGACGGAAGAAAGGAGATTCCGTCATGCCTGCTTAGCGTTCTTGCACGCTCGCTTACCCTCGCTTAGCAATCGACGCTAAGGATTAACGCTTCCTCATTTTGGAGGCAATTTCGGAGATCTCATTGGAGATCAAAGTTCGCATTGGAGAGTTGTTCAAATCTCGCACTTTCAGTGGAGATTGTTGTTGTGATCTTCGGATTTGTGAAAGACCGAAGTTCTTGGAAGATTTTGCAAGAAGATCTCTCTTCTTGTTTAGGTTCGAATCGGAAACGGATTGACATCTCGTTTCTCTTCTTTCCTAAAGTTGTGATTTGTTTATTCCGTTTTGAATCTTTTGATAAACATTTGTTGTGATCTTGAGATTCATTTGAAGGTTATTGATAGTTCTTGAAAGTTTTCATCTTTTATTCCTTAATTCTTGAATTGATATTAAAATGACTGTTATTGGCTAAAAACCCTTAACAATTCTAAGGTGAAGGGTTGATAGTTGTGGCATAGGTAATGATAGATCGATCGCAAACAGATTAGACCCTGAGAGTTAGAGAGAATCGTCGACAACCTAAAATTACGGGCAGTTCTTGAGTTCCACGACCGTGGAATCTCAAGATCCAACCGTAATTTCCCTCTAGTTTACGAGCCTGCTTTTACTTCAATCCAAAGTTAAAGATTTGCTTTAACTTAGTTTAGACTTGTCTTTTCTAGGTGGTAGTGAAGCCTCAACAACCTCTACCTCGATTGTGAGCCTCAACAACCTCAATCGGTTAAGTTAGTCTTGATCTTTAGGTTATAAGTTTGGGTATTTGACACTAATCCTCGTCTTTAGTTCCTTTCTATATTGAGCCTCAACAACCTGTATAGGGAGTGTCTTTTAGGTGAGTTACATAAGGTTTTTGGAACCTCAACCGTACGATTACCTTACATTAGTATACTTTTGCATATCTCTACTATGTCTTTACATCATTAGTATATCTTGAATCTATTGCCGCAACTGGATACCCGGATCTTTAGGATTGTTGGTTTCCCAATATTTGCAAAACTCCCATATTTATTTGCTTGATAACTTGAAATCGAATTTGTTCCCACCCAAATCCCTGTGTTCGATACTCTGGAATTCTTGCTTAGCTACCTCGATCCGTACACTGCGGGTTCGCTGCTTGATTCTAGTTTTATAAATTTAAAACTTATTTGCACACACCTCTAGGGGCGAACATACATACTGCTCTGGGGGCGAGTCTCCACTTTACCACTGCCTACCACCCACAGACAGACGGTCAGTCCGAGAGGACCATTCAGACCTTAGAGGATATGTTGCGGGCCTACGTGCTAGATTGGGGACAGGTATGGCCATATCACCCCCCACTAGTAGAGTTTTCATATAATAATAGTTGGCACGCTTCTATTGAGATGGCACCTTATGAGGCTTTGTACGGACGGAGATGTCGTACACCGCTATGCTGGGATGAGCCTAGCAAGGCTGATGGAGTAGTACCAGATCAGATACAGGACGACATAGGCCGGATTGCCTTAGTCCGGGAGAGGATGTTAGCAGCTCAGAGTCGTCAAAAGTCCTACGCAGACAAAAGGCGTCGACCTTTGGAGTTTAGAGTAGGTGCACAGGTGTGGTTGAGAGTGTCACCTACGAGAGGAGTTAGACGGTTCGGCATTAAAGGGGAAACTGAGTCCCCGATACGTCGGCCCATTTGAGATCGTAGAGAGAGTCGGAGAGGTTGCCTACCGACTAGCACTGCCACCGAGATAAGAGGGAGTACACCCAGTTTTTCATGTATCTCAGCTGCGAGAGTACATACCGGATCCTAGACACATCATCAGTCATGAGGATCTGATAGTTGAGTCAGACCACACTTTTGTGGAGTATCCAGTAGCCGTCCTAGAGCGTAGCATTAGGCACCTACGTTCTAAGGAGATACCGATGCTGAGGATTCAGTGGTCTAGACGAGGAGTTGATGAGGCTACCTGGGAGACAGAGGAGAGTATTAGACGTAACTACCCTGAGTTCTTTGCGGAGTTAGCCGCTACCTCAGTACCGACGGATTAGTACTGAGACGATACCTTATATGACTTCTGTGATTATATGTTTAAATGATTGCTTATGTTTATGTGCTTGATGACATGAGTAGTTTGCGTGCTTGAATATAACTCTTGAGGAGAAATATTTTGGGGTAAATACCTTATTCTAAGTTTCGGGACGAAACTTATTTTTAAGGGGGTACTGATGTAATATCCGGAATTTTTATTCCGTCTATTTCTGTTATAAACCCGATCTCGATCAGTTGATTCATATCTGTCTACTTAGTTAGACATATTATGATAAAATTTATCATTTTATGTAGATTCCCTTCACATAAAATGATGGAATCCTTTAAAAGTTTATCATTTTATGTAGCTTCCCCTTCACATAAAATGATAGGATCTTTATAAAATTTATCATTTTAGGTAGCTTACCTTCACATAAAATAATAAGTTTAGCCCTAATTTAGAATATGACAAGGCCCGGACAAGTCTGTGACGAAGCTGTGACAAGGTCCAGACAAGGCTGTGACGAAGCTGTGACAAGGCCAGACAAGGCTGTGACGAGTCTGTGACAAGGCCAGACAAGGTTGTGACAAGTCTGTGACAAGCCCAGACAGGCTGTTGACAGCCCAGCGCCAGCAACGCCAGCAGCCCGTTCAGCCCAGCGCCAGCCTCAGCCTACTCCAGCCCACTGTTTTGCTAGTCCGTGAGCTGCTCCAGCGTTGCCCAGCCCAATCCGTGAGCTGCTCCAGCGTTGCTCAGCCCAGTGAAGCAGCAACCCGCAATCTCCAGCCCAGCGTCTGCTCAGCCCAGTGAAGCAGCAACCCGCAGTCTTCAGCTCAGCCCAACAGCCTCCAGCGTTGCCAGCTGCTCCAGCCCGTTGCCCTGCCTTGTCCAGCGCCAGCTCCAGTCCACCGTTGCCTTGCCTATTTCAGCCCAGTTTGACCTTGCATTCTGCAGCCAAAGCCAGCCCAACAACAGCAGTGGCCAACGCCTATTCCAGCCCAGGAAAGAACAACTCCTCGCCTTCTTCAGTCAACGAAGGATCTGCAGCAATTATTGCGCTTAAACTCCCACGTAACAGCCCTTCTGTTCAGCTACAATCACGCAGCCAGTTATTCTTGGCGTCCAAATACATTCAGCGTTATCTCCTTCCTTTCTGCAATTCCTTTTCTTTTGCACACACCAGCAGCGTCAACTCTGCGTTTCCTTTTCTTCTGCACACACCCAGCAGCGTCCGGCACTGCTAGGTCTCAAACTGCAGCCACCTACATAATCGAAAGGTTGAGTCCATCGAGTTACAGCTACTGCAAAGAACCGCCTCCTTCTGCCCCTACTGGTAAGAAGATCCTTCCCCATCTGTATCTTATGGATATCATAGCCACAATGACTCATTACCCTTCTTTTATTCCGATCACACTTCCAACAGTTGCAGCCGTGTGATCAACCAGCAGGTTCGGTTTTGGTACAGATCGGAACCAACAACAAATTAACCTTCTAGCTGCAAACCGGTAAGAGCCTATACTTGGATTAAAATAGGTTTCCGATTAGTTTAAGTGGAAGGTTATTATATAATCTTTTGTGTGTATATTATTTCCGTAAATGATAGATTGATGAGCTGCTGTAATTCGACCTTGAGCATAGTTAAAATAGTGATAAGTAGCTGCTGAAAGTTATACATAAAATGATAGACATAAGGGCTGCTGTAAAATTGTATTTCATGCCTTCAGCTTTTGACCTATAAACTGCCTATCTTGTCGGTCAATTATTGAACGTTTGGATAAAGATCCACCGTTAAATTTTGGATATGTTGTAGATGGATATATGTAGTTTAGCATATTAAAATTTGGGAAGAAATGAACGGTCGGATTGAAAGTTATGAGCTCCCGAAGTTAGGTAGTTGAGCAGTTTTGGTAAACTTAAGTTTTTGGCTAAGTATAGGAAATTAGAGTGAAGGAACCGACTTTGTGATTTTTTTTAGGAACATTGGCTGAACAGTTTGGAAAAGTTCTTTCTCCTAAGTTAGATAGAACCTCATAGATGATCTAGAGATTAAATTCAGAATTTTTATAAGCTGTTAAGAATTTTATATTTAGAACCAAAGTTAAACCTTTACGATTCTTCCGGAAAATAGAAACATAGGAAAAATGTCAGTTTGGAACCAAATAAAATTTTAGGAGTTAGAATATAAATTTAGAACCTCAAATAGGAGTTTAGACATGAATTTTAGGGTTTTCGAGAAAATCGGAACCAAGGGTAAAATGGTCATTTTACCCTAAACTAATACTGTAACTAGTATGTCTTAATATCTTATTCGATCTTAGAAGTTTTAGACTTCTATCTACGTGAGGGTGTGCTAATGCACTTATCGCCTTTGGCAGGCAACTGAGTTGCTACAGTTGACAGAACGAGTGGTTAAAAAGAGTCGAGCGTTATAACAGGTAAGTCCTTTGGGCTTACTTAGCTGACTGCTAAATATGAGTATAAATGATGATGGTGGTGTGTGATTGAAATGTTTAGAGAGATAGGTTGTGATATATAATTACCGACCTATATTTTGGCCTAAGAGTAACGGGCGGTGGCATTCTGCTCAATAGCTGGCTGGCACTGGGGGTTTCTTTCGGGACTAGTCCATACATGGTTTGTAGTGATGCTACCAATGGAAGTCAGCTAGACCTACACCAGTTGGATAAGGAACGGAGGCGAGAACTAATAATAATTCTCGTGCCACAACTTAAATTGAATAATGTGAATCACTTAAATAATAGATAATAATTGGTTGAGTGCCAGCATGATGTTTGTTTATTTTTGTTTCTGCTTGTGTTTGTGATGTTATCATTTTGCTTATATTTGGATAGTTAGCTAACTGTTGATATGTTGTTTAGACTTGACACAGGTTAGAGCAGATGCCGAGTGATCCAGATGGTAGTGGTCAGCCGGGGTGTCGTACTTTAGGACGTTTTACAGTTTCTGCATTTGTGGGTTTTACAGTTGAACATTGTTTCCTTTCGTACTTTGTTATATTCCGTTTTCCGGATGTAGTCGATCTGGTCACATTCATGCATTATTAAGAACTATTTTATGATTTCTGATTTTTCCTTATCTGTGCCTTGTTGTAAGATCTCGTTAAGTTGTTGTCAAACTAAGGTCGGGACCCACTGTGCGGTCCTAACCAGTAACTCCCTAAGTTATAAAATTTGGGGTGTTACACTTAGACAACAAGAAAGGATCAACGTAACAGTACTTGGTACTTTCTGGAGGGATGACGCAACCGCATAAACAAAGAGGCATGACCGCGATTTAGGGAAGCGCGACCGCGACCAAAAGGGGGTGCGGCTGCGGAATGAAGGCACAGGCGCGACCGCGGGAGAAGTCCTGAACCGCTTTTGCTTCACTTGTCGTTGTGTAGAACGAACTTGGCACACTCTTGGTTGTCGTCTACTCGATTGGAGATACCAAACAGATCTCCTTGGTCTATCAACCAACATGTATCGCGAAAAGGGAAGGATGAAGAATCTAGAATGACCCTTGTTTAAAGAAGAAGAAGAAGAAGAAGAAGAAAGAGTTGCTTGCTATTTTGTCTGGAAGAGGCACCAAGAAGACGGTCTCTTGGTCCGATAGACTGTTGGCGTTTACAGAGAAGAGTAGAAATCTCTCAATTGTTTCAAATGAAGTAGAAGTGGAGAAGGGAGAAGAACAACGTGCGTGAAAAGGGAGAAAAGGAACAAACGACGTCTAGGGTTAAAGAGGAGGAGGCAAGTTGTTATAACCCTAGGAAACAAAAGATCGTTCTAAACCCGAAAAGGAAAGAAGACCGAGATGGTTACAAAAGATATGGTCGATCTGTCATCTTACCGAGACCACGATGAAAATGACCCGCGCCCACGCCCACGGGTAATATGAGGCGCGACCGTGGCTGCTTGTGCGATTGCGTTGACAGTCCGCGATGCCTTCTTCCCGGCCAAGCGATGTGTTTCCCCTCTTCCCGTGACGGATCTCCGGAATGAAAATTCCGGTTGTTATAGTGTGTTTTTGGTATGCTCATTTATGGTACGTATACGTGCTTTGTTTTTGGTATTCCACATTATCTTTGAATAATCATGATTCAAGTTTTTTTTTTTGGTATGCATTCGCGTTATATTTTTGGTATTGTTTATGTGGTGTGTTTATGGTATGCTCATTTCTAGTATGAGTCGTGCTTTGTTTCTAGTATTGTGCATTATTTTAAATAATCATTTTTCTAGTATTATGTCTTTCTGGTGTTTGCAATACTTGTTAGGCATGACTCCTATCTAAATCAGAAAGTAACACACAATATGTATCAAATCCATACTAACCATGTCTATTTTTTTGCTTGGGAGACCAAGGACAACGATTTGCATGTCTTTCTCCTTATCAGACATTGGAGGTACTTGGTCATCAGTTGTAACTACCTCTTCAACTGGTGATGGTTGATTTGGGGTTAATAGTTGCAAGTTCGGTAGATCAGACAACAATAATCGTTGAACATTAACCTTGGATCGACCCATTGTGATGGTTGAGTTAGGGTTTATAGGGTTTGCGAGGAAAAAAAGAAATTAGGAGATCCTGCGGTGAAATTGAAGAGTCCAAGCGTGATGTAGATGAGAACAATCACCGACAGACACAATCGAGATGGGAGAGAGAGAGATTGGTCGTCGTAGAGTATCAAATGGGCGGGAGAGAGAAATTGTAGAGAGAAGCGAGAAGTGCGAGAGAGAAATTGGGTATTTGAAAGGTCGTTTGATTTGAAACAGATGGGAGCTAGTAGAGGCGTGCTATAGAGTGGGTTAAAATCCGCCCAATTATTTTAACCAAAAATCAATTAGAGTGGGTAATAATTAGAGGAGTGTACAAAACAAAAGGCTATAGAAAAGAGCTTATTCCACCCAATTTTTCAATTTGGATTTGGGAAATCTCTCATATTTGAGAATTGGTGGTTTGCAATGGTTGGAGATTCAAACAAAATAACAGATGTCGAGGAATTTATATAGGATTTTTTGAACCTACCGATTGTAATTGTAGGAGAATAATGTAGGAACCTGTAATACGACAGTTAAACTTTATGCAGTATAACGATAAGGTTCGGAATTTCATACCACCGTAGTGCGTATGTTGAGCAGAGTCGAGATAAGAATCTCTTTCCTTAATTCTAAAAACACCCTGTATTACGACGGTTACCGGTGTTTAAGAATCCCAGGATACAACTGTTATTCGAATCCGTTCTTCGTAATAGAACCGGAAGCCTACGAACCAGTAGTGCGTTACACTCTTGAGATAAGAATAGCTCGCAAGCTTGAGAGAGATAAGAGAGAATGATTGTTGGTGCGTTTTGGAATGAATGAAGAGCTCTCTATTTATAGGAGCTGGAGGAGCTGAGTTGGGCTATGGACCTCGAGGCCCATTGAACCAGCCCAAAACCAGATCCAATAGGAGGCTGCTACTTGTCCGCAATCCATGACTTTCAAAGCCACGATTTAAGGAGTCAAATTAAGATCATAGCCGCCCACTTTTGTAGAAGTTGTTGGCTGATCCGTTGGACTGGATTTTCGGATATCCAATCCGGTCCGCTGATCCGTTGCACAGGTGGGCCTGGCCCAAGGCCTTCCTCACTGTTGGGTTTTTGGGTTGGCCCAAAAATGATATAGGTGGCCAGCCCAGATTATAATTGGGTCCACCCGCCCTACAACACGGCACGACACGGACTCGGACATGGCGCGACGCGGCGCGGCGCGGCACGGCACGAGTACGAGCACGAGCACAAGCACATGCCTTAGTGCATATTTGCCCCTTATATCCTACTCCATTTTACCTCCATATAGTTGTTCGCTCCAAACGGTGTGTGCAAGCTTTAAATTTATAACCCTAGATGTAAGCTTAAAACAAGGATGCGAACCCGCAGTGTACGGGTGAATCGTAGTAAAAAGCAAGGAATTCCAGGGGTCGATCACAGTGACTTAGTGAAACAAAGTCGGAATAGGTAAGCTTTGTAATTACTAACCACAAAAGCAATTAAAACAATCAAAGATGATAAAAAGTCAATAAAGGAAATATGCAATTCTAGGGATTAAAGCATCTAGTTGTGGTTCCAACTCAAGATCTAAAGATAAGCGGACAAAACTGAGATTTTGCATAGGGAAGGTATTACTAAAGCAGAATAGATCACCGGGTAAGTCTCACTACTCACTAATCCCAAACCGTAACTCCTATTACCGGGTAAGTCTCAAGGAATTAAGATAAAGAACTATAACCTCAAACAAACACACCACCTAAGGGAATAGAATCAACCTTTACCGGGTAAGTCTCAAGCTAACTCACAAAGATGGAATGAAAGCACACTCAAACCCCAATAAAGGATAAACCTTTATTACCTACACTTATGATCTTAGGTAAACAAACAAAGGAATTACCGGGTAAGTCTCATCCTAGAGTTGCATTGAACCAGGAAAGGTGTAATAAGAATAGGATTTGGCAAACTCTAACACTTAACTCTCAATTTCGGATCAGATAAGTCACCTCGGTCAGCCAAATTCCACCCCGGCCGAGATGTTCATCGACTGAGCGAGATGCTTAGGGTTAAGGTAAAGACTCGAACTTTCAGGGTCCTACTGTGATTAAGATTATTCTATCATTGTTTTTCCCACAACCTTCAGTCAATCACCCTAGAATCACACAAGGAAATTAGCCACTCATCATCATGAAATTATTAATCAAATATATGGGAAGAAAGAGAATAATTGAACAAGAAAACCTTAAGAGAAAGGCTTCAATAACTGAATCAATTATCAAAACAACAAGCGTTCCTTGGATAAAAATCCAACAAGACAAACAACAATGAAGGGAATCTTACAAAACCCTTCACAAATCTATAAAAGCTATAGACTTTCTTCCTTCAACCTTCAAAAAGGTTCTTCAAATCTCCCAACTGGAGTATGGCTGCAGCGGTGTATTCGGATGTATGCAGGATGTTCCGGGTGATAGCGGATGTCTGATTTGTGGGAAATCCGACCATTTTTATAGGAAAATTACTCTCCAAAGATAAGATATCTGAGAAAGATCTCTTCCCATAAAAATAGGTAAAATATATGGGCAAACTTATCTTCTTCCTTCCAGGAACCTAGCCCAAAATATAAGATCCTCTTTCCAAAGATAAAAGATCTCAGCCAAGAATAAAATATTCTCGCCGCGTCCAAGGTGTTCGCCTCGGTCGAGTCGGCTCCTCTGGATCACCTCAGTCAAGGTGACTCTGTAGTCAACCGAGGTGAATCACAACTGAATGTAAAATCTCTCAAATCTGGTTCAAAGTGAATCTCTAATCCAATTCCATGATTCTTGGATTATTCTTTAAGCTCCTGAATGTAGCTCCAATGACTCCTTAGCTCCTTTTGCACCTTTTTGATGCAAAACGTGCCATTTTACCTACGATTACAACAAAACTAGGTGTAGACCTCGATTCCCGCAAAGGTAGATGAAACGACAATATAATCACATAATATATATACAAACATGCAGATTATTGATAATAATTCATGCTATCAATAGTCGATGTGGAATTCACCCAATTTTGACTATTCTCCCAAGTTATTGCCTATCACGCAACCAACTTTGGGCATCCATTTCTCATTCAAACGGAACTCAAATTTAATGTATGAATATACCACGAGCAAGAGCTCGCGGAGACGAAGCCAATGCTCCCACTTTCCGGTGTTGATAATGGCTGGAGCCCACCGGAAATGTGCCCGGAAAAGTATACAGCGCACACATGTAATAAAACATGTTTTATTTATTCTTTGCATTAAATTAGTTCCAACAATCCCCCACATGAATAGAAATGATTCTAAACATATGCTTCTTTGCTTTTAGACAGACAAGATTCTCAAGAGTACAGTCGAAAAATCACTGCATCTGGACTGGTGCCATGTTTCATGCTTGAACCGTCCATAGTGCATAGCTATCGGATTTACTCGACCAGGTAGTGACTATGATGTTTTGAACCACCCGAGCTTTTATGCAAACCGAGACAACAACTATCACACAACTTCATTTTCTCGCAGAACGTTTGGTTCTCTGGTTGTGTTCATTTTGGCCTTGAACATCCCTGGTTTATTTATGAGTGAATTTGGAGAATTCAGCCTCACTTTATTCTCTTAGACACGGCCCCATGTCACACTCACAAGGTGATTGACCATAAAGAGTATCTTTTATACTCCCCCTTTGTTTTAAGGCGATGGAATCATTAAAAGCCAAGCTTAACCTTTAACTTGTACAATTTTCATTGTTTTATCATCCTTAGGAACTGGGTAGAGACAGTGCTCCACTTGATTCAACTTGGTTAGGTTTTCCCCTTGAACCTACATCATGGAATCTCCAGTCACGTAGGTAGGGTTTTCCTTCAAGCATCTTCTTTCATAATAGGCTTTAAACCCATTCCTTTTGATGATTTTTAAACTTGATCTCTTGACAAACCTTTAGTAAATGGATCCGCTAGGTTGTCAGCTGATTTGATATAGTCTATCGAGACTATACCTGTTGAGATCAGTTTTCTAATGGACTTATGTCGTCGTCTAATATGACGTGACTTTCCATTGTATAAAACGCTCAGTGCCCGAGCTATAGCCGATTGACTATCACAGTGTACACATAATGCCGGCATTGGCTTTTCCCACATCGGAATATCTTCCAAGAAGTTCCGAAGCCACTCAGCTTCTTCTACTGCTTTGTCTAACGCAATGAACTCAGACTCCATTGTGGATCTGGCCAATAACGTCTGTTTGGAAGATTTCCAAGACACTGCTGCACCACCAAGTGTAAACACATAGCCACTTGTGGATTTTGAGTTTCTAGAGTCGGATATCCAGTTTGCGTCATTGTATCCTTCTAGAACTGTCGGTTGGTTACTATAGTGCAGCCCATAACTTTGAGTATAACGGAGATAGTTCAATACTCTAGTTATCCCTTTCCAGTGTTTATGTCCTGGGTTACTTGTATAGAGACTTAGTACATTAACTGAGTGCGCTAAGTCAGGGCGTGTACAATTGGTTAAGTATATAAGACTCCCAATTACACGTGCATACTCAAGTTGTGACACTGAGTCCCCCACATTTTTGGCCAGGTGGAGTTGAGGATCCACAGGACTCTTTGTTGTTCCACTCGAGTAGTTCTTGAACCTCTCAAGGATATATATGCACTTGTCGCATTCGTTAATGTTGAAGCCATTCGACATCATTACGTTGTCAAATTTTTCATGCCACTGCTTAGGAGCTTATTTGAGTCCATAAAGGGACTTTACAAGTCTACACACCTTGTGTTCTTGTCCAAACACAACATAACCTTCAGGTTATTTTATGTAGATCTCCTCTTCTAAATCTCCGTTTAGAAAGGCAGTTTTTACATCCATTTGATGGATTTCTAGGTTTCATAATGCCGCTATTGCTATTAGCATTCTTATAGAAGTTATTCTCGTAATTGGAGAATAAGTGTCAAAGAAATCCAACCCTTCTTTTTGTCGGAATCCTTGCACTACAAGCCTAACCTTGTACTTCTCGATTGAGCCATCGGTTTTCAACTTGGTTTTGAAAATCCATTTGCACCCAAGTGCTTTACACCCTTTTGGTAAGTCAACTAAATCCCATGTATGGTTTTGCATAATGGAGTTAATCTCACTTTTGACTGCTTCCTTCCATGAAGGTGCGTCAGGTGTAGACATGGCTTCTGTGTAACTTCTTGGTTCTTTCTCCATGATAAATGCCATTATGAAGTCATCCCCAAACGATTTTTCCATTCGAGTTCTTTTGCTTCTTCGAGGTTCTTCCTCGACTATTTCATTTCTAGAGGTGCCTTCTTCCCTTTGTTCACGAGTTCGTTTTGGATTTTCTTTATCCTTACACGGAAACACGTTTTCAAAGAAAGAAACATTCCTAGATTCCATTATTGTATTAACATTTATATCTGGTATATCTGATTTATGTACCAGAAATCGATAAGCACTATTGTTGTGTGCATATCCTATGAAAAATACAATCATCGGTTTTAGGTCCGATAGTGACCTTTTTAGGAGGTGGTATAGCCACTTTTGCTAGGCACCCCCACACTTTGAGGTATTTGTACGATGGTACTTTACCTTTCCAAAGTTCATATGGCGTTTTGCAAGTTACCTTATGAGGTATTTTGTTGAGGATGTAATTGGTATTAAGCAATGCTTCCCCCCACATGTTCTAGGGTAACCCAGAATCCTGCAACAGAGCGTTCATCATCTCTTTCAGAGTTCGGTTCTTTCGTTCCGCAACTCCGTTAGATTCAGGTGAATAGGGAGCAGTAATTTGATGAACTATCCCGTGTTCTCTACAGAACGCGTTGAAAGGTTCATCGTACTCGCCTCCTCTATCACTTCGTACGACTTTGATTGTCTTACTAAGTTGGTTTTCAACTTCCAACTTGTATTCCTTGAATTTTTCCAAGGCCTCATCATTGCTTCTTAGCAAGTAGATATAACAATATCTTGTACAGTCGTCAATAAATCTGACGAAGTACTTTTTACCTCCTCTAGTTTGTATAAACTTCAAATCACACAAATCAGTGTGAATTAAACCTAGAGGTTATGTGGTTCTCTCCACTTATGGAGATGGCGTTTTTGTGAGTTTTGCCTGTACGTAGACTTCACATTTTTCTTTGTTTAATTTGCATTTTGGAATTAGGTTTAAATTCACCAGTCTTTGGATAGACTGGTAATTTACATGTCCTAATTGTTCATGCCAAATGTTGAAAGACTCAACAACATAAGCAATAGGAGTTTTATTCATTGAAACTTCATTTGTTACAATGTCTGGGATGACTGTCAATACACACATTTTGAACAGTCCATCCTTTTGATACTCCTTGCTTACATAAATCCCACGTTTAGTGAGAGTTAGCTGATCGGATCCTATTTCGACTTCGAATCCGTTCTTGCTCAGCAAAGATCCGGAAATCAAGTTCTTCTGGATATTTGGCACGTGCATGACAATGTTGAGAGTCAGCTCTTTCTCAAACGTCATTTTCATCACTATCTTGCCATGGCCTTCGACCTTTGATGTGGACGAATTCCCCATAAACAGGTGTTCGTCCTGCTTATTCTTCTGATAGGTAGAAAACATCCCCTTGTCAGAACAAATGTGGCGGGTAGCACCAGTGTCATACCACCACTCCATCGGGTTGCTCCCGACCATGTCACTTCAGACGTCACAGCAGTCATGTCGACCACTATCAAATCGCCTTCAGCTACTTGGGCTTGAGCTTGAGCTTTGCCCCTGCTTTTGCGTGGGTAGCCCTTGTTCCGACATTCGTCGGACTTGTGACCCATTTTGCCACAAGCGTGACACTTGCCGGCGAACTTCTTTTCAAGGGTAACCCAAAGTTCCCTAGAAGTTTCAACCAGTATGTACACTTGGTACAACGAGTCAGACATGCGGCTTAGAATCCAACCTTTGCACACATAATCGATGTTCAGATAATTTTGGAGTTCCTCCACATTTGCGGGTTTACCCTCGGTCACATATCTGTCGAGTTTGTGCATGGTTAAGAAGAATAGCATCTTCTGTTGCCAGGTCTTGAAATTAGTTCCATCGAACTTGTCTCGCAGCAATCCTACACTCGGAGAGCTAGGCATTGGTATTGTCTGAGGGACAGGTTGTTGACGAGATTGTACACCACTTGGAAGTGGATTCGTCCCGGTCAGTGGGTTCGGCGACTTAGCCGGTGGTAGACCACTCCCAAATTTAATATGGGGTGTCTACTCAACCCTATTTGCAGCATCACTAAGGAGCCTCAAGATACTTCCATCATCGGAAGTGTTGGCACCTTCGGTAGTTTCTTTTGTGTTATGAGCCATTTCATTTACACGGAAACAACCACGGTCGGTATTTCAATTTTTTTGATCGGAAATCGAAACTCAAAAACCGTGTTTAAATTTTTTGGGTATAAGTCTGTACAAGAACAGACTTGTTTTCGATTTAATATTTAAATCGAATTCAAGTTTAAAAAACAAAATCGTTTTGTTTTTAAAATAATTTTTGAAAACTGAATTTAAAATTCAATTTTTCCCGGTAGATAACCCGGTTTGACTATTCCGGCGCCTTATCACCAATACTTAATAAACGGTTAGTGCATAACAGTTTAACAAAGTTTTTAGAATTAAGACTGTAGGAACCTGTAATACGACAGTTACACTTTATGCAGTATAACAATAAGGTTCAGAATTTCATATCACCGCATTGCGTATGTTGAGCAGAGTCGAGATAGGAATCTCTTTCCTTAATTCTAAAAACACCCCGTATTACGACGGTTACCGGTGTTTAAGAATCCTAGGATACAACTGTTGTTCGAATCCGTTCTTTGTAATAGAACCGGAAGCCTATGAACCAGTAGTGCGTTGCACTCTTGAGATATGAATAGCTCGCAAGCTTGAGAGAGAGAAGAGAGAATGATTGTTGGTGCGTTTTAGAATGAATGAAGAGCTCTCTATTTATAGGAGCTGGAGGAGCTGAGTTGGGCTATGGGCTTCGAGGCCCATTGAACCAGCCCAAAACCGGATCCAATAGGAGGCTGCTACTTGTCCGCAATCCATGACTTTCAAAGCCACGATTTAAGGAGTCAAATTAAGACCATAACCGCCCACTTTTGTAGGAGTTGTTGGCTGATCCGTTGGACTGGATTTTCGGATATCCAATCCGGTCCGCTAATCCGTTGCACAAGTGGGCCTGGCCCAAGGCCTTCCTCACTGTTGGGTTTTTGGGTTGGCCCAAAAATAATATAGGTGGCCAGCCCAAATTGTAATTGGGTCCACCCGCCCCGCAATACGGCACGACACGGCGCGGCGCGGCACGGCACGAGCACGAGCACAAGCACATGCCTTAGTGCATATTTGCCCCTTATATCCTACTCCCTTTTACCTCCATATAGTCGATGTGGGATTCACCCAATTTTGACTATTCTCCCAAGTTATTGCCTATCACGAAATCAACTTTGGGCATCCATTTCTCATTCAAACGGAACTCAAATTTAATGTATGAATATACCACGAGCAAGAGCTCGCGGAGACGAAGCCAATGCTCCCACTTTCCGGTGTTGATAATGGCCGGAGCCCACCGGAAATGTGTCCGGAAAAGTATCCGGCGCACACATGTAATAAAACATGTTATATTTATTCTTTGCATTAAATTAGTTCCAACAAATAAGACCAGAAAGTTATGTACCATTGATCCTACTTAAGTATTATAGTTGTTTTGTATTGTCACAATCTTTTTTATTTATATTTCATTATATGTATCGAACGCCTTGTGATGAATGTAAAGGTTATAAACTTATGGGTCCACCTAGTGTCTTCTTAATTTATTCTTCGACTTAAATATGTGTATGACTGATTTAATTGAATTGTCGTCGTAGATGTTGATGAATGGGAAAAGTAGGTGATTGAAGGTGGTTATTTTTTAATGTTTGTTTGGACTATGCACATATTGTCGTGGTGGTGGTGATAGAGATCAATGGTATACTATTTGATGTAATATCAATAAATATTTTTTTATTTAATTTTAATTTTTTTTATGCATTTTTAGTTGAATTAAAAGAGAGCAATGACTAACGACGGTGTGCTTCACCTAAGCCCTGAAAAATATTCAATCTTCTAATCCGTCGGAAATAACAAAAACGTTGAAATTGATCCAACGGTCTAATCTGTTGGATAACAACCAAACACCTGATTGTCGTAACCACTCTGTTGGTTGACCCAACCGTCTAATCCGGATTTAAGTCCAACAATCAACCGTTGGAATCATGAAATCCGTCGGACAAAGGCAACCGTTTAGGCCATCGGAAACAACTATGCATGGGCAATTGAGAGTATGTACATATATAGATCATACCTTTGATTCAACAACACTCTTTAAGCAAAACCAGTCACAGGGCAACTCTCCTTTGGCGCGTAATCCGGTTCAGCTTGGTGTCCGGATCTCGAGTATCCGTAGCTTCCGATCACATGCCAACAGGAGAGCTGCCCTACAACCAATTTGCTTAGCCATAACTTTCCTATATATGAACATCTACGTACATGCCCTAATCTTGATCACCTACTCCTCGCCGCTGCCTTTTATATAACTCTTAACTCTAATCCCTTCCTTAGATTTAGATGCACGACACGAAGATTGGCATATGCTCTTAGGTTATACCATGGATATCCCTTATAATGTAGTGCCATCGATCCTCTCCTAATTGTTCTTGCCCCTCTATCTCAAGATTCTACTTTGCGTGTCTATATCATATCATATGACCTTTCTATTCAACCTAAACATGGCTTCAAGGGCCTTCAAAGAGTAAAGTAAGGAAAGCAAGGAAAATCTTGATTCCAATCTCTATGTTAGAGGGTATATCCAATGTCATATTCTTTTCTCCCGTTCTTCACTTTGTCCTATGAAGCTCGCCGCAGCTCGGAAAAAACAATTTCAACTCGTTTAACTAGTAAACAAGCGGAGTATGAGCATATTCGTTTATCTTGAATAACAACCTTAATGATGACTAAACTTTTTTTTATTTTTGAAAACGGAAAGGAGTTCGAAACGATTAGATGGCGCGCCATCTAGTGGAACGAAAAAAGATCGGCAGACGGACTAACCGTCATGAAGGGCACACAAAAAATGAGAAAATAAATACACAAAAATACACCAAAAGGAACCCGAAAGCAAAAAGTTTTCAAGGGAAAGAAGCATATCTA
Source organism: Fagopyrum esculentum (assembly GCA_033239045.1). Lineage (NCBI taxonomy): Eukaryota > Viridiplantae > Streptophyta > Magnoliopsida > Caryophyllales > Polygonaceae > Fagopyrum > Fagopyrum esculentum. Next base: position 126,899,883 of record BSUD01000006.1, on the reverse strand, counting down.
ACCAAAAGGAGGCAACGAGTATAAACGTTCATCTTTGAATGAAGTACACATGTAGGAAGCATGGGGAACAATTGTGACACCTTAGATTTCAACTGCGGTAGAGGTGTCATATTATTTGACTATTAAAGCTCAAGCTAAATTAACTTATTAATTAAGTCGAGTATGAACACTTTATAAGTTCAACTCGATTTTAAACAAATTGAAACAAACCTGAATACATTAGTATACTAAAGCTTGGCTCGTTCAAAGGATTTTCGTCTGTTTTTTTAAACATTGGAGATACATAAAATAGTACACAAAATAAGAACTGAAACCATTAATGTGGTAAGAAGGAGCTGAATGAATGTGCTAGCAATCTCATTAAGGAAATATAACCAATGTAGGTGTACAAGTGCACTTGTATATCAACTTAAACGACGCGTTTTAGTATATCAGTAATAACCAAAAAAAATTTGCGAGCTTTAAGCAAAGATTGTTCTATCCATTGGAAGATGATGAGATTTATTGCAATGGGTGTGGAGATCTCATTTACTTGTTGGATCCTTCACTTGCCCATCTCTCTCTTAGCATCTTCACCCCCATGTACCTGCACAATAACGCATACGAACGTACATGCGTGTTAGGTCAGTGTCCAACACATAAGAGTTGTTAAGTTAACTAAAAACCATACCTCCCTAGCATCATGAGAGTTGCTTGAGGGTTAGTCCCGGGGGTGTAAGAAAGCGTTGAGCCATCGATAACTCTAAGGTTATCAACTCCAAGAACCCGGTAATCCCAATCGACAACCTGGCCAACTCGGCAACCACCATGGTAATGCCAAATGGTCATCACAGTGTCCTTGCAGAATTGCTCTTTGGAAGAGGATGAGTTGGAGTGCACAGGCAACAGATTCACCGGAAAGCTTGCGGTTGCATTGAGCAAAGACTCGGGTGTGGTGCCATTGTAGCGAAACTTAGAGAAGGCCTTTGAGTTAATCACTCTTTCTATGGTTTCAATTCCTTGAACACATATTTGTAGGTCTTCTGGCTCCTTGAAGTAGTTGAAGGTGACTGATGGGTTTATGCTTGGATCTAAGCTTCTTAGCTCTAAATGGCCCGAGGAGATTGGACCCGCGATTTTAGCTAGGATGAAGCCTCCTTGGAAGGCTATAGGCTCAAGGTTAGACATTGCTTCTGTGGCTTTGGATAAGGCCTCTTGTGTTCTTTGCTTTGGTGGTACTGTTGAAAGCTGACCAATCTGTAAATCATAACATAGATCAATCAGATTGTGGTTAAATCATTGATTCAGAGACTAAGGCAAAAAGTATGACCTTTGGAGAGAACATGCCAAAGTCCTTAACAGAAGCACCACCAACAAAGTTCTCACCACTAGCAGCCTCAATGTAAGCACCAAAGGAGGTGATCCCTACAACTTGGATGAGTGATACCTCGACCGGGATAGGAGAAGGTATGTAAACCGCGTTCATTGGATTATCCGACATCCCTCTTCCGACATGTGGCCTATCTAACACAACTTCAATGTTGAAGGCTCTAAGATGCTCGGCTGGGCCTATTCCGCTCAGCATCAGAAGCTGAGGGCTTCCAAGAGCGCCTGCTGAGACTATGATCTCGTTCATTGATCCTTGATTCAGGTAAGCCTCATGGATTATACCGTTCGTGTCTCTAAACTCTACGCCTCTTGCCTTAGGACTTGTATTCTCTGAATCAAAATATGAAAAGTAAAATGACTAACTAAGACTTTTACCATAGCATAAACTCGTTTAAAAAATATATCTCTATTTAACCCAATTCTTTCAAATTATGAATAAGTGAGATTCATCTTAAAACCAATTGTCAGTAGGAGAAGTATTGCATACCTTGTGTGGTCGCGAACAAGATCTTATAGACGGTTGCATGAAGATAGATGGTAAGTCTGTCAAAATTAGCTCTCTTTAAAAGATCAGCTGCAGTGTGTCTTTGGCCTTGTTGATCAAAAATAGTGCCTCCAACTTTGGTGCCATTGATATGATCAAAGGTGTAGCCATTAGAAGGCAAAACTCCGGCTTCCAATAGGCCATCCCTCACCCCTGACTGCCATTGCTTCAATGGTGGCTCAAACACCATCTCTTCCTCCACCCATTGGTATGACTGGTTCACTAACCTTCCCTCCCATCGCGCCGCCTTCACATAGCTCCTTGCTGCCCTGGTGTAGAAGCCAGCATTGAGGCAGGTGCCACCACCGAGGACACGAGCCCTGGCACTGATGACACCATCCTCAGAAACAAATCTCTGAGAAGGAGACGAGTCAGAGAGGTCGGAAAGTGTAGCTCCAAAGGCTGAAAGAGACGTAACATTCGGGTTTCCATAGGGAGAGCCGCCTCGTTCAAGCATAAGGACTTTATAGTGCCTTGACAAGGTGGCAGCCAAGGGACATCCCGCGGTTCCTCCTCCTATAATAATGTAATCATAGTATGACTCCTCTGGGGCTGCTGTCGCCTCCTTCAAGAACCTTGTGAATCCTACTTGATCTACATAGCCAACAAAATTAGTTCAAAATATTACATCAAAGTCTGCATAGTTTTTAAAGGGATTTACCTGTTTGGGAAGAGCAAAACCCGTGTAAGACGAATGTGATGGCTAATGTAGAAAGTAACTTGCAGCACCCCATTTGGTAATTAATGGTTAGTGAAAGAAGTTTTCTTCTGTGGTGTATTTTGGTTTTGTTTTGTGTTGGGTTTTTATATTGACAAGATTGGGATATTTAGACGGCTAAAAACTCTTTACTTCCTCTACAGCTAAAGATATGGTCACTCAGGTTGTGTTGCAAATTTATCTGCATATTCTAAGTGAAGCTAGAAAAAATGCAGCCGAAAGTTCTGAAATTAAAATGCTATATGATTTGGATTATATTATATTCCTGTAAAAATGCAGGAGATTCTTGCTGAATAAACCAATAAGACATATTTTTTACTTATAACTGTATTTAGGGAAATTCCGGATGTGATTTGGGGTTTTCCAAATTTTCCCCTCGAGGTTTTTTAAATCGGATGTTACCCTTGTGTTTTAGCGTTTTTCAGAAAATGTCCAATTTCGTAAAAATTGTAAGGGATGTCAACTTAAGATAAATTTTTAAAAGACATGGGTGTAAAATGTTTAACCTCTTTTATCATTTTTTTTTAAAAGAAGTTTTTTCATTTAAAAAAATTTATTTTAGTTGACATCCCGGTACAATTTAAAGGTCTGAACTTAAAAAAAAAAAAAAAACTCTGGGCAAAAGCCGGAAAACCCCAAACTAAAGGGGTATCATCCGAAAATTTTCCATGTATTTATGACACAAATTTGTGACAAATAGGTGAGAAATTGGAAGCTTCTGGTTGAAGTAAACATGAAGCCAAGATTTGAGGTCATGCATTTTTTGCTGCTAATATTGTGGAACTTCTTTTTCTCTTTTCGACATTATGACACTTATGTTTTGGAACTGATCATGAATTCAGCATTCTCAGAAAGTCCAGCCAAGATTATAGCTCACTCCATTGACATGCGAAAAAGAATTTCGCTATCAAGTTAGTTTGCTGAATCACATAGCCAAGAACTTAGCCTATGTTAGAATCTGTTTTTGCACAAGACTGTTCAAAACATAGATTCAAAACGCGTGTGTATACGCCTCACAAGTTACATTAGTCTAAACGAGATTACAAAAAGAATGGTTCCTCTTGGACAGTTTATTATCATCCAAATGGACAAAAACTTGACCATTTAAGCTAGTATGTATCAGAATAGGGAGTTGTAGGTCCAGCAAGTTGCAGCAATGGAGGATAAGCAAATGAAGAGAGACGGTATCAAGGAATAGTTCAACAGCTTGCCCTGGCCTGAGTATCCTATCAGGGTTATGGTAGTGTCTGCAACAACCCGAGCAAATGTCCCAGCTTCAGTTGAGAGTAAGCCACCGTTGTATGTCCCACGTGACAGCCTAAATGACATAACCCGAGAGAGGAGTAACAGATTCACCCCTGTCAAGAGATTTATCATTCGTGTTAGTTCACCAACCTTATATACGAACTGAGACAGATACTGAATGCTCTACTTACCTTCAAGGACTTCAGCAGATACAAACATGATGAGTCCGGATATGACATATTGTGGCACAGAGTATGGAATTATTACATTGAAGCTTAGGAGAATCCCAACTAAGACAACAATTTCAGATGCAAGTAAAATTTGCCTGAAAGATCATCAAACAGTTTGTGTCATACAATCTTCAAAGATAGTAAATTGAAAACGCGAAAAGAAGTACACCTCTCTTCAAACATGTTACTGATGTAGCTGCCAACAATTATGTTAACTGGAAGCACTGTGAGACCTAAACATGCAAGAAAAATGGCCACTGAACTTGTTGACCAGCCAAAATAGAATGTTGTGATCACACTAGATTCCGCTAATAGAATTTCCATCGCGTACTTCAGCATAAAATATATCAACAATTGAACCTGGATTCAAAACAGAATGTATATAAATATCCATAAGAAAGATTAATATATACAGACATGGTTTTACCTTGACAGAAGGAGTAAGCAATTGATAAGCTGAACCAAATGAAGTCACCGGTGCATGATTTTCCTCAAGAGGCTCTGCAATGGCTTCAATGTCACCATTTTCGTCATCATCATCCTCCTCATCATCCTGTTGCTTCTCTTCTGATTTTGTAAGCAATGGTTTTTTAAGACCTTTTTCAAGCTCATCACTTTGCCTTGTTTCTGTTACAGCGAAAAACATATTATATTAAGAGTTCCCATAGCATAAACTCATTTAGTAAATATACCTCTACAAAACAAAAGCCTATAATAAAGAGCTTATTTATCCCAATTCTTTCTTGTTGATTTTTGCACATCGGGTTCTTAGCAATTAAATCCATACCTGAAGAGGAGGGTTTATTTTCGACAGGATCCTCCACAGGTGGAGGTTCTTCAAAAGCAAATACTAGCCAAACTAAATACAATAGCCAAGCAACAGCCATCACCCATCCAGGCAAAGTAACCTTATTGATAGTGAACATGTAAATCTTGGAGTCAATCTGTAATAATCCAGCAAGTGCAGGACCACACGCCATTCCAAGAGCACTGGCGCTAACGAAAGCAGCTGATGATTGCATTCGGATTCTCATTGGAACACAGTCACTAATGTAGCGACGGTTAACAGCTCTTGCAGATCCTAACCTATTACATTGAAGTAAGATTAATAAACCTATGCATACAATAAACATGACTGTATAATGAAATTCAAGTACATACCCGCAACATAGACGACCAATCAGCAGAAGTGATATGGAATTGAAATCATAAGCTGTAGCATACAAGAGATTTCCCAGAAAAAGGACAATGCTGCTAAATATAAGGGGCTGGAGGTATGACTTATTAGACCAGGCACTCAAGTATACAGACGAAAATATCTGTGCAACCGCCATTGCTCCAATAACCACACCACAAACTGTTGCTGCAGCTCCAAGGCTAAGGGAATAATCATCAGCTGTTGGAACAACAATATATGTGTTGACCATATACAGAAAGGTATTGACCAAATTCAAAACAAGGGAGTTAAAATGATATCTTCTATCATCAGTTTGTAACAGTTGCTCCTCAGTTGGTGATGGCAACTCTTCTTGCATAATCAGTGCATGTTGTGCCAAAAAGTGAAGGAAGCTTGTTGAGTGAGTTAGCTTTTCTATGGCTGCATTAATGGCATCAATCACCGGATCCTGGGTTTTTGGTACAAGACACAAATATCAGTGAGTTAGCTTTTCTAATGCTTATCAAGAAAGAATTGGGTTAAATAAGCTCTTTTTTATAGGTTTTTGTTTTGTAGACCCTCTAGTTTTACCATATATATAATTTTCTCCTCGATGAAAGAATTTAGTTAAATAGGGGTATATTACTAAATGAGTTTACGCTATGGGTACTCTTAATAGAAGTAATAGTGGGAAAAGGCCTAGTTAGCCATTTTACCCGCTTATCAATTACAAGTATGTACCTGAGGGGGTAGAGTGGTGGGCTGATCATAGATTGAGTGATAGCTCCCCTGACGCTCTTGAAGCTCACCAAGATTAAGAGTCAAGGATCCAACCACGGCTCCTAACCCCTGTAAGTTCGATGAAAATGAGAAAGATCAGTGATGAATGCAGATTCCAAAATGAGTTTAAACAAGTAGAAGGCTTGAATGTATTACCACATGCTTGAACACTTGCTTCAGCTGAGAATAAGGGTGATCAGACCGAGACTTGACATAGTAATCAGTGAATCTATACCCTAACCGTTTATCAAACTTCTTGAGGATCTTACGAATGCCCGTAGCGTTGATGTCGATAAAAAAAAGAAGCCTTAAAAGGTCCTGCCCAACTTCTCTATAAGCATCCCTTAGTTGACAAATCTTAGCTATATCAGGCCTTTGATCTTGCTGTTTATGCTCCTCACCGAGTCTGGACAATCTTGCAGCAAGATCTCCTTGTTGCTCAAGTAGAAAAAGTACAATCTTTTCAATCTGATACAAAGAGTAACAAAATTAGCTCAATAACAACTGCATTTTTCTATTTTGCAAGACTTTTTGAAATGTACGGATGAACCTGGTGATCCAACATTTTTGAGAAGTCCTTAAGAACTTGTTGTCGCTCTAATGTTCCATTTTGAACTTGTTGACCATAATGTTTCACTTTCTTTTTCATCAACTTATAGTTGATATAATACCTACAACACACCAACCTCAGTATAAGCTTCTGTTGTCAAACAAACGAAAACATGAAGGTAAAATTAATTAAAATACCCCAAATTTATAGGGGTTGTAACTTTATACCACAAAGTTTTAACGAAAACACGAAGCTTTTGCCATAAAATTTTATGGCAACCAAAATTCCGGCAGAGAGGGTGACGTGTTATCTTAGTGTCATCTGAGTTGGATTTTTAGTGTCTCTTGCCGAAATTTTGGCTGGAGTAAATTTTTATGGCAGCGTATTGGTATTTTTATTCAATTCCCGTTAAAAGTTTGTGGTAAAAGTTACCCTCCATATAAATTTGGGATATTTTAATTAATTTTACCAAATATGAACTAAGACTAATGTAGCTCCTGTCATGAACTGTTAAAAACAGCTCGTAATGAATGGCTACCAGAATGAAGTGCAGTTAAGGTTAACATTCACCATTTTCAGCTGATGAAATCACAGATACATACCCTGACCATTCCTCGATCTGCCTTTCCTTCAACTGCTTCCCGAAAACAACCATTTTAAAACGATCTGAAGAGGATTCTGAATAGAAAGAACCAAATGAGAAGCTTATCACAAAATTCAGAAACCAAAGATAACATATTACAATATCAAAATTGGTTGTCCATCAGAAGTTTAGAGCTAGTTGCAAAGCATATAATGACATGGTTAGGTTATCCATACATTCCTAATCGCGCATATAATGACATGTCAATGCTATCATTGAATGCAATCAAATGAAAATTTTCAGAATATATCAATCAATTTTTTTGCTGTCTCTTTTACTGTCATGGCACAATATAAACATATATATGCGACGAACAAATGCACTATCCAAAGCATGCAACAGTAGACTCTAAAAAACCGCAATGAATGAAAATCGAAAAGTAAAGAACAAAAGAAGAGGGAAAATGCGTTTATTGAGACAATAATTGAAGAAACTCGCAAAACCTGTAGGTGGAATGATTCGTCGTTTAAACCTTTAACGAGCCGAAACCCAATTGAAATATTCAGACCATAATGGAATCTATGAACAGCTGATAGGTGAATTGAATTCAATTGCGTTTCAATGCCATTGATTTTGGAAATTAGGGTTTCGGGGAAGATGGGTTTGCAATAATAGCGGAAGAACAATTCTGCGCCAGAGATTCGGAATTTGGTACCAATAGTCAGCCATGATTCCGTATATCAATTTATTTTCCTATTTTTGCAGCTGAAGAAATTGGTTGATATCTAATCAAATCTTCATTTCGTGATCTTACGATCTTCTTAAACTTAGGGCGTTATAGGGACTGGCTTATCAGCAACGTCTTAAATTGGATTTGCTAACTAATTGGAATGCATTAATTTAATTTTATTGTAAGTTAATCAGTAATCAGGAACATTTATTTTCACATTCTACGTGCATGCATGACCCCACGTGCATTTGCATGGGAACCGTTACATGAACTTCTTTAGCCAAACATCTCTTAAACCCTTAGTTAAACCTAATATGTTTGTTATCTCCCAGGGATTCATATGGCAAACTTGAAAATCCATTTACATTTATTTATTTTTCTTTTAATTGTATCATAATCCTAACATTGTGACCATTTGACAAGAGTTTGGAAGAGATTATTGAAAATTTTATCAAAAGTTTAAAAAGAGAAAATTTGGGTTACAAGTCGTTAGTAAACTATTATTAAGGAAATTGTTTTGAAATTTTTATTCTTATTATTGGGAGGAGTCGAGTAAGTAATCTATATACAAGTAGTTAATATCTATTGATATAATAAATTGATTGTTAAACTTCTCCGGTGCGTTATGATGTTAATAACTTACACGGGAAGCAATATCTTGATTTACTTAACGAAAACTTTTCAAGTACACTTCTCACATTATTTACACTATATACATGGAACACATTATCATAAATCAATACACTTTTCTTATTTTTCATGTTAATCTACAAATTTCATAATCTTCCAATTATTGATTGATCATGTTTCCTCGTCTTTTTCTAAAGATATGATAGATTATGTTTTGTCGTATTTTTTCCACGTAAAAATCTCACACTGTCTAATAAGAAAAAGTTTGTATATGTATATGGTTTTTATAATATTCCATGTTTTGTCGTATTTTTCATGTTACATCCAAAAAACTTTGTCGTATTTTCCATGTTTTATCGTTTTTTTTATTTTGATCAGATTTAGATCGGTCTAAACACCATCTCAAAAGCAACGTACTGTGTTTTAAATTTTGATTGGATTCTTTTTTTGAAATTTTTATATATTGTTTTTTATTTCAAAAAAATGCCCAGTGAAAACCCTATTCCGTCCAAAAAGAACGCGCTCTACGCGCCGCCTGCGTCCGCTTCCCTTCTTCCCCTAAATCATAAAAAAACGAGATCCCAAATCACTAAATCTTTGATCGCTATCTCGCCTCAAACACTCCTCTCATATGACTTCCATGGCTATCGGGCATCCTCAGAACCTAAATCCCTCAATCACAGTCCGGTTGATGCAAAAAATAAGGTTCCAAATTGCTGGATCTGGAAGGAAAATCCAAAGATGTCGATGGAGATGTACTTCATCAAGTATACAACCAAAATAGAGGCAAGATAAAAGTGAATCGAAGACCTAACCACTCCTTATGGCGGACGGGAATAGGCACGTACCGCGAGAGGTGTCGCCGACGGCAGGGAAGAGAAGGGTTGACTGGTATCGAGTTCTTCAAATCGGCTAGAAGAGATTCATGTGAGTTTTTTTTGGATCTAAACCCAGATGGGTTCCTTGTCCAACAAGACCTAAGTTCTGATTTGGATGGTGCAAACAGAACCTGGACTCTTTGGAGTATGCCCTGTGAACCATGGCTGAAAACGAAAACAAAAAGTGAAACATGTACATCTAGGATCATTTACAGGTGTTTTCTTCTCTACCTCATCGATTGCTTGTGGCCTTCATATAAGCCTTCAATTCAGTTGTCTTTGAAAATGAATGCAGTACACTCGAACAAAATAACCATAATCATGATATTAAGTTATTTCACTGTTGGCTTTTGCCCTAGGATCGACCTTATGTGCTATGTGTCAATCTTAAAGTGCTATGTGCTTGAACAAAGCCTTATGAACTCTACTGTGTACTTAGAAGTTTGGTTTTTTGTTATCTACCTTTGGTATTTTGCCGAATCTCCCTGCTCCATGCCCTTCGAACTAATTAATAGAGAATGCATCTATATCTGGAGTCACTTCATTGAACACCTGAATGGAAATGAAACCACCAATTGCATAACTAATGCTTCTGTTTGGGAAAATTACAGACCTAGCTCTAGAAGATCTGGTAGTCGGAAAGCCTTTATGCATACGATTATGGCACAAATGGCACAAATTAAACTAGAATATAACCATGAATGGACTGTTATGAATCTCCTTGATAAAAATGGTTTTGAATGCCTTGATTTTGTTAGGATTTATGTGGGGCTTTACTTCATGGCTATGTTCCAACAATCCTTATGTTTGTTGTTAGGTAGACATGCCTTGCTAAATATAATTAGAACTCTCTCTAAGGACAATGATGGTGTAAATCTAATATGCCAAATTTTGATGAATATTGCGCCTACTGTTAATAAAAAATTGTATAAACACTTATAAGTCAAGTTATATATGCATTAAGCTCTGCTGTTTGAACAACCTCGAAACCCTCTTAGGGATTCCAAGCTCTACACAGCACATGTCTATTTCTCCTAAAATAAGACTAAAACTATCAAGGGAAAGAAAGTACAATAAACATTTTATTATTTGCATCAGGGTGAGTCAAATTTTCTTTGGATTCAACCTTAGAATTGATAAATATAGAATCAAGATCAATATAGACAGTATGGGCAATGATTTCCTTTTAAGCATTTGTGATTACTATCACTTAGAAAACAATTGGAATTTACAAAAAGAAAAAATGAATACAACTAACTTCAGGAAAAATAATTTTATGGAAAACTTTGATATATATACTCTGATTTTGATTTGTGACCTTAAATATGAATGCAAAGCTGATACTGAACCTGCTATGACTGATTATCCGTTGAATAATCTATGCATAAAAAGCGCTACACATGATGATCTATCTGCTGGCAAATTCGGTTCACTGCCTTGCATTTTATCTAATACATTGATTGTTTGGTTCCGTAGTAGAATAGTTAAATTGCTAGAACATAGTTTGAATAGAGATCACCGTTGGCTTACATTCTGCAGGAATTTGGAGATCTACAGGCACCAAAATAAATGGAAAATACAGTGCTATGATACTGGAAGGAGATCTGATTTGTGGAACCCGAGGAAGTGCAGCTCCACAATCCAGCAAATGAAGGAGAATAAGAAGAAAATTATGAACTTGAATCTGAGTATAAATGGACTTGCCCGAAGTAAAATGTGCATTTCTATGGTTTTTAATCTCAAATATTGGTCTCCTTGTTTTTTCTTGGCTGCTCTTATCTTTCTTATGTATGAACATAAAGATGTGATTGAAGGGAACTATAGCAACCTAGATAAAACGAGCCTACTAAGAGGCAAAATTCAGGCGCAGAAGCCTAAATTTAGTGAAGCCTTAACTTCACTAGTAAATCAAAAATATAGATTCGCTCTAAGAATGAAAAATTGGAATAAACATGGACTAAATCTCAATTGTAGTAAATGCAAGAACAAAGGGTGTTATTTCACTTTGCTCAATAACAATCACCATACCGTTCTGAAAAGACCTAGGACCAAATTGGTGATTACAATTAAACGTATATGGCACAAGCTCATGTCTAAAAAGCGATTAAAGCATGAAACAACCATAATCCTTCAAGAATGTAGGCTTTTTTCCTGCTACCATATCAATCCTTACTTGGACAAAGGCTTTTCTAAACAAACTTTTTCTTAACTTGGAAAAATGCCTAAGTTTAAATTCGCCTGATCAAAGGATCCAAAAGGAAATGTTGACCTCGGAGTTAACCATGGGCTTCCCACCCAACAAACCAAAATCATCATAATGAAAGTGGCTTTTTGGAATTGCAGGGGTATGAGGAAGAAGAATTTTTGGACGGATCTAAACATTACGTGCAAAAATGATAGAATCCAAATGATCACGCTGGCAGAATTGAAAACTAGTATTGAACCTGATGAAAAATGTTGGAAAGGGGCGGGTTTCGATAGCATTTGCTTTGTCCCTGCTGATGGCCTTTCGGGGAGTTATGCCTCCTTTGGAAAAGTTATCAAATTCTTAACGAACAGGTGGAGATAACCACAAAAGAGAAAAGATACATTACGATACTGCATAAAAATCTAATGACCAATACTAGTATCCACATTACTTTCATTTATGCCCCTCCACATGAGAACCAAAAAGAAGCATTCTGGACCCAACTAAAAAACCATATCAACGCAAGTAACTTTCCCTCTTTAATTATAGGTGACTATAATGACTTGCTGCAATTATCCGACAAAAAAGGAGGGGCGGAACCCAACACCAATAGAACTAAGAGAATCTATGAACTCACTCAACAATGCAATCTAATTGATCTAGCAACTAAGGGAAATAATTTCACTTGGAGGAAACGTAAAGAAGGTGATAATAACACTTTTGAAAAACTCGATAGGGCAATGGCCCACCAGGAAGTAATCCAAGCATACCCACATTTGTTTACATGGAACCATGCTTTCACTACCTCGGATCATTGTCGTATTTCGATAAATCTCCGAAACCCAAGGCAACAAATTAGAAATAAACCTTTTCGGTTTGAAATGATGTGGACACAAAGTAAAGACTGTGAGAATCTAATCAAACAAACTTGGAGAACACAATACCATGGGACACATATGTATAACTTTGTTAAAAAGATAAGTCTACTCAAGAGCAAACTGAAAGCATGGAGCAAAGTAAATTTCGGCAACATTAATAGGCAAGTGGGCGAAGTGGAAACTGCCATGAAAAATTGCAAAGTATGAATATCACAAATTATTTCTTGCAATACGAAGCTAAGCTAAATAGACTAAACAAAAAAAGGGAATGACTCATTAATTACCAACATAAGTATTGGAACCAGCGAGCAAAATCAAATCATCTAAGACTAAGTGACGAAAACACGAAATTTCATCACCGTAGAGCAACGGGAAGGAGAAATCACAAAAATATAGCAATAATTAATACCAATAATGGGATGGTGCTAGCTTCGGAAGAAGAAATTGAGAACGAGTTTATCTTGGACTATGAAACTAGATTCAAAGCTTCAAATATCAATATTGTTGAACTTCAAAATCAACTTGTAATTTTGCAAAATGAGATTACAGATAGAGATAATAGTATGTTAATTGGACCCTTCACGAATGATGACATTAAAACGGCAACCTTTGAGATTGGATGCGATAAATCCCCGGGGCCTGACGGTATACCAGCAGGTTTCTTCCAAAAGTATTGGCACATCGTGGGCCCGGATGTCATCCGGGCAGTTAAGAGTTTCTACAGAAATGGGAAAATCATCAAGCAAGTTAATCACACATTTATTGCCCTCATCCCGAAAATTGATAACCCATCATTAACATCACACTACAGACTTATCAGTCTTTTCTCAACGCTGTATAAAGTCATTGCAAAGATCCTAACAAATAGACTTAAGAAAATCCTCCCCAAATTAATTCACCCCTATCAGGGTGCTTTCACCCAAAATAGATCGATACACGACAATATTCTGATTGCCCATGAAATCTTTCACAACTTCAAATCAAAGAAAGGCAAGGAAGGTTATGTGGCCATCAAACTCGACATGGAAAAAGCTTATGATAGGGTGGAATGGCCTTGTATCATTGCCATTCTCAAAAAACTTGGATTTGCAGAAAAATTTATAGGTTGGATAATAGAATGCATTTCAACAGCCTCCTACTCTATTTTAATCAATGACAACCCGACTAAGATCATTCACCCTACCAGAGGGCTTCGACAAGGTGACCCCTTATCCCTGTTAATTTTTAATCTAGTTGCAGAAGTACTAGCTAGAAATCTTCAAAAAGCAAGTAATGAGGATAAGAAAAACAATGGTTTTCCAATCACTAGAGCGGGAACTACTATCCCATTTTTAGCATTTGCGGATGACATCATTATATTTGCAAAAGGAACTAACCAGGCATGCAACAAGGTTCTGGATATTTTGACAAGATATTGTCAAATCTCGGGACAAAAAGTAAACTATCATAAATCGGCTTTCCAAACATCGGGAAATCTAGATAATCAAGCAAAAAGAATGATTCAACAAAACACGGGTATCTCGCCGAGTAACAGTCTTGAAAAGTACCTGGGCTGCCCAGTAATCAATAGACGGGTTAATAAATCTATTTTTTAAGACGTCATCGAAAGCTCTAGGAAACAACTAACCAAATGGAAAGCATCCTCCTTATCCCAAGAAGGACGAACTGTACTCATTAAAGCCAATCTAAATGCCAAGCCTAACTACATAATGCAAAGTTTTATGCTTCCATCTTCCATACACAAAGAATTAGACCAAATTAATAGACAATTTTTCTAGAATAAAGGACCAAACTACCACCCTCTTATAAGTTGGGATAGAATCTGTAAACCAATAGATAATGGGGGGGGGGTTGGGATAAGAAAAGCTGAAGATATGAATAAAGTGTTACAAATGAAACTTCTTTGGAAAATCATGGCAGAACCAGACAATATTTGGGTTAAAATTATTGAGGAAAAATATCTAAAAAAGGGAGCCAGCTGTGGAAGTCCAAGATTTCGAGCAAGGAATTAAATGGAATGTAGGCGATGGGAAAACTATAAGGATATGGAAGGATCGTTGGATTGAGGATTTCCCCCTAGAACAACTAGTACTAAATAAAGAATCAATAACTAATATTGAGGACACAGTAAGTACCCTCATTATAAACAAGAATTGGGACCAAGTGAAAGTAGAAAATCTGAAAAACCACTTGACTAGTCCAAACACATTATCAATAATATATTAAATCATCCACTTCCGATTAGCAACATCAAGGATAGACTCTATTGGGCTCCGAGTAAGGATGGTTGGTTCCGTACAAAGGATGCTCATTCTCTCCTGCATAAAAACAACAACAACATAGGGCAACACGACATCTCATGGATATGGAACATAGATATCATGCCCAAGGTTAAACATTTTACGTGGAAACTAGCAATGGACGGTCTACCAACTAAGGAAAATCTTGAAAAACAAAAGGTTCCTACACCTATGTCATGTGTTCTTTGCCAGCACCCGTATGAATGTGCAAAACATATTTTTTTCAACTGCCCATATACCATGGACAATATAGCTAATAACGAAACGAGAAGCTTCCTGAGAAGCATTGATACGGCAAATGAGAAGTTAAGGGAAGTTTTGTCCTTTGTCAGAACAAAGCTTGAAGACGCTTCAATTACCAGTTTGCTCGTCACCTGGTGGAATATATGGTTCATGAGAAATAAGTGTATTTTTAACAATGATAAAATTACGAACATCTCACACCTAATCGAGTCTCAATTATCAGACTGGGAGAACTCAAAGGACAAAAAAGTAAAAACAACTACTGGTAAGAAAAGGAAAACTAGAAACATCAAATGGTCTGCGCCACTTCCAAGAGTGGTTAAACTCAACTTTGATGGATCAAAACGAAACGATGGCCAAAGTTCCTTTGGATATGTCTTAAGGGATCATAATGCCTCAGTCATCACACTTGACTACGGAAAATGTGGTGACATTTCTGTCCTCCAAACTGAAGCATATGCGTTGAAAATGGGAATTATAAAAGCAAACAACTTGGACTAAGGAAAATTGATATTGAAGGGGACAACCTCACAATTATTAATTCTGTGAAAAAAATCTGGAAGCCACCATGGGAATTGGATATTACCATCACGGATATTTCTACCTTACTCGCAGGCTTTAATCAGGTTCAAATCAACCACATCTTCAGAGAGATCAACGGTGCTGCTGACAAGCTAGCAACACTTGGTCAAGATGGTCATGGTGCTGGTTCTCCTGGTCTGGGCAACATGATGGATAGTTTGAGGGTCCCGACATCGTTCGATATTATCATCCGAAAGGATGCCATAGAATGGCCAACTGTTATACGTTGACTACTCCTAATCTCTTACCCGATTTGTCAAAAAAAAAAAGATCTGTAAATTATTATTTTTTAATAAAAGAGATTCGTTTTTATTTTTAATATTTGTTTTTTTTTCAACAAATATTTTTTCAACCAAATTTTTAATTAAATTTGATTTTTTTTAAATCCGATTTTTAAAAAAAAATTAATCAAATTTTGATCGGACTAAACATCATCTCATAAAAAACAAACTGTTTTTAAATTTTTTTATCAGATTCATTTTATAAAATATTTATATTTTGGTTTTGGTTTCTTACAAACATTTTTAACAATGTCAATAGATTTAAAGGTAAGATCTTGTAAGTTAAAAATTATATTCTCTTTTTTAATTTTTTTTTCTTTACAAAATTTATATTAGTGATAAATTTAAAAAAAAAATTTATTTGGTTTTTTTTAATAAATATATCATTAATTCCCATATACACAAGTTGATGACATTTTATTCAAAAAACATCAAATATATAAATATACTCGCACAAGTTGCGGGATATGAACTATTTTGTTTAAAAAAATGTATCTCTAATAAATTAGAACTCCAATCTTACCCCTCAAATTGCAATGTATTTCTCGTGTTATTTAAGTCTCTGGTGTGCGAGTTCGGGTATATAAATAATAAATTATGTCGGTAAGGAGTTTTGAACTCTTGTTGATTGGCACATAACCCTCTCACCCACCTTCTTATCAATTAGACAAGTTGTACTTAACATTTTGTAACATCCGAAATTTTTATTCCAGTTGTTGAGCGGTTTATCGACCTCCCCGCAAGCGCGGCTCAATTTTCCAGCAGGCACGATGTGCTAAGTGACGGGTTTTTACCTCGTTTATGTCCCAACCTTTCGTTGGGTGAGTGACCTTTTGTTTTAGGGATACCGACCCCTCGTTGCCCTCTCCTTTGCTTACCCATCAACTGAATTTTCTCTCTCCTCCCATTTCACTCTCACGTGAAAGTGTTCTTCTCTTCTCTCTCTCTTTTAGCTTGGGAGCTCTTGATGGCTTCTCCATGGGAATCACCCTTCCTCATCCTCTTGTGTTTGATGTTTAGCAAGTGAGGGGTTGCAGATCCGAGCTAGGGTAAGCTCCTTTCCTTCTTCTTCATCTTTTCCCTTCTTCTTCCTTCTTCTTTCCTAAGCTTCAATGGTAGAAGCCGTGAATTTCACTCAAGATCTTCCTTTTGGCTTGCATGTGATGGATCGTGTTTGAGACGATTGTTGGTGTATAGATCCAAGTGTTGGATGTTCTGGATCCAAGCAAGGGGGCTTTAGGAGACCTTGGGACATCAAAGAACCAGTCGAAGAATCGCGCGAAGATCGCCTTTCTGGTGTTTGACCGCACCCGCGGCTGGACAGCGCCGCGGGGGCGGCCACTACACCTGAGCCGCAGGGGCGGCTACTGGCTCAGTCAGCCACCCCGTGCGGCCTTCTTCTCCTCTTCGCGGTTGTGCCTCCTTTCTTCTATTCCGCGTCTTTGCCCCAGTGAGTATCGTCCCTTGAGCATGTGTTCTTAGCTTCTCCTAGAGTGTACACATGTTAGAAGCATGCTAGGAAGGCTTAGATAACCTTGTGGAATGCCATGTAGTGACCTAGCTTGGATCTTAGATGAGTGTTTGAGGTTATCGATGTTCTTAGACTTGTTGAGTGTTGGGGCTTGAGTTGTTTATCATGTGGTGAGTGTATGGTTGTCCTTGTGAGGCTTGTGAGGATTTGATGATTAGGACGAGCGTGTCCATCTTGTGCTTCGGTTTTTGATCTTGCGAGAGCGTTAGGACTAGAAGTCTAAGGACTTCTAGCTTGTGAGTAGTTGTTGACTATCGTGCCTTGTCTTACACATGCTTGATTATATTCCTATGGAAAATGTGATTCGGTTGATCCTTGGGACGAAGTAAGTCTTCGGACTTACTTAGCTCGCTTTTATGCATTATTCGGATATGTGATGGTGGTGTGTGCTTTGCTTTTGGTTATAATCATGAAACCGGATTAGGAAAACTTGGTTATATATATTATTGACCCATTGTTTTTATTATCGGGCGGTGACATCACTACCCAGCTCCCGAGGGAGACTAGGAGGTTCTCTACGACCAGGCCATACATGGTATACGGGCGGGCTTCTTGGCCACTCTACATGGTATACGGGTTGAGCTTCGCATCACTCATGTTGGCTACACGGGGACAGAGTCGAGAGTTATAAGACTCTCGTGTCACACTTTAAACGAATGGAACTAGTAATGGAATAACTTAAAAAGAGGATAAGAACTGGATATGTATGTGTATGAGCATGATGTGTGTTATGTGTTCTTATGTGTGTGTTTGTGCCCTTGTTATCTTTATAATGCCTAGAATGTGAGCTAACGGTTTTATACCGATTGTTGTAGTTGATGTGCAGGTTAGGTGTGACCAAGTGATCCAGAGGAGTGGGCAGTCGGGGTTCCGTACATCATAGGTCGAGTTTGGGGGTTTGAGTCTGTGTATTGTTGTTGTATATTGTGTATTGTTGGCGTTGTTGTATAGACGGTTGTTGTCTTTCCTTTCTTGATGTTTTCGGGATTCATATCATTGCATTAAATTGATTTTGTTTTGGCCTTTATTTGTGTCTTGTTGGAAAGGTACAGTGAAATTGTTGTCAGGCTAAGGGTCGGGACCCATTGTGAGGTCTCGCCCGTAGCATTCCGATATCCCGCGGATTCGGGGTGTTACACATTTTTTACCGGAAAATATATTGAAAATAAACGGGCAATATACCAGAAAATATGCCAAAAGTATATAGGAAATTGATCTACATCTTCAATTAGTAGAAAGATACCGAAAACCCTACACCTCTGATTACTAAAATATACAAGAAATATACCGAAAATATACCATAAATATATCGAAAATCCTACCCCTTCAATCGAAAAAATAAAATTAAATTCACCTTCAATTACTTAAAGTATTCCGGAAATATGCCGAAACCCCTACACCTCCATTGTTGAAATCTACCGAAACCCTACACCTTCATTCAAAAATATAAATGTAAAATCACCTTCAATTACCACAAATATTCTAAAAATATACCAAAATATGCCGGAAAACATAGCGACTAGTCGACTACCCATTCAATCATAAACATCTGGGACCCCTACACCTCCATTTTTGAAAATATACAAAAACAAAATATACCGAATATATACCAGAAAGTATAACATTGAAAATATATTACCATAAACATTATGTTCGGGATCGTATCAGTCTACCTAGATTTTTTTATCTGGTTACAACAAAACTCTCCCAAACACAAAAAATCATGGATGTGAAAAACGTGATTTTAATGTGCATTTTAGTACTCTGGGATAAATTGACCCCGTTACAAAAATCTCTTCATATATGGTTAAAATTGGGACTTCATACAGATACACACAATGTTTAAATTTTATGGTCTCTTTTATAATTCAGTTCATTATTATAATCTCCCGAGTAATCCGGCCTTCTACCAATGCACCCAAGATCTCTATGCACCGTTATTACAATACCTTATCATATACCAGTATTCCAACACCGTCATAAAAACTCTATACCAACCGAAACCATAATATATGCAACATGGGCTTAGCTATCACAAACGTTAATCCAACAAAACATAATTTAAGAAGCAGGAAAAGAAAAGGGAAACTGTTTACATCACAACAAAGTAGTAGAGGATTGCGGTAGAGTTACAAGGAGAGAAACATGGAAATTGTTTTCCCAGCTTCTCGTTGCTGCTTCCACTAAGATCTCATCTGCACCTTCAATTAGGCAGAAAAGATGAAGTGGAAGCAGCAAAAAGAAGCTATAAGAAATGGGATTTTCCCTCTTAAAAACAGAGTTCAAACACAAAGACTATATATAATAAGTACATGGTCTTAAAAAGAGTATTTAAATTCATTCTTCTTCTCCAACTACCAGCAAGCAACTGCTGGTTCAGTCCCAAACCCAGTATTGTTCGGCGTCTCGTCTTTCTTCAGCCACCTAGACTTGTAGCTCTTCGCCATTTTAGGGGCGAACATCTCCAGAGCGCCGTGGACACACTTATGGTATGAAAAGTCTTCCACTGTTCCATCCTTTCTTTCTAGTAGAAAGCAGCGAGCCTCTTGGTGTATCGGGTGACGACCAACCTGAAAAGGAAGAGTTAAAGACTAGTTTAAAATGAATTCGGGTTGTTTTTTTTTCCCTTTCTGTTTATGTTTTTACTTGCCTTAAGATTCACGACACCAGGTCCGATCTTCTCTTTGCTTCGAGGATGAAAATGTAAGGCCGTCTTCAACATCTTCTTGTCCACATCATCCAACTCTTCGTCAATGTTGTACCTGAAGCACAACGTTCAGACGTGTCATGGGGTTTTCATCGTTAGAGAACTAAATCATACTCCATAGGATTTGATTATTGTGATTAGTTTTCGAGGATGTGCAACCCTATTTTTCAACACCCACGAGTGTCTGTTACAACTTACCATGTTGGTTCCATTTAAACTAAATTTCATGCATATAGCATCTGTCTTTTGATATGCACAGAGAAAACATATATTTTCCAGCATGATAAGGTCCTTAAAATAAGAAGAGGATTAATACTTCATGCCGGACAAACATGATCCGGTAAACAAATTTCAGAGGTGGATATACATTTTTCTATGATTAGGACCATAAATATCACAGATACACTACTAAAAACAGGTAAAGAATATAATGTAGAAAAGATTGTCTTACTTGTTTAGCATGCTTCTCAGCGTCTGAGATAGCTTCTTTATATCATTCAAGGTGATGTGTGCTTCCAACAATGCTTTACTTATTCCCAGGTTTCTGAACCTTTCCTTACTAGGCAACTCTTTCAGACGCATAGCACCACATTTGTCTGTTATGATCTCATAACCATCCGGAACCTTGGTCTTTGTATTTCGCATATGGAAACTCTTATTGCAAGTCAAAAGGTTGTAGATATCCGTTGGTTTCTCTATTTCATGCTCCTGTACAGGAATTTAGATTAGTTTGCTTCCCTTGGCTACTATTCAACGTAAAGCAGGCTGACAGAATAGGAATGTGAAAGCAAGATCCATCGCACCTTTGAAGAATAAACAATATCGAACTTTGCGCCTGTTCCTAAAGGAGGAACTTTTCCCCAGGCTAATGATTCAAGACTTCCTTGAAGCTGATCAACAGCTCCAGCTTTAGCAGCCTTGATGAATGACACACCGGGACTCTGCAACAAATTGAAGATATATAATATGTAACCGAATAGAAGTTCAGCAAGTGATAATATAAACGTTTTTGTCTAACCTATGCCCTAAAGGCGTAGTTTAAGAACTTGATTTGGAAGGATAACACTGCCAATAAATGGATACACACTATAGGGAAAAAAACATAAATGGACATAAATCATATAAGTAGGAATTATTCCGAAATCAAGATTCTTATGTTGTGCCCTAAGGGCACAGGTTAGAAAAATTTTAATATAAGAATCTACAGAAGAGCTATCCTGATGAAAAGTGTACATATAATAGAAATCCGAAGAATACAAAGAGATACTACATATACCAATCTGATAAATGTTGAGACTGTGTACCAATACAGGAAATTCAGATATTCAAAAGTGTTCGGTAAAATTGAGGTACTCACTGAAAAACATGCTTGCATAAACGGGGATGACACGGCCATGTTTATCTTTTGCCGTGACATACCCTTTGAACTTAATCCAACAAATTCTCCCGTCACAGATAGACAATCTGCTACAAGCATCAAGTGCTGGGGAAGAACAGACTTGCCCACATCATTTACTGCAGACTTCAAGTTCTGTGTAAAGAAGCTCAAAGTTAGAATCATGTTTATCACACACAGATGAAAACAAATACTAACACAATGGGGGTAAGTTGATGTATTTACCCCAAGAAAGTATCTCCAAGAAACATCAATGCCATATTGAGTAAACATATCATGCATATCGTCAGGATGGCTGCGGCTCCAGTCGATCAAATCCATGATTGGGAGACAGCTGTCCAACAACAGATTCCACAGTCTGGTTGCCCTACAGTGCGTCGAAAGGAAGACCTTCAAATAGAGCTCACCTGAGATGCTTCTGCTTCTCGGATCCTTTGATTCATCATCATTCCATAAGATTTCAACCTTCTTGACCTCCATTCGTCCTACAGAGTGTTCCATTAAGTAATATACAAGTCATTCCGTATTGACCAAGGCAATACAGTAACTCTGTAAAAGTCGTTTTTCAACTAGGAATTATGAAACACGAACCAAGGACTGTATTGTGATATAAAAGAAATAAAGCAGCAAGATTAAGTAAGATTATATTACTAAGTAAAACATTAGTGGTGATCTTGTTATAATAAATCCTGAATAGCTTTCCTTTAATATCATGGTATCGCTTGCAACTTCTAGCATGATGCATGCACAAATAGATCAACAAATATGGGGATATAAGTACATGTGGTCAAAATATCTTACAAATCACATGGCATTTCCGTTTATGACTCGTCATGAACCACTAATGAATAGTATCAGGCACTAAAGACATTTTAATTGAGCATTTATGATAAAAAAAAAATTCTAAAAAACTCATCTTCAATAAAGCTTATGCTAATTTTCACAACCTACCACATAGTTGGTGTTGTTTTCATCAATTTGAAAGTTGAAGCTATTTTTCACAGCTATCCAAAGTTTGGCTTTTTCTTGAAATTCATTTTACAACGTTTACCATCAAATAGTATAGCAAGAACTAGTAAGGAAGGTTGAGAAATATGAACCTTTGATGACAGATTGAAGAAGGTCCGGAATCAGCACATCTCTAACTGCATCAAGTTTGATGATAATATTGGAACTTTCAATAAAAGAAGCAGTTATGCAGAAAGTGGCTTCCTTTTCATTTCCCATATCATCCATCGTACAGTTCCTGTCATCAAATTGACTGATTTTAATTACCAAATTTACTTCATGGCAATATGTAGCTACATAGTAATTCACAGTCCAATAAAAATTCTAGTCAGTTTATTACAAAAGAAGCTTACTTTACTGATATCTGCAACTTGGGAAGAGAAGCAGATAAACACTTTTTGTGAAGGGCATCGATTATGGAATGCACTTTGAGTCTTCTCCGCTTGACAGTATCCTGAAAGGTGTTTCATGCATACAAGTCCAGATTAACATGTTGAAAAGATAAACTGGTTTGACCACCTTTAAAGATTCATTAGTTAAGTGAAAAAAAAGATCAATAGGCTTTTATAATGAAATGGTGTTGACTGTTGATAACGCTGCTAGACCAGGAGACATTGCTTGTTGAACTATAATGTCATTTGTATGATGTCAAACACAACTAGAGTTCATATTCATATAAATAAATAAAATAAAAGGAATCATCAATGACCGAGAAAGTTACCTTGCAAATATGAAAATGGCAAACCCAAGGGCACAAACCTTGACTAGAAGGCTCTGGAGCATGCCTAGAATCACATGAATTTTCCACAAAATATTAGGATCGTTGTCGTATAAATGAAATATATCCGACAAGAATGAAAACCATTAAGAAAAGGTTGAAACAAGAAACTTACACTATCATGAATGTTGAGACAATATCTCTAAAAACAAGTCCTTCCAAGTGATTCTTAACTTCCAAGGCAGCATACTCGAAACCATGTCTTAGTCTTCTCAGTTTCTTAGACAGATACAAAGTAACAGTCTTACTAGTATTGCTTCTTTTAAGACCACTTTCCAGCACTTTCTACACAGCATAGAAAAATATGAATAAATATGGAAGCTTTGCACTCAACAAAGGCGTAGCAATATAGTGAAGATTAAGGACTAACCTTTAGATTAAACAAAGGCGAAGATTCAAGCACACTAGTAGGTTGATCTAAAGCACTATATGCAGCTTCAGAAATGGCACAAGCGGCCAATGAACCTACAGGTTGACCACCAACTGCATTACAAGCATCCATGTCGCTAGAAAGCGAATCTGTGCCATCACTTACAGAGTTTCCTTTGCTACTATAAGAAAACTGAAAGAGTTGATTCCCATAGGCACTTCTGACAGTTCCATCATATGCAGAATGCAGATCCCGCATGAAAAACATAAGCCTTCTATTCAAAGTACCAGGAACATCAGCATTTTCTCTAAAAGAACTATCACGGCTTGTCGCTGAATGAACAAAACATTCTAGAGGATTCAACCCCACAAGGAAAGAATTTTCGACCACAGCATATGGGATGTAAGATTTGCTACAATCAAGGACATCTTGACTGTTAAAGCTTGAGCCTTGCTTCCTTGAATCGTTCCATGCTTCACATGAGAGCTTATGGGGGAGTTTAAAAGACAATGGAACCATTGAATGCTGTAAACCAAGAGACATGGCCTGCTGAACTATCTTGGCAAGGCTACTTCTACTTCCGGACTTCACTATAGAAAGCAAAGAGTTACCTTTACCAGCATATTGGTACAACAGATTCTGAATATCCCGGAATACTTGCTTAAAAGCACTGACCGAAGCTCGACAGAGTGCAGCAGACTTTTGCTTTTCATAACACATTTTTTCCACTTCAAGAAGCATATTTTCATCGACTGATTGATTTTCATATGCTGCGAGTGTCAGATAATCTACTAAAGACTCGACCATCAGTTGTTTCACCTGACAAGTCTTGTCAGCTTCTTGCAGGCCACAATGAACTTCATCAATCATATTCTTGTGGGAGTACTCATCGGAACAAAGATAAAGGTCAAAAAGGGAAACACTTAATCCTCTTAGAGACAACCACTCACACAGGACTTGCTGAGCAGAAAATAGGTAGTCAAGTGCTTTACCATTGCAGTGTTTGATGAGAGCTTCAAACAGGTTCCCATCAGTGTCTCCACGTAACCAGGATGATCCTGAAGAAGACGACACTATCTCCCCTTTACTAATTACAACACCGTTTGAGTGAGAGGAAAATTCAAAGTCTGTAGGCAAAAACATGCCAAACACTTGTTTGCCAGTGCAAAGTTGAGATTTGACTAACGGGGCTTTTAGAATTGCCGGCAACTCGGTTTTCCTTAGAGACAACATCTCCAACTGCTGCACTTGAAATGAGTCCAAAAATGTCCCGTCTTCCACAAGCAAATGAGCAGCAGTTAAGCTATCATGAGTCAGAGAGAGAAGATTTTTACCACTCTGTCCATTCGTCAATTGCTTATCCAAGCCCACTAACTCTTTAAGCTCTACTCTGCTTTCAACTGATTGTGGAATAAATCCATGAAGACAGTCTCCATCAAAGTCCCCATATAAGGGAGCACAGCAAAGTGGGTTTATGGTAACAACAAAGTCCACCGAAACATCAGACTTAGTAGAAACTTTCTGTTTTGGATCATCTACAGACATGATCTTTGCATTTAGCCCAAGCAAGGAGTGTTGATGAATAGATGGAGGCCTATTTATCAGTACAATATCACCATCAACCAAAGGCCTACGTATGACGTCTCCAATCTGGAGTTGCTCCAGCTCCGAAATACGAACAAGTTCTCCTTTCCTACGAATATAGATTTGTCCCTTCTCGAATATTAGAGAACCACAAACCTCAGACAACTTCTCCCAATTCCAAACGTTCAAATTATCAGATATCTGCATCCTCTCCGCAATATAAGAGGGAATACCAACTTCGTTAAGTTTCAGATTTGGATCACCAGTTATCACAGTACGAAAAATGTGATCGCTTCTTTTTGTAAGAATGACTTCCTTCATCCATTTTGAACAAGAGGCACTGAAGACAACATCCTTGTTTGCTTGTAAAGTAAATTCGTTGGGCTGCTTCCCTAGATGTAACTGCAGTAACAAATACTATCTTAAGCACAGAAATCTAAAAGAACATGATATCAGAAGTAAAGGAGTAGAGGTTCTGACTTTGGACAATTTTAAGTAGTCCATGAACCGGAAGACAAGTTCACTGGATGCTCCTTTGAACCCAACAACCTTCTTTGCAGCCCTTGTGCGGTCATCCTACATTGTATAGAAGGAAAGCTTTACTAGAATAAGCCAAAGACCAAGTATGGTGGAAAGATTAAAAAGACAGCTAGAAGAGAAATCACTCACAAAAACCAACTTCTGTCCATTAGACATTGGATGAATGAATTCCGTCACACGGTGAAAATTTGGCGTAACAAGAAAGTTGCGGAGAAATAATGTCTCAGTGCTAGATATAGAACCTTTTAACATCTTAGGGTTAATCTTCTTCAATATACCATGAATCTGCAAAACATGCCAGAAAAGAATTAAATTTGACCGCTTAAAGCCAAAAGCTACAGCTGTGACCGGAAAAGACCAAATCCTAAACTTATCAATTTTCATCACCAACATCTGTAACGGAAAAAATAACTAACAATAGCAGAAAAATGGATAAAACACAATTTAAACCCATAAAAGAACAAATACTGATGTCAGGCATACCTGATTAGGTGTAAGCACTCTTCTTGTCATTTTAGTACCAACCTCTAACTGGCTCATATCCTTGGGTATAAAATCCCAATAATCCTCGGGTAAAATAGGCTCAAAGTTTCTGTTTGTTGACTTGTCAACCACCTCCACCATAATTTCTGCATTCTTCAATAAATCATTAGAAGAAACCCTGAATCTCACTGATGGATAGCTTCTTCCCTGCAAATTTAACAACCAAATTCTGTGGAAAAGGAACAAGAAACTGGAACTCAAAACGGTAAGATAGGCCCATTGGTACATGGAAATAAGTATCCACTTACATTACAGTATTTACAAGCATTTAGCATCTCCAAAAGACTGGCAACCTAGCACACGAAGAAAAAAAACACATTAAGCACTTTTTCCCATTTTGGGTTGGCCACACCGAACATACATCCAAAACTAACAAATAAAGAACCGACTCCTACAAAGAACAATATGAATAGCCTCTTTTGCCTATGCAAACAATAACCAGTATGAAACATAATTTCCTCATATAAACATGGCAAGGCACATCTGCCAAGCCTCTCCTTTTCAAAGGCTATGAACAAGGGTGTAATATAATTATAACCAGGTAAATAGATAGCAATCTCAACATCGGAGTTTTAAACACCAAACCTTCCGTCTTCCATGCAGACTGGATTTACACCACGGACATATTTTGTTCAAAAGATTAACAGCTTCGGCAATAAAGTAGGGGTGAAGTACACGATTATGAAGCTTGACATAGCCAAAATGACCTGGAACATAGATGGCAAAGGCATGTATGAGATGAAAATAGAATCCGTATGCAACATATTTAATAGTTTCCTTCTATTTGATACTTCATTTTCACCTTCACATTCTTTATTTGCTTTGGCGCCACAGGTGAGGCACTCGGAAGTAGGATTAGGCAGCCCAAGCCTAGGATCAGTTACATCATTTGATCCTTCTATTGATAGTACAGCAAGTTTCTCCTGAAAAACAGCCATTAGAGAAATCAGAACGACAGAAGCACATAACAGTATAACACAATACAGCAAAATTCCAAATAAATAAATAAATAAAGGAATGAAAGAACAATAGATAGTAGGAAATATGCAAATACTGTAAACATCATATAGGATACTCACAACTTCTGCTTCTCTTAAAATGCCAAATGTGATACCAGTCAGAACACCAGAAGGAACATGCGTCTCCTGGATAGCTTCGTTGTCAACGGGTTTATCCATAATACGCAATCACTATAACACTAGGGTCATACCTATCAAGTAATCCAGAAAGAAAGGCATTAGATAGAAATAATATATTTGATTTTGGATAAACAAATGCAAGATCAAACAAAGCAATAAACTTTGCATGTTATACAAAGCTCTGTACAAACAAATTCAGGCCATATCTAATTTGTATTTCATAGAGATTCAAACTGGATTGTGTATGCTGAATGCTATATTGCATGGAAACGAAACCGGAATCAGAATCGAAACGTTGACGAAACGTCAACATTATATACATTATTTTAAAAGGTATAAATAAGATAAACATGTATGTGATCAAGATCAAAACACACATTAAAAGGGCTGCATTTTAAGGAAAAAAGTCGATCACAATAGTACGTGAAATAAACTGACGAACAAAATAGCTTAAAACTAAAGTTAAAGAAAAAAATTATCAAGTTCAATACAAAGAAAATCGAGTTCTAACACACAATAGGTAATGGGAACCTTTTGATGAAAAATAGAGCAGCGGATTTCGAACAGATTCCAAAAAATTTCCAAAGCAACTGATTCTGAGAGGGGAGACCGAGACGGAAAAGAAGAACCAGAGATAGAGAAGAACGAGCGAAATCAGAGATCAAAGAGGAGAAAACTTACGAAGAAGATGAGGACTGGGCTGCAAAGGCGGCGAGAAAAAATCGTTGCCGGCGGTGGTGGCGGCGGCGGCGGCGGCGACGACAGGTGAGATCGAGAAACACAGAGAGACTGGGAATTTGGGAGGAGTTGGGAGGTGATGACTGATGAGGCCAACGAGCGAAGCAGAGGGGAGAGGAGGTTAGGTCTGTGGGGGCTGGGCCGACGTGCTTTCTTTTTCTAATGTATAAAAGTTCCTCCCTTTGTTTCTTTTTGAAGGGGCAAAATCGTTAATATATGGTATCAAGAACGTAATAAGTTTTTGATAGAGGACTCTCTGCGCATAGGAGACATATTTAGGGCGTGTTTGGTTGAAGTCGTATTCGCACGGTTCAAGATTTCGTTATTGCACTACGCATACGGAACTTGTAATCGTGACCTTTTGGTCACGGTTACGGAACCCGTAATCGTCATGATTACGGGTTCCGAATCCGTAAGCGTCGTGCATTAACGAAATCTTGATTTCGTTATAACATTTTAGTTTGTATTTGTCATACTTATTTTGATAAATAGTATAATATTTTTGAATTTTAAAGATATAGCCGTGCATTATTGATTTTTTAAACGAAAGACATCGTTTTATTTTTTTAATTTCCAAACATTTGATAAAAATATTTAATTATAATTCAAGAGACATTCTACAAAATATTTATAGAATATTTATTTTTTTATATTTGTAGGAGTTTTTAGTTAAATATATTATCATATAAATTGTATATTTAAATATATATTATCATAATAATTATCTTATTTTTCAAAATTAAAACTAAAAGAAGTGAAATGTACCAAGAAGAAGTAAGTGAAACACAAAAAAAAAAATTGAAGAACAAAACGTAAAACATGTAGATATAAAGAGAAAAAAATTCAAAAGTAGAGACTATTTTTAAAAAAAAAATGTAACTAATATTAATTATTTAAAATATCCTCATACATAATGAAATGAAAAGCGGACATAAGTTATATACCAAAAAAAACAGAACAAAAAAGAATAGATGGTCTAATATGAGCAAGAAAATTAGCAGCCTTTCCATCACGTCTCACATGACTCCATCTACAAGTCTCAAACCTGATCATCAAACCAATAATCTCGTCCACAATTCGTCTCACCTAGTCCGAGGGGCGCTTGTGAGGTACACATTATGGGTGCTAAGTCGATCCAAAGGGGTGTTGTGCATGCAGTTGCGGAAGCCGAATCCGTCCTGTGGGTGGTCGTTGTGCGATCGAGTTGGACATTTTCCATGTTATTTTTGAATTGAGTTGTCTCATGGTGATCATCTCTCCAGAAAAAGAATATCGACAAATAAGTTTTGGGGCGATTATTGGTCAAATTTTCGGGTTGACTAACTCTTTTATGGTGGTTTCTCGGTCTTTTTCTCGTCGTCAAGCTAATTGGTCTAGCTAAAACTAGACCTTCTACTTCTTTTTTAGACTCAAGTTTGCTGACTTTGCGCCGTAATTGGCCGATATTTAATTTGTTGAACAATGTTGTTGATTAATTAAAGGTTTTTAGTAGATTTTTCATATATTTATAAAAACACTTCATATTTACTTTAATATTAGAGGAAACAAACTATCTCTTAAAAATAAAACAAATGTGTGATTTTGTATAATTTTTGTATATTTATTTCTTAAAAACATCCAACTTTTATGGATTTATGGTAATATATTTTAAATAAATGTTGTACTGCATCATTATATTTTTACACAAATAGTAGTAAACTTCTTAACACATACTATCGTAATTTTTAGTATGTATTTTTGTGCTGAGTCTTCACAATTATTTGAATTAATTTCTAAGAAAAAATATATATAATTAAATAAAAGTTATAAATGTTATTTATATATATGATTTTGATAAAAAAAAAAAGAAAGAGAGAAAAAATTGACTAAACAATCTCTTAGGCCGACTAAACTTTAGTACCCCGTCGTTTAAACTATTAGAACGGTACCTCATCTATTGAGACCGAGCAAAAATTAGTAGCTGGATTAGTGTTCACACGTTAAGTTAACAGATTGATGATAAATATCTAGGAGAACATTGTCCACCTACCTTAAGCGACGGTGCAAAATTGTCCACCTACCTTAACACCGATCTATTAACTTAACGTTTGAATAGTAATCTAGGTACTAATCTTTGGTCGGATTCAATAAGGTGAGATATCGTTCTGATAGTTTAAAGGACTACTAAAGTTTAGTCAGCCTAAAAGATGGGTATTGTTTAGGCAATTTTCTTAAAAAAAAAAAGTTAAGTTGTTTATTTGGTTATTGACTTTGCTTAAAAAAACTTATAATAACTCATTAATAATAATTGTTTTATTTTGTTTTTTTTAAAAAAAGATATTGGCTTATTTAAATGAGAGAAAATTAACTAAATAATACCTTATCTTTTAGGCTGACTAAACTTTAGTACCCGTCGTTCAAACTATCATAACGGTACCTCATCTATTGAGCCCGACCAAAGATTAGTATATAGATTACTGCTTACACGTTAAATTAACCGATCGGTGTTAAATATCAAGGGCAAAATTGTCCACCTACCTTAGGCAAAATTGTCCACCTACCTTAGATATTTAACATTGATATGTAAACTTAACGTGTAAACAGTAATTTGAATACTAATCTTTGTTGGCCTCAATAGATGAGGTATCGTTCTAATAGTTTAAACGACGGGTACTAAAGTTTAGTTAGTTTAAAAAATGGGTATTGTTTAGACAATTTTCATTATAATTGAGTGGCTTGATCTCAAAATATTTCTAAACATTATACTATAGATGAATGAAAGATCAATTTACACAAGAATCTAAGGTTATACACAAATTCTATTAGGTCTCCATCAATATACCCTTTCTTTTACTATGCTAAAAAGTACAAGACACACGAATTCCACCATCAGAAAATAAAAGGAGAACTTTTTTGGGAGCATAAAAACATGACAACTTTCTATACATTTGTTAAATAATAATAGTAATAATAATAATAATAATAATAATAATAGTAATAATTATAATAATAGTAATAATAATAACAAATCACTTTATTTTTTAAAATGAGTAATAACAAACACTCAGTTGATTGTTCCCTTAAAAACATATTAATAATCAATTTCATTTTCTTTTAATGGAGGGTATATTTCCCACAAAAAAAAATCAATTATTTTGAGTTGACAGAAAAACCGAAAAAGATGTAAATGCAAATGACATGAAATGATGCTAAAAGAATATAATTTATTTTCATATAATCGAATAAAGTGGGTTGAATGTTAGTTGCAATAATATAATATAATAATATATATAGATCATGACTAATATGTAAACGACTCTTATCGTGTGAATGTGTAAACACCGAATATATGTGATTATACCGCTGAATATATAGATTCAGGTCCGGCGAATCTTCTTCCATTAATAACATGATTTTTTTTTATCCTTTAATATCGCCTAATCCCTGTCATCTATTTAACGATCTAACGGATACAATTTGTTCTCATTTTACATGATAAGAGTTGTTTACATGGGAGTCAAACTCTCTCTATATATATATATGGTGGGTATAAATCTCGATTAATCTCGTCACGTTCCTATTTTGGCGGGATCTGAAAAAATATGTTTCCCCTTCGGTGAAAAACTTCCGGGGTGGAACCTTCTCATCCCCGTTAATTCGTCTTGTCCCGCATATATATGTGCGTATGTATGAATTATATTTTTATATTTTAAAAATATAATATTGGATAATAATATATATAAATTATAATTTTATATTAATAAGAATTATAAAAAAAAAAGTA
>BSUD01000006.1:126810789-126867717 GCA_033239045.1 Fagopyrum esculentum | reverse complement strand
AAAAAAAAAAAAAAAGTAGTAAACATTAACTGTCTTATACGGTTATTTACACTTATACCACTGATGTACAATAATATTAAGAGAAGAATAAGATAATACGGTAACTTATTTTTCTAGAATACAAACAAGGTGTAAAGTCCCATTTTTAGCCTTCACCACCCCCGCAATGAAGGGGACCCGCATGCGCGGCTCAGCATCCCTACCGCGGTCGCGGCACGGTCCAGCCGCAGGTGCGGCTAGGCTTAACCCGTCTACGGGCTGTTTTATCTTCGTCTTCTCCTATCTCATTCTATCCATTGGCTTTTGGCCCGTCTTCCTTCTATCTTCTAAACCCTAATCTGACCTTTCGTCGTTCTTTCTCAACCGTCACCTTTATATTCCCGTCTTCTTTTCCTTTTCCCGTTTCATGCTTACGTCTTCTTTCAATCTCAAGAGTTGCGGCCTTCCTTCCCCGTGATATCGTTGAACGTCTAAGTTCATTCTTCTCTAATTCTTCCTCACATTCATGAGTTGGTGGCTTGGTGCATGTATTCCCTTCTGTTTCGTTTTCCTCTTTCGTTTCTTCCCTTCTTCTTCTCCAAGGATCAAGATTGAGTCTTGATTCTTGTTAGTCGTTCCGTAGTTGATGTGTTGTTGTTCTCAGGCTCTTTTGGTTGAGCCTTGACGTGTTCGGATCAAGGAATCAAACCTTGGTGCCCTTGTTATGAGTGGCCGACGTAGTTTTTGTCACGGAAACCGCCCCGCGGCTCCAAGCCTCTGCCCCCACAGATCAAACCAAAAACCGCCCCCGCGGTTTGGTTCCCCTACGGCTGCAGCTGGTTGCCGCCCCTGCGCTTCCGCTTGCCGCCCCGCGGTTTTTATGCAATAACTCTCGTCTTTGGTGAGTTGCTTCCTTCCTTGCTTCCTTTGCCCTTTCCTTATGTTAGATCATGCTAGGTTGGGCCTAGATGATTAGTGGGAATACCAGTTAGTGGCTTGTTGATTCCTTTGAGTGGTTTACGCCTTTGAGTTATGTTGTTGATGATGTTCCTTTCGAACCTTGAGACTAGGAATCCTTCTCCTAACATGTTAAGATCTTTAGCGATCATCGAGACTAGAAGTAGGGAACTTCTAGCACGCTGCAGTAGATCTAGTAGATATCATTAAGACTAGAAGCATGCAGGCTTCTAGTATTCATTCAGTTCTGATTCCCGATGCCTTGTATGGGGAGGCATCTATCCTTTCCTTTGAGAAGTTGAGCAGTTAGCGGATTCTTGAGTTACCTTCGAGTGAGGTAAACCCCTTGGAATTACTTAGCTTCATTCCGTATATTAGCTTGATTGTCCTGGTTTGTTGTGTTGTTGTTTATCGTTATAAATGATAACCGGATAAGATTGACCTTGTTATACCTTAATTGACCCAAGTGTATTATAACCGGGCGGTGACCGCTTGTCCAATTCAAAAAGGGGAAAGTGGGAGGTGCTCTTGCGACCAGCCCAGCAGGTGACAGAGGCATGCATTCGCTCTATTCCTGTTGGTGAAAGGGGATAGAGGCGAGACCCTAGTGATTCTCATGTGACAACATAAGTGAATTAGTAAAGGGATTAACTTAATGAAAGATAATAACCGGCTGAGTGTGAGCATGTTATGTGTTTACTTTACCTTATGTGTGTTTGTGCATTTACAGTGTTTATGATATCTAGAATGTTAGCTAACGGTTTATACCGATGTTGTTGATGCTTTGCAGGATATAGGTGCTGTTGAGCGATCCGGACGGTGTATTCAGTCGGAGTTGTCCCACATTATAAGACGGGATCGGGTTTATGTTTATCTTGTTGTTTTTCTTTTTGTTTTGAACTCGGTTGCGAGTATTTTACACTTCCCTTTGTTTAAACCTTTGATTTTTATATTGAGTTTTGATTTTCATTTGTTTGTGTCTTGTTGTAAGATTCGTTGTGTCGTTGCTACTTTGAGGGTCGGGACCCATTGTGAGGTCCTAGCCCATAACGCTTTGAGTTTTCAGAACTTGGGGTGTTACACAAGGCCCCAAGTATTTACCATTTTTTAGAAAAAATAAATAAATTAGTATTTAAGGATATATTTATTAGGCAGTTATTAACTTAATGGAAGTTATTTTTTGTGGTAAAATATACTTATGAAGCACAAAAATAGGGTACCGGTTAAAGAAGGTAACCGTGAGAAGATTTTCCATATTAAATATCCCCATTTTCGTCATTCAAGTCATTTTTCACCCTCAACATTCAATCAAGAACCCTAATCACCATCGTCCTCAATCAAAAACCAAGTCCGATTTGTAAATTGCCCAAACAATTGTTGTAATAGTGGAGATAGATCAAGCGTGTACAAGGGCGTGCTCGATACGCTCCCAATGATGACGTACAACCTTACGCCATCGTCTTCAACCCCGCGCTTCGAGACTGGAATCTCGCAATTTGTTTGGAGGAGTACGAGGAAGACGACACAAACAGGTTTATGTCGAGGTACAATCATTATCTACATAAGGAGTATCTTGATGAGTGGCTTTTGAGGTCGTTTATGTCCGATTTGTAGGGCTTTTGTGATGGAATTGAGGATTGATCGGCAAGGTTCAATTGAGAATGATAAAGTTCAATCGAGTATACAATGGTTGTCTTCAACAGGTATAAGTTAAAGACTTATTATGTACATATGTTGTTGATTATGTACGTATGTTGTTGTAAAAATATTACGGACTAACTATATATGTACCAAATATCTAGTTTGTGTACATTTGTATAGGGGTTTGATGATACACAAACATATTTTGTGTGTACATATAACATGATGTCGATTAGAATATGTACATTAGAACAAAATATGTTGTAATACAAACTTCTGTTTGTGTTTGCATGTACATATGTTTGCAGTATCTGGTGATTATGTACATAGTTTGTTACAAAAATGCTACTGACTAACTATATATGTACATATGTTTGCAGTCTCTGGCGATAGTGTACATATGTTGCTGAGGAAATCTTACCAGGTTTGATTCAATATCGTCGCCATGGATGAACGCAAGTTGGATTAACAACCGTTTGTTATGAAAATTCCGGAAATGACGAACAAAAGGAAGATATTCTAATTTCCTTAATAGATGTAGAGAGAAAAATATTTACTTTCTCGTTTTAACAATTAGTTGCTTAATAAATGGAGAGAGAAAAATATTCTGATTTCCTTAATATCCTCTTTTTATTTTAGTAAATCTTTTTACATAATTTGAAGGGCCTATTTTGTACACATTTTTAACTTGGAGCCCTTTTTATGCTCATGGTTACAAAACCTACTTACTGCCCCATTTTACTCTAATATTAATTAGAATATTTTTAATTAATATTCTAATTTTTCACATTGATGGTACTTGACAATATATGTTATTTCATAGTAGTTACATAGGTCATGTATAATTGAAGGATGACAAAATGTAAAAGAATGTTATCTTTCGTAAACTATCATTAGTGTAGTGCAACGGTAGGTTTTTAAATGTGAATCGGTAAAACACATTTTGGTGTAAACTTGTATTTTTTTTAATGTACTAACTACTAATGCAGACTTCTTGAATCGGTAATTTGGTATCGGATTTTTTTATCATTTGTATTTTTAAACATGAAAGAAAACAAATACAAATGTTGAATAATCAGTGAATATTCTTCTTGGATTAGGCCCGTCCCGTGTAGGACAGGGCCCGCGGGACGAAGAAAAAAGTTATAAATCTCATCCCGTCCTACATATAATTTACGAGACGGGGCGCATGACGACCTCAATTCATCCCGGCCCGCCCCTTCTCATGCCCAACAATATATATATACTGAAATGAACAACTACTTTTGTTGTTATAAAAACCCTAAAAGCCCAAAACTTATATGTTAAAAAAAAGTAGGGAGAATTTGACATACTAGGCTTTTTTTAGTTTTTGTTTAACAAAATGTACCCCAAATTTTTTACCACTTTCATTTAATAGTAGGTAAAAATTATTAACCCTTCTATTAGAAAGAAAAAATAAATGATGTTTGTTATTTGTTATATAAGTATAATTTTTAATTTTTTAATTACTAAATTTGTTTTCTTTTATTATTTTTCTTGCCTTTTTTATTTATTTTTTATTTTCTGGACTGAATTTCTCAAACCGGAAATTCTCATACCAGAATTTTCATACCAGAAATTTCATATCAGAAATTATCATACGAAAAGTTCATACCAGAAATTTCATACAAGAATTTTTTTCATACCAGAATTTTTTTCATACTAGAATTTTTTCATACCAGAATTTTTCATACCAGAAATTTCATACGAAAAGTTCATACCAGAAATTTCATTCTAGAAATTTCTGAATTAAAACTAGCGGCACAATCAACACTTGATCCTTGTGCTTTCTGTCCGCTATTTATTTTTGTTTACATAATACTTTTATTTTGAGACAATTTTAACATATAATTCTCCACTCAAATAATGCTCAACTTCTCCACGTCTTGTCAATTTGTCATTGTCAACTGGAAAAAAGAACAAGTCTTTTGGAAACCAAAAGAGACGGTGATGGACCCATTTTTGCAAACCGTCATCATATACGCAAATTACAATAAAAAAAATTGCAAAATTACAACGAGCCCCCTAAAGTTTGCAAAATTAAATATTAGACAATTAAAAATTCATTCCGGTATGTAAATTTCGGTATGTAAATGTCTGATATGCGAAATTCTGGTATGTGAAATTCCGGTATGTGAAAATCCGGTATGTGATAATTCCGGTATGTGAAAATCCGGTATGTGAAAATCCGGTATGTGAAATTCCGGTATGTGAAAATTATGGTATGTGAAAATTCCGGTATGTGACAATCCGGTATGTGATAATTCCGGTATGTAAAATTCCGGTCCGGTATGTGAAAATTCCGGTATGTGAAACTCCGGTATGTGGAAATTCCGGTATGTGATAATTCCGGTATGTGATAATTCCGGTGTGTGAAAAAATTCTTCATTCTAAAAAATAAATAAAAAATAAAGAAAATAAAAAAGACAAAAAAAATTAATAAAAGAAAATAAAAAAAGAAATTCAGTTTTTAAAAAGTATTTGGAAGAAAGAGAAAACAAGAGGATGGAGAAGGTTTGAAGGTAAAAAAAAATAAGAGGGGTATATTTACTTAATTGAAAAACAAAAAAGCCTACTTACTATCACTATTTCTCTAAATAGCCTACTAACCAAATTTGCCCAAAAAAGTATAGGAGACCATCTACTATTAAGATAGAAATTTAGATTAATACTAATTAAATTTATATTAAAAGACATAGTTTAGAAATATTTATTTTAAAGAAGAAAGAAAAGAAAAGAATGATGTAGAAATAGTAGTGGTTGTCTCTATTGTAGAGAAAAGAAATTCCTTCCTTTTGATTGAACAAAAGTGGAGAATACATCTTTGAAGGGATACATAGCAGGACCAACCATCCAAATTTTGCAAGATTCTCTTTTTGATAAATTCTATATTTTTCTTATATGATTGAAATTAGAATCCCAAAAGTATGGTATTTACTAATTTTATTAAAAAAATTTTCAAATTAGTTAAGTAATTTTTTTGTTGAGATTTCTCTTAGTAAATAGGTTCATGGTATAATTATTTTTAGTAAATCTATCTCTAATAAAACCCCTTATCTTTTAATTTTAATTTAATGAAAGTGGTCAAGGTTAAAGGGATACACAAACCTAAGAAAAATAAAAAAGGGCCTATTTGACCAATTTCTTTCAAAAAAAATTTAGTATCCGTTTAGTTGGAGCGGTGGAATAAAAAACGGAATGAAATCAGTTAAGAGTAAGGAAAATAAATATAAATGATGGAATTACTTTGATGTATTAAAGAGCACTAACTAATGTAGTTTTTAATTGATTGAGAATTATTTCGTTATTGAGAAAATTTAGTACTTCTAAACTAGCCCTAAATATACTGTTGTTGATAATAGATAAGTTTGAAAGGGTTGTAATACCAGCCTTTAGACTAACCGCATCCCACTCCGTCTATAATGTTATTTATTCACAGTATTTCTATACGTATTTGCATATAGACTCTGTCTATGTAGCTTTTTGTTGCATTTCATTCCGTCTATAATCTTATTTTAACCTTACTTTATCTTTTTCTCATAAAATATTTGAGAAAAAATAAATTCCAAAAAGATATTATTGGTTTATTTGTAGAGGTTTTAGTTTGCACTTTTGCAGTATGACGTCTATATTTGAATGGAGTGAATTTTTATTTAACTATTTATACGAAAAAAATACATAAAATTTAGAAATTTGTTTTAGATAGGAGCGTAAAATTTATTCCTAATATTCACTCTCGAATGGCCATGATAGAAAGGGAAAAACAAGTAATGACCCTATCTATGTTAATTAGTGAAAGTTAATTTAGTAGGAGTATTTGGTTGACACGAGGAAAGTTGCATGAAAGCATCTGCCGCACGAGATTTGCTATGGAATTGGTGTAAGGCACATTGGAATCTGCCTTCTTTATTATACACCTTTTGCATTGGGATGTTACACTGTCTTTTACCAATTCCCGATTGATGCACCCCAACACTTAGATACGCCAAATATAATCCCATTCCAATACTTTTATCAAATTCCCAACCCCCAAATGTCATTTATACCCCTACACAAAATTAAATACCAACATAAAACAATCGGGTTTAGAAAAACCAAACAAACTCATAAAAGCTTAATTTATCGCCTTATTTTTGAATGATTTTTAGACCCAAATAACACGATGATATATATATATATATATATATATATATATATATATATATATATATATATATATATATATATATATATATATATATATATATATATATATATATATATATATATATATATGAATGAATGAATGACAATATAGGAATTATATATTGTTAAGCTTGGTTTGGTTACATATGTATCCGGCCGCCGAAAGAGGGAAGCGGAGAGAATATATATAAGGGGTCATGCATGATGCATCGCAATTGGAGCCTTAGAATATATTCCTTGCCCCATTTTGACCATCTTTTCTATTTTATTTTCATCATTTCACCTCAACTTTCCTCTATGTTTACCACTTACTACTTAAATTTAGGGACACAACTTCTAAGGGCCTGTTTACTTGTAACTTATTTCTGTTTCATTTAGTTTATAAATTCTTAGTTTAATTTTTGTAAGTGTTTACTAAGGGATTGATTTATTTTTCTAGGGGTTTATATGAGTTTATAAACCACTCAAAAATAAACTTTTGAAACCAAGGTTATTTTTGCTTGCATGAATTTATTTTTGTTTAAAATCCGATTTTGGCCTTGTGGTTTTTCATCTTGATATTATTTGTTCATCCCTGGGTATTCAACGTTATTGTTCGCGTTTTTTAGGGGCATGAGACTCTTTTGAAGTAAAATATACCCAAAAAATAAACTCTAAGTAAACAACCTTATCTAGTTTATTTATATAAACCCATCAAAAAATAAACCTGAAAATAAACTATAAACCCATATAAACTCATTTAGTTTATAAACCCGAAAATAAACTAATCTACAAGTAAACAGACCCTAATTTATTTTGTACCAAATATCGCTTTATGTTGACGCTATCTTCTTTATTTTTTTAAAATTTTTTATCCACTTTCTTTTTTTCTTTTAACTTAGGCACCGACGCATGATGTTCGAGCCCAAAACCCATTTTTATTTTTGATTGAGCGCAATTGAAACCCATTTTTATTTTATTTTTGATTGAGCACAATTGAAATGCGTTTACTTTTTGCGTTGATAAAACAAACCTCGTGTCTTTAGTTTTTTCATAATGCTAAACTTATGACTATATATTATCGATAAAGTGTTTGAGTTTGAC
This sequence comes from Fagopyrum esculentum, assembly GCA_033239045.1. NCBI lineage: Eukaryota > Viridiplantae > Streptophyta > Magnoliopsida > Caryophyllales > Polygonaceae > Fagopyrum > Fagopyrum esculentum. Next base: position 126,859,851 of record BSUD01000006.1, on the reverse strand, counting down.
TGTCTAAGTATAAAAGAAGTAAGTAATTTAGATACAATACCGTAAACTATGATTAGACTTAAAGTTGGGTACAAAGAAACATTTTGTATATATAGTTTAAGTCAATGAAATAAACCAAAATGCTACGCAGTGTTGCAACAAAAGTGATACGAAGTTTACATACTTTATGGGGATTAGGAAATTGTATGTTTCAGTAATCCAAAAGAGATCTACGATGAAAGAGAGGAAAGAAAATTATCAGTCCGTGTGTGTCAGCCTCTTTTACCTTACGTAAAGTTGTCAAAAAGTGATCGCACAAAGAGAAACACAAGGCAGGTAAAAGTAAAAAGTATTACTTACCCCCAACCACAACATGTGAAAATACAACTTCACCTACATGTCTACTTAGCTCCGCCAGCTGCATCTGTACTTCCAACCACAATTTTCTACCTATAATAATACCTAAAATTACTCTCAAAATTAATATGCTTTTTAGATATTCATCTGTAAATTATCATATTATACAAACTTATCTTCAAAAATCGTTTTATTTACAAATTCAATCTACGTAACTTTTTGTTCTACTTAACACTATTGTATAGTGTTGTAATATAGACGTGCAATACATTTTTATATTATATTTTAACAATTATAATTAATTTTAAAAAATTAATGTATAAACATTTTTATATAGCATGCAGATAGCCGTACGTCGGACTTATTTGTGGGCCTGCAATCTTCTGATATGACCAATCAGGCCATGTGGGGACCACTTCCCATCACCTTTGCAACTTTGCTTTGCAATAATGATATAATGCAGGTTACAGTTACAGACCATCAGCATTCAAGATTATAGCATTAGGATCAATTTTCTTCAAAATATATATCCATTTTTATAACTTGTAAATTTTACCAATAACTTATTCTAATATATTGTGTCTTCTAAATAATGACCTGAAATAACTCAGTATAATACTTCACCTTTATTACATTCAAATTTCATGATATAATCAGACCGGCTCACCTTGAAAAACAGAAGTTAAATGAATTCATTCCTCTTCTTCATCCTCATGTCCCAGTGCTCTTAAAAATCATGACAGATAGCGATATCCACTGCTTGGTATTCATATTGATAGGATGACAGAGTTCATCATCACAGCAAATAAATGGACTCATAACAATGTAAACAAAAATCTTGTTATAGCATCATATATAATACATTTCCATCCAAGCGTTATGGAAACGCATGCTTCAGTTCAACACACATTTCAGGCCTCAAGGAAGAACTACCACCAGACAATCATGCAAAAGGATCATAATCATAACTTAATCTCAGTGAGCACAAGATTTTGTCCAATATCTTTTACTTCTTTCTATTGTCCATCTAGTCTTATGTCTTTCAAACTTGTTCTTCTATCTTATTTATTTAGATCCTTGAGCAAAACTACCTGGAACAGAGGCAATTTTGATTTTAGCAAGGAGAAAAGAGAGGAGTTATAAGCAACAAGTCTTACATATTCTCCACTTGCCACATTTGCAATCTGTTCTATACCATCAGCAAAATTGTTGGCCCAACACTATACAACATCCACTTCCAAGCAAAGTAGATATATCTTGCAATAGTATCTCTCAATGCAAATCTCTTGGATGATACTGAACCCATTGAACATACCAGATCCACACCAATAGTATCTGAATCAGAATGAATCCAACATCAGTTATGGAAACCTTACAAAAATTATCAAGGAAAATTTGGTCAATTTCCTATTGACATATATATGCAAACTGGACATCACTTGACGATTATTGGATGTTTTAGTATGTAATTTCAATATAAAGTATTTCAAGTATGCAGCTTCTTAACAGGAAAGTATGACAATTACATAATTAAGCAAGGAATTAAAGAGGTTACCTCTCCCAAAGTCAAGATTGCTTCAGCTGTTAGCTCACTTTGCACACCAGCAGCGAGAAGCACAAGACAATAACCTTATCGAAATAAGTAGCCGGAGTAGTGAAGTTGATTATCAATATCATAACAATAGTCATCTTTTCCTCACAAATTTTATTCCTACCTTGCAGAAGGTAATCTTGCACTATGGCAAAAACTAGTATAGATGATAATGAAAATACACAATGTTACAACACAATGAGTAGCAACTGCTTCATATAGGTCTTCAAATAAGTTCAGAAATAGAGGATGCAATGTTTATATGCTATCAAGAACTCCTGTGCAGTTAGGACTGAGGAAGCATTGACACAATGATCCCCAAATTAAATATGCCAGAGATAGCAAGAAAGCCATAGCTAAGTTCACACACCCAATTTGAGACTTCCTCCAAGTTGCGATCCACCTCAAAGCTCATTATAAAGCTCACCATCATTTTCCCACTAACCAAAAATTCCAACAGAAAAAGAACCAACAGTGGGTTAAATGCAAATATTCAAGGCAGACCATAAATTCTAACAAATAAGATGCAACTGATCATGACACCACATATTCAAACTTAAAGATGAGTATATATTAACATATCCAATATAAAGGGCTTACCGGCAAAGGGGTAAACTTATAATCGTTGATAGTGAGTATGGTATGTCTTTGTTTTATTTCCTTAACTTTTTCAACGAATTGCTTTGGCATGGCAGTTAGGGTCAGCTCCTCCAAAGTATCTTGAGCCAGCAAACGAATGGGAAGCTGCTCGAGTTTAGAGCAATACCTGACCTTCAGTTCTTTAAGGTTAGGCATACCATCTTCTTCCACTGTCCATTTTTCTAGTTCCTTGAGCATCCAAAGTTTCAACACCCGTAGATTGTTAAACCCATTTCTTGGGCAATTCATGTTTTTTCCTAGATAGGAGTCTGCTAGGAGCCCGAGCTCGGAGAGGTTTGGCAGCTTTGACAGAACAGTCATTGGGTCATCATTCAACCGTGAGACTGACAGTGCAAGAACTTTTAGATTTGGTGGGAATTCGTTTAAAGTAGGTAGTCGCGCCAAGTTTCCAAGTAACTTCACATGGGAAAGCTGCGATAACTCTGAGAGGGGCTTTAAATCGATCTTGGAAGGCCGACCCATTTTATCTTTGGATTTCAACCAGAGGAACCTAAGGTTGGTAAGTTTCAGGATCCACTTTATCAAATCTTCGGTGGAGCTCAATTGACAAGTTATTCCTAATGCCCGTAGTTCATAAAGTTGATCAAGTTTTTCCTTTGCATCAGTCTCATCATCTACAATCACACCAACCAGTGTCCTTAGCTCAGTTAAAGAACTGTAGCCTTTCTTTTGCTTGTAGTCAAGACGAATATCAGGTAAATTGAGATACCTCAAGTGCCCCAATTTCCAAATGAAACTTGGAAGACTGTTGATATATGTTCGCTTCAAATCAAGTGTCTCAAGGAAGGGTAGGTCTCCAATGGATTTGGGAAGGTTGTCTATGAAAGTCCACCTAAGCCCCAGGTACCTTAAATGGAACAACTGCTTGAGTGCCTCGGGTAAAGTAGGCTTGTAAACACCTTCCAGATCAAGCACTCGGAGCACTCCAAACCCCTTGTTCCCGATAAGCTTAGATATGAAGTTCCCCACTTCTGTGGCTGGTGTGTCGTTCCTCTGAAAGTTAAATGATAAATAGGATCTCAGGTTCGCATAGAAAGGTGGTAAAGCAGAAGTAGAAGCAAAAGTGTTATTCTTGATGCCCATATACTCAATGACTCTTCGTACGCCCAACTTAGGAGGAACATATACAAAATCCTGATGTTCCTGGTTAATATAGAAGAGGTTTATCTGACGAGCTTTAGGAGACAAATACTCACGTAATGCACGGGGCAGACGACACTTTTGTGGAATTCCATTTGACCTGAACTTGGTTATCTTAACTAAATTCCTCTGTACTAGATCATCAAAACACTCGTCTACACTATCCTCCTCGGACATTCCAGGAGATCGCCTAACAAATCCTTCTGCAAGCCATAGCCTGTGTAACCTTCTTACGGAAATGTCTACTTCATTTGGAAAAAGAGCCATGTAAAGCAGGCAGAGCTTCGAGTGGGCAGGTAGATCATTGTAACTCAAAGACAAAATATCCATTCCATGCCAATTGGCTTGACTGAGGTACCACTTCCACTCATCACAGTTCGGTCCCTTAGTTGATAACAAGCCTCCGAGTAAGACAATGTCAAGGGGACAACCATTACATTTTTTTAAAATCTCATGTATGAAGTCATACTCAGGGCATCTACTTTCCTGATCAATGCAAGATTTCTTGATCAATAACTCCCAACTATGATCATTACACAGTTCTTTAAGATCATGAGGCAAACAGCTTTCCTGTTCGGATATCAAGGTAGCTACACTATGATCACGAGTGATGATGACCACCTTATTATCCCCAGCACCTAAATTTGGGAATGCAGATTTCAGGTCTTCCCATAATTCGACCTTGCTTACATGGTCCAAGACAACCAGGTAGCTCTTGTCCTTGAGAGAGTCATAGACTCGGGTTATGAGCTGCTCGGCAGTCAGGGATACACTTTCCTGGGACTTAAGCACCTGTTGCAGAAGGTTTGCTAGGAGTTGAGATATCGTGATGAATTCACCAGGAACATGAACCCATGCACGGCAATCGAAATGCGTCTTGATTTCCCTTAGATTGTAAATTGTCTGAACAAGAGTAGTCTTACCGGAGCCAATGGGGCCTACTAGTGGAATGACCCCTCCTCCTCCCTGTATTCCTTTTTCCTTCAATCTATCAACAAGAAGTGCCCGATCCCGAGTGAAGCCGATGAGAGTGGGTCCTTCTTGGTCAGGATAAATTAAATGAGGACTATTACAGTTACGAGGACTCCTATTGGTACCAGGACTCGGGCTCCCAAATCGGAAATTGGATCGACGATTCGAAGGAAAGCTTTTGGTAGATATTAATTTTGAACCAGGAATTTCTATAACTGGCGAAAGATTACAGTGTCGCAGCTTATCAGAAAACGATCTTCCAAAAATAGAAGATGCCAGCTTCTCTTGTCGAGTCTCTAGTTCATCGGAATTAGGGTTTCCGGCACGCAAGCTGGAATCCTTCACCTGGTCAGGTCTTTTGAGCTTGAGACCTTCGATCTCAACAGTAATGAGGTCGAGTTCGTAGCGGAGCCGCTTCCCCGGCCCATAGCAGTCGTAGATAGAGGCGAAGACGGTGAGGCCACGGCGTTGAAAGAAGCCGATGTTGCGCCTTCCACGAGCAGCGAGGGAGAGAACGTAGTTCTCGATCTTATCTTCGACTGAAAAGAGAACGCGAAGGAAATCGGTGGCCCAAGCGAGGGAATCGCGGTCGTGGTTGAGCTCGGCGTCGAGGAGGAAGCCGCGCATATGGCGGAGTTGAATACGGATGTCCTCGATTTGGTCAATAACATTGTCGAAGGCTATGGAATCTTGGATAAGAAGATCGGTGAGCTTCTCTAGGACCACAGCCACCACAGCTTCGACCGCCATTGAAATCGAAGATGGGATGGAAAGGCAAGCAAAATCAAAATTAAGCTGATCCGTTTTGCAAAGGTAGCAGAATTACAAGATATTCCCATTGACTTTTCGCAGGATTAGCTATGAATTCTGGAAGGGCGCGACCAAGTAAGTAACGTAATGGACACGACACGAAGAAGTAATATGATCAAACGAGAAGACTGAAATCGCACACGTAACGCGGTAAGTTAAATATACATAATCCACCCAAAGGCTCCAAAATCTACCGGTGTTTTGAAGCCCAATGATTCGTTTGATCATGATTATAAGTGTTGGTATTCGAATATAATTTAGCCGGGTCGAATAATTATTCGAGAACATTCGAATATCTGTTTCATTCGAATAACTTTAGTCTGATCGGCATTGTCTAAAAATAATTTAGTTTGATCGGACTCATATGACTTATTCGCCTGATATGTTTGTTGAATATTATCCAAATATAAAATTCTTCAAAGTTACATGCCATAATACAAGTAAAATTGACAAACACATACATGATCTAAGCCCTAAAACTATCAAAGTAACCATCCAAGGTCTCCTTACAAGATGACCAGAGAACTTCACTTAAATACTTTTCTCTTATACCTAGAATTGTGTTATTCAAGAACATATCATCAATATACACAACAACACATGCATATATGAAAGGATCAATCACAACAAATATCAAACGGTTGATAAGTTATAAAATATGAGGGTTATTTTTCTCCTTCCCCTAAAGATCCTCCTCAATTCATGAAATTCTAACTTAGGGTCCTCAACATGTATCTTATAATCATCCCTAAAACAATATCTACCTACAAGACTACAAGAGGTATCTCAACATGCAAATATCATAAAAACCTGCTAAGATAGAGAATAAATCATCTAACCAAATATTAAATAATCAAATAAATTCCAAACATGAGATTTTTTATCAACTTGAACCATACTTATATGTCTCTTCCTAGGTTCAATCAAATGGGATAGGGGTTGTATGCTCTATGTTACTTTGGAGAATCGAATACAAGAGAGAGAAGGAAGAATGAGAGAAGCTGAAGCTCAAGGAATGAATTGGAAACTCATGCATTAAGTGTGTGCGCTTAGCTTGTATTTATACACGTGTATTTGGTTGTAAAGAAAGACTCTCAATGTCACCAGAGGTGATCAAATTATTACAACTTTGGGAAGTAGAAGGCGAAGTAATGGAGGTGTTGTTGTCGATTATATATAGCCCTCTATAAGCTCGACCAATCACCAGTGGGTTCTTCATCAAACGGTCCTGAAGAATACAAGCATGAGGTGTGAATAAAACGTGAGTTAACAAGTCATTGGATAATTTGTGAATGGAAATGAGATTAAATTGAAAATCTAGTACATGAAGGACATGAGATAAGGTAATCTAGTTACTTATGATCACAATGCCTTGATGAGCAATTGGAACACGCCTACCATTTGGCATAGTAATGAATGAAGTTGTGGTTATAGGAAAGTAGGAGGTAAAGAGGTCAAGATTTGGTGTTATGTGATCGGTTGCTCCGCTATCCAAGATCCATTTTTAATTAAGACTAGAAGATAAGAAAGCAAGTAGAGGAGCTTGATTGCTTAGTGGATCAGGGTCGTGCTTCTTATCCAAAAGAGCTAGTATGTTTGTCATCTACTCAGAGTAAATGAATGAGCAATGGAAGGTGCTGTTAGTCTGTGTCCTGATGGATAGCCGACAATCTTGCAACATTTATGGGCATCATGACCTGCAATATATCTTGCAGTTTCTACACCAAGGAAAGCCTGAAACTAGTGAGGTTGGATATCCAATAATCTTCCAACATCGATCGGCATTGTGTCCTTTAGTCCTGCAATGATCACAAAAAAACGAGCTCCTAGACTGGAGCTGGTTTTAGAATCGCTGTAAAGCACGAGTTGCTTGCTTGGGAGGATTGTGATGTTAAGAGTATAATGCCGATGCGGTCTCATCAATAGATGAAGTGTTAGAAATTGACCGTTGGCTCTCTTCTTGTATTACAAGTTTGTAGACTTCATGTAACGAAAGACTAGGGCGCATCATTAGTGTATGAGCTTGAACAAGTGAAAAAGATTTATTTAGGCAGACGGAAAACATTATGATTTGTTGATCATGCATCAATGCCATAACGACGATATTAGATCCACATGTGCATACTTGATTTACCACAACCATGGTATATTCATCCCAGATCTTCTTCATACTAGTGAAATATAAAGTAACAGATTGGTTACCTTGAGCCATTAGATTCAATTCCTTCTGAATCTGGTAAAGGTTGGTGCGAGTGGATTGTCCAAAGTGAATCTCCAATTTGCACCAGACTTGAGAAGCGGTAGTACAAAACAACACTGATTCTCCGATGTCTCTTTCCAGGGAATACAACAACCAAGAAATCAGCATGTTGTTGCACTGATCCCATTTAGAAATCAGATTGGGATCGGTAGGTCGTTTGCAGGCGCCAGTGATGAAGGTGACCTTGTTCTTGGTCGACAATGAGACCTCTAAAAATTTACTCTAGCGAGAATAATTGGAAGAGTGAGTAGTGTTGTAGATAACTTGAGGGAAGGAGCATCTGAATGATGCAGTTTGATTTGTTGAAGAAACTCATTATCGACAGATGAAGGATTATCATCACTGGTTTGATTGTTTACCATGGAAGGGATTAGATTCCCTCTAATACCATGTTACTTTAGAGAATCAAATACAAGAGAGAGAAGGAAGAATGAGAGAGAATGAAACTCAGGGAATGAATTGGCAACTCATGCATTAAGTTTGTGTTTAGCTTGTATGTATACACGTGTACTTGGTTGTAACCGAATCTGTTAAGCATGTATACTACTCTCTACACTCTAGCCTCTATAAAAAGACACTAGTAAGTCTCTCTTATGGGTTACCTAAAATAACAAAAGCCTAAGGGAACAAGGGACACTAAAAGCCTTAACAACTTGATCAAACTTGAGAACCTTATCATTAAACAAGCAATAATCACCAAAGGTATCCTTAAGAATATCATGCTTAAAACAAAGAGTAAATTACACAAAACCGCCTCCTATTTCTTCCCCTTTTCACTTAACCATCTCTTATATTTTTCCCAGTTAACGACCTCATATTATACTTTTATTAACAATTAACCACCACGCTCATTTTCTTTAAACATTTTGTCAGCGGGTCCTACAAAAATTTAATATTCCGTCAATAAGACTCACATCCACCTCCATTTGCTCAATTTCAATGTTTTTAACTCACTGTTCATACTCCATCAATGAGAATATGAGACTCATCCACCTCCATTGCTCAATTTCAAAATTTTCAACCCATTGTATATGCATTTAACAATCCTTCCCTTTATGATCATCTCTCATCATCGATTTACCTAATCTTCTCCATTGTTCCTCTCATCTTTGATTATTTTTTTAAGTGATGACGAAGGTGTTTCCTGCAATCTTACCGCCATCTGCAATGGAAAAGACTATTAAAGCTTCAAAAGGCAACAAGTTCTCCTCTAAGGCCAAGATTGAAACAAAAGCTAATGAGGTTGGGGTATTAACGGTGTAAAGAAGTCAATACTGATCAATTGTAGTGGTTTCACATGTTTGATGGCAGATAATAACCTTATTTACCGTATCAATAACTATGTCGCCGATAATAGAGGCGATATCATTCTCATGTACGTTGATGGAAAGGCGATTCTCCCCATGGGATGCAAGATAAAAACGTATTTCAATTCTATTGATTGAATCTAAGTGAAAGAGATATGACGAGATTTGTGAACTAAATACTTGTTTATTTCCTTGATCAAGTATTGTTTATACCGACAAATATAGCGGGATAAAATGGTAAACTAACAGATAAAGGGATAAACCCAAGTATATGGCCCAATACTCTAACACTCCCCCTCAAGTTGGAGTTGGGAAAGAAACAACTCCAAGCTTACAAACAAGAAGTTGAATCTAGTTGGACAAAGAGCTTTAGTCATGATGACAACTAGCTGAAGGGTGCTAAGGACATGCTGTGTCTGAATGATGCCTCGTTGAATATGTTCTCGGATGGTATGACAATCAATATCAATGGGCTTGGTACGCTCATTGAAAACCATGGGAGCCATGTGCGGGAGAATCCGAGTGACTCAAGGGGAGAATGAACCAAAAAAGTTCACAAGTAGTAGATGACATTGCTCTACATTCAACCTCGGTAGAAGAACTAGAGATTGTAGTATACTTCTTGGTTTTCCAAGAAATGGGTGAGGTACCAAGTAAAATAAAGTAGCTTGTAGTAGAGTGTCTAGTGATAGGGCATGCTGCATAATTTAAGTCACAAAAAACACGAATGTAGAGATCACTTGAACGAGATAAGAAAATACCCAAAGGCGCTGACTTTAGGTAACGAAGAATCTTCAAGGCAACATCCCTTTGTCCACGACATAGGGCTCCATGAATTGAGAAAGTATATGAACTGAGTATGCAAATTCTGGGCAAGTTATGGACAATTAGATTAGACGTCCAACTAAACGACGATATTTCTCAAGATCATCAAGCAGGGTGGATGAATCTAATTGAAGACCATGATCAACAAACATCGGAAAAGATGCAGACTTGCATCCAAGAAGACTAGAATCAACCAGAACGTCAAGAGTATATTTCTGTTGGTTAAGAAAAAAACCAGACGGGGTACGAACGATTCTAACGCCTACGAAGAACCAAAGGGGTTCAAGTTACTTCATATGAAAGCAAGTATGAAGATAGTCTTTAAATTTACAAATGGTAGCAGGATTTTTTCCAACAATGACTAGATCGTCCACATAAAGGGTGATACCTAATTGTCTAAAGGTGAAAAGGGATAAGGGACTAATAAAACCCGTATTTCAAAAGGGCATATATGAACTTGTGAAACCAATAAAAGGAGCCCAAACAAGACCATATAGAGGTTTCTTAAGACGACATACTTGAGAAGAGGTTCGAAAGTTAGGAGGTTGGAACATATAGACTTCCTCATGTAGATCCCCATGAAGAAAGGCATTTTGGACATCCATCTGTTGAAGTTCCCAATTATGAATAGAGGCAGTTGCAAGGAGTAGTTTGACTGTGACCAATTTAGTATCAGGAGCAAACTTGTCCGTATAATCAATGCCTTCTTGTTGACGGTTGCCGAGTACATCCAAACACGCCTTATAGTACTCAACTTGACCATCTGAGTTGTATTTGATGTGTAAAACCCATTTAGAGTCAATATCTTGACGATCTATCGGAAGATCAACATATTCCCAAGTGTTGTTGCGTTGTAGAGCATAATTTTTATCTTGTATAGCCTTCTGCCATTTTGGGTTAGCAACAACTTCCTTGAAAGAGGTCAGTTCTTAGTCGTGATAGACAGAGTTAATAGTAGTAACGTAGGTAGGAGAAATGTGTTCATATGAATAAAGAATTGACTATGGAATACCGGGTACCCGAGTTCAATGAGAGAGAAGGTTGACCCAATCGGAGATCAAAATGATTTGCCTTTTGACAAACATAATCTCGTAAACGGGTAGAGGGTTTGAAGGTGCGGGAGTTGGGGAAAGGTGGATCAAAGGCCGGAGCAGGGGTGATTGACGTTGGGTTCTGTATAGTGGAGAAAAGGGTTGAATCAGTAATTAAAGATAATGAAGAGTCCAGATGAAATTCCTTGGTGGATGTGGGAAAGTGGGGGGACTAGTGTAGGGTGGGTACTGCTTAGTAAAGGAAGGTAGGACAAAAGTGTGTAGGGTAGGTATTAAATGGGGGGACATATGTGTTAGTGGGTGGGTCGGGTAGCGTGGAAATGGAAGAGGGGGAAATGGGAGCAAGTGATGGAGACATGGCTAAGTGGGTAGAAAAAGGGGAGGCGTGTACTATAGGGGATATGTCGGGGGGGGATTTGTGAGGGTGGGGATTTCTGATGAGTCCATTGGGGGAGTGGTGAGGGGGACAATGGAAAAGGGGAGAACAGTGGGGTATGCTGCGTAGGTAATTTCGGTGGGGTCCGCTGAGTCCACTAGGGAAGGGTGGTAAGGGGATCAGTGGACGGGGTAGTGAGGGTGGGATCCATAAGGTCGTGATGAGGTGGTTGCATAGAGAATGAAAAGGTGTTCGTAAAAAAACACACATCATGCGTTGTAAAAATTTCCCTTGTATTGAGATTCAAAATTTTCCAACCTTTTTGAGAAGGTGGATATCCTATGAAGAACCATTTTCTACCCCGAGGTCAAAATTTCTCTAAAGATCGAGAAAAAAGGGAATAATAAGCAAGATAACCCAACACCCTAAGGTGGTCAAGGCAAGATAGAGAGCCATGAAGAAGCTCATAGGGAGTTTTGTGGTGGAGTATGGGTGTAGGGGTGCGATTGTTAAGATAGCAAGAAATGAGAACACATTCTCCTCATACCGAGATAGGTAATTGTCATTGGAACTAGTGGCGGAGCTAGAATATAATTTATGGGAGAGGGAGGGGGGCTGATCGCTTAGGATATTTAATTCAATTACAAAAAAAATTGAATTTTAAAAACCTAAAATACCCAACTTAACGAATTAAACCTAAATCATAATCTAAGAATCTTACATGCTTAAAACAAATACCAATCAAACTTGAGCACTCAACAATCAGAGAATAATCAAACATTAGCACATAATTAACAAAAACACAAATACTCAATCAAATTTGAAGAGAATTGAAGATAAATCCAGCACTAAGCAGCCCACAAGAACACAATCTAACACGCTTAAACAAATACTCAATCAAAATTAAAGAGAATTGAACATGAAAGTTGAAGATGAGAAAAAGAATAAACAACAATCAACAACAATCAACAACAACACTCAGTAATTCAGCATCACTCGGCGGTGTGAACACTGAACAAAGTGAACAACAATCCAACAACAACAACAATCGGCAATTCAGACATTCAACATCAGTAACAACAACATCAATCAACAATTTCAATTCAACAACAACAACAATCAACAACAATTAACAACAATCAACATGAAAATTGAAAATTGAAGATGAGAACTTTGAGAAGAAGAAAACCTGAAGAGTGAAGGGCCGAAGGCTGCTGTTCGCCCCAAACGGTGTGTGCAAGCTTTAAATTTATAACCCTAGACTTAAGCTTAAAACAAGGATGCGAACCCGCAGTGTACGGGTCAATCGTAGTAAAAGCAAGAAAATTCCAGGGGTCGATCACAGGGACTTAGTGAAACAAAGTCCAATACGGTATGCTAGTGTTAATGCTAACCACAAGAGCAAGTATACAATCAAAGATGAATAAGATGTCAAATAAAGCAAACATGCAATTCTAGGGATTAAAGCATCTAGTTGTGGTTCCAACTCAAGATCTATGGATAAGCGGACAAAGCTGAGATTTTTGCATGGGGAAGGTGTTTCTAAAGTGGAGTAGATTACCGGGTAAGTCTCACTACACACTAATCCTGAACCGTAACTCCTATTACCGGGTAAGTCTCAAGGAATTAAGATAAAGAACTATTGCCTCAAACTAACACACCATCTAAGGGAATAGAATCAACCTTTACCGGGTAAGTCTCAGGCTAACTCACAAAGATGGGATGGAAGCACACTCAAATCCCAATAAAGGACAAGCCTTTATTACCTACACTTATGATCGTTAGTATACAAACTAAGGAATTACCGGGTAAGTCTCATCCTAAGCTTGCTTTGAACCAGAAAGGTATAATAAGAATAGGATTTGGCAAACTCTAACACATTAACTCTCAGTTAAGGATCGGATAAGTCACCTCGGTCAGCCAGTTTCCACCCCGGCCGAGATGTTCATCGACTGAACGAGATGCTTAGGGTTAAGGTTAAAGACTCGAACTTTCAGGATCCTACTGTGATTAAGATCATTCTATCATTGTTTTTCCCACAACCTTCAGCCAATCACCCTAGAATCACACAAGGAAATTAGCCACTCATCATCATAATGAAAGTATTAAATATATGGGAAGAAGGTGAATATTTGAACAAAGAAGAATTTAATGAAAACACTTCAATAACTGAATCAAATATCACACAAAATCGTTCCTTGGATAATAATCCAACAAGACAAGACAACAAGGAAAGGAATTGAAGACAATCTTACAAAACCCTCCAAAAAGCTATAAAGCTATAGTCTTCAATCTTCCTTCAACCTTCAAAAAGGCTCTTCAATTCTCTCCCAAATTGGAGTAGGATGCGGCTGCTGCGCTTGTAAACCCTGATCGGTGGTATAGCGTGATGATCAAATTGTAGAAAATCAACCCTTTTTATAGGAAAAATAAACCTCCAAAGATAATAAATCTTAAGAAGATATTATCCCATAAATATAGGTAAAATATATGATTCTGCATATCTCCTTCCTTCCAGAAGCTCAGCCCAAAAATATAAGATCACTTTCCAATTTTAAAAGATCTCAGCCAAGAATAAAATATTCTCGCCGCGTCCTAGGTGTTCGCCTCGGTCGAGTCGGCGTCTCTGGATCGCCTCGGTCGAGATGAATCTCTGGGCAACCGAGGTGATTCATAACTGAGTGTAGAATCTCTCGAAACTGGTCCAAAGTAAATCTTTAATCCATGGCTATGCTTCCTGAAGGATTCCTTTTTGCTCCTCAATGTAACTCCAAATGACTCTTGACTCCTTTTGCTCCTTTTCGATGCAAAACGTACCATATTACCTGCAATTACAACGAAACTAGGTGTAGACCTCGATTCTCGCAAAGGTAGATGAAATGGTAGTAAAGTCACATAATGTACATACAAACATGCAGATTATTGAAGATAAAACGTCCAAACAAACTCCAAAATATAGACTATAATTCATGCTATCAAAATACCCCATACTTAGCCCTTGCTTGTCCCTAAGCAAGTTCCGCATATAGAAGACAAGATAGAATGGATTATAAGTCAAGAAAATCAATGAAAAAGTCTTTCAAAAAACATTTTATGGTGTGCAACTATCATAGATCACTCTAAGAGAATACTTCCTGGAATTAAAAACTCAATATGATCAAACATTTTATAAATATAAGAAAGTTGTTCATCTTTGCATAAAATCATAGAATGCATAATAAATCATAATTATCAAAATTAATCATGTATAATCCGATTTAAACCGCTAAGTCAATCAACAAGCTCAAGGTCTCAAGGACTTCCCAAAAGAAAAGATCAAGAAACGTGTAGGGTAGGGATGAATGTAAGGTAATGTGGTGCTAGAATCCGGGAAAAGGATGAACTTCACTTTCACTTTGACTTGCAACATCTTCCACCAATAAGCTTTGCTTATTTCACACTTTTTCTTCTTTTTACTTTACTTTTTGGGATGCATGGACAGAGGTGCACAATAACCGAAGCCTAGGAAATCAGCAATCATCAATTTCTCGAGATGCATCAAACCCTTGATGCACATACCATGACCCGTTAGGAATATCGCTCAATCCGACTTTGGCAAGACACAAACACCCGGCTATGTGAATGGTGCCGAGTTACTCATCTTCATGATTGACTTCCCCAAACCTATTATTGCTTTCTAACACTTTCACTTTCAGCCACTTCTCAACTTTTGACTTGCTTTCACCACTTCGCTTGCTTCCAAATTCCCGGATAGGTAAAGGGAGGCAATATGTATATGAGGGGCTAAGCATGATCAAGAAGAAGAAGAAGAAGAAGAATGAATTGCCTTGGTCTTTCCAAGAAGAACGTGAGAGAACTTATGCTGCGGTGTCAACCTTCAAATTCAACATAATTTGGATAAAAATAAAGTACTAAACATGCCAATAATTTCAAACAAAGCATTTAGCAACTTAAACATATCATAAAACATTTCAAACATATAAAGAATTTAAATCCAGTCGGTAAACAAAATCTTCACTGAGATCATATCCAGATAAGTAACACAAAAATCGTTTTCGAAAATTTTCTGTTAAGCCCACCTCGGTCGAGGTGTTCTTGGTTCAACCGAGGTGAAACACCTCGTTTTTGCCAGAACTGTCCCCGGCAACGGCGCCAAAAACTTGTTCGCTCCAAACGGTGTGTGCAAGCTTTAAATTTATAACCCTAGACTTAAGCTTAAAACAAGGATGCGAACCCGCAGTGTACGGGTCAATCGTAGTAAAAGCAAGAAAATTCCAGGGGTCGATCACAGGGACTTAGTGAAACAAAGTCCAATACGGTATGCTAGTGTTGATGCTGACCACAAGAGCAAGTAATACAATCAAAGATGAATAAGATGTCAAATAAAGCAAACATGCAATTCTAGGGATTAAAGCATCTAGTTGTGGTTCCAACTCAAGATCTATAGATAAGCGGACAAAGCTGAGATTTTTGCATGGGGAAGGTGTTTCTAAAGTGGAGTAGATCACCGGGTAAGTCTCACTACACACTAATCCCAAACCGTAACTCCTATTACCGGGTAAGTCTCAAGGAATTAAGATAAAGAATTATTGCCTCAAACTAACACACCATCTAAGGGAATAGAATTAACCTTTACCGGGTAAGTCTCAGGCTAACTCACAAAGATGGGATGGAAGCACACTCAAACCCCAATAAAGGACAAGCCTTTATTACCTACACTTATGATCGTTAGTATACAAACTAAGGAATTACCGGGTAAGTCTCATCCTAAGCTTGCTTTGAACCAGAAAGGTATAATAAGAATAGGATTTGGCAAACTCTAACACATTAACTCTCAGTTAAGGATCGGATAAGCCATCTCGGTCAGCCAGTTTCCACCCCGGCCGAGATGTTCATCGACTGAACGAGATGCTTAGGGTTAAGGTTAAAGACTCGAACTTTCAGGATCCTACTGTGATTAAGATCATTCTATCATTGTTTTTCCCACAACCTTCAGCCAATCACCCTAGAATCACACAAGGAAATTAGCCACTCATCATCATAATGAAAGTATTAAATATATGGGAAGAAGGTGAATATTTGAACAAAGAAGAATTTAATGAAAACACTTCAATAACTGAATCAAATATCACACAAAATCGTTCCTTGGATAATAATCCAACAAGACAAGACAACAAGGAAAGGAATTGAAGACAATCTTACAAAACCCTCCAAAAAGCTATAAAGCTATAGTCTTCAATCTTCCTTCAACCTTCAAAAAGGCTCTTCAATTCTCTCCCAAATTGGAGTAGGATGCGGCTGCTGCGCTTGTAAACCCTGATCGGTGGTATAGCGTGATGATCAAATTGTAGAAAATCAACCCTTTTTATAGGAAAAATAAACCTCCAAAGATAATAAATCTTAAGAAGATATTATCCCATAAATATAGGTAAAATATATGATTCTGCATATCTCCTTCCTTCCAGAAGCTCAGCCCAAAAATATAAGATCACTTTCCAAAATTAAAAGATCTCTTCCAAGAATAAAATATTCTCGCCGCGTCCTAGGTATTCGCCTCGGTCGAGTCGGTGTCTCTGGATCGCCTCGGTCGAGGTGAACCTCTGGTCAACCGAGGTGACTCATAACTGAATGTAGAATCTCTCAAAACTGGTCCAAAGTAAATCTTTAATCCATGGCTATGCTTCCTGGATGGTTCCTTATGTCCCTCAATGTAGCTCCAATGACTCCATAGCTCCTTTTGCTCCTTTTTGATGCAAAACGCGCCATTTTACCTATAATTACAACAAAACTAGGTGTAGACCTCGATTCTCGCAAAGGTAGATGAAATGGTAGTAAAATCACATAATGCACATACAAACATGCAGATTATGAAAGATAAACCGTCCAAACAAACCCCAAAATATAGACTATAATTCATGCTATCAAAATACCCCATACTTAGCCCTTGCTTGTCCCCAAGCAAGTTCCTCATATAGAAATCAAGATAGAATGGATTATAAGTCAAGAAAATCAATGAAATCTTTCAAAAACATTTTATGGTGTGTGACTATCATAGATCACTCTAAGAGAGTACTTCCTGGAAATTAAAAACTCAATATGATCAAAACATTTTATAAATATAGGAAAGTTGTTCATCTTTGCATAAAATCATAGAATGTATAATAAATCACAATTATCAAAATTAATCATGTATAATCCGATTTAAACCGCTAAGTCAATCAACAAGCTCAAGGTCTTAAGGGCTTCCCAAAAGAAAAGGTCAAGAAACGTGAAGGGTAGGGATGTATGTAAGGTAATGTGGTGCTAGAATCCGGGAAAAGGATGAACTTCACTTTCACTTTGACTTGCAACATCTTCCACCAATAAGCTTTGCTTATCTCACACTTTTTTTCTTTTAACTTTACTTTTTGGGATGCATGGACAGAGGTGCACAATAACCGAAGCCTAGGAAATCTGCAATCATCAATTTCTCGAGATGCATCAAACCCTTGATGCACATACCATGACCCGTTAGGAATATCGCTCAATCCGACTTTGGCAAGACACAAACACCTGGCTATGTGAATGGTGCCGAGTTACTCATCTTCATGATTGACTTCCCCAAACCTATTATTGCTTTCTAACACTTTCACTTTCAGCCACTTCTCAACTTTTGACTTGCTTTCACCACTTCGCTTGCTTCCAAATTCCCGGATAGGTAAAGGGAGGCAATATGTATATGAGGGGCTAAGCATGATCAAGAAGAAGAAGAAGAAGAAGAATGAATTGCCTTGGTCTTTCCAAGAAGAACGTGAGAGAACTTATGCTGCGGTGTCAACCTTCAAATTCAACATAATTTGGATAAAAATAAAGTATTAAACATGCCAATAATTTCAAACAAAGCATTTAGCAACTTAAACATATCATAAAACATTTCAAACATATAAAGAATTTAAATCCAGTCGGTAAACAAAATCTTCACTGAGATCATATCCAGATAAGTAACACAAAAATCGTTTTCGAAAATTTTCTGTTACGCCCACCTCGGTCGAGGTGTTCTTGGTTCAACCGAGGTGAAACACCTCGTTTTGCCAGAACTGTCCCGGTCGAGGTCAAAAATTTTTTAAAACCATTTTTTTTTTTTGGTTTCGACGTTTTTCTCAATCAAATAACCTGTAAGTATGCATGCAATCTCAGATAAACATATAAATGCAGAATGAAGCATAAATATGAAAATATCCGATACATCGGCGCCAAAAACTTGTTCGCTCCAAACGGTGTGTGCAAGCTTTAAATTTATAACCCTAGACTTAAGCTTAAAACAAGGATGCGAACCCGCAGTGTACGGGTCAATCGTAGTAAAAGCAAGAAAATTCCAGGGGTCGATCACAGGGACTTAGTGAAACAAAGTCCAATACGGTATGCTAGTGTTAATGCTAACCACAAGAGCAAGTATACAATCAAAGATGAATAAGATGTCAAATAAAGCAAACATGCAATTCTAGGGATTAAAGCATCTAGTTGTGGTTCCAACTCAAGATCTATAGATAAGCGGACAAAGCTGAGATTTTTGCATGGGGAAGGTGTTTCTAAAGTGGAGTAGATCACCGGGTAAGTCTCACTACACACTAATCCCAAACCGTAACTCCTATTACCGGGTAAGTCTCAAGGAATTAAGATAAAGAACTATTGCCTCAAACTAACATACCATCTAAGGGAATAGAATCAACCTTTACCGGGTAAGTCTCAGGCTAACTCACAAAGATGGGATGGAAGCACACTCAAACCCCAATAAAGGACAAGCCTTTATTACCTACACTTATGATCGTTGGTATACAAACTAAGGAATTACCGGGTAAGTCTCATCCTAAGCTTGCTTTGAACCAGAAAGGTATAATAAGAATAGGATTTGGCAAACTCTAACACATTAAATCTCAGTTAAGGATCGGATAAGCCACCTCGGTCAGCCAGTTTCCACCCCGGCCGAGATGTTCATCGACTGAACGAGATGCTTAGGGTTAAGGTTAAAGACTCGAACTTTCAGGATCCTACTGTGATTAAGATCATTCTATCATTGTTTTTCCCACAACCTTCAGCCAATCACCCTAGAATCACACAAGGAAATTAGCCACTCATCATCATAATGAAAGTATTAAATATATGGGAAGAAGGTGAATATTTGAACAAAGAAGAATTTAATGAAAACACTTCAATAACTGAATCAAATATCACACAAAATCGTTCCTTGGATAATGATCCAACAAGACAAGACAACAAGGAAAGGAATTGAAGACAATCTTACAAAACCCTCCAAAAAACTATAAAGCTATAGTCTTCAATCTTCCTTCAACCTTCAAAAAGGTTCTTCAACTCTCTCCCAAATTGGAGTAGGATGCGGCTGCTGCGCTGATAGCGGGTGTTCTAACTGTATTTCGGTGTAAGCGGGCTTCTAAGCATGATCGGATTTGTGGAAAATCCAACCCTTTTTATAGGAAAAATAACCCTCCAAAAATAATAAATCTTAAGAAGATATATTCCCATAAAAATAGGTAAAATATATGATTCTGCATATCTCCTTCCTTCTAGAAGCTCAGCCCAAAAATATAAGATCACTTTCCAATTTTAAAAGATCTCAGCCAAGAATAAAATATTCTCGCCGCGTCCTAGGTGTTCGCCTCGGTCGAGTCGGCGTCTCTGGATCGCCTCGGTCGAGATGAATCTCTGGGCAACCGAGGTGATTCATAACTGAGTGTAGAATCTCTCGAAACTGGTCCAAAGTAAATCTTTAATCCATGGCTATGCTTCCTGAAGGATTCCTTTTTGCTCCTCAATGTAACTCCAAATGACTCTTGACTCCTTTTGCTCCTTTTCGATGCAAAACGTACCATATTACCTGCAATTACAACGAAACTAGGTGTAGACCTCGATTCTCGCAAAGGTAGATGAAATGGTAGTAAAGTCACATAATGTACATACAAACATGCAGATTATTGAAGATAAAACGTCCAAACAAACTCCAAAATATAGACTATAATTCATGCTATCAAAATACCCCATACTTAGCCCTTGCTTGTCCCTAAGCAAGTTCCGCATATAGAAGACAAGATAGAATGGATTATAAGTCAAGAAAATCAATGAAAAAGTCTTTCAAAAAACATTTTATGGTGTGCAACTATCATAGATCACTCTAAGAGAATACTTCCTGGAATTAAAAACTCAATATGATCAAACATTTTATAAATATAAGAAAGTTGTTCATCTTTGCATAAAATCATAGAATGCATAATAAATCATAATTATCAAAATTAATCATGTATAATCCGATTTAAACCGCTAAGTCAATCAACAAGCTCAAGGTCTCAAGGACTTCCCAAAAGAAAAGATCAAGAAACGTGTAGGGTAGGGATGAATGTAAGGTAATGTGGTGCTAGAATCCGGGAAAAGGATGAACTTCACTTTCACTTTGACTTGCAACATCTTCCACCAATAAGCTTTGCTTATTTCACACTTTTTCTTCTTTTTACTTTACTTTTTGGGATGCATGGACAGAGGTGCACAATAACCGAAGCCTAGGAAATCAGCAATCATCAATTTCTCGAGATGCATCAAACCCTTGATGCACATACCATGACCCGTTAGGAATATCGCTCAATCCGACTTTGGCAAGACACAAACACCCGGCTATGTGAATGGTGCCGAGTTACTCATCTTCATGATTGACTTCCCCAAACCTATTATTGCTTTCTAACACTTTCACTTTCAGCCACTTCTCAACTTTTGACTTGCTTTCACCACTTCGCTTGCTTCCAAATTCCCGGATAGGTAAAGGGAGGCAATATGTATATGAGGGGCTAAGCATGATCAAGAAGAAGAAGAAGAAGAAGAATGAATTGCCTTGGTCTTTCCAAGAAGAACGTGAGAGAACTTATGCTGCGGTGTCAACCTTCAAATTCAACATAATTTGGATAAAAATAAAGTACTAAACATGCCAATAATTTCAAACAAAGCATTTAGCAACTTAAACATATCATAAAACATTTCAAACATATAAAGAATTTAAATCCAGTCGGTAAACAAAATCTTCACTGAGATCATATCCAGATAAGTAACACAAAAATCGTTTTCGAAAATTTTCTGTTACGCCCACCTCGGTCGAGGTGTTCTTGGTTCAACCGAGGTGAAACACCTCGTTTTTGCCAGAACTGTCCCGGTCGAGGTCAAAAATTTTTTAAAACCATTTTTTTTTTTTGGTTTCGACGTTTTTCTCAATCAAATAACCTGTAAGTATGCATGCAATCTCAGATAAACATATAAATGCAGAATGAAGCATAAATATGAAAATATCCGATACATCATAAGTCGAATAATACATCATAAGTCAAATAAGTCAGATAATACATCAACTACCCCATACTTGAGACACACTGTCCCAGTGGGTGTAAATAAAGTCTGAAAGAAAGGAGGACTCACCGGATAAAGAGCCGAACTGCATAAAAATATAATAAATAAAACTCTGCAGCTCCTCAGTAGTCCTGATCCGGTGGTGGTGGTGGTGGTACATAAGGATACTGGGTCGGATCGAATGGATAGCCCATAGTCTGCTGGAACTGTAGCTCCATCATCCTACGCTGATAGTGCTGCCCCTCCAACATCTGCTGAGTCCAGCTGTCAAGGTGTCGGTGCTGGGCGGCAAACCTCTCATGCATGTCTACTGTAAGGGCAGCATATGAGTCTATCATCTGCTCTGTCAAATCGTCGATCTGACGATGAGCCTCTGCATCTCTGTGACGGCGTGTCCGACGTCTAGTAGATCTAACGGGAGGTGCAGCAGGTGCAGGCTCAGTATCCTCCTCATCCTCATCCAAATCAATAATGGGAGGCGCGCTCGTCCCAGCTGTATCTGTCCCTGTGTCCATCGGGACGCCGCCTCCTCTCTCATCAACTGTCTCGTCATCATCCTCCTCATCAGCCTCCTCAGCCTCCTCAGCAGCTGCAGCAGCTCCCTCTCTGTAGTCCTCCATCAGCGGGGCCCATGCTGTCTGCCAAAAATGTGGGTCGAAGACCGAAAACTGTGCAGACCATCTGATGCCCTGAGGCGCTGTCCGCTCCCAAGGCATGGCAACATACGGAGTAGTCAACCCACGAGGAACAAGAATCCGCCTCGTGATCATCTCCTGCAGACCCAGCGGCTTCGGAGCCGCCGCCAATGTGCAGATACTGAGATCCATCCCGTGGTAGGAGGCGATGTGGGTGACTAGACCTCCACAGCAAATATCACCCTTCCCTTTGGCCTTGATCCTGTGCAGATCCTCTGCCAGGAGCAAGCCAAAGTCCGGGTATCCTCCCGTGACCATGCAGTACAGCGAAAATAACTCCCCCTGTCTGATCTTCTGGGGCGTCTCAGTACGCGCCAGAAGCATCTCGCTGAATATCCGGTGGGCGAGTCTGAAAGCTGGGTGGAAGATGACCTTCTCCCTGGAATCTCCAGGGCGCCATCTGTCTGCATGTGTAGTGATGTGGGCTATCTGTCCCCAAAACTCCCTAGCTACGGATCGGGAGGGGAAGTCTACAGCTGTAGGGGTAGGAAAGCTGAAAATCTCTCTGAATATCTCTAATGGAACTATGAAGTTCCGGCTCATCAGCCGGTACTTCACAGATCCCTCTGTGGGTAGGTAGGAGAAGGAGCTGACGAACTCTAGTGTCGGCTCTATGTAGGCTGGGGCTCGGATCTCAGAAAACTGATCCAGCCCGACTGTAGCTATCATCCTCCTAAGGTCAGCCTCTAACCCTAGGCAGTCAAAAGCGGATACCTCCAGAAATCGCGGTGCGATAACCGGACGGCCCGCTATCCTCTCGTAATCTACCCGACATCTCTCGTGGATGACCGGGCGGTAGGGACGGGAAGAAGAAGGGGAAGGGGAGGGTGAAGATCTATCTCTAAGGGCCAGTAATCTATCTGAACTCATCTTCACAAATCAATCTGTCAGACCACCTCGGTTGCTGACAAGTCCCAGAAATCACCTCGGTCGAGGTGCAGACCGACTGGACCGAGGCGTACAGTTCGAATTTCCAAATCTCAGATTTCCAGTTCTTTTCCCCCTAAAATCACTACAATTGCTTCCTAAGGGGTACTTATTGGTTTCCTCAGCAGAATCAAGGGCAACCAAAGCCCAATAAACAGCAAACGAGGAGTTAGGGTTTTCGAACTTCGTTTACCTCGTTTCGGTCGAGAAAGCTCAAATTTCTTGCAGATCTGTGGTTGCAATCGACTCCTCTTCCCTTTAATTGCAGTTTCGGAACAGAAATCGTCGGAAAAGAGCGAGAAACGAGGGAGAACGAGGTGCTCTGTCGCCGCGGTCGAAACGAAGTAAAAAAAGTGAAAAGTAATTTTTTCCCCTTTTTATACTGTTACTGGATCTGCTGTCACCTCGGTCGAGATGGTCTCGACTGGACCGAGGTGGTACGGACCGAGGCGGTTCTGCAGAAACCCTAGTCGCCTCGGTTGCTTCAAGAATCAACTCGGTCGAGGTGTTCTGACAGTGACCGAGGTGCCTCTTTCTTCTCAGAATCTCGAACTTCTCCCTTTCCTGGAGTGCTCCTTCCTGTTATCTGTCCAGAACGCCAAAAACAAAGCAAAGCAAAGCAAAGCAAAAACAAAAACTATCTAAACTAGACTAGAAAACGGGAAAGAAAGCAATACCTTGGGTTGCCTCCCAAGAAGCGCTTGATTTAAGGTCGCTAGCTGGACCATAGTGCGTCTCAAAGGAGGTAGGAGGTTCCCTCACCCCATACTTCACCTCCATCGTGGGGTGAAGTAAGTAAGTCCATCAAACGCTCCAGAACGTGCAAGTGCTCGTCGGGGAATGAATCGTCTATGGGTGGGCTATCCGGCTCGCGGGAGGATTCCGGTAGCCGGCTGAGGTGGTCCGCAACTGAATTCTCGGATCCCTTCTTATCGCGGATCTCTAGGTCAAACTCTTGGAGCAAGAGAATCCATCGAATAAGGCGCGGCTTTGCATCCTTCTTAGCCAACAAGTAACGAATGGCTGCATGGTCGGTGTAGACAATGACTTTCGCCCCTACTAGATAGGAACGAAACTTCTCGAAAGCATATACAACCGCCAATAACTCCTTCTCAGTGGTAGTGTTGATGCTAACCCTAGACTTAAGCTTAAAACAAGGATGCGAACCCGCAGTGTACGGGTCAATCGTAGTAAAAGCAAGAAAATTCCAGGGGTCGATCACAGGGACTTAGTGAAACAAAGTCCAATACGGTATGCTAGTGTTGATGCTAACCACAAGAGCAAGTATACAATCAAAGATGAATAAGATGTCAAATAAAGCAAACATGCAATTCTAGGGATTAAAGCATCTAGTTGTGGTTCCAACTCAAGATCTATAGATAAGCGGACAAAGCTGAGATTTTTGCATGGGGAAGGTGTTTCTAAAGTGGAGTAGATCACCGGGTAAGTCTCACTACACACTAATCCCAAACCGTAACTCCTATTACCGGGTAAGTCTCAAGGAATCAAGATAAAGAACTATAACCTCAAACTAACACACCATCTAAGGGAATAGAATCAACCTTTACCGGGTAAGTCTCAGGCTAACTCACAAAGATGGGATGGAAGCACACTCAAACCCCAATAAAGGACAAGCCTTTATTACCTACACTTATGATCGTTAGTATACAAACTAAGGAATTACCGGGTAAGTCTCATCCTAGGCTTGCTTTGAACCAGAAAGGTGTAATAAGAATAGGATTTGGCAAACTCTAACACTTAACTCTCAGTTAAGGATCGGATAAGTCACCTCGGTCAGCCAGTTTCCACCCCGGCCGAGATGTTCATCGACTGAACGAGATGCTTAGGGTTAAGGTAAAGACTCGAACTTTCAGGATCCTACTGGAATCTAAGATTATTCTATCATTGTTTTTCCCACAACCTTCAGCCAATCACCCTAGAATCACACGAGGAAATTAGCCACTCATCATCATAATGAAAGTATTAAATATATGGGAAGAAGGTGAATATTTGAACAAAGAAGAATTTAATGAAAACACTTCAATAACTGAATCAAATATCACACAAAATCGTTCCTTGGATAATAATCCAACAAGACAAGACAACAAGGAAAGGAATTGAAGACAATCTTACAAAACCCTCCAAAAAGCTATAAAGCTATAGTCTTCAAATCTTCCTTCGACCTTCAAAAAAGGTTCTTCAACTCTCTCCCTAAATTGGAGTAGGATGTGGCTGCTGCGTATTCTCAGCTGTAATCGGATTGTATGCGGTCTATGCAGCCCCAGCGGGGTGTAAGCACTCCTTCAATTTGTGGAAAATCCAACCCTTTTTATAGGAAAAATAACCCTCCAAAGATAAGAAATCTTAAGAAGATATTATCCCATAAATATAGGTAAAATATATGATTCTGCATATCTCCTTCCTTCTAGAAGCTCAGCCCAAAAATATAAGATCACTTTCCAATTTTAAAAGATCTCAGCCAAGAATAAAATATTCTCGCCGCGTCCTAGGTGTTCGCCTCGGTCGAGTCGGCGTCTCTGGATCGCCTCGGTCGAGATGAATCTCTGGGCAACCGAGGTGATTCATAACTGAGTGTAGAATCTCTCAAAACTGGTCCAAAGTAAATCTTTAATCCATGGCTATGCTTCCTGAAGGATTCCTTTTTGCTCCTCAATGTAACTCCAAATGACTCTTGACTCCTTTTGCTCCTTTTCGATGCAAAACGTACCATATTACCTGCAATTACAACGAAACTAGGTGTAGACCTCGATTCTCGCAAAGGTAGATGAAATGGTAGTAAAATCACATAATGTACATACAAACATGCAGATTATGAAAGATAAAACGTCCAAACAAACCCCAAAATATAGACTATAATTCATGCTATCAAAATACCCCATACTTAGCCCTTGCTTGTCCCTAAGCAAGTTCCTCATATAGAAATCAAGATAGAATGGATTATAAGTCAAGAAAATCAATGAGAAGTCCTTCAAAAATATTTTTATGGTGTGCAACTATCATAGATCACTCTAAGAGAGTACTTCCTGGAAATTAAAAACTCAATATGATCAAAACATTTTATAAATATAGGAAAGTTGTTCATCTTTGCATAAAATCATAGAATGCATAATAAATCATAATTATCAAAATTAATCATGTATAATCCGATTTAAACCGCTAAGTCAATCAACAAGCTCGAGGTCTCAAGGGCTTCCCAAAAAGAAAAGGTTTAAGAAACGCGTAGGGTAGGGATGTATGTAAGGTAATGTGGTGCTAGAATCCGGGAAAGGATGAACTTCACTTTCACTTTGACTTGCAACATCTTCCACCAATAAGCTTTGCTTATTTCACACTTTTTCTCTTTTACTTTACTTTTTGGGATGCATGGATAGAGGTGCACAATAACCGAAGCCTAGGAAATCCGCAATCATCAATTTCTTGAGATGCGTCAAACCCTTGATGCACATACCATGACCCGTTAGGAATATCGCTCAATCCGACTTTGGCAAGACACAAACACCCGGCTATGTGAATGGTGCCGAGTTACTCATCTTCATGATTGACTTCCCCAAACCTATTATTGCTTTCTAACACTTTCACTTTCAGCCACTTCTCAACTTTTGACTTGCTTTCACCACTTCGCTTGCTTCCAAATTCCCGGATAGGTAAAGGGAGGCAATATGTATATGAGGGGCTAAGCATGATCAAGAAGAAGAAGAAGAAGAAGAATGAATTGCCTTGGTCTTTCCAAGAAGAACGTGAGAGAACTTATGCTGCGGTGTCAACCTTCAAATTCAACATAATTTGGATAAAAATAAGGTATTAAACATGCCAATAATTTCAAACAAAGCATTTAGCAACTTAAACATATCATAAAACATTTCAAACATATAAAGAATTTAAATCCAGTCGGTAAACAAAATCTTCACTGAGATCATATCCAGATAAGTAACACAAAAATCGTTTTCGAAAACTCTCAGTTAACCCACCTCGGTCGAGATGTTCTTGGTTCAACCGAGGTGAAACACCTCGTTTTGCCAGAACTGTCCCGGTCGAGGTCAAAAAATTTTTTTTAAAACCAGTTTTCTTTCAGTTTCGACGTTTTTCTCAATCAAATAACCTATAAGTATGCATGCAATCTCAGATAAACATATAAATGCAAAAGTGAAGCATAAATATAAATATCCGATAAAATGTCATACATCAAAAGTATCGAATACAAATAGTCACGTAGTCAAATAATACATATAAATACCCCATACTTGAGACACACTGTCCCAGTGGGTATAATAAAAGTCTAAGTGAAAGAGGACTCACCGGATAAAGAGCCGAACTGCATAAAAATATAATAAATAAAACTCTGCAGCTCCTCAGTAGTCCTGATCCGGTGGTGGTGGTGGTGGTACATAAGGATACTGGGTCGGATCGAATGGATAGCCCATAGTCTGCTGGAACTGTAGCTCCATCATCCTACGCTGATAGTGCTGCCCCTCCAACATCTGCTGAGTCCAGCTGTCAAGGTGTCGGTGCTGGGCGGCAAACCTCTCATGCATGTCTACTGTAAGGGCAGCATATGAGTCTATCATCTGCTCTGTCAACTCGTCGATCCGACGATGAGCCTCTGCATCTCTGTGACGGCGTGTCCGACGTCTAGTAGATCTAACGGGAGGTGCAGCAGGTGCAGGCTCAGTATCCTCCTCATCCTCATCCAAATCAATAATGGGAGGCGCGCTCGTCCCAGCTGTATCTGTCCCTGTGTCCATCGGGACGCCGCCTCCTCTCTCCTCAACTGTCTCGTCATCATCGTCCTCCTCCTCAGCCTCCTCAGCCTCCTCAGCAGCTGCAGCAGCTCCCTCTCTGTAGTCCTCCATCAGCGGGGCCCATGCTGTCTGCCAAAAATGTGGGTCGAAGACCGAAAACTGTGCAGACCATCTGATGCCCTGAGGCGCTGTCCGCTCCCAAGGCATGGCAACATACGGAGTAGTCAACCCACGAGGAACAAGAATCCGCCTCGTGATCATCTCCTGCAGACCCAGCGGCTTCGGAGCCGCCGCCAATGTGCAGATACTGAGATCCATCCCGTGGTAGGAGGCGATGTGGGTGACTAGACCTCCACAGCAAATATCACCCTTCCCTTTGGCCTTGATCCTGTGCAGATCCTCTGCCAGGAGCAAGCCAAAGTCCGGGAAGCCGCCTGTGACCATGCAGTACAGCGAAAATAGCTCCCCCTGTCTGATCTTCTGGGGCGTCTCAGTACGCGCCAGAAGCATCTCGCTGAATATCCGGTGGGCGAGTCTGAAAGCTGGGTGGAAGATGACCTTCTCCCTGGAATCTCCAGGGCGCCATCTGTCTGCATGTGTAGTGATGTGGGCTATCTGTCCCCAAAACTCCCTAGCTACGGATCGGGAGGGGAAGTCTACAGCTGTAGGGGTAGGGAAGCTGAAAATCTCTCTGAATATCTCTAATGGAACTATGAAGTTCCGGCTCATCAGCCGGTACTTCACAGATCCCTCTGTGGGTAGGTAGGAGAAGGAGCTGACGAACTCTAGTGTCGGCTCTATGTAGGCTGGGGCTCGGATCTCAGAAAACTGATCCAGCCCGACTGTAGCTATCATCCTCCTAAGGTCAGCCTCTAACCCTAGGCAGTCAAAAGCGGATACCTCCAGAAATCGCGGTGCGATAACCGGACGGCCCGCTATCCTCTCGTAATCTACCCGACATCTCTCGTGGATGACCGGGCGGTAGGGACGGGAAGAAGAAGGGGAAGGGGAGGGTGAAGATCTATCTCTAAGGGCCAGTAATCTATCTGAACTCATCTTCACAAATCAATCTGTCAGACCACCTCGGTTGCTGACAAGTCCCAGAAATCACCTCGGTCGAGGTGCAGACCGACTGGACCGAGGCGTACAGTTCGAATTTCCAAATCTCAGATTTCCAGTTCTTTTCCCCCTAAAATCACTACAATTGCTTCCTAAGGGGTACTTATTGGTTTCCTCAGCAGAATCAAGGGCAACCAAAGCCCAATAAACAGCAAACGAGGAGTTAGGGTTTTCGAACTTCGTTTACCTCGTTTCGGTCGAGAAAGCTCAAATTTCTTGCAGATCTGTGGTTGCAATCGACTCCTCTTCCCTTTAATTGCAGTTTCGGAACAGAAATCGTCGGAAAAGAGCGAGAAACGAGGGAGAACGAGGTGCTCTGTCGCCGCGGTCGAAATGGGTGAAAAATAAAAAGTGAAAAGTAATTTTCGCTTTTTATACCGTCGCGAGATCTGCTGTCACCTCGGTCGAGGTGCAGACCGACTGGACCGAGGTGGTACGGACCGAGGCGGTTCTGCAGAAACCCTAGTCGCCTCGGTTGCCTCAAGAATCAACTCGGTCGAGGTGTTCTGACAGTGACCGAGGTGCTTCTTTCTTCTCAGAATCTCGAACTTCTCTCTTTCCTGGAGTGCTCCTTCTGTTGTCTGTCCAAAAACCCAAAAACAAAGCAAAGCAAAGCAAAGCAAAAACAAAAACTATCTAAACTAGACTAGAAAACGGGAAAGAAAGCAATACCTTGGGTTGCCTCCCAAGAAGCGCTTGATTTAAGGTCGCTAGCTGGACCATACGGCATGGGATTACTCAATGCACTTCGAATGTCGTGGAGTGCTCATCACATCCGTAAAAATCTTCCAAGAAGGTTCCGGTTCCTAACTTCACCGGCAAATGGTAAGATCTCCCACGTACAAGCTTGTACGGTTTGATTCTCACCGGATTCCTTCTAGCCTTCCTGCACTCCAATGGGACATAATCTAGCCTTGCGTCCCATCCTTTCCTTGATCGAGAAAACAGTTTCTCGAGAATCATAGCAGCTTCCCCATCTATAGCTTGGGGATGGTACAAGGTCCTTAGCATGCGAGGGACCCCATACTTGAACAAGAGACTCTTCATCGCCTTAGCGGTGTAGTGCTTGCCAACTCCACTCCTCATGATCCAAGGAGCATCTTCTTCCAAAAATTTTAAGGAAGACTTCATCTTGATCTTTGGAGGTTCTTTCGGAAGAGACCTCCAACTCTCCGGTGCTTTCCTGAAAAATTCAGAAATTTTAATAGGAAATTCAAATGGAGTAAGAGAAATTACCTTGTAAAGTTTTCCAAAGTTCGAGACAAGTTTCGTGTTGGGTTGATAATCCACCCACGAAATCTCTCTCAGTTCTGCTAGTCTTCTTTCCACCTTGACCACATTCTCAGTAAATTGGTCAAAGTCTTCTGCATCCGCTTCTTCTGGTTCTGCAGGTTCTTCTTTCATCTCGACCGAGGTCACTTCCACCTCGACCGAGGTCTCAACAGTCAGATCGAGATCTTCCACATTTTCTACCTCAAAAGCTTCAGGAGAAACTTCTGGTTTGACTGGAGGTATGCTCGAAACGTGCAACACTTCCTTATGCTCCTCTTCTGGCTTAGCATAGGATAGGGTGCTTTCCTTGAGCTCCGTCACCTTCTTCATCAACTTCTCCAACCTAGATTCGAGAGAGTCTTCAAGAGGTTGCTCATAAGTCTTTCTAGGGACATTCTTCTCATCCCATATCGCAAGTTCACGCTGAATGGCTTCTTCTCTTTCCCATTCATTGTTGAACCAATAGAAGGAGTACTTCTCCTCCAAGTATTCATAATGATCTGCCCTAGCACTTTGTCTTGCTATCCAGGCTGGATCAAACATAGCCATAAGAAATCCTGAAAACTACAAAACTCATAGAAAGAGTAGTTAGTAGCAACAGGGGCAAGCGCCCCGAAAGCAAACCGTACCGGCTCGGTCTAGACCAAGTCCCCGGCAACGGCGCCAAAAACTTGTTCGCTCCAAAAGGTGTGTGCAAGCTTTAAATTTATAACCCTAGACTTAAGCTTAAAACAAGGATGCGAACCCGCAGTGTACGGGTCAATCGTAGTAAAAGCAAGAAAATTCCAGGGGTCGATCACAGGGACTTAGTGAAACAAAGTCCAATACGGTATGCTAGTGTTGATACTAACCACAAGAGCAAGTATACAATCAAAGATGAATAAGATGTCAAATAAGCAAACATGCAATTCTAGGGATTAAAGCATCTAGTTGTGGTTCCAACTCAAGATCTATAGATAAGCGGACAAAGCTGAGATTTTTGCATGGGGAAGGTGTTTCTAAAGTGGAGTAGATCACCGGGTAAGTCTCACTACACACTAATCCCAAACCGTAACTCCTATTACCGGGTAAGTCTCAAGGAATTAAGATAAAGAATTATTGCCTCAAACTAACACACCATCTAAGGGAATAGAATTAACCTTTACCGGGTAAGTCTCAGGCTAACTCACAAAGATGGGATGGAAGCACACTCAAACCCCAATAAAGGACAAGCCTTTATTACCTACACTTATGATCGTTAGTATACAAACTAAGGAATTACCGGGTAAGTCTCATCCTAAGCTTGCTTTGAACCAGAAAGGTATAATAAGAATAGGATTTGGCAAACTCTAACACATTAACTCTCAGTTAAGGATCGGATAAGCCATCTCGGTCAGCCAGTTTCCACCCCGGCCGAGATGTTCATCGACTGAACGAGATGCTTAGGGTTAAGGTTAAAGACTCGAACTTTCAGGATCCTACTGTGATTAAGATCATTCTATCATTGTTTTTCCCACAACCTTCAGCCAATCACCCTAGAATCACACAAGGAAATTAGCCACTCATCATCATAATGAAAGTATTAAATATATGGGAAGAAGGTGAATATTTGAATAAAGAAGAATTTAATGAAAACACTTCGATAACTGAATCAAATATCACACAAAATCGTTCCTTGGATAATAATCCAACAAGACAAGACAACAAGGAAAGGAATTGAAGACAATCTTACAAAACCCTCCAAAAAGCTATGAAGCTATAGTCTTCAATCTTCCTTCAACCTTCAAAAAGGTTCTTCAACTCTCTCCCAAATTGGAGTAGGATGCGGCTGCTGCGCTGATAGCGGGTGTATGCAGCCTGTATTTCGGTGTAAGCGGCTTCTAAGCATGATCGGATTTGTGGAAAATCCAACCCTTTTTATAGGAAAAATAAACCTCCAAAGATAATAAATCTTAAGAAGATATATTCCCATAAAAATAGGTAAAATATATGATTCTGCATATCTCCTTCCTTCCAGAAGCTCAGCCCAAAAATATAAGATCACTTTCCAATTTTAAAAGATCTCAGCCAAGAATAAAATATTCTCGCCGCGTCCTAGGTGTTCGCCTCGGTCGAGTCGGCGTCTCTGGATCGCCTCGGTCGAGATGAATCTCTGGTCAACCGAGGTGATCATAACTGAGTGTAGAATCTCTCAAAACTGGTCCAAAGTAAATCTTTAATCCATGGCTATGCTTCCTGAAGGATTCCTTTTTGCTCCTCAATGTAGCTCCAAATGACTCTTGACTCCTTTTGCTCCTTTTTGATGCAAAACGTACCATATTACCTGCAATTACAACGAAACTAGGTGTAGACCTCGATTCTCGCAAAGGTAGATGAAATGGTAGTAAAATCACATAATGTACATACAAACATGCAGATTATGAAAGATAAAACGTCTAATACAAACCCCAAAATATAGACTATAATTCATGCTATCAAAATACCCCATACTTAGCCCTTGCTTGTCCCTAAGCAAGTTCCTCATATAGAAATCAAGATAGAATGGATTATAAGTCAAGAAAATCAATGAAAAGTCTTTCAAAAACATTTTTATGGTGTGCAACTATCATAGATCACTCTAAGAGAGTACTTCCTGGAAATTAAAAACTCAATATGATCAAAACATTTTATAAATATAGGAAAGTTGTTCATCTTTGCATAAAATCATAGAATGCATAATAAATCATAATTATCAAAATTAATCATGTATAATCCGATTTAAACCGCTAAGTCAATCAACAAGCTCAAGGTCTCAAGGGCTTCCCAAAAGAAAGGTCAAGAAACGTGTAGGGTAGGGATGTATGTAAGGTAATGTGGTGCTAGAATCCGGGAAAAGGATGAACTTCACTTTCACTTTGACTTGCAACATCTTCCACCAATAAGCTTTGCTTATTTCACACTTTTTCTTTTTACTTTACTTTTTGGGATGCATGGACAGAGGTGCACAATAACCGAAGCCTAGGAAATCCGCAATCATCAATTTCTTGAGATGCGTCAAACCCTTGATGCACATACCATGACCCGTTAGGAATATCGCTCAATCCGACTTTGGCAAGACACAAACACCTGGCTATGTGAATGGTGCCGAGTTACTCATCTTCATGATTGACTTCCCCAAACCTATTATTGCTTTCTAACACTTTCACTTTCAGCCACTTCTCAACTTTTGACTTGCTTTCACCACTTCGCTTGCTTCCAAATTCCCGGATAGGTAAAGGGAGGCAATATGTATATGAGGGGCTAAGCATGATCAAGAAGAAGAAGAAGAAGAAGAATGAATTGCCTTGGTCTTTCCAAGAAGAACGTGAGAGAACTTATGCTGCGGTGTCAACCTTCAAATTCAACATAATTTGGATAAAAATAAAGTATTAAACATGCCAATAATTTCAAACAAAGCATTTAGCAACTTAAACATATCATAAAACATTTCAAACATATAAAGAATTTAAATCCAGTCGGTAAACAAAATCTTCACTGAGATCATATCCAGATAAGTAACACAAAAATCGTTTTCGAAAATTTTCTGTTACGCCCACCTCGGTCGAGGTGTTCTTGGTTCAACCGAGGTGAAACACCTCGTTTTGCCAGAACTGTCCCGGTCGAGGTCAAAAATTTTTTTAAAACCATTTTTTTTTTTTTCGGTTTCGACGTTTTTCTCAATCAAATAACCTGTAAGTATGCATGCAATCTCAGATAAACATATAAATGCAGAATGAAGCATAAATATGAAAATATCCGATACATCATAAGTCGAATAATACATCATAAGTCAAATAAGTCAGATAATACATCAACTACCCCATACTTGAGACACACTGTCCCAGTGGGTGTAAATAAAGTCTGAAAGAAAGGAGGACTCACCGGATAAAGAGCCGAACTGCATAAAAATAAAATAAATAAAATCCTGCAGCTCCTCAGAAGTCCTGATCCGGTGGTGGTGGTGGCATGTAGGGGTACAAAGTAGGGTCATAGGGATAGCCCATGACATGCTGGAACTGTAGCTGAGCCATCATGTGCTGATGATGCTGCCGCTCCTGCATCTCCCGGATATCCAAAGAAAGTGCAGCATAAGTGTCGATAACCTGATCTGTCAGGTCATCAATCCGTCGGTGTGCTGCTCTGTCTCTAAGGGCTAGTATCCTATCTGAACTCATCTCGTTTCGGTCGAGAAAGCTCAAATTTCTTGCAGATCTGTGGTTGCAATCGACTCCTCTTCCCTTTAATTGCAGTTTCGGAACAGAAATCGTCGGAAAAGAGCGAGAAACGAGGGAGAACGAGGTGCTCTGTCGCCGCGGTCGAAATGGGTGAAAAATAAAAAGTGAAAAGTAATTTTCGCTTTTTATACCGTCGCGAGATCTGCTGTCACCTCGGTCGAGATGGTCTCGACTGGACCGAGGTGGTACGGACCGAGGCGGTTCTGCAGAAACCCTAGTCGCCTCGGTTGCTTCAAGAATCAACTCGGTCGAGGTGTTCTGACAGTGACCGAGGTGCCTCTTTCTTCTCAGAATCTCGAACTTCTCCCTTTCCTGGAGTGCTCCTTCCTGTTATCTGTCCAGAACGCCAAAAACAAAGCAAAGCAAAGCAAAGCAAAAACAAAAACTATCTAAACTAGACTAGAAAACGGGAAAGAAAGCAATACCTTGGGTTGCCTCCCAAGAAGCGCTTGATTTAAGGTCGCTAGCTGGACCATAGTGCGTCTCAAAGGAGGTAGGAGGTTCCCTCACCCCATACTTCACCTCCATCGTGGGGTGAAGTAAGTAAGTCCATCAAACGCTCCAGAACGTGCAAGTGCTCGTCGGGGAATGAATCGTCTATGGGTGGGCTATCCGTCTCGCGGGAGGATTCCGGTAGCCGGCTGAGGTGGTCCGCAACTGAATTCTCGGATCCCTTCTTATCGCGGATCTCTAGGTCAAACTCTTGGAGCAAGAGAATCCATCGAATAAGGCGCGGCTTTGCATCCTTCTTAGCCAACAAGTAACGAATGGCTGCATGGTCGGTGTAGACAATGACTTTCGCCCCTACTAGATAGGAACGAAACTTCTCGAAAGCATATACAACCGCCAATAACTCCTTCTCAGTGGTAGCGTAGTTGCGTTGTGCTACATCTAGCGTCTTGCTAGCATAGTAAATGGCGGTGGTCCGTCCATCCTTCTTTTGCCCAAGCACCGCTCCTACGGCTACATCGCTAGCGTCACACATGACCTCAAAGGGCAAGGTCCAATCAGGAGGTTGGATAATGGGAGCGGAGACCAACGCTTCCTTAATCCTGTAAAAAGCATCAAGACACTCCTGCGAAAACTCAAAAACAACATCTTTATTCAAGAGGTTAGTTAGAGGTTTAGAAATCTTGGAGAAGTCCTTGATGAATCTCCTGTAGAAACCTGCATGCCCGAGAAAACTCCTCACACCTTTAACAGAACAAGGAGGAGGGAGCTTCTCAATAGTCTCGATCTTAGCTCGATCGACCTCAATACCTCGATTAGAAACGAGGTGTCCTAGCACAATGCCTTCATTAACCATAAAATGACACTTCTCCCAATTCAAAACAAGGTTAGTGTCTTCACATCTTTTAAGCACTAGAGAAAGGTTAGATAGGCAATCATCAAAAGAGGAACCATATACAGAAAAATCATCCATAAATACCTCCATGATCTCCTCTATGTACTCGGAGAAGATGGCCATCATGCATCGCTGGAAGGTAGCTGGTGCATTGCACAACCCGAATGGCATCCTCCGATAGGCAAACGTCCCCCAAGGACATGTGAAAGTGGTCTTCTCCTGATCATCCGGATGGATAGGAATCTGGAAGAATCCACTATAGCCGTCCAAGTAGCAAAAGTGTGAATGCTGGGCCAACCGTTCGAGCATTTGATCAATGAAGGGAAGCGGAAAATGATCTTTCCTAGTAGCCGTGTTCAGCTTCCTATAGTCGATGCAAACTCTCCAGCCCGTAACGGTCCTTGTTGGGATCAACTCGTTGTTCTTATTCGTCACAACGGTCATCCCTCCTTTCTTCGGGACGACATGCACCGGGCTAACCCACTTGCTGTCCGAGATAGGATAAATAATACCTGCATCCAACAACTTAAGAACTTCCTTCTTCACAACCTCTTTCATGATCGGATTTAACCGTCTTTGAGGTTCCCGTGAAGTTTTATGATTATCTTCCATTAGAATTCTATGCATGCAGAAAGAAGGGTTAATGCCAATAAGATCGTCCGTGGTGTAGCCTATGGCTTTCCGATGCTTCCTCAGGACATGCATTAGCTTAGATAATTCAGAATTGGAGAGGGAAGCACTAGCAATAACGGGATAAGTAGAATCCGGCCCAAGAAAGATATACCTCAAGTGACTAGGGAGTTGTTTAAGCTCCACAACTGGGGGTGCTTTCTGGGAGGGATCTGTGCTTCCTCTTTCCAGTGGAGTGGTGTCAGAAACTGGACTATGTGCAGTCTCAGTTTGAATCGTCTCTCTGTCGACCTCGGTCGAGGCGCAAAGGCGTTGACCGAGGTGTTCTTCAGACGCCTCGCTTGGTCCAGAAAGTGCCTCGGTCGAGGTACTGCTACTGGATCCGAGGCTGGAAATCTTCGTTTCCTGGATAAGCTTCTCAGTTATGGCTCCTGGATCTTCTTCCAGTGCTTTCAAGCTTCGTATATCTGCATCACAAGAAGCATCTATACCTTCCTCCATTAAACTGAAGCTAATAACTCTTTCGAGTGGATCATTAATAAGGATAGAGCTCACCAATTCTCTTGATTCTTCTTCATCGTAGATGTTGAAGATATCATCAGTTAGTTGCTCCCCTTTCATGGCTGCAAGTAGTGCGAACTCCACCTCATCGCCACCAACGTTGAATTTCAACTTGGCGTTCTTGCAATCCACATTGCAACCCGAAGTTGCTAGAAATGGCCTCCCGAGAATGATAGGAACAGGATAATCTGCGGGAATGTCAAGTACGACAAAATCTATAGGAAGATAGAAGTTACCTAACTTGACCGGAACATCCTCCAAAATGCCCACGGGATGGGTGATGGAGCGATCCGCCATGTAAAGTCGAATCTTGACCGGCTTGGGCTCTCCAAGACCGATCTTAATGCATAGCTCCAGCGGAATGATGCTCACGCTGGCTCCTAGATCGCAAAGGGCTTCACAAGTGACATCCCCAACTTGAATGGGAATGCAAAATGAGCCGGGATCTCTCAATTTAGGTGGCATCTTCTCCTTCATGATCTTTATAAGCTCCGAAGACTTAGATGTCATCCTAACTTCACCAACATCCTCCAGCTTCCTCTTCCTTGATAGGATCTCCTTTAAGAACTTCCCGTAGGCGGGCATACCTAAAATAGCATCAAGGAAAGGGATATTAATATGGAGCTTATTCATCAAGTCAAGGAACTTACCAAAGTGCTTGTCAAGATGTGCTCTGGCTCTGGACTGGGGAAATGGAAGTGGTGGTTTATATGCAGGAGGTGGAACATAGGCTTCAGTTGTTCCTCCTGCTTTCTGTTGCACCGCCTCGGTTGGCATCTCGGTCGAGGTGTTCTTCGACTGGATCTGGACCGAGGTGGTCTGCGTCGAGCGAGGTACTGGATCTGTGGTTTTGAGTCCACTCCTCGTCGTGATGGCCATGCACTGGCCCTTAGGGTTAGTTTCCGTCTTTGCTGGAAGCTTCCCTGGATCTCTTGGCGCTTCATTCGCCCTATTAGCAAGTTGTTGTTCGAAGGACTTTTGGGCCCTTGAAAATGAAGTCATAGAATTCTCCATAGCACTAAGCTTGATCAAGATTGCCTCCAGGACTGCGTCCTTCTTTTCCGGCTGAGACGAACTTGATCCTTGCCCTTGGCTCTTCAATGGAGTAGAAGAAGAAGAAGGAGGAGAGAGGAAAGGGTTAGAGGAATCATTAGAGTTGGAGTTTGAATAATTGTTACCGTTGTTTTGGTTATTATTCGCTCTCCAATTGTTGCTATTGGATCCTCTATTGTTGTTGTAGTTGTTGTTTCGGGGTCCGTTGTTGTTGTTACGGTACCCGTTCTTGTTGTAGTTGTTGTTGTTCCTTTGCCCTTGCTCTTCCTGCTTAGTTTGAGCCATCAATAGCTCCTTCAATTGCTTCACGTCGTTCTTCAAGGACGTGAATTGGTTGTTGTTGGTTTGAGTCTCTTGAAAGTTGACTCTTTTAACTCCACCTTCAGCTCCTTGGTGGGTGTACTTCTCCATGTGCAAGGCTTGCTTCTCAATGAAATCCCAAGCCTCGTCAACCGCCATATCCATAAATGTGCCGGCGGAGAGTAGTTGGAGATTAAACTGGGTGTTTCCGTCCAGCCCTTTGAAGTAGATCTCCAACAACTCGATCTTTGGAATCCCATGATGTGGGCAATCCAAAAGGATATCCTTGAACCGCTCCCATGATTTGGACAAACTCTCCTTGTCCTTCATGATGAAAGCATTGATCTTCCCTCTCATTTCAGCAGTCTTTGAGGGGGGAAAGAATTTGGTCAAGAATTCCGTAGTCATCTCTTCCCATGTGCTGATCTTTCCTGCAGGAAGAGATTGATACCAAGTAAGAGCTCTATCTTTAAGAGAAAAGTAGAAAGGTCTTAGCTTGTAGTTGTTATTTTCAATTCTGGGAGGTCGCAAGGTCTCCATCAAGATCTCGTAGTTTTGAAGATGTTGATGCGGCGACTCCTTCTCTAGCCCTCCGAATTGACATTGGCGAATCATCGCTAGAACTTGTGGTCGAAGTTCGTAGTCATGGTCCGCTGGATCTCCTAGGTTCACTCCTGGACGCCTCAGCTGTTGATTAGGGTCCATTCTTTGACCTAGGGTTTGTGGAATTCCTGCAAGAAGAACATCTCGGACTGGCATCCGAAGTGGATGCACATCGGCCGGGGCGTCAGGAACTGGGACTTGCCTCGGTCGAGGATCAATTACTGGATCCTGCATCGGTCGAGGTTGAATCTGGTTCCGAATTGCTGCAATCTCAGCTTCGATTGCTGCATTCCTGGCCTGATTCTCTTCTTTTTCCTGCCTTAGTTCTTCTTTACTGAGACGTAGCTGCTCCTGCGTCTCTCTCAATTGGGCCAAAAGATCGTGATCGTCTTGTTGGGCCATCTTCGCTTCTCTTAAGCGTCGTTTGTATGTCTTTTCCGGTTCGGGATCGTAAGGAACGATTTCCTTTCCAGTGCGGGTTCTTCGCATATACCTAAGAAAGAACCTGCAAAAGTCACTCAAGTAGAGTGGTAAGACAACACGGGGCAAATGCCCCAAGAGCAGACCGTACCGGCTCGGTCTAGACCAAGTCCCCGGCAACGGCGCCAAAAACTTGTTCGCTCCAAACGGTGTGTGCAAGCTTTAAATTTATAACCCTAGACTTAAGCTTAAAACAAGGATGCGAACCCGCAGTGTACGGGTCAATCGTAGTAAAAGCAAGAAAATTCCAGGGGTCGATCACAGGGACTTAGTGAAACAAAGTCCAATACGGTATGCTAGTGTTAATGCTAACCACAAGAGCAAGTATACAATCAAAGATGAATAAGATGTCAAATAAAGCAAACATGCAATTCTAGGGATTAAAGCATCTAGTTGTGGTTCCAACTCAAGATCTATGGATAAGCGGACAAAGCTGAGATTTTTGCATGGGGAAGGTGTTTCTAAAGTGGAGTAGATTACCGGGTAAGTCTCACTACACACTAATCCTGAACCGTAACTCCTATTACCGGGTAAGTCTCAAGGAATTAAGATAAAGAACTATTGCCTCAAACTAACACACCATCTAAGGGAATAGAATCAACCTTTACCGGGTAAGTCTCAGGCTAACTCACAAAGATGGGATGGAAGCACACTCAAATCCCAATAAAGGACAAGCCTTTATTACCTACACTTATGATCGTTAGTATACAAACTAAGGAATTACCGGGTAAGTCTCATCCTAAGCTTGCTTTGAACCAGAAAGGTATAATAAGAATAGGATTTGGACAAACTCTCCTTGTCCTTCATGATGAAAGCATTGATCTTCCCTCTCATTTCAGCAGTCTTTGAGGGGGGAAAGAATTTGGTCAAGAATTCCGTAGTCATCTCTTCCCATGTGCTGATCTTTCCTGCAGGAAGAGATTGATACCAAGTAAGAGCTCTATCTTTAAGAGAAAAGTAGAAAGGTCTTAGCTTGTAGTTGTTATTTTCAATTCTGGGAGGTCGCAAGGTCTCCATCAAGATCTCGTAGTTTTGAAGATGTTGATGCGGCGACTCCTTCTCTAGCCCTCCGAATTGACATTGGCGAATCATCGCTAGAACTTGTGGTCGAAGTTCGTAGTCATGGTCCGCTGGATCTCCTAGGTTCACTCCTGGACGCCTCAGCTGTTGATTAGGGTCCATCCTTTGACCTAGGGTTTGTGGAATTCCTGCAAGAAGAACATCTCGGACTGGCATCCGAAGTGGATGCACATCGGCCGGGGCGTCAGGAACTGGGACCTGCCTCGGTCGAGGATCAATTACTGGATCCTGCATCGGTCGAGGTTGAATCTGGTTCCGAATTGCTGCAATCTCAGCTTCGATTGCTGCATTCCTGGCCTGATTCTCTTCTTTTTCCTGCCTTAGTTCTTCTTTACTGAGACGTAGCTGCTCCTGCGTCTCTCTCAATTGGGCCAAAAGATCGTGATCGTCTTGTTGGGCCATCTTCGCTTCTCTTAAGCGTCGTTTGTATGTCTTTTCTGGTTCGGGATCGTAAGGAACGATTTCCTTTCCAGTGCGGGTTCTTCGCATATACCTAAGAAAGAACCTGCAAAAGTCACTCAAGTAGAGTGGTAAGACAACACGGGGCAAATGCCCCAAGAGCAAACCGTACCGGCTCGGTCTAGACCAAGTCCCCGGCAACGGCGCCAAAAACTTGTTCGCCCCAAACGGTGTGTGCAAGCTTTAAATTTATAACCCTAGACTTAAGCTTAAAACAAGGATGCGAACCCGCAGTGTACGGGTCAATCGTAGTAAAAGCAAGAAAATTCCAGGGGTCGATCACAGGGACTTAGTGAAACAAAGTCCAGTACGGTATGCTAGTGTCAATGCTAACCACAAGAGCAAGTATACAATCAAAGATGAATAAGATGTCAAATAAAGCAAACATGCAATTCTAGGGATTAAAGCATCTAGTTGTGGTTCCAACTCAAGATCTATAGATAAGAGGACAAAGCTGAGATTTTTGCTTGGGGAAGGTGTTACTAAAGTGGAGTAGATCACCGGGTAAGTCTCACTACACACTAATCCTAAACCGTAGCTCCTATTACCGGGTAAGTCTCAAGGAATCAAGATAAAGAATTATAACCTCAAACTAACACACCATCTAAGGGAATAGAATCAACCTTTACCGGGTAAGTCTCAGGCTAACTCACAAAGATGGGATGGAAGCACACTCAAACCCCAATAAAGGACAAGCCTTTATTACCTACGCTTATGATCGTTGGTACACAAACTAAGGAATTACCGGGTAAGTCTCATCCTAAGCTTGCTTTGAACCAGAAAGGTATAATAAGAATAGGATTTGGCAAACTCTAACACATTAACTCTCAGTTAAGGATCGGATAAGTCACCTCGGTCAGCCAGTTTCCACCCCGGCCGAGATGTTCATCGACTGAACGAGATGCTTAGGGTTAAGGTTAAAGACTCGAACTTTCAGGATCCTACTGTGATTAAGATCATTCTATCATTGTTTTTCCCACAACCTTCAGCCAATCACCCTAGAATCACACAAGGAAATTAGCCACTCATCATCATAATGAAAGTATTAAATATATGGGAAGAAGGTGAATATTTGAACAAAGAAGAATTTAATGAAAACACTTCAATAACTGAATCAAATATCACACAAAATCGTTCCTTGGATAATAATCCAACA
Organism: Fagopyrum esculentum; assembly: GCA_033239045.1. NCBI lineage: Eukaryota > Viridiplantae > Streptophyta > Magnoliopsida > Caryophyllales > Polygonaceae > Fagopyrum > Fagopyrum esculentum. The sequence goes on along the minus strand of BSUD01000006.1, from coordinate 126,817,470 downwards.
AGACAAGACAACAAGGAAAGGAATTGAAGACAATCTTACAAAACCCTCCAAAAAGCTATAAAGCTATATTCTTCAATCTTCCTTCAACCTTCAAAAAGGCTCTTCAATTCTCTCCCAAATTGGAGTAGGATGCGGCTGCTGCGCTTGTAAACTCTGATCGGTGGTATAGCGTGATGATCAAATTGTAGAAAATCAACCCTTTTTATAGGAAAAATAAACCTCCAAAGATAATAAATCTTAAGAAGATATTATCCCATAAATATAGGTAAAATATATGATTCTGCATATCTCCTTCCTTCCAGAAGCTCAGCCCAAAAATATAAGATCACTTTCCAATTTTAAAAGATCTCAGCCAAGAATAAAATATTCTCGCCGCGTCCTAGGTGTTCGCCTCGGTCGAGTCGGCGTCTCTGGATCGCCTCGGTCGAGATGAATCTCTGGGCAACCGAGGTGATTCATAACTGAGTGTAGAATCTCTCGAAACTGGTCCAAAGTAAATCTTTAATCCATGGCTATGCTTCCTGAAGGATTCCTTTTTGCTCCTCAATGTAACTCCAAATGACTCTTGACTCCTTTTGCTCCTTTTCGATGCAAAACGTACCATATTACCTGCAATTACAACGAAACTAGGTGTAGACCTCGATTCTCGCAAAGGTAGATGAAATGGTAGTAAAGTCACATAATGTACATACAAACATGCAGATTATTGAAGATAAAACGTCCAAACAAACTCCAAAATATAGACTATAATTCATGCTATCAGCTGCAGCGGAAGAGCGGAGCACCGAGCAACGATGAGGAGAGGAAAGGAAAGACTGCAGCGGAAAGGGCCGAAGGGCGGAGCAACGACGGCGACGGGAAGGAAAGGCGACGAGCCAACGAGGAAGAGTGGAGCAAGCTGAGTAGCGACGAGGACGGGGAAGGAAAGGCTACAACGGAAGGGGCCGAAGGGCGGAGCAGCGACGAGGACGGGTAAGGAAAGGCGACGAGCCGACGAGGAAGGGTGGAGCAGGTGAGCAGCGAGGAGGAACGACAAAGTAGCGGTGAGGAAGGGCGGGCCGATCACCTTATGGTCCTCAGTCCTCACCTGGAAGGCTGTGTGTCGGGAGAGTTCGCTGAAGCCAAGGCTGAAGCGTAACCGTGTTAGTTTTTTTTAAATTCAAAACGACGTCGTTTTAGGGTTATTTTAATACTAAACGACGTCGTTTTGGAGGGGGCACATTCTCCCCCACCCCTAGCTCCGCCCCTGCTTGGCACATAAGGACTCTAGCGACATTAAGGATGTGGCGGTATTTGTGTTCTACCCTCCCATTTTGTTGTAGTGTGTATGTGCAAGAGGTTTCTAAATATATACCCTTGCCTTGAAGAAAAGGTCAATGGGAAAGAAATTCACAAAAAGAGGTGACTTCGGTGTTGGAAGGATGACCAAGAAGGTTGTGGAGGATATTGGTGTCGACGGTGGTAAGGCATGAAAGAAGCGGAGAAATATTTGTCATTCAGCGAAGCCAGTAGCCTCCATCATGAGTTTCACCCACTCCAATCATCATCCTCGAAGTACGGTCCTATATAACAAAAATTTTATTAGTTAACATAAAAACACAATTCAAGTCTATAGTTAGATGATTTAGGAAATGAAGATGACAATCAAGTCTAGAACAAATAATACTCGAGGCAAGTGAAAGGAGGTATTGATGCACAAACTCCCAGCATGTCCGTCTAAAGCTAGAATTCCATTAGGGAGCTTGATGTAACACCCCATTAAATTATCATCTCACATCATCTAATGGGGATTTAGGATTAACTTATATGGATGGGTTCTACCCATGTCAATTAGAATTCTTCTTTTCCAGTGGTCGAGTAATGACAAAGAAATCTAGACTTAAGTGTGCTCGTGTGGGAACAATTTTAGGATGGTGACCTCCTGAGAAGTTTATGCGTGTGCATAAACTTTACGGAAAAGTTTACGATTATGTTACGTTGTAACGTCCCAAATTTTAGGTGCGTTTTCGATATTTATATTTCCGGGTATGTTACGTTGTAAATTAAATTTTACGAGTTTATATATATATATATATATATATATATATATATATATATATATAGATTTAAGTTCCGGTGAGGAGTAAGCTTATGGATAGGAATTAGGAGCCCTGTGGGCCATTGGATGGATTTAAATCAATGGCTCACATTTACTCGTCATTAATGGCATTTTGGTAAATAGAGCTAAAAGTTTGCAACAAGTAAAAATTAGGTTTTGCCTCTCTCGCACTCGCAGTCGCAGCCGTTCAACTTCTTCGCCTCTTCTTCTCCTCTCTCGCAGTCGCATCCGTCTCTTCTTCTCCTCTCTCGCAATTCAGTCGAATTTCTCTTCTACGTTCAACTTCTTCGCCTCTTCTTTTCCTCTCTCGCAGTCGCAACCGTCTCTTCTTCTCCTCTCTCGCAGTTCAGTCGAATTTCTCTTCTCCGGCTCTTAACAAGATTCATACAAAATTTCCACCAATTTCATTGCACAATGGTTAAATCAAAGAGAAACAACGATTTAGGTATGTTTTTTTTCTCAATTTCCACCATATCATCAACTTTGTCTACAACACAACGATTGAAGCCAAGTATGTTTGTTTTATTCAAATTATGATTTTATGTTCATAATTTAACAACAATTTGTTCATTTATTTATTGTTCATTGTTCATTTTTCCATAATCTTTAAAAATATTTTGTTTCAGCTCCGTAATCTTCCGCTATGAGGATATCGGTTTGACTTTAGATACAATGCGGTGCTTGAAGCCTGGATGTTTTGTTGATATTAAGTTGATTGATGCATGGACAGTTTTCTTAAACCACAATGAAAAACTTAGAAGCGTCAACTCTCCATTGAGATTCTTCTTTATGACAAATACATCTGTAAGTTTTTCTGTGTTTTAATTTAAATTTTTTGTAAATAGTTTTTATTTTACAAGCTCAAACTTTGGAATTAATAAGATTTGTTAATGTAATATGCAGTTTAGGACAATTATTGATGTACCCCCTAAATATGGTGTTGCTTTTGACGAGTTTGAGAAGAACGTGAATAGAGATCTTTCTCATGCACCACATATGAAGCTAAGAGATGTTGACATGGTACGTAAATTAATATTTTGGTGTTTCTTATACTATATTTTTTTAACATTATGTGATTAAATAATAATAAAATATCATACGGAAAACAAAAATGCAGGTTTTCTTTCCTATGCTCTTTGAACAAGGTTATATTGTCATTGTTATTGATTTCAAGAATGATACGTTTGAGATTATTGATAGTAGAGCACCACGAGTTACATTGGGCGATGTTCCAGAAACAAATTTTGAAGAGATCACCACAAGATTGGCAAAATTCTAAAAAATTGTTATAATTATTCACTATCAATTTTGTTTCCGTCATATATGTTAATTTTTTTTATTAGCATATCTTTTATGTTTAACATGCATTGTATATTTCTTGTTTGTGTAGAAAAAAATATTTTTGGCTTACTTGGGGTATCATTCTGCAAAAAAATGCGGGATGCTAAGGAGCATGGATCCGACATTCATATGTTTACCATGGGCAACTCACAAGCCAAATAATGATTCTGCAGTATATGTCATGAGGCACATGAAAACATATATGGGAGGTGGGACAAAAAGTTGGAAAGTTGGGTTTGGTAAGAAGAACAATGAAAAGCTTGTCAAGCTTTGTAGAGAGAAATATTTGTCTCAATTGCTCAGTTGGAAGAACAATGAAGTGAAGGATCTAGTACTTCAATCAATTGGACAAACAAGAAACATTTGAATTGTAAAGTTGTTAAAACTTACATTTTGCTTTGGAAGATGTAAAAAATGATGTGGTTTGTAATATGAAATTGTGTTTGCATCAGTAATTTGAATGTTGAGTTTTTTAGGTACAATTTAAAATTTAGTGCTTCGATGCTACTATATCTTATCATCATTTTTTAGGTACTACATAATGTTTATATTATTATACATCAACGTTATGTATGTGCAGAAATTATAGAAAAATTATTGGTGTTCATACTTGTATGCGTCATTGTTCATGTTTTTATTAACTGATGTTCATTTTTTTGAAAGATGATGTTCATCGTATTCAAAGAGAGTTAACCAAACGTTTTTATTACATAGATGTTTCTTTGTTCATATTTACTTATTTTGGTATTCAAATTATAAGAGATTGATCTCGTGAGTAGCCCTAATATGATCGTCACTTCAAAAGTACAATTAGAGAATGCATGTATGGAATGAGATATGAATTTTCATGATTTTATTAATTGGTGTTCATACTTTTATACGTCATTGTTCATACTTTTATTCTCCATTGTTCATGTTTTTATTAATCGGTGTTCATACTTTTATATAGTCAGTTGATTGTTCATACTATGGTTCGAAACTATGATTTTTGTAAATTAAATATTGGGCTATTTTCAACAAATACACAACATAAGGTAAATTGTCAAAACGGAAATTATGGTTCAAAACTGTAGATTAAACATGTTTTTATTAATCGGTGTTCATACTTTTATGCTCCATTGTTCATGTTTTTATTAACCAATGTTCATATTTTTATATAGTTAGCTGATTATTCATACTATTGTTCGAAACTATGATTCCTGTAAATTAAACATTGAGATATTTTCAACAAATACACAACATAGGGTAAAATTATTTAAATGGAAACTATGGTTCGAAACTGTAAATTAAACATGTTTTTATAATCGATGTTGACATGGTACGTAAATTATTTAAATGAAATCCATGAGTTGCGAATGCCATACAATTGAGTAAACCACGGCTTCTCACTCAAGTTAAACTCAGAACCCAATACAACCCACTTTTTTTCAAATTCTTCACATTCAATTCTCTCACTCCACACAACACTACTTAATTTTGACCAAAAATCAGGTGAATGTTTAAGATCTGGACCGACTTTCTTCGACACATTTTGCATAATGTGCCACATGCAATACCGATGACGAGTGGACGGAAAAACACTTCTAGTTGCTATTTTCATTGCAGGATCTTGATCAGTCACCAACACCCTAGGTGCATGCCCCATAGCTTCCTTAAAGCTCTCAAAAAGCCATTCATATGAGCTTACATCCTCCTTCAGTAAAAGAGCACCCCCAAATGTCACACATTTTTTATGGTTGTCCAAACCAGTGAAAGGGAAAAAAACCATGTCATATCTGAAAAATGCAAACAACACACATTATAATAACAACCGTTCATTTCCTACAAAGAAGATGTTCATAAAAACTAAGGTTATTGTTCATATTTATACATACTTGTTTGTTCGGTAGGTGGAGTCGAACGAAACAACATCTCCATATATAGCATAGTTTTTCATCGAAATTGGGTCAGCCCAGAATATTCTTGTCAGCTGATCATACTCATCAACATCATACCTAAAGTAAAACGCACTACTGACCTCTTGCTTCTTGAACAATATGTCTATCATCAATTGGGCATCACATCCACTAAGATAAGCCAAAAGATCTCTCCTGAAATTTTTGAACTCTGTAGCCGTTGCACCTATGTTTTGATAACCCCCAACAAACTCTTTGAAAACCTTATGACTTCTTGTTGGCCAATCTTTGCTCTTCCACAATTGAGAACAAAATTCTTAAGACCAATGTCCATTTTTCTATTAGATTTGGCAAATTGTTTCATTGTAGGAGCCAACATTGCATGATTATGAGCTTCATGAACCCACTTCACAATATACTTTCCACCCTCCATAATCCTAAACGCAACTCCTGCGTTACAACCACATCGATTGAAAGGTGTCTTCCTTTTGCCCGTACTATGTTTGCCATTTTTTACCTTCCCTTATGCATACAAAATACTTCCTCAACACAATATTGTTGGGCTTGTGATTACATGAAACACGAATCTCAAATCCACAAATAGAGGCATACCTCCTATAGAAGTCCTCAACTTCCTTCACACTTAAAAATTGTTGACCAACATGTGGCTTCAATGTATCATCACAAATTGGAACCCAGCTGGTAGAGTTATTTGGAATTACTTGTATAATAGTTCCACCTTCATTACATGGAGCATTCGCCCTCAATCCCGACACAATGATTGGTGATAATTGCGTACCCAACATCACTAAATATGTAAAACAATGTAAAAAAATACTAGTGTAAGTTCATACTTTTTATTCATTGGTGTTCATACTTTTATAAGTCATTGTTCATGTATTTATTCTTCGGTGTTCATAATTTTTATGCCACTGTTCATGTAAATATTATAGACTATTTTCCTATTTGACATTTTGTCGAACAATTGGCGTGCACACTAAAAAAAGTTTATACATTGTTTCAATTGGAAGTATTAGACCAACTCAACATATGTATATACATGTATGATCTCAATCAAACCTATCAAACCAAAAAATGATTCAACAAATTTGATTTCAAAAATAAACATCAATGAAACCTAAACTATAAGAATGAAAAACCTAAACCTTGAGAATAGAAATTTCGAAGAGACAATACCTGAATCGTCTTGTATTCTCTTTGATTTCATCATTTTTATATAATCCGTCTTTGATTTGGTTGAAAATCGGACAAATATAGATCTTGTTGGATGAAGAATGTGAGAGTGTTTGAGTCGGTCGTTCAGCAGTTGTACTCTTTTTTTTTTTT
>BSUD01000006.1:126793880-126810587 GCA_033239045.1 Fagopyrum esculentum | reverse complement strand
ATATATATATATATATATATATATATATATATATATATATATATATATATATATATATATATATATATATAGGGTGTGGTTCCCATGAGAACACCCCTAACGTGAGAACATGAGAACAATCGTACACCGTTGGATGTGAGTATTAAGGGTTGAGATTTAGAGTAGATATCAAAAATAATAATAACTACGAAAAATAATAATTAGGAATCCAACAATAACTACGAATAATCCACTCAACCAACAATAACTACGAATAATACATTAAACGATATGGCACATTCGTAACAAAACTAATAATAATTACGAATTTGTTCTCATGTTCTCACGTTAGGGGGTGTTCTCATAGGATCTATACTCTATATATATATATATATATATATATATATATATATATATATATATATATTTACATATTATCCGGATTTAAATTATTATATCAATATCGAAAATATTTTATGGGAATAATTTCTATATGAAAAACTATATTTTTACGAGTATATATTTTGTAGATATTTTTTTCGTATATTATTTTACGAAAAAGTTTTTCGTTCCGAAAAACCGGTTCCAATTAATTCCGATCAATTTGATTATCCCCATTTTTTTTCTCTCCTCTTCTTTTCTTTCTTTTCTTCCTTCCCTTTTATTATTTTTTTTTCAAAGCGCCATAGACATGTGCCTTGTTGCTCAGCCAAGCACTCCTATGCCTCCTAGTTGCCCATAACCGTCCACCTAGCTGTGCTTTCCTAGCTCCTCCCATCCCTAGCACCTGCACCTAAGTCCGACCCCTTGACCCACCTGCATTGGCCTCCTCCTCATTAATCACCATAGGACAACATCTCTCAACCTGCAACCACCTCTCTATCTCCCATTTCTATCTCCGTCGAAGCTCTCTATTACCTTGCCTCATATGTTTCCTCTCAAACGTGCAACAACATCAACTCTCCCTCCCTCATCATGCTACAAGCCTACAACCTTTATCCTCATCCCTTCTGTCACTCACCACACCCCCTATAACTCTCGTCCTCACCACCACCTCTGTTTTCCCATACGCCTGGAAGCCACATCGAGCTCGTCCCTCTCCGTTTCTCCCACCACCAAAGCACAGACGAGCCTTTCCATCCTTCTTTGCCGAGCTTCGCTGGGGAGCCTCCTCCCTTGCTGCCTCAAGACCACCGCTGCAACCATCACTCTCGTCTCCTCGTCGATCCATTGTAGAAAAAATAGAGGGGAGCTCCACCCTCATTGCCCACCGGAAGAAGCCGTCGGAGCCGTCGCCGTGTTGCGCTTCAGGATCCCAACGTTCGCCCTCGCTGTGCCATGCCTACACGAGCTCTGTTGAATCCTCACCACCGAAGGTCCTCGCCGCCCCGATCGATCCTCCAAAGCTGCCTTTTGAAAGGGGTTTTGAAAACCCTTTCCAGTATTTGTAATCCTGCCCCCCTAAAATTATGTGTAATTATAATTTGTATCCCATGTTTTGTATTTACAATTTATGATCCAACTTTCATGAATTTGCAAAATTGCCTGAAAAATGTTTTTATGTTGTTAAACTTGGAATTTATTACGATTTTTATTCTGATATTATATATATATATATATATATATATATATATATATATATATATATATATATATATATATATATATATTATGCCCAAATTTAGTGTATAAAAGCTTAATTTGTTTAGTTTTTGGTGTTAGGTTCGAAATTGACCCCGATAAAGGCTTAACGAGTCCAAGTTCGACATCCGTTGATCGACTTCCGTCTTTTGATGTCATGTGAGTACCCTCTCCCTCAATCTAGTGATGTTTAGTAGTAGTATCATGCTAGGTTGGATCTAGCATAACGAGTCCAAGTTATGAGGATTTGATATTATTTTGATACCTTGTGAGGTTGTTATAAGGCTTTAAGTGGTATGGTTTGATCTTGTGAGAATCCTGAGGCTTGAGGTTTGGAGTTATGTGATCTTATGAGATCATTGAGACTAGGATGAAAGTATCCTATCATAGTGTATAAAATCATTGAGATCATCGAGACTAGGACGAGAGTATTCTAACATATGGTTTTATGATCTTGTAGAGATCATTGGTTAGATGTTGATCGTGTGCCTTGTTTGGCCAGGCTTAAAGTATCTTTCTGCGGGAAGCGGAGTGCGGTTTATATCGGGTTGATCATTTGAGACAGGTAAGTCCCTCAAACTTACTTAGCTAGCTTCTATCTAGTTTGATGTGTGATGGTGGTGTGTGTTTATGTTTCTGTTATAACATTTAAACTGGACTAGGAAGACCTTATATATTATTGGCCCAAGTGTATCATAACGGGGAAGTGACATCACTGTCCAACTCTTGAGGGAGAGTGAGAGGTTCTTTGCGACCAAGCCATACACAGTATACGGGGAGGGCACCGAACCACTCCACATGGTATACGGGTATGTGCATCGAACAACTCATGTTGGTTATACGGGGACATGGGCGAGAGTCATAGACTTCTCCTGTCACAAGCGTAAAAATTAAATTAGTAAAGTGATTAACGTAAAGAAAGATATAACCGGTTTGTATGCAAGCATGTTATGTGTTTATGTTAACTTATGTGTGTATGTGCCTTTACCGTCTTTCTAATGCTTAGAATGTTAGCTAACGGTTTTATACCAATGTTGTAGATGCCCTGTAGGTTAGGGATGCTGCCGAGTGATTCGGAAAAGTGCGCAGCCAGGGTTCCCGTACATTATAGGTCGAGTTTGGGTTTCATATTATTATTGTTGTCGCGTTTGGTCTTTGTAGTTTGAGAACTCAGCTGAAGTCTTTCTTTTATTTGTATTCGGGAACGTGACATTTGCATTGAACTATTTCGGTTTTGCCTTTTATTTGTGCCTTGTTGTAAGATCCGGTGAAATTGTTGTCAGGCTAAGGGTTAGGGTCTATTGTGAGGTCCTAGCCCGTAGCATCTCGAGTCCCGCGGATTCGGGGTGTTACAGTTAACATGTGGGCATCGTTCTTAAGACCTCGGGTCTTACAGATCAAATATCATCCCACATCATTTGAATGAGGATTTATGATTAACTTATAAGGATGAGTTGATACCCTTGTCAACAAGAATTCTTCTTTTCTAGTGGTCGAGTGAGGACAAAGAACTCTAGAGTTAAGCATGCTCGTGTTGGAGCAATTTAAGGATTTGTGACCTTTTGCGAAGTTTTCGCGCTAGCATGGTTGACATGATAACAACGTCCCTAAGACCTTGGGTTAATGTCTTACAAATGGTATCAAAGTTAACCTTGAGTTTCAAGTGGAGGAGATTGTAACACCCCGTAAAATTATCATCCCATATCATTTGCATGGGGATTTATGATTAACTTATAAGGATGGATTGCTACCCATATCAACAAAAATTCTTCTTTTCTAGTGGTCGAATGAGGACAAAAAACTCTAGAGTTAAACGTGCTCGTGCGGAAACAATTTCAAGATGGGTGACATCTTGGGAAGTTTCCGCGCGAGCATGACTGGCATAATGAAAATGTCCCTAAAATCACTGGTCAATGTCTTACACTTGATCCGGTAAGAGGTTACTAATGTGAGTGAGGAAATTAGAGAGAGACCCCCTATCATATGAAAACAGGTCACGGAATCAAGAATCCAAGGTAGCAAAATAATATCTGAACTGGTATCCTAGGTTGAATGAGAGCGGTAGGAGTTCAAAGCAGAGAGAATCATGTTCAAGTGAGTATCATCAATTGTAGGGTCAATGTCTTTACGATCCTGAGATGTTAAGGGACTAGGGGAGGCGGAGTTGGCCTGCCCTGCTAGACTAGAGATCATTGTAGTCGCAATAAGAGAGGGTTGTCTCAACGGTGGAGGGGTCGGTGCCGACGAACGAGAACCACCACCGGTGGTGGTTGAGACGACAAAGTGGGAGGAGGGTCGTTGCAAGCGATCCACCAATTTGGATCGACATGGAGTTTGTAGCAAGTTTTCGTGGTATGACCCATTCTTGTGCAATGATCGCAAAAAAGTTGGTCTTTTTGTGGTGGAGGGGAACGAGAATTGTGTTGAGAATATGCCGAAAAAGCCGCTTCTTCAGGGCAACTATACCGTTCTTGTGCAATAGTTTTGATACATTCTTCTTGATTTGCTACCTTGTTGAGTTTGGGTAGGGGGTTTTGAGCAACAATGTTTGACATGAGGAATGCATAAACAATGCCATCTAGACCAAAGAGAAATTGATGAACCTCTTCTTCCTCTTTGTCTTTGGTTTTGTTACCACATGTGCAAACACATTTGCACACATTGGTATGCTGGGATGCTATCTTATCTCATATCATATTAAGGCGGCTAAAGTAGGCGCCGATTTGTTATGAGTACAACAAGCAAGGTCTACGTGTAGTTGAAGTAGATGAGGGAACAATGACCCACCAATTTTCGCAAGGATAGATCCATAGATTTGAGAATCCAACTCTGAATCATAGAGTTAACACAAACTCAATCGTAGATTCGTAATAGTCGTCCAATGAGGCAGTTGGTTCAGAGTTTTGATGTTGACGAAGGTAAGTTTTTGTTTTGCGGCTAGGGAGTGAGTCATAACAATAGACCAATCACCATTGTTATCGGTGGATAGTTGAATAGGGCATATTTGCAAACCAGGATGATCTGAGGGATGCAAGTAATAGATCGAAGTATAAGAAAGGGTTGGGGGTTGCTTGTCATCAACCATGGTTTTAGGATGAACGACGGCCGTAGGGTTTGTTTTGTGCGGAAGTGTAGGATAGAGGAAAGTGCTCTAATACCATGAAGAGATTGTGAACTGAAGGCTTGTTTATTTCATTGATCAAATATTGTTTATATAGACAAATATAAAGGTACAAAATGGTAATCTAATAGAGATAAAGCGATAAGCCCTAGTATATGACTCAATACTCTGACAAAATGCTATATTCGAGTTCAGATCTGAAAAGAGGAAGTTGCGAGTGAACAAGCAAAAATTGGGGTTTGAGTGAATCAAATATTTCAGCATGTTTTTTCACTTGATTGGTCAAATTGCTAACTAGAAAATATGTGTGAACAAACAAAGATTGAGCTTGGAAGAGAGTTGGATGGTGTACGATGGCGAGAATACTTCAAATTTGAGATTCTCCATTCGCGGTAGTCTAATAGAAAACTCACGTAGCGGTTAATTGTTAATAGAAGTATAATGTGAGATGGTTAAATGAATACTTTTTACACGAGGTGGTTAAGTGAAAAATGTAAGAAATAAGAGGTGATTTTATGTAACTTACTCTAAAATAAAACAGTTCAATTTTCATTATTACAAATATGATCAAGATCATCATCTAGCACATGCTCATCTTTGCACATAAGTTCATCAACAACAATTTGAAATAGGAGGAATATCCAAAAGTTTTTTTTAACTATATTATCGACATATTCATCCATAAGCTTATCATGATTCACATGATTACTAGGATCAACAAATTCAGCAAACTCATTAACTAACATCCTAGATTTAAATTCAAGGCACATGAATCCAAAAAGTCAACAATAGTTCCAATAAATCCAGCGTGTAAAACAGGAAGTTTAACATCATCGATATGCTCCTCGCATCAAAGTTATCCATAAAATGTCCATTAATTAAAAATAAAAGTCTAAAATATGATCATATAGGTTCAACATTCATTGCAATTAGGGATGTCGATGGGTCGGGTTTGGGGCGGGGAGTACGCTATTCATCCCCATACCTGTTTAGTATAACGCCCCCCGTCCCCATCCCCATACCCGTTTGGGTATTGAGAATTGTCCCCATCCCCGTCCCCGTCGGATATTCGTCCCCATCGGGGATTCCCCATCCCCGTTTAATTTTCTCCATTTTTAAAATTCATTGGACTTTCCCCGTAAAAATCTATATCCCCATCCCCGTTTAACTTTCAGAATTTTGAAAAAAAACATTAATTCGAGTAATAAATGTGAAATTAGACCATAAAATAGAAAATTGTTACTTTGTTTTACTATATAAATAAAAAACACGAGAAAAAAGAGAGAAGAAATCTTCATTTTTTTTTAAAATAATAAAAACTTGCCAAAGTAAAGTTATACCGCATATATATGAGGATTTGCTCGTTCAAGTATGATCGAGACTCGTAGTACAAACTAGTATAAACTAAAATAATTATACATTACTAACATTTAGATTACGATATCAAGATAAAGTGTTATATTACTTTATCGATTTAATTTTACGGTTTATGATTTAGGTTGCACCACCAAAACATTTATTTGAGAGACTAATACACACGTAAAAAAACATAACATGTAGTTTGTCATACATTTGATCATCGTGATTTGACATTTATGACATATTCAAAGTTTTATGTTATCCTTATATTATCCAAAATAAAACTAATATTGGTTAACATTAACATGTATATAATTTACGTATATAATATACATTTTAATTGAAATGTTATCCTCGTATTTTATTCAAAATATAATTTGTGTAAGTAGGAACGAGTATGATACTATTAAGTCTTAAGTACAAAAGTATGTATAGTTTACTAACCCTTAGTTCGTGATTATAAGATAAATGTCAATTTATATTATATTAATATACATTGTTAATTAAAATGTTGTTGTGGCTTAATTTGTTGTTTAACGCATCACCTTATTCAATTTGTCAAAGTATAGGTATATTGTGGTTCGTGCTATTCGTACCACATGATCCATTCTATTCGTACCCTATTCACGCGTACGTCTGGCGGAGTCGTAGTATAAAATATATTTTCGTTTGCAAAATAAGAGAAAATCAGTTACGGCTACGCCAGGCGTTGCCATAACTGTAAAAATATGAGAAACTCAGATACGGCTACGCCTGGTGTAAGCGTAGATACTACGCCTACGCCAGGCGTAGCCGTAATTTTGCCCAGTGTTCTCCAACGGTTATGTAGCCGTTGGATGTGTACGGCTACGTTAGACGTACGCGTAATGTTGAAAACTAGTATTTTTCCAACGGTTATGTACCCCCAACACTAGTATATATACCATGCATTCGACCCAACTCCGATATAATCAATCCATACAAACGTATCTTCATTCGTTGATTCCCAAAAACCTCATTGAAAAATGAATTCCGACGATACAGAACCGGAGTATCATTCCGGCGATGGAGAAGAAGAGTTTAACGCCTATGATGGAGATGATGGTGTTAATCTAGCTGGTGGTGAAGCCGATGAGGAGGCTATGTTCAATCCCGCGATGCTTAGCAAATTCGATCCGTATTCAGCTGTTGAGGTTAAGTTCTTCTTCTTCTTGTTTGTTGTAGCGTAGTTTAATGTCATTCTATATGTTATGGTTATTAGAAGTTAGTTTAGTGTTAAGTAAAGTACTTTGAACAATGATAGAACATATGATATAGTTGTACTAAATGAAGTTTTTCGAATAATTATCGTAGGCTCCCGTTATTCCCGACGATTATGACTACAGTAGTTTGTTTATGGACCATCGTACATGGACGGATTTGGATTCCCTACTTGTGTGGGTTCTTCAGAAAGCCGGTAGTAGAAATATGGTTGCCATCAAACTAAAGTCCTACGAGTCGGAAGATCATCGTTTCGGAAAGGTGATATTTACGTGTGAGAATTACGAAGTCCGTAAGAGTCAGGCGAAGGGCTTGAGGAAACTATGCAAGACGAAGTAGTTCGATTGTAAGTTTCGCTTACACGTTGAAGAAGTGCAAAGGGGTCTTTGGGGTGTGAGGCATGTCCATGGAATTCACAATCATCCTCTTCCAAAGAAGTTGGTAGGTCATGCATTTGTCGGACGGTTGACGAAGGCACAAATGAAACGGGTTGCCTTCTACACTGAGGTGGGAATGCCTCCGAGAGAAATTGTTCGTTTGCTAAAGAGTGATTTTGAAGACCCTGAGAAGATGGTCACTTCTAGGAATCAAGTTTCAAATGCTCGAAATAAATTTAGATTGGAAGCGATGGGAGATCTAATGGTAATCCAAGAAGCGTTGAAATTCTTGCAAGAGAAGGATTACTTGTGGGATATTAGGATGGAAACCATGGAAGGAGGAGAGGAAGTGAGTGACTTATTCCTAGCGCACCCTGAGTCAAGGCGTTGGGTTGCCATGTTTCCATACGTTGTGATCATGGATGCTACATACAAGACAAATAGGTTATTATTTAATTAATTCATTTTGTTTATATTATACTTCTTTTTCAATTACAAAGTCTCATACAATATATTTTGAAGGTATGATATGCCGTTGTTAGAGATAGTTGGATTGACTAGCACACAACAGACTTTTCCTGTTGCTTTTGTGTTCATGAAACGGGAGACGGCGAGTCATTATGAGTGGGCTTTGGAACGCATTGTCATGCTATTCAATGGAAAGAAGCCGGAAGTGATAGTGACGGACCGTGAGTTAGGCCTCATTAAAGCAATGCCCAGAGTCTTTGCAAATGCCAAACATATTCTTTGTGAGTGGCACGTGTTCAGAAATATCGAATCAAATAGTTGGTGGAAGTCACATTCGCCATCCATCCAATCAAAACTCATGAGGGATTGCCATGAGTTGTTTGACTCGACTACTATTGAGGCTTATGAGGCGAGGCTCTTCCATATGAAGGATAGTTGGAGGGACAAGTATCATTTGATGGAGTACCTCGAGAAGACATGGTTGGACAAATACAAGGAAGCTATAGTCCGTTTTTGGACCGATCACTATCTCCATCTCGGATCAAGGACTACGGGAAGGTTAGACATGATTCATCATTACATATTTTGTTGTTAAGTTTACTATCAACGATTTATTCTATAAGCGAAAATTATGTTCTAATGTTAGGGCCGAGGGTGCTCATTCGGTGTTGAAGAGAACTATCAAGTCAACTCGTTGCGAATTTGATACTCTCATCAAGGGCATTCATAGAATGACTGGAGACCAGATTGACGAGATTCAGGGTAGCATAGAGAAGTCGCGTACTCATACCATCGTTAGCATCCAAGAAGACCCAATGTTTTCATTTCTCATTCGAAAGGTGTCAAACAACTGCATGAAGTACTTGATCGATAATTACAAATTGGCGCGCCAAGGGACATTTGAAGCTACATGTGACGACTGGTATTGGAGGCAATCGTACGGGCTCCCTTGTGTACATGAGTTTGTAGCGGCACTCCGGGAGAACAAACATATGTTCTTGACTGCAATACATCCCTTTTGGAGGTAGGTAGTGTGGCATGAAGTCACCGACGAAGTTGAAGAACCCGAGGCCATCCCTTTGTCGATGGGGGACATTACTCTGACGTCCTTTATGGCCATGCATCGTGAGGGTAGGTTGAGGCAAGACATTGTGGACAAGGTTGGGGCTTATGCGGCAACTGTGTTGAACCCGATGGAGTCAGTTGCTCGGGAGCCAAGAATTTCACATCCGTATGACAAGCAGAGTCGAGTACCATCTGGATTTGAGCATGCTCGAGCTGATAGGGAGTCATTCATGAGGAAGTCGTCACAAAGTTTTAGAGGAAGAGGTCGAGGACGTGGTCGAGGATGAGCTGCCACCACAGGCGAGCCATCTATTCCAGCTGAGCTATCTAATCCAGCTGAGCCATCTATTCCAGCTGATCCATCTATTCCGGCTCAGACATCTGATGTAGTGGTCCGAGGATTCAACTGGGGTTACCGAAACATCCCCACTTTTATGTTATCCTACGTTGATCGTGTGATAGATGTTCCTGGCGATGGTCATTGCGGATATCGATCACTTGGTGCACTATTGGGTTACGAGCAAGATGAATACATTCGTGTCCGGAGAGAGATTGCTTGGGAATTGAGTAGACACATGCATGTATACTCCGGAATACATGGCGATGATGAGCTTGAAGAACTTATTGACAACGTCAACTACCTTAACCCCGCACCTTGCGCATCGCAGTTTTGGATGGAGGTTCCTACCACTACTCTCGCATTCGCCACATTATATCGAGTGACACTTGTGGTCTTCTCTAGGTTGGACTCGTACACTTGTTTGCCCATGATTGCGGATTCTGAAGAAGAACAGCAAAATCCAAGCAAAGTTTATGCAATCGCCGTACTCAATGATCATCACTATGTTCCGTTAAGTTCATTTAAATATTAAAAACTTATTAATATGTCTTAAAATGTTGAAGATGTATGACTGACTTGCTGTTGATTATGAAACAGGTTTGGTTGCATCAAAACGCTCCTTTGCCCCCCATATGTCATGATTGGATGAGAGGTCACGATGCTTCAGTTAATGGATTCACCCACCTATATGACCGAAGAATAGCGAGATACAGAAAGCTGGTTCAGAGAGAAGACTCGTCCTTAGTTTGATGCTTACCATGTTTGAAACGCTCATTTGTTTGAAAACGCTCATTTGCTATTAATTTTTAAATGAAATGAAAAGTGTGATTATGAAACGCTCCTTTGTTTGAAAACGCTCCTTTTTTTTAGTTAATCAAGTAAATAGAGTTGATTACATGCTTCATATAAAACATAATGTTCATACAAAGTAATAAACATTCACATAAAACATAATGTTCATACAAAATAAGAAACACAACAAAATATCTACTCCTGTCGCTGAGATGCTCTAACAGGAGGTGGCGCCTCGTCTCCTCCTAAGACATCAATCAGGCGGTGAATAAAATCAGCATCGAACGGAGGACCACGAGCTAGAGTCTCTCGTGCAATGCCTAACGCTATTTGTATACGCTGTATAACAAAAGAGATTTAATTACTTTACTAAATCAGTTAAAGAAAATGAACTTTAACAATGAAGTACTTACCCGCTCCGGAAGAACAACATGAGCAGGTGGAGGTGGTGGTGGTGCACCATCTGGAGGTGGTTGTAGATAAGGATGAGTACGCGGTAAGAACCAGTCGAGAAAGTACTCATCCATCTGCCACGGGTCGACGACAGCTGGATGGCTGTGTATGTCATATAAATGTTGGTCCCGCGTCGCCCAGTGATGCCTCTTCGCCACGAAAGGGCGTATGATCCATCCTGGAGGAACTGTATGAAGCTGTGGAGGAACGACCTGGACACGACCAAACTGGCGTAGCACAAACTGGGGGTGATATGGCTCCTCCCACAAACAGAAGCGTATCACCCCCAAATAGGCCGATATGCGCATCTGTCCAGTCTAAAAGCCGTCAAGAGAACCCCACGACATCCATGTCACCTGCGACACACTTACAAAGTCATTTCCCAAACAAATATCGTTGTTTATCAAAACGAATGCAAATAAAAGTTTAAACATGAGTATGTTTAGTACCTCGTCCATCCTGCACAACTCTAACTGGGCCCTAAATCCCAGAAAGGCCGACCTCTCCATCTGTCCGGTAGGAGGCCTCTCCGATCTCAATGCATGTCGTGGATCTCTCTGTCTAAGAGGATCACTATGCCCTCCATGTCTGAAGTGATGGAAATATGCGTGAATCCAGGGCTGCAAAACACAAATCAATTTCATATTAATTCATTTATTAAAAGAATAAAAAAAACAAATTATAATTGATTGCATACCTCTAATAGAAGAGAACAACTAGCTAGCGTATGCACCTCCCTCCTAGAGGACTCGCCCAGCTGTCGATACAGAAATGCTAATGTAGCTGCCCCCCATGCACGAGACGCCATCGTGGTGGGATCTCGACAAACACTCAGTAGTTGAGACTTCACCCTGTTCGTACTCTTGTCAATAAACAGGGTGGAAATCGATCAGCGAGGCTACACAAGCCAGTAACTGTGGCCCCTAGCCGATAGACTCGCAGAACAAATATCCTTTTATGAAAATATCATTGAAACGTCAGTTACACATTCGTGATTAACGAAATATAAAATACTAATTGAAATATAAACCCGTACCTGACCGACCCATATGTCGCGAGCGACGTGGGTCTCATAACTAACGAGTAGGTCCCGTATAGCGGGACCTCCTAGATACACAGCGTCGTCATGTACAGCCTCAGCCGGAGGTGGAGGTGGAGAACGAGACGATGGCGGTCCACCCTCCTGTGTGGAATGACCTCTCATAGCCCCAACGGTAGAGCTCTCAGAATGAGCGGGGGCGGGTGAACGGCGGTCCATGGACTGATGTAGCTCCATCACAAAAGCGTCAACCTCCGCCTCAGGTAGGATATGGCCGCCATATGCGTCTGAGGAACCGAATAACATGTTGATCCTCTCGTCTACATGCTCCTCCGTCTCCTGGACTCTCTCCTCCTCTTGAGGATCCTCCTGTAGGTCATCAGGATGGGCTAATCCCATCTCTATCATCCGCCGCTTACGGTTCGAAACCGTAGTGGCCCATCCCCTAACACTAGTGCCGGCTACTTGTATAATTTGCATAATTAACGACAAATTAGTTGACAATTTTGATTAACGACAAATTAGTTGGCAATTCTGGAGTAATTCACTAATTACGGACTAAATGTTTACTTATTATTGACTATTTGTCAACTAATTGTTCACTAATTACTGACCATTTTGCTAATTATCTACTAATTTCAGTAATTATTAACTAATGAGTTCGCAAATTTCGACTAATACATTAATTAACGACTAATTAACCAATTTAAATTTAAATTTAAATGTTTGACAAATTTGGACTAATACATTAATTAACGACTAATTAACTAATTACCGACTAAATGTTTACTAATTATTGACTAATTACTAACCACTTTGATAATTACCTACTAATTTCATTAATTAATGATTAATTAGTTCGCAAATTTCGAATAATTAACTAATTACCGACTAAATGTTTACTATTTATTGATTAATTATCGACTAATTGTTAACTAATTAATGACCACTTTGCTAATTAACGACTAATTTCATTAACTATTGATTAGTTAGTTCGCAAATTTTGACTAATTAACTAATTACCGACTAAATATTTACTAATTATTGACTAATTGTTTACTAATTACTAACCACTTTCGTAATTAGCAATTAATTTCATTAATTAATGATTAATTAGTTTGCAAATTTCGACTTAATCAACTAATTATCGACTAATTTTTTTATTAATTATTGACTAATTACTGACTAATTAGTGAACAATTACTTAACTAACGACTAATATCATTAACTAACGACTAATTAGTTGTCAAATTCACAAATTAACGACTAATTCACAAATTAACGACTAATTCACAAATTAATTTATACATTTAACGATTAATTATCTACTAATTCAGTAACTAACAACTAATTTCATTAATTATTTAACTAAATTAAATAAAAAAACAAAGTGAATTACAATAAATAAAACAAATAAAGAAATGTACCCCTACATCAGAGGAAGCGCGGGATGTCGCACATCCTCGGACGCCGCCGCCTAACGCCCTCCTTGTCCTCGTCCGACGTCGACATCGGAAACTCCTCGTCTGTCGCCGGCGTCGTTGCCGGAAGACTCCTCGCCGCCGCCGGAACGACTACCGGTCCTAACGACACGGCCGTTTCTTCCTCGAGTCCTGACCATGGTTGCTGGTGGTGAGAGTAGTGGTGGTTGCTGGTGGGTGAGAGAAATCGTCGTCGTCCTTCGGTCGCCGGCAAGAGAAAGAGATAGAAATGTGAGGAAGAAGACGAAGCGCTACGCCTTTAAGCGTAACTAAGATACGCGTACGCTTGACGTACGCGTATTCACTTTCTCAATTGCAGAAAGTAACTACGCGTACGCCAGGCGTACGCGTCGCTTAGTTAGTCCAACGTTCGATTTTCAAACACTACGGCAACGTGAGGCGTAGCCGTAGACCTTTTCTTTTCTTACTTTTTTCAAAATCACAAAATTAAGTGATTTATACTACGACTCTGCCAGGCGTACGCGTGAATAGGGTACGAATAGAATGAAATCATGTGGTACGAATAGCAATCTCGGTATATTGTGTATATATATTAAGTTTCATTTGTTCAAGTACGATCGAGACTCGTAGTACAAAATTGTGTAAATTATAATTAAATTATATCTTTCTAACATTTAGATTATGATCTCAATATAAAGTGTTTTATAATTTTATCATTTTAATTTTACGGTTTAGAATTTAGGGTACATCAAATCATGTATGTGAAAGAGTAAGACACGTTAAAAAACACAACATGTAGTGCGATTTGTATTTGATGTACTCAAAAATTTCACGAGGTGTTATCCTCATATGATCGAAAACCAAATTAATATAGGTTAGTATTAGCATAACTTACACATATTATTATCAATTTAATATTTAAAGTTAAAATTACATTTGTGTAAGTAAGAACGAGTAGTATTAAAGTATAAAAGTTTATATAGTTTTAATTTTAGGAATCATCGGTAATGTTAATTTAACCATGAAACCACAATGACGTATAATATAAATACAAATTTGTTTATTTATGTATCCCGATTGATTCCTCGTCGGGGATCCCTATCGGATTACCCGTTGGGGATTCCCATCGAGTTATCCATCGGGGATTCCCATTGGGTTATACGTCGGGGATTCCCATCGGAGTTCCCCAACGGGTTCGGGTTCGAATCGGGGGTCGGGGCGGATACCCGTATCTTCATCCCCGTCCCCATCCCCAAGCGGGTAATCAAAATTTTCCCCATCCCCGTCCCCGCTTGAAATCCCCATCCCCGTCCCTATGACGGGTAATACCCACGAGTTTCGGGGAATCCCCACCCCATTTACACCCCTAATAGCAATAGGCTTAACAAAAGTAACATACCCATCAATACGTGCAATGGAATCGGTATGCTCTGTAAGAAGCGCATTTTCAACATTAACCTCTACAAAATCAAAATGTATAATAAAAGGTTTACCATCACCAATGTCTTTATCAATAGGGGCAATAAACTCATCATGAGTAACACGATCAACATAAGCAACATCCTCCCTTAAAGGCTTAATAAATTCGACATTAGTTACTATGATCACAAGATGCTTTAACAATTTCCTTAGTAATAAAATCATCATGCATGGATCATATGCTCATCATTCAAATCAGCCTTAAGCTCAAAAGATCTATGACCAACGTAACTCATTATTATCATATACATGCTCATTTACTCTAGAGATAAAAGATATATAATTACTCCTTGAAGGTCCCTCTATGCTTTCTTTCGGTTCCTGATGGCAAGGTGGAGTAGGGGTTGGTGTGTTGCCTTACTCCGTTTGCGTCCTAATACGTTCCAGTCGGGGACTAATTTGATCCAATCTCTTCGTGATGTTGCTTCCATCAAAAGGTGTAACAAATGACTCCATTTTCTTCGCCAAGGCTTGGAGCATGGTCGAGTTACGAGATGCCTCGGCTTTCTTCTAAGCGGTCTTCCCTGAGTTAGGCATGATCAAAACAAACAAACATATTAAGTTAGTGAACTAAAACGTCCTCACAAGTGTATTACTCTTGTGTTTACGCTCGTCCGCATTGTCTTCTAGCTCCTCTTAGTCGGTTTGGGAAGATCACCCACAACCTTCGAGTGGAATTTTCAAACAAGACACAAAATATATATATATATATATATATATATATATATATATATATATATATATATATATATATATATATATATATATGTATATATATGAAATTCAACGATGCAATGAGAACGATGGGATCGGAGACGACTACTAATTGCATCATTGATTTCACGAAGTTGTTGGGCTTGCTGCAAACCCCAAAAAGAAATCGAATAAATGGGCCGAAATGGGTAGCCCAATGTAAATGGGCTTCAACTTAATTAGAATGAAAGGAATTGGCCAATAATGATACAAATGGATATCACTCTCGTTGCCTTACCTAGTTCGTATATTTATATAATAACCGAATTCTTAAAATTTATGTACTCTATATTACTTCTATTTTCTTTTTTCACGTGTTCATAATCTTTAAGAAAAACTCTCGATTTTTTTTTAAACATGTACTTTTTTACTGTACAAAATCAGAAAGAAAAATAGGTGAGAAAAGAAGTCCATAACTTACTGAAAATTAGTCATTGATGACGGCGGTAGGCTGGTAGCCGGTAAGTAGACCCGTAAAAAAGTGGATTTAGGTCGGTTTCGATCGGGTTATATATGAAAAATTCTACCCGGTATGTGAAGGTCGGGCAGGGCCGGACTGCCTTGTTCATGACACAAACACTGCCCATGTCCAACAATGTAAAAAGCGAGTTGGTTGTTGGCCCGACCCAGATGACCTATACGTACTTGAATGTGCCTTTTTCTAGGATTTATATCTTAAAGGAAGTAATATAATGTCTTTAACACAAATTTTTCCAATCCAATTATATCTTCATAATGCACTACCAACGAATTCAATAACAATCAACACACAATAATGAATAAATCTAAATACGTGAAAAACAACAAGTAGTACAATTGTAGTAAATTATCCCTGCAATCTTATATTACAAATAAGTATAACTCTGGTCAAAATACACAAAATAAACTAAATAAAAAAAAAAATTAGAATAGAGCCATTCAAAACAGGGAAGTGTTCAAGTAAGGCCCATTATTCCGGTACGGCCGTGCGGCCGTCTGTACGGCCGACATGTGTCCCGGAAAAAAAAAACAATTTTTTTTTCTGAACGAGTTTTTTTTTTTTTTTAAAACGAGTAAAAGTAATAGTTCAAAACTTATTATGGAATAGTTCATAACTTATAAAAGGATAGTTCATGAATTATAATAGAATAGTTCATAGTGTAAACTTTATAAAGGAATGA
>BSUD01000006.1:126779723-126792504 GCA_033239045.1 Fagopyrum esculentum | reverse complement strand
TGTCAATGCAATTTAAAACGCACTCTCATTTAAAAAAAATTAATTAAGAAATTATATAAACTATATATATATACACTAATATTATAAAAAAAAACCTTAATTACATAAACCATGGTTCCATATATTTTTATATTACGGGTCGTGTTAACGTTCAGTTTCATTTAAGACCTTCTTTTTTATCAAGAACATGTAAACTATCATTTATTTAAAAATATTACTTTATGTTTTTATTATCTTTTACTTTCCCTTATAATATTATCTTCCAACTTAATTTAATTAATAAGTAGATTTGTTTTACAATTTATTAAAGCTAATCCCGCACACGGTGCGGGTATTAGACTAGTATTTTATTATTGTAATTGTTATCATAAATATAGTAAAAAAAAACCGGACTTGACAATGTCCCTAAAAGTAACAACAATTTCGTGGTGAACTCGATTACTACTTTTCGTTTCATTTTTTTTTTGGAAAATTTTCGTAACTATGCCTTTTTGAAAAACTATAGTAATAACTAGACTTTTTAATGTTTCAATTAAATATACCCAACATTTTGTATTTATTTTCAAACTCTACACAATCTTCTATCAAGGGGTACATATACTAAACACAAAACTAAAAAAAAAAGCCTAGTAAACCAAATTGTTTCTTTCTTTCTTTCTTCTTTCCTTTTTCTCCTCTTTTAGAATGAGTTTTAATTCTAATAAATAATACATAAAGTTGAAAAATATTACATAAAATTCAAACCGTTTGGCTCATGGACAAACCATATAGCAACAACAAATAAAAAACTACGTAAAATTATGTGTTTTAAAAAAAAAAAACACCTTCTAAATTCTCGTTCTTAAATAAACTACTTAAGTTTTTTTTAAATAAATAATAACAGCATATAACATCTTTCACAAATATTAGATGGCCAAAATGTCCTTTGTTAGTTAGTTATTTATTTATAAAAATGTTAATTTTTAATTAAAACAATTTTCAAACGATTATACTATTTTTTTAAAAAAATTAGTCAAAAATATATTTGATAATTTTTACAATATAAGTATATTGTTTTTATTTAAAATATCTAACAAGTAGTCTATTCATAAACAAACAAAAAAGCTAATTACATTGATAAAACTATATCGAAGATTCAATTCAAATAGGGAGCGATCCATTCATCCAAAAATATATGAACACAAATCATTTTGGTGGCGCAGTTCGAGATAAGCAGATGTACAGTATCGAACGATTACAAGATAGGCAAAACGACAACCAAAAACCATAACAAATCAAAGTAAAAGAAAAGAAAATAAGGGATAGATGAGAGGTCTGTAAACCACCAAGGTAACGATCTATGCTTTGAGGCAAAGCAAGATCAAGACAACAAAGAACACTTCGACCAATCTTGAGTGAAGCACTCGGCTCTTATCTCTCTCTCTCAGGACTTCTCTCTGAATTTTCTACTCTTCTCACTTTCTCAGATCTAGGGTTCTAAACTGAAGTGTTTCAACGCTAGGGTTGAAGAAGGAAAAGAAGCTTAAGTACTCTGTGCCCAGAAGTGAACCTTAACAACATAGCGTTTCATCACTCAACGCTTCATCCAACAACTCTGGATAACACACATTCCGTTTCAATCAGATGAGATGGACTGGAGCTCTTGTAGTTGGACCTCGATCAACCAGGCCCAACTTGCTCTGCATTCAGCCCATCACCAACTTAACACAAATATCTTGTCCAACTCTTCCTCAAACCAAACCGGCCTAACACTCAGGTCTCAGACCCAACTAAAACGTAGTTAGACTCGAACCGAGTTTAACTCTAAATCCTAACAAATGCCCTCCTAAACCTGGTTCTACATCTGCATACTACCAGTAGTGGATTAGGGGTACTCTTGTCCGTCTTCAATCCAATGTTGTTGTCTTCATTAGCCATTCTCAATGTGCAAAGAGTGTCTGCAATAGGAGAACTTGTTTGCTGTGACAATTTTGGTTCCAAAGTCAGCTAGGTTGAGATCTCCTTTGATATTCTGTAACAATAGCTGCTTGTGCTTGATCTTCTTCCTTATGTAGTGGTACCTGATATCAATATGCTTTGTCCTTTCATGATACATTGGATCTTTACTCAAGTACAATGCACTTTGACTATCAATATAAACAACAGGAATATAAATCTTATTCTCTATTTCTTCTAACAATCCTTTGAGCCAAGTAGCTTCTTTGGCAGCTTCAGTAGCAGTCATGTACTCAGCTTCGGTTGAGGAAAATGCTACCACATATTGTTGTTGAGACATCCAAGAAATACAGTTCCCTTCCCATGTGAAGTAAATAGCAGTGGTGAACTTCCTGTTATCTTTTTTACTAGCATAATCAGAGTCCACAAAATCAATCAAGTTAGTACAAGAGATATGTTCTTTATACACAAGACATTTTTCTTTTGTACCACACAGATATCTGAGTAAGTATTTCATGGCATCTCAGTGAGGCATTCCAGGTTTAGACATATATCTACTTAAAACAGATATACAAAAGGCAAGATCAAGTCTGGTACACAACATAGCATACATAACAGAACCAACAACAACATCATAGGGTATCTTTGATATATTATTTTTGCTTTCATCAGAGGTAGGACAATCCTTTTTAGGCAATTCTAGGTTCCCTCCTAAGGGTATAGGTGCAGGTTTACAATTAAGCATATTAAACTTCTGTAGAACTTTATGCACATAGTTAGTGTGGGATAACAAACATGGTTTTCTTAGATCTATCCCTATTAATGGAAATACCTAAAATTTTCTTAGCATGCCCAAGGTCTTTCATGTCAAAATGATTTTTAAGATCATGTTTTATACTAGCTATAAGAACTTTAGAAGAAGATATCAGCAGAATGTCATCAACATAGAGTAACACATACAAAGGATCATCCTTCTTCACATTCTTAAAATACAAACAAGTATCATATTCACTTCTGACAAAGCCCAATTTGATCATACAAGAGTCAAATTTTAGATTCCACTATCTAGGGGATTGTTTTAATCCATAGATAGATTTTTAAAGCAGACAACATGCATTGGGATTTTTAGAATCAATAAATCCCTTAGGTTGTGACATGTATATGGTTTCAATTAAATCACCATGCAAGAAGGCAGTCTTAACATACATTTGTTCTAGTTCCCAGTCAAACACAACAGTCATGGAAAGCATAAGTCTCAGAGTTTTATACTTAACTACTGGAGCAAAAATGTCATTATAGTCTATTCCTTCTCTTTGTGTAAACCCTTTAGCTTCAAGTCTAGCCATATACTTGTCAGGTTCATTTGGAGATAGACCTTCTTTGATTTTATAAATCCATATACACTAGACTAGCTTAGAATTATTAGGTTTGTTAACTAAGGTCCAAGTATCATTAGCATGCACAGAGTCAATTTCATCTTTCATAGTAGCTATCCAGAGTTCTGAATCTTTACAGTTTACAACTTGTTCATAAGTTTCAGGAGTGTAGGGATTTTTCACAACCGAAACAGTAATTAGAGCATATTCAGCAATATTAGCATATTTTTTTATTTGGGATTATGGTTCTATGAGCCATGTCCCTAGTTAGCTGGTACAGATAATGAAAATCAAAACGACCTGAGTCGATGTGATCATGTCTTGTACCAAAGGGACTCATGTTGTTGATATTTTCATGACCAGTTCCATCACTGGATGACAAGGAAGGAATACTAGGGTCTTGAGAAATACTAGGATCATCTACCCCCCTTAATTGCTGAGTATGTGAATTATTGTTGTTATTAGGTTGTGCAGGAAGACTACTACTTTCATTAGTAGTAGTATCATCATTAGGTACAACACTACCTTCAGAATAATCTCCAATGTCGAATTCTTCTTCAACATTATTGTGACTGGCACTGGACATGTAAAAGGAGGTTCCAACACTGGAATTCTCCTCAGACTCACCAGCAGTGTTGCTTGTCTCACTGAAATGTTTGTTTTTAAAGTGAAAGTTTGTTTCATCAAAGGTAACATTCCTAGACACTACTACCTTATACCACCAGGTTGTATAAGGAGTAGCTTATAACCTTTGACACCCTCAGGATAACCTAACATAATACCCTTTTTAACTCTTGGTTGCAGCTTGCCTTCACTCACATGAGTGTAGACCGTGCATCCAAAGGGCCTAAGGTAGTTTAGGTTAGGTTTCTTGTTAGACCATAACTCAGAAGGGGTTTTGAAACCTATGGCTGAGGAAGGGGATCTATTGATGAGGTAATAAGTAGTAATAACAGCTTCTCTCCATAGGGAAGGTTTGAGGCCAACACTGACTAACATACATCTTGCTTTCTCAAGCAAGGTTCTATTCATTCTTTAAGCAGTTCCATTCTGCTGGGGTGTTCCAAGGATGGTTAAATGTCTTTTAATACCTTTTTCTTTACAAAATTCATCAAAATATTTGTTACAGAACTCAAGGCCATTATCAGTTTTTAGACAATTAATCTTTTTATTAGTTTGTGTTTCAACAAGAGTTTTCTAGTTCTTAAATGTTTCAAAAGCTTCATCTTTAGTTTTAAGAAGATAGACCCAAACTTTTCTAGAAAAGTGATCTATGAAGGAGATAAAAATATCTCCTTCCTCCTATGGTGTCAACCTATGCAGGTCCCCAAAGGTCAAAATGTATGTTCTCTAGGGGTTGGTTGGCTACATAAGTAGAAGGGGTGAAACTATGCTTGGATTTCTTTCCTAGGATGCAGGTTTCACATATGTCTAGAGTAGCAGGTTTCTTATCTATCAGACCTTGTTGATACAAGTTAAGCATACCCTTATTACCCATGTGTCCCAGTCTATTGTGAAGAAGAGTAGTTTGAGATAGAGTCATGTGATCAGATGATTTAGACAGATTAATTTCAGGTGAGGTAACTACATTTATAATCCTCCTTTATTAATGCTTCTAATTAATACAACATTGTTTCTAATCACATCTCTAACACCATTTTTGGTGACAATGATACAATTCAGATTATCAAAAACAGATTCTGACAATAAGTTTCTTCTATGTTTGGGAACCCATCTAACATTTTGTAAAGTTATAGTAACACCATCATGCATACATAAGGGGACATTTTCAATTCCTTTTATAGCTAAGCTAGTATTATCTCCTAGTATAACTTCTCCATCATTGTACAACTTAATACTGATTTATTTGAAGTAGCATGCATAGTACATCCAGAGTCAAGAATCCAGTCATTCATGGTATTAGAATTGGAAGCACACACAAGCAGTTCATGATGATATACATGTGCAGACATAGGCATACTATACTTAGAACAATCATGTTTGGATGAGCACACAAGTATTTCATTAGGATATTCAGATTCACAGATAGATGCAGAATGAGTAGATTTGGCTTTATTAGATTCATCTTTCTTTTTCTTTCTACATTCTTCCTGGTAATGACCTAGTTTACTACAGTAGAAGCATTTTTTATTCTTTTTATCAGGATCATTTGAATATTTGTTCTTATCCTTTTTTGGCTCATATTTCTGCTTATATTTTGTTTTATTCCTTTATTTCCTTTCATCATAAGGGTCTCAGATTTATCATCAGTTTTATGACCATTTTTAAAGACTTTCATACTTTCATTTTTCTGTATGATTTGTTCCAAAATTTTATCTTTAGAAATTTCATCATGACTAAACTGGATAACATCTTTAAAATTGTCAAACTGGCTAGGCAAGACATTTAATAAAAGTATTGCAGAATGATCATCAAATATCTTATCATTACATCTTTCTAACTCTTGTGTCAATTTAAGAAAAATATCCAGATTATCATGCAAAGACAAGTTGACATTCATCCGAAAATTGAACAATCTACACAATAAAGATATACGACTAGGCAAAGATTTTTTAAGATACAGGTCTTCTAATTTTTTCTAGAGCATAGAAGGATTAGTGAGACTTACAACCTGACGAGCCACGTCGTCAACTAACCGTATAAAAATCTCAGAATGAGCTTGGTCCTCAAGCTCTTGTTTCCTATCAGAAGAGGTGTCCGGTGGAAACTTTCCTTGCATAGTGGTCCAACACTTCTCCTTGATCAGGATCGCTTTCAGCTTCAATTGCCATATGGAAAAGTCTGAGGTGTCATCAAAGGGCTTAATCCTCACTATGTTTTCCGACATAGTCCCATGTCTAAAAAGACACGATACCAGATGTCGTACTTAGGGTTGATGTGAGACAGGTTTTATTCCAAAGAACCTATCGGTTTGTAGGAGGAATCAAAGAGCCTTAAAACACTGCAAGTTTTAGGTCTTTTGATTTTTCTTGATTTAGGATTCCTTAAGCAAAGGTGCTTGAAGGAGTTATCCTCTTTTCTGGGATTTTCAAAGAACCAGAAGGTAACGAATAAGAGTTTTTGAAAGATTTTGAGAAAAGAGATCAAAACGATAAAGGACAGCGGAAACAAGTGAAAAAAAAGAAGAATTTTTGAAGAGGTTAAAGATCGATAGTGAAGAAAACAAGATCTACAACACCAGATCGAGAA
This sequence comes from Fagopyrum esculentum, assembly GCA_033239045.1. Lineage (NCBI taxonomy): Eukaryota > Viridiplantae > Streptophyta > Magnoliopsida > Caryophyllales > Polygonaceae > Fagopyrum > Fagopyrum esculentum. Next base: position 126,785,983 of record BSUD01000006.1, on the reverse strand, counting down.
AAACCATGCTTTGATACCAATTTGATAAAACGCTATCGAAGATTCAATTCAAATAGGACTGGATCTAGAGCGATCCAATTATCCAAAAACATATGAACACAAATCAGTTTGGTGACGCAACTCGAGATAAGCTCTACTCTGCGGGATCTCAGGAGGGGAGAGCAAGATCAAGACAACAGAGAACACTTCAAGACCAATCTTGAGCGAAGCACTCGGCTCAAATCTCTCTCTCATGACTTCTCTCTAGTTTTTCTCTCTTCTCACTTTCTCAGATTTAGGGTTCTAAGCTGAAATGTTTCGGCGCTAGGGTTGAAGAAGGAAAGGAAGCTTAAGTACTCTGTGCCCAGAAGTGAACCTTAGCAACGCAACGTTTCATCACTCAACGCTTCGTCCAACAACTCAAGATAACACACATTCCATTTCAATCAGATGAGATGGGCTAGAACTCTTGTAGTTGGACCTCGATCAACCAGGCCCAACTTGCTCTACATTTAGCCCATCACCAACTTAACACAAGTACCATGTCCAACTCTTCCTCAAACCAAACCAACTTAACACAAGTACCATGTCCAACTCTTCCTTAAAACGGGGTTAGACTCGAACCGGGTTTAACTCTAAATCCTAACATACATTATGAAAATTTTTTTTATAAAAATAATTGTTTCTATATATAAAAATCTATTTACTATAAAAAAGTATAATTACAAAAAGGTATTTGGAAAATAATAAGAAAATATACTACAACTCGTTGATTTAGTAAGGGTATTTTGAGTAAATAATCTAATAATTCTCTAAAAATAATTATGGGTCCAATTTCATAATTTGTATCATAGAAGATTGACTTAAAAGTTATGAAAGATGATTTAAAAATAGCATTCTTAAAAGGTGTTTTTTTCCATTAAATTCTAAAATTATCAATATCTTTGTAATTGATGTCTAAATTCAACCAACTATAATATGGTTGTCGACATGATGGCACTTGAATTCAATAACTTTTTTTTAATCGCATCATTTATATTTATAGTCTTAATAATAATAATAATAATAATAATAATAATAATAATAATAATAATAATAAAGCTAACTTATGTTCACAGAGTTGATGAAAATTGATCAACTGTCGATTAAATAATACAATTTTCTTTCTAGTTTTCAACTTTAGATCTTTTAAATTTTAAAACAGGTAAATCTGTATTGTCTACTTGTATTATCAAGTTATCATGCTAAATTATGTTTGTGATTTAACTTCTGTCATATTATGCTAATTTTATTTAAATAATGGAATAATCTTAGAGTCCGTTTGTTTCCAACTTTGAAAATGGAAACGAATTTAGTCCATATCTATATCCTTATTCATGAAATTGTATGATATCATTCCTTGTGGTTTAAGGCAAAATGTACTTGATTTCCCACATTTTGTTACCCTAATATGGTATCAAAAGTAATCAAACTCTACTCCAATTACTTCAAACCACAAAGAATAATTCAAAAAACTTTCATGAATAAGGGTATACGTATGAACTAGATACATTTCCATTCGGTTTTCGATTCCGGAGTTAAAACCAAACGGGCCCTTAGTCTAGTATAAGATATTTTTATCGTCAACTGATTTTAGAATGCGATCTCTTTAAGTTTATGTGATGAGTTTTGAATCTAACATGAATGTGTGCTCGTATATACACGGATCCTGCTCTACAACCCGCCTACATTAAACTTTAACATGGTATTAGAGAGATTAACTTCTAATCCGTCCACGTTACCATTGTACATGTGAGAACGTTTTAAAGATAATAACTTTCACATTTAAAAATGATGAACCATTCATATACATACGATCTCACTCAACAATCCGTGAGTCTCACATGAACGTCATATACTTATTTCATAGAAAGCTTAAGAAAAGGTGATGAATGGAGTGCATGCATGGCAAAGAGACTGCAAAGTAGTAACTCCCGAGTAGGAGTAATTCCACGCAGTAAAAAGTAAAAAGTAAAAAGTGACGTAGGCAATACGTGTGCAGTAGAGTCCAAGTAGTGAGATGTCGGCCATTCTGTGGGACCCACTTTCCTCTTTTTCCAAATGAGAAATTTGGGTCAAACTTTTGGTCTCTTCTATTTCTAATTCCGATCATTCAAGCGACAATAATAGTTAATTTGAATGTAATAATCACGTCAAATCTTCACTAGATCCCAATTTAACTTTTTATTTTTTATTTTCATATATAATAATCGCATAAATTGATTAGTAGTTAGTTCTATTCTTTTAAAATCACGGCTTCAAGTTAGAGTAAAGAGACTATACTTTCCTTCTGTCTTTTTTATTTAATTTTATTTATATGCATGTATTTAATTTGGAGGAAAGGATGATCAATCATTAACAAATTCTGCAAAAGCTACAAAAGCAGAATATATATATATATTTATCTTTTCATAAAGAATATATTTATGTATGATGCAGAGCATTTGATTTTTCATGATAAGAGGCTAGGATTCGATAAAATCATATCTATTAATGGATATGATTTTATGAAATAATAATTCAGAAAACGACTAAGAATTGATTTTTATTTATTTTAAAAACAATTTGAATTTTGATTTCAAAACTTAAGAAAAGTGTTTTAACTTTAAAGAAGAAAGAAAAAGAAGAAAACAGAAGAGTATGCAAATGAATATTGGGAAGATTGCGTTGACAGAGAGGAAGTTGCTTTCGCACTCTGAATTCTTGTCTAAGGCCATCCCTTTTTCACTTTTCAGGTCGGTAATTTCTTTCTGTTTCACATGCATTTTCTTTTCCTTTTTTTTTTTTCCCTCAAAAGATAATATAATGTTATATTATTTAGTTATGTAGTAGTGGTCGATCCACTATACTAGGCTAGGGTACCAATTTAATGTCGATCATAAAGTTACTAGTTGTATACTTCTATCTAACCTATATTATCTAATTCATTAAGATGTATTACAATTCAAACAAATTTCGATTAATACCCTATACTTTAGATTATTTCAGCTTTCGAATAACGACTCCAAAATTTATATTATTTCAAATATACATTTTTATAAGTTAATATGATAAAATATAACCAAAAACAACCAACAAATTAAATAAAATTTTTTTTGGTCAACTAAGCTATTTTCTATTTTCATTAGATTTGTATACCCCATTATTTTTTTACCACTTTTATTTAATAGTATATAAAAGTAATTAATCCCTATATTTTAATTGAAAAAACAGACATTACAATTACAAATCAACTGTTACGCACAAATTCTTTCTTCTTGACTTTATTTATTTACCACTTTCTTTTCTTCTGTTTTGAACCTATTTCAGAACACAGTATGCAAGCAAACGAGGGAGAAGGGAGAAGGCGAGCAACACGAGATTGCTAGATCTAGATCTCTCGAGCTGTAAGGAGATCTCTCGAGCTCTAAGGAGATCTCTCGAGCTCTAAGGAGATCTCTCGAGCTCTGTGAGCAGAGAGGTGGGCAGACGGTGCTTGTGACGGGTAGCCGAAAGGCAGCTGAAACTGGTGATTGTGCCTCATCAATGGTGATGTTGGTGGATTTCAGAAATAAGTGGCGGAAAAGGTAGCCGAAAGGCAGGGGCAAAGAGAGAGTTGGTTGCAGAGAAGAGAAGATAGATGACCTCCATGGCTATTGTCAGAGATTGAGAAAGACGGTAGCGTTGTTTTAGGGTTTCAAAGCATTGAACAATAAAATAATAAACGGGGTACATTTACTTAATAACAAAATAGCATGAACCTACCTACTCTATTAAAAACTGAAAATAGCCAATTTGTCAAATTCACTCTAAATAAATAAATATTTATGTGATTTATTAAGAATTTCTAATGTTTATATTATCGAAGAGTGTTTTAGAGCATCTTCATCCCAGAATTAGAAATGAGGTTCTTATCTGATTTTTTCTATTATTCTTTATCAATAATATTAGTTACAAAACTCATCTTCTCCATCCCAAAATTCACTAGAGTTTCTTTAATTATTTTTGTTTTATAAAATTTTAACAAAACACCTATCAATTTCCTACATTTAGAAAAAGTAACAAAAATAAATCTGATTTTACTCTTGATTTACGTGAGTTGGGCAGATCCTGTCAGATTTCATTTCTTCTTCAAGATACTTCTCTCCACTCATTACCTCTATTCCCAACCCATTCTTACATTTATTTTTAATTTTACAAATTTAAATAGGGGAAGAAACTCTCAATGTTTGGGATGAAGATGCTCTTATATTACTAAATATGAAGATACAACTCTGATCTATAAAGAGTAATTATATAAAAACCGAATGTTACTAGAACTTCTAAGAATTGTCTTGGTATACTAGTAACAAATTGAAGCCAAAAATATTAACAAAATAAGCCATTGAATTTTCAAATTATTCATTTATATGTTTTTTAATTAAATCTCTCTAATGGGAGAGTAGACAATATATACTGTGTGAATCATTTATTATAAATATGTATCGTTTTATTTTTTATTTGTTAAACTTATCGTTCTTTCTCATATTTCGCACAACGATAACTTATGATATGAGAAAAATACCTGAGTACTTGTGTCTACACATACTACACTAATAAAGTAGGGGTGTTCATTGTGGTAAGAACCGATCCGGAATTCGGCCAAATCCTGAATCCCAACTTGAAAATTTCCGGAAAAAGGTTGACCCTCACATCTGTACTAAGAACAGTCTAGGGTTGAATCGGATGATGGAGGATCAAACCGAACGGTTTAAACCGAGTTTTGAACAATCCCATCGATAACCATTTGGATTCAATAGCGCTAACCACGCGAGCAATCGCATCCTCTGACGCCCATTAGAGTGAACGGACTGCACCAGCAAAGTGTCCTTACATTAGTTGAAAATATTCTAATATCTAAAGTCGAAAGCATATATGAAAACCCTAAAATGACGAATTAAAAGAAGATAGTTGTCTTGTAATTAAGCAGTGTAGATGTATATCTTTATATTTGAATCCTTCAGTGACTGTATGGGAATAGTATAAAACGGTTGGCATCGCGAAAGAGGGAAAAAGAAAGGAGAAAAGCAATGTCACTTTCAGCTATGGCCAGCCATGCCCTTCTTCTGGTTTACGTTTCATCTGTGTATCCATTCAGTAACGGTCATCCCACTATTATTTTGACCTACTTTACACTCATTACCACTTATTTTATCTTCATTCAAACTATATTGCTCATTTGTCTATTGCTTAGTAATACAATCATTGACTTGGCATATGCAACTCTATTAAGTCTTTGCTCTAATAGATCTTGGGGCAATTGATTTATCCGATCACCCTACTCGAAAGACATGAAAATACTTACAAGTTATTGTAATCTTCAATAGGAGATTACTACCAACTTACAATTTGTTGTAATCTTCAATAAGAGTAAAAAAAAAACAACTTAATTAGGCAAAGACGCCGTATGTAATCGATCTCAGATGTGAGTAAACAAGTGACTTGCAAGTTTTCGTAATCTCTAATAAGGAGTAGACTAACAACTTAGTGTTATAATCTCCCAAGCGAGTGGGCAACAACCTTAAATTAGTAAACCAGAGTTGTATACATTCTTTAAGTCAATATAAAAAATTTAAGTCAAGGAGTTGTAGTCTCCAAAAGGAGTAGACGAACATCCTAATATAGTAGATTCAATTGCATGCAAAAACCGGTTATTAGGATGTTGTTTGTACTTGACTTGGATAATGTTGAAATCACTCAAATCTCGAGTTTTTCTTCTAAGTATATTTTCCCTATACCGGGATACAAATACCTTAGTGGGATAAGACCAACACGTTACAATGACTAAAGTATTGAAACATACTTTGTACTACATTTGTAAAAAGAGTTCCTCTAAATCTTGTTGAAACTTGATCATTATAGAATGAATGCCTCTCTTTCTTCGGTAGTAATGAAGCATTTTGGTCTTCCGACTTGCACAAACAAGTCAAAGAGAGAGTTCTTATACCTTGTCAAAACTTGAAAACTAATTACTTAACTTGTGTCGAGCAAAATGGATGATTTCTCAAGTGCAAGTGACTCTCCCTTTTATAGGCAAAGGGGGCACGTTTTGGGAGAATAACCGTCACTAAAGCGGTTGAGAGCGATTACAAGAGGTTGTTGGCGGTTGAGAGAAGTTAGGGTTTCATAACCACTTCTTGGCCCATGCCCAAAACCGAAGTCCAACTCAATCGAGCCAACAAGAAGCCCAAAAATAAGCTAGCTTTTTTGGCCCGACTCCCCCC
>BSUD01000006.1:126727084-126779430 GCA_033239045.1 Fagopyrum esculentum | reverse complement strand
CCCCCACATCAATGAGGTTTAATAGAATCATTATATCTAGGAGAAGCTCAAAGGTCCACAAATACTCATGAGCTCAACTAAAATTAGCTTAGCTCACCAAATAGCTAGCTCACTAGTACAACTCAATGGACATTTGTGCTTGGATTCCTCTCAAAATTTCTAACAACATTCTTGAGCTAATATAATAAGGAATGCCAAAAAAAACGCTCATAAATGTGTCCTAAAAACACAAAGCGTCGGGCTCTCAATTTTGTTGCAAAATGGTCTAGGCATTAGCAAGGGCAACGCTGCTCTTGTCAAGTCATGACAAAGTCAAGCCAATGCCCCATGACACTCATGAGACTAAACTAAACCAATTTCAAACAAAGGCGTGATATTCATGTCCTGATAGCATGAATTATTGTCTATATTTTGGGGCCTATTTAGACGTTATATCTTCAATAATCTGCATGTTTGGATATATATTACTTGATTATGTTGTCATTTCATCTACCTTTGCGGGAATCGAGGTCTACACCAAGTTTCGTTGTAATCGTAGGTAAAATGGCACGTTTTGCATCAAAATGGAGCAAAAGGAGCTAAGGAGTCAGTGGAGCTACATTAAGGAGCTTAAGGAAGAATCCAAGAAGCATGAAAATGGATTGAAGATTCACTTTGGACCAGATTTAAGAGATTTCACATTCAGTTGTGAGTCACCTCGGTTGACCACAGAATCACCTCGACCGAGGTGATCCAGAGGAGCTGCTCGACCGAGGCGAACACCTTGGACGCGGCGAGAGATATTTTATTCTTGGCTGAGATCTTTTATTTTTGGAAAGAGGATCTTATATTTTTAGGTTGGATTCCTGGAAGGAAGAAGATAATTTAGCCCATATATTTTACCTATTTTTATGGGAAAAGATCTTTCTAAGATATCTTATCTTTGGGAAGAAATTTCCTATAAAAAGGGTCGGATTTTCCACAAATCCGACATCCGCTATCGTGCTTAGACAACCGTTTTATCCCACTTTAGCTGGGAGATTTGAAGAACCTTTTTGAAGGTTGAAGGAAGATTGAAGGAAGGAAGTTGATAGCTTTTATAGCTTTTGTGAAGGTGTTTGTAAGACTTTCTTAGTTTCCCTTCTAGTTGATTGTCTTGTTGGATTGTGATCCAAGAAACGCTTGTTTGTTTGATAATTGATTCAGTTATTGAAGCCTTTCTCTTAAGGTTTTCTTGTTCAATTATTCACCTTCTTCCCATATATTTGATTATTGCTTTCATGATGATGAGTGGCTAATTTCTTTGTGTGATTCTAGGGTGATTGGCTGAAGGTTGTGGGAAAAACAATGATAGAATAATCTTAATCACAGTAGGACCCTGAAAGCTCGAGTCTTGTCCTTAACCCTAAAGTATCTCGCTCAGTCGATGAACATCTCGGCCGGGGTGGAATTCTTCTGACCGAGGTGACCTTTTCTGATCCGAAACTGAGAGTTAAGTGTTAGAGTTTGCCAAATCCTATTCTTATTACACCTTTCCTGGTTCAATGCAAGCCTAGGATGAGACTTACCCGGTAATTCCTTTGTTTGTTTACCCATGATCATAAGTATAGGTAATAAAGGTTTATCCTTTATTGAGGTTTGAGTGTGCTTTCATTCCATCTTTGTGAGTTAGCCTGAGACTTACCCGGTAAAGGTTGATTCTATTCCCTTAGGTGGTGTGTTGGTTTGAGGTTATAGTTCTTTTCCTTAATTCCTTGAGACTTACCCGGTAATAGGAGTTACGGTTTGGGATTAGTGAGTAGTGAGACTTACCCGGTGATCTATTCCACTTTAGTAACACCTTCCCTTTGCAAAAATCTCAGCTTTGTCCGCTTATCTTTAGATCTTGAGTTGGAACCACAACTAGATGCTTTAATCCCTAAAATTGCATATTTCTTTAATTGACTTTTTATCATCTTTGATTGTTTTAATCGCTTTTGTGGTTAGTAGTTGCATTGACAACCTATACCTGCTTTGTTTCACTAAGTCCATGTGATCGACCCCTGGAATTTCTTGCTTTTTACTACGATTGACTCGTACACTGCGGGCTCGCATCCTTATTTTAAGCTTACGTCTAGGGTTATAAATTTAAAGCTTGCACACACCGTTTGGAGCGAACATGTCCCTTGGTTTAGTTCAGTTTAATTAGCTTCCATACTTTTACCCCATCATCACTAATTACTCTAAGTGCCGGTCACTTGGCTTGCCTCTCGCAACCCATACCACCGTGACACACTCATTGCACATTGTCTCGACAACAAGCTCAATGATTCCGTTGAGACTTAACACAAATCTACAACATTCCTCCCCCATTTGACCAAAGTCGTTATACTAAATTTAGGCAAATTAACAAAAAAGACTCTATACATAATCATAAATATCAATCGATTGAATTTATTGATTTAGTAAAAATACACATTCAAAAGAATCATGGTGTCCTAAAGTATTGAACTACTCAACTTGTCTAAGTACATGAAGGAAAAAAAAACTATATACGTAATCACAAATATCATTTGATTAAATTTATTGATTTAGTAAAAATACACATTCAAAAGAATCATGGTGTCCTAGAGGATTGAACCACTCAACTTGTCTAAGTACATGAAAGCAAAGTACACGTGAGTTGCGTTCCTTACAAACAATTGACACATTTAAATGATATTGTGTCCTAACCCTCTAATGAACGTGTAGGCGAGTCGACCACATACTCCCTTGAAGAAGCCTTGACACTTCACGTTCATGTAGCCAACTCTCTTTTTAGTCTTGCACCTGCATATGCAAATTTTCAAATGAGTCATTAAGAAATATTCATTTCATGCTATACAAATAATATGGGAACCGAGTATCACTTTAGATGGAACATTTTATGCTCGTAATCTTCTCGGAATGGGCTTGCCCCATTGAATTCGGCTAAGACAATGAGCCTTAGGCAAATTAGGTGTACCATGACAAGAGGTTTCTTTTAGGTCGTTAACTCCATCCTCTTGGCTGACTTTTGTACCAAGTCCCTAGCCAAGTTCTTGGTCAAGTGATCGGCTATATTGTTGCGAGTTCTCACAAAATCGACCGACACTATGCCATGAGTGTTTAGCTCTCTAACCGAACTATGTCTCACACCAAGATGTCTAGATTTTTCATTGTATGTTTGGCTATATGCCGTAGACAATGGATCAACACTATCACAATGTATAGATATAGGGGAAACCGGCTTAGGCCATAACATAATCTCTATGACCAAGTTCTGAAGTTATTCTACCTCCTAGCCAGTTACAACAAGTGCCACAAACTCAAAAGCCATAGTCGAGTTTGTGATGCACATTTGCTTCTTTGAATCCCACACAATGACATCACCTCCTAGTAAGAAAACTCATTTGAGTTATGGATGAATGATCCTCTAGGTTAGTGATCCATGACGCATCCGAATAACCTTTTATAACCAAAGTGTACTTGGTGTAACAGATGCTAAATTTCATGGTTCCTTTTAGTACCTTAGGACACACCTTAGAGCCTCCCAGTGGTTGGAGCTCGGACAACTAGTATACCGAGTAACCTTGCCTATGTAAAATGTTATGTCTAGTCCTGTACTAGTCATGACATTCACGCAACATCCTATTACTTGTGCATATTCAAGTTGAAAAACAACCGCACCTTGATTTGACATCAACTTCTCACTTGAGTCCATAGAAGTACTGGCCGTCATACTCTTCATACATTGAAAGAATTTGATGACGTTTTCAATGTTGTTATTATGTAAGGCTTAATCCTTGAGCGTCACGCTAGATTATTATGCCAAAAATCACATCCGACTCACCTAAGCCTTTCATTGAAAAATTACTAGACAAGAAGTCCTTATTGAGGTCTACTTGTCTTTGATTTGTGCCAAATATCAACATGCCATCGACATATAGGAATAGGATCACACCTTGCCCGGTGTGATCAAATTTTTGTATAGAAACACTTGTCGGCTTGGTTTAGTTTAAACTCATTAGCCAACACACATTGTCAAAATTTTGATGCGATTGTCTTGGAGCTTGTTTGAGCCCGTATAGAGACTTTACCAAACGACACACCTTGTGTTCTTGCCCCTTCAAAACAAACCCTTTGGTTGTCTCATGTATACTTGTTAGCATGAAATATTGTGATATTTTAGGCACGTTTTCTAAGAGTATTTGATTCATATTGATAGTCTTTGATTTAGCATTGTTGCATTTGTGAGCTAGTTTGCCTATATTATCGATATGGATGTCTACACTAGCTTTATGTTGATTATAGGTGATTGAGAGTCATTTTCGAACGAAATCGAGCAAAGAAGAGTTGATTGAGTATGTCCATGGATTAAGGGCATTATTAGGAGCAAAATGGAGTTCAACTTGAGGAATGCACGAGGCTAGGGAAGAATCACGTTCTTTCCCTAAACCACGCTCTAAAATACGGCCGTACTACAAACCACGTTTAGTTCCACGGCCGTGGAACCTTGCAAAGAGAGGCGTGATGCATTCCAGTAACTATTACGGTCGTGGAATCCATGGTTCAAACCGTGACACTTTCCACGCTCTAAATTACGGTCGTGGAACCTTCCACGACCGTGATCTTGGCGATCTTTTTCGCCACATTTTGAAGCCACGATCTTTTGAAGATTGGGCCGGGCCGATATTTTATCTTGCCCTATAAAAAGACGGACGAAGCAAGATTCCGTCACCTCGGCTTAGAGAATTTTGGCGACCCCTCTTAGACGCACTTACCCTCGTTCAACCCTCGCTTAGAGGCATTGACATCTCGTTGGAGATTGAAGTTCGTGTGAGGATTTGCCCTAATCTCGCACTTTTGGCGGAGATTGCTGTTGAGATCTCCGGATTGGCGGAAGATCGGAGTTTTTGGAAGATTGTTGCAAGAAGACTTCTCTTCTTGTTTAGGTTTGATTTAGAAGACGGATTGACATCCCGTTCTTCCTTCTTTCCTAAGATTGTGTTTGTTTGGCTTATTCTGAATCTATTGACAATATTCGTTCTTGATTGTGACTTTGAGATTGGTTTGAAGTTTATTGAAAGTTTTCGGAAGTTTTCATCTTTATATCTTTTAATTCTTGAAATTGATATCAATATGACTGTTATTGGCTAAAAACCCTTAACAATTCTAAGGTGAAGGGTTGATAGTTGTGGCTTAGATGATGATAGATCGATCATAAACAGATTAGACCCTGAGAGTTAGAGAGAATCGTCGACAAACCCTAAATCACGGTTTGTTCTTGAGTTCCACGACCGTGGAGTCTCAAGATCTACCCGTAATTTCCCTTAAGTTTACGAACCTGCTTTTACTTTAATCCAAAGTTAAAGATTTGCTTTAACTTAGTTTAGGCTTGCCTTTTCTAGGTGGTAGTGAAGCCTCAACAACCTCTACCTCGATTGTGAGTGTCATAACCGTAATCGGCTAAGTTAGTCTTGATCCTTGGATTACAAGTTTGGGTATTTGACATTAATTATTGCCTTTAGAACCTTTCTATATTGAAGCCTCAACAACCTGTATAGAGAGTGTCTTGTAGGTGAGTCATATAAGGTTTTTGGAACTTCACCGTACGATTACCTTACATTAGCATACCTTTACATAACTCAACTCTGTCTTTATATCATTAGTATATCTTGAATCGATTGCCACAGCTTGATACTTGGATCTTTAGGATTGTTGTTTTCCCAATATTTGCAAAACTCTCATATTTACTCGCTTGATAATCTGCAATTGAATTTGTTCCCACCCAAATCCCTGTGTTCGATACTCTGGAATTCTTGCTTAACTACGTCGATCTGTACACTGCGGGTTCGCTGCTTGATTCTAGTTTTATAAATTTAAAGCTTATTTGCACACACATTTAGGGGCGAACAATACTTCTTCATCTAGATCAATATTAAAGAATGATGTGTTCACATCCATTTGGTGAACCACTAGATTATGTATAGCCGACTTGGCAATCAACAATCTAGTCGTTGTTAAGCGAACAACCGACGCATATGTGTCGAAGTAATCGATGCATTACCTTTGTCTAAAGCCTTGGATGACCAAACAAGCTTTACAATTTCTATAGTCCTATCAACCTTCATTTTCTTCTTGAAAATCCAATTGCAACCAAAAGGAAGGTCGGACAATTCTGTAACACCCCAAGTTTTGGGAACTCGAAGCGTTACGGACTAGGACCTCACAATAGGTCCCGATCCTCAGAGTAGCAACGCCAACATCAGATCTTACAACAAGGCACACATAAATGAAAACCAAAACTCATAATAAAACCAAAGGTTATAACAAAGGGAAGCGTAAAAGACTCGCAACCGAATTCAAAACAAACTGAAAGAACAACAACTGAAATATAAACCCAATCTTGTCCTATAATATACGAGAACCCCGGCTGACCACACCATCCGGATCACTCAGCAATACCTATATCCTGCAAGGCATTTAATACATCGGTATAAACCGTTAGCTAAGATTCTAGATATTAGAAAGACAGTAAAGACACAAACACACATAAGGTAATATAAACATATAACATGCTCATACTCAACCGGTTATCATCTTTCATTAAGGTTAATCTCTTAACTAATTCAACTTATGTTATCACACGAGAATCGCTACAATCTCGCCTCTGTCCCCTTTCATCAACAATAAATAGAACATATGCATCCTTCCGTCACCTGCTGGATCTTACAAATTCATACGAAAATATGGCTTTTGATCCAACTCACCTTCCCGTGAAGGCCAAAAACTGGATCTTACGAATTCCCTTGTGTGCTTTCCCGTAATGGAGTCCATCTTCTCTAGGATAACTTCCTTCCAAAATGCGTCATCTTGAGACTTCATGGCCTCATCAAATATCTTTGGATCCCAATTCATACGAAAATATGGCTTTTGATCCAACTCAACTTCCCGTGATCCCTTTACCAAGAATGCTTGGAAAATAGGGCTTTGGGACCCTTTGACCTTGTCATTTGGATAATTCAAGGCATCGACACTCATGGCACTGGAGTCCGACGTTGAATCTGAGTCCAAGATAACTCTCCGATGTTTCTTCGAGTAATCCTTTTTCCTGGACATGTTGACCATTTTTCATGGCCTTGGGTCTGAGATGAATCGTTTCTCTTCAAAGATGGCATCCCTTCACTCAATAACGGTGTAAATCGAGATGAAGTCATTAGGCTCTATCACATAGAACCTATATGCATTTGAGTGTTTGGCATATCCTATAAATATACACTAAACGCCGCTTTTACTAATTGTCTTGCGTTTGTTGTCGTTTAGCCTAACCACAACTTGACATCCCCAAACACGTAGATATTGAAGGTTTGGTTTATGCTTGAACCATAATTCATAAGGCGTTTTCTTATTCTGCTTAATGGGAACTCTATCTAATAATTATTTATCGATGAGCATTACTTCACCCCAAAATGTATTCTTTAAATCAAAGTACGAGAGCATGACATTAGGCATCTCTATGAGTACTCAGTTCTTGCGTTCCACAACCCCATTTGATTGTGACGTGTAAGGTGTTGTGATCTCATGAATGATCCCCGCCTTGAAAGTATTCTTTGTCCATGAACTCTCTTCCACGGTCCCTACAAAGCTTCTTGATCAAAGTACCTTGTTGCAACTCAGATTCATTTTTGAACTTATAAAACTTATGCAATGCATCACTCTTTACAAAGAGTGAGTACACATAACAATACCTTGAATAGTCACCGATGAATGTTACATAGTAATTTTTCTTTCCTAAAGAATAAGTCGCATGCAAGTGATCCAAGTCTGAGTGGACTAGGCCAAACATTGTTTGCTCCCGTTGAACCTTAGGGATTGGAATCCGTGTAATCTTAGTTAGTAGAAAAGTTTTACATTTTTCATGTGAAACTTCAAACTTAGGCAAAATGCCGTCATTAGACATGTCTTTCATTCGCTTGAAATGCACATGTCCCAAACGAGCATGCCATTAGAGTTAAATCTATTACATAAGGACAAAAGATACATATTATTGTTCTAATTTCCGAATCCTACAAACAAGCCTCTCCTACACAAGATGTACCTATTGGCTTCAATTACTTGTTTATAGCCGAGTCGGTTAAGCACTCCACCAGACACAACATTCTTTCGGATGACCGGTGCATGCAACACATTGGACAAAAAAATAGTGTTTTGCCACTTATGGAAGAAAGTTATACCCGTCCTCTTCCTCTATCAAGGGTGGTCGACTCATTTCCCATGTGGACAAGTGCTCCATCACTAGCCTCGGCGTATGACTCAAACCATCGTCGGTCCTTGCATACATGAGCCGTTGGACCAGAGTCGACACACTAACCCAAGTCATCATCCTTCATGGATAAACACTTGAAAAGTAATGATATATAATGCAAATCGGATTTTTCATCAAAATCGAGATGTATGTGATAACATGAATTATTGTCTATATTTCAAACATGGTTTTGTTGTTTTCTCATCATAATTTTGCATGCATGTATATGTATTTATAGTGTTTATGTCATTATTCGGTTACTTTGTGAGAATCGAGGTTTACACCATGTTTTGTTGTAATTGAAGGAAATATGACACGTTTTGGGTGGAAATGGAGCATAAAGATTTAAGAAAGCTATGAAGCTACATTTAGGAGCATTAGGAAGGACAAGAAGAAGGACAAGAACCATGTTGGAAGGAAGGAAGAAAGATCCATGTGAAAATACGATTTCATGCACGTAGATCACTGCTCATCTCGGATGGACACAATGATACATCTCGACCGAGATAGCCCACTGGGCCTGGATCGAGGTCGACGTTGCACAACCCAAAGAGACAAGATATATTTTTGACCTAAATTTATTCTATAAAAGGAGAAGGTGAACATTGAGTTAGACACTCTCAACGGCTGAGAAGTCAAAGGCTTTCTTGGACGGCTGATTTGAAGGATTGAAGAAAAGAAGATTTGAAGGAGGGA
Source organism: Fagopyrum esculentum (assembly GCA_033239045.1). Lineage (NCBI taxonomy): Eukaryota > Viridiplantae > Streptophyta > Magnoliopsida > Caryophyllales > Polygonaceae > Fagopyrum > Fagopyrum esculentum. The sequence continues at coordinate 126,770,450 of BSUD01000006.1, read as the reverse complement.
TTGCTTAGGTTTGAAGGAACCCTAGATTGTGAGGAATTCTTTGGAAATTGCTAGTGAGTTGTTATCATACCTTTTTGGAACACATTATTGATACTTTTGTTGGTTTATTTGCTTTGATAATTGAGACATCTTTGTTGATTGCTTTATTTCCTTTTCTTGATATTCTTGATATTCTTAATATATTTGATATTGCCTTGATTATGATGATTGTTGGCTAAACACCCTTGCGATTCTAGGGTGATTAGTTGAAGGTTGTGGTATAGACGATTAAAGAATAGACCTTTATCTGAGTGGACCCTGAAAGCTTGATTTAACCCTAATTCGAAACTCGTCTCGGGCTGTTCGTTGAGCATCTCGACCAAGATCGATATAGAACAGAACGAGATCGCCCACTGTATTGCCTATCTCGAGTTTAGGTTATAGTTTGCCAAATCCTATCCTTGTTGCACCTTTCCTGGTTTATACGCAAGCCTATGATGAGACTTACCCGGTGATTCCTTTACTTGTATACCGATGATGATAAGTGTTAGGTAATAAAGGTTTTTCCTTTATTAGGATTTGAGTGTGCGTTTATCCTACCGTTGAGAGTTAACCTGAGACTTACCCGGTGATGGTTAGTTCTTTACTCTTAGGTGAGTGATGTTGGTTTGAGTGTTTTTACCTTTCCTTAGTTCCTTGCGACTTACCCGGTGATAGGAGTTTTGGTTTGGGAAATTGGGTAGTGAGACTTACCTGGTGATCTATCCCATAGTAGCAACACATTCCCTCAACAAACCTCAACTTTGTCCACGTTACCTGTAGAAATCTTGAGTCAAAACCACAACGGGATACTATGATCTTTAGAATCTGCATTTCCCCATCTTGATACATATACTTGCTTTTGCTTTTGATCAATATTATTGCATGTTTATGAACTTAGATTGCTTTTGTTGTGATTATTCTCACTATTTCCTTGAGATCGACTCAGAAATATAAGCCCTTACTACGATTGAGCCGTACACTGCGAGTTCGCTTATCGTTAGGTTTATTATTCGGATTATAACTTTAAAGCTTTGTATGCACACACCTTTTGGAGCGAACAGGTTTTTGGCGCCTTTGTTGGGGAATTGGTCAAGACTAATCCAGTGTATGCTTGTCCAACTTGGAAGCTTCTTGTTTTACTATTGATATTTTTGCCTGAATGTTCTTGCATGACCTTTCCTTAGGTTTATGCGAAGAACTAGAACTGGTAAAGAAATCGTTCCTTACGATCCTGAACCAGAAAAGACTTACAAGAAAAGGTTGAAAGAAGCTAAGAAAATGACCCCTGCCAATGATAAAGAAGTAGAGGATCTTAGAGCTGAATTAGCTACAGCTCGAGATCAAATAAGGCCACAAGAAGAAGATCTAAGGAAAGAGAAAGCTGGCCAACTTACTCAACAGGAGAAAATCCAAGACGACATGGCCGCAATGAGAGAACAAATACGACTAGTGCATCTAGAAGCGGAGAGAGGTGCCAGAGTTGTGATTAACCCACCTCCACCAGCACCCGCTTATCCACCACCACCACCACCACCACCTCCACCAAGGGTGGAGCTAGTTGATCCATTTGTGGGCATTCAACAAATACTTGGTCAACGTATGGATCCCGTTCAGCAAACACCCTGTCCCGGCATCAACCTAGGTGATACAGCTAACAGAGATTATGAATTCAGACCTCAAGTCATCAAAATGATTCAGCAAAATCGTTTTGGAAGAATGGAGAGAGAATCGCCACACCAACACTTGAAAAACTATGACATATTAATGGAAACTTTGAGACCTTCTAGATGTGATAATAATGACTATAAACTGCATGTTTTCTTTTTCTCTTTGAAGTATTAAGCACTTGCATGGTACCGTTCGCTTCCAACCGGAAGTGTGAACACATGGGAGGAGATGACCGCCGAGTTTCTCACCAAATTCTTCCCGCCATCAAAGAGGGCGGAGTAGAGGGCCAAAATAAATTCTTTTGTGATGAGGAATGATGAAAGCCTCTTCAAGTCATGGGAAAGGTTTAAAGACCTTTTGTTGGATTTCCCACATCATCGGATTCCAAAGATTGATCTGCTAGTGATCTATTTCAAGGGTTTGGATGCTGAAGCGCAGTTCAAACTACAATCACTCTTAGTTGGGACGTTCATGGATAAGCCAGTTGATGAAGCGTGGTATTTTGTTGAGAAGCAAACTCTAACTATGGAGAAATACTCTCACCGGAGTACGGAGGCGGAAGGTCAAAATTCTAGACCTCATGAGCTGAATCTCAGCTCTTCTAGTGTGGAACAAATTGATAGCATGCATTATAGTCTATATTTTGTGATTGGTTTGGACGTTTTATCATCATAAAATCCGCATGCAAGGCTATATATTCTTGATGATTATGTCATTTTGTTTACTTTGTAAGAAACGAGGTCTACACCTAGTTTTGTTGTAATTGTAGGGAATATGGCACATTATGGATCGATATGGAGCCAAGGGATCTAAGGAGTCATGAGAGCTGCATTATGGAGCATCAAGGAGCTATAAGGAAGGCATATAAACCCTTGAAGATGGATAGAAACGAGATGTAGGACCAGTTATGGATATTTGCATGTAACAGCTCGACCATCTCGGATCACCACAGTTTGCATCTCGGTCGAGATGGCTAACTAAGCCTAGATCGAGACGGCCGGCCCATAATCTAATGAACTACTTATTTTTGGCCTATAATTCTCCTATAAGATGGAAGATAGTTTTTGGATGGAAGGACAACTGATTATCTTTGAAACGGAGTATATTCCCAAGAGAAGAAGGAAATCAAAGGAAGATTGCTAAAGGCGAAGGTTTGAAAGTTTTGAAGAAAAGTTGTATGGTTTTCTTAGGGAACATTAATTATTGTCTTTTGATATGATTCTTGAGGAACACAGTTTGTTGTTTGTGTGGATTGTTTGTTTGATTATTGAGACCTTTTTGTTAAGGTTTTCTTGTTCCCTTATTGCTTCCTTAATTATATATTTGATTGTTATAAATCTGATGATTCTTGGCTAAACACCTTGCGATTCTAGGGTGATTGGCTGAAGGTTGTGTTATAGATGATGAAAGAGTAAACCTTTATTCAAGTGGACCCTGAAAGCTTAAGTTTTAACCAAATCGAACCTCGTCTCGGTCAATTCGTGAAGCATCTCGGGCGAGATCGATAAGAACTGGGCGAGACGTGAACCTGATTCGACCAATCTTGAGTTTAGGTTATAGTTTGCCAAATCCCACCCTTGTTGCAATTTTCCTGGTTTATACGCAAGCCTAGGATGAGACTTACCCGGTGATGCTTTTGCTTGTATACCTATGATGATGAGTGTTAGGTAATAAAGGTTAATCCTTTATTAGGGTTTGAGTGTACTTTATCCTATCTTTGAGAGTTAACCTGAGACTTACCCGGTAAAGGTTAGTTCTATCCCCTTGGGTAGCGTGTTGGATTGAGATTATAGTTCCTTCCCTTAGTTCCTTGAGACTTACCCGGTAATAGGATCGTTGGTTTGAGATAGTGAGTAGTGAGACTTACCCGATAATCTATTCTCATCTTAGAAATATCTTCCCTTGCAAACCTCACCTCTGTCCACATCATTCTTAGAAATCTTGAGTCGAAACCACAACTGGATTGTTTGACCTCTAGAATCTGCATCCCCTTATTTGGAGTATTTGCCATACTACGATTGATCCGTACATTGTGGGTTCGCATATCGCTCAAGCTTTTATTTTAGGTTATAAATTTAAGGCTTATTTCGTTCATTATTCATACACGTTTGAGAGCGAACAAGTTTTTGGCGCCGTTGCCGGGGACTTGGCCAAGACCAAGTTCGGTATTTGGTTTTCCTTCAGGGATGCTGCCCTTGTTGCTACTAATTAGTTTACTTTAGTGATTTCGCAGGATCCTTCTTTAGGTTTATGCAAAGAACTCGTGTCGGGAAAGAAATTGTTCCCTACGATCCCGAACCAGAAAAGACCTACAAAATAAGATTGAAAGAAGCTAAGAAGGCAACACAATACAATCGAGATCTTGAAGCTGAATTGAAAGACGCACTAGAACAACTTCAGCTTAGTAATAAAGCTTAACAAAGGGAAAGAGAGGATGCTCGTGCAAGAACAGAGGAGATCCGAGCTAATATGGCCGAATTACAGGCCCACATACGACCTCAGCCCGATATGGATTCGAGCCAAGGGTTAACCTAAACCCACCTCCACCGGTCGATGTGCAACCTCCAACACCTCGATTTCCAGCTAGGGTTGACCGAGTCAACCCGTTTTTAGGTGAACCACAAATTCTAGGTCAAAGGATGGACCTGAATCAACAAGTGTAGCGTCCAGGCGTTAACTTAGGAGATCCGGCTGAGCATGACTACGAGTTTCGATCTCAAGTCATCTCAATGATCCGATAATGTCAGTTTGGAGGATTAGAAAGAGAATCTCCACATCAACACTTGCAAAACTATGAGATTCTTATGGAGACTTTAAGACCTACAAGGGTGGAGAACAACAACTACAAGTTAAGGCCTTTCTACTTCTCTTTAAAATATAAAGCACTTGCTTGGTGTCAATCTATCCCGTCCAGATGAGTTAACACATGGGAAGAAATGACTACGGAATTTCTTACTAAATTCTTCCCACCATCCAACACTGCGAAGTTGCAAGGTAAGATTAATGCTTTTGTCATGAAAGATAGAGAAAACTTGTTCAAGTCATGAGAAAGATTCAAGGACCTGTTATTGAATTGCCCTCACCATGGGATTCCGAAGATTGAGTTGCTAGAGATTTACTTCAAGGGTTTGGATGAAGAAACTCAATTCAAATTCCAGTCACTTTCTGCGGGCACTTTCATGGATACATCAGTTGATGAAGCTTGAGAGTTTGTTGAGAAGCAAGCTCTACATATGGAGAAATACTCCCATCAAAGGGTTGAAGATGGAGGAAAATGAACTGCAACTCCACAACTAAATCTCACCACTTCGAGCGTTGCTCAACTTACTCCGTCAACAATGAAGTTAAGGCTTTGAAAGAGCTTTTATTACCTCAAGCTAAAGGAGAACCCAAGGAGCAAGATGTTGGGTACTTAGAGCGAGGAAACTATCAAGGGAAAAAGAATAATAATTTCAACAATAACAACAGGAACTACAACAATTGGAGATAAAATCAAAACAATTTCGGTACCCTTATTCTCATGCTGAAAATGCTCTATCTCCTACATCTTCTTCTTCTTCTTCTTCTATTCCATTGAAGAGTCAAGAGCCATGTTCGAGTTTGTCCTAACAACCTAAGGAAAAGACGAATGTTGTATTAGAAGCAATAATGAACAATCTCAACGCCATGGAAAGCTCTATGAATACATTCTCAAAGGCACAAAAAGCTTTGGAACATCAAGTTTTCAACAAGGCTAATGAAGCACCTAGAGATCTAGGTAAACTCCCAGGAAGGACGGAGAATAACCCAAAAGGGTAAGTCATGACAATCAGCACATGAAGTGGAGTGAGGACAACTGACCCAGTACCTCGGTCGGACGACGCTCTGTCGAAGAACACTTGGGTCGAGATGCCGGTCGAGACGGAAGCTGAAAGGAGAAAGAGACATATGATGTCTATGTCCCACCACCTACTTACAAGCCTTCACTTCCGTTCCCTTAGTCTAGGGCGCGTGCGCGTCTAGACAAATACTTTGGTAAGTTTCTAGACCTTTTGAATAAGCTACATATTAACATACATTTCATTGATGCAATCTTACGTATGCCCGCCTATGGGAAGTTTCTGAAAGAAATCTTATCAAAGAAAAGAAAACTGAAAGACTTTGGCGAAGTACGGATGACCTCTAGATCTTCGGAGCTCATTTAAATCATGAAAGAAAATATGGCACCAAAGCTACGAGATCCCGGTTCATTTTGCATTCTCATCGAAGTTGGGGACGTGACTTACGATGCACTTTGTGATCTAGGAGCAAGCGTGAGCATAATTCCTCTAGCACTTTATGAGAAGATTGGTCTTGGGGATCCTAAGCCCGTGAAGATGACTTTATACATGGCGGATCGTTCTAATACTTGTCCCGTTGGAATCTTGGAGGACATTCCCGTCAAGCTAGGTAAGCTTTACATACCTATAGACTTTGTGGTGTTGGACATTCCTGGAGATTATCCTATTCCCATCATTCTTGGAAGACCATTCCTTGCAGCTTCAGGATACATGGTTGATTGTAAGATGCCACATTGTCATTCAATATTGGGGAGGATCATGTGGAGTTTACACTCTCAGCCATAATGAAGGGACAACCCTTAGAAGAAGACATCTTCAACATCTATGATAAGGAAGATTCTCGAGAATTGGTGAGCTCTATCCTAATTAAAGACCCTCTTGAGAAAGTTTTGAGTTTTAGTATGATGAAGGAAGGTATAGATATTTCGGTCCATCTCCCAACATCTCGACCGAGATGACTTTTACAGCAAACAAGATAAGGATAACATGAGCTCATCTCGGTTCATCATCTCGGGTGCTGCCAGAACACCTCGACCGAGACCAACCTGAGGCAAACAACATGTCTACTTCTTCAAAGGACGTTCTCTTATTAGTCGAAGATGTTGCAAATAATTCTTCCATCTCTTATGAAGTTTTCAAATCCTCTTCAACAGAGGAAGGAGGTTCAAATTCAACACTTAAGAACCTCCTATCTTAGAGCTTAAACATCTTCCACATCACTTATAGTACGCTTTGCTTGATCCTGATTATACATATCCCGTCATTGTTAGTACTACTCTTACTAAAGTTGAACTGTCTAGGTTAATGCATGAGTTGAGAACACATAGAAAGGCTTTAGGTTATACTATTGATGATCTTGTTGGTGTTAAGCCTTCTCTTTGCATGCATAAGACACTAATGGATGATGATCATAAGCCTTCACGGGAACCTTAAAGACGGTTAAATCCGATCATGAAAGAGGTTGTGAAGAAAGAATTCCTTAAGTTGCTTGATGCATGAATTATATTTCCCATATTGGATAGCAAATGGGTGAGTCCGTTACATGTAGTTTCCAAGAAGGGTATGATGACCGTTGTAACCAATAAGAACAACGAGTTGATCCCCACAAGGACCGTTACACACTGGAGAATGTGCATTGACTATCGAATATTGAATTTGGCAACGAGAAAGGACCATTTTTCTCTTCCATTCATTGATCAAATGCTTGAACGGTTAGCACAACACTCCCATTTTTGCTACTTAGATGGTTATAGTAGTGGTTTCTTTCAGATTTCTATCCATCCGGATGATCAAGAGAAGACCATTTTCACTTGTCCATGGGGAACATTTGCTTATTGGAGAATGCCATTCGGATTGTGTAACGCACCCGCCACTTTTCAGCGTTGTATGATGACTATCTTTTCCGAGCATATCGAGGAGATCATGGAAGTATTCATGGATGAATTTTCTGTATATGGATCCTCTTTTGATAATTGTTTGGCTAACCTTTCTCTAGTGTTACAACGTTGTGAAGACACTAATCTCGTTTTGAATTGGGAGAAGTGTCACTTCATGGTTAGTGAAGGAATTGTTCTAGGGCACCTCGTTTCAAACCGAGGTATAGAAGTCGATCGAGCTAAGATCGAGACTATAGAAAAACTTCCCCCACCTTGTTCTACTAAAGGTGTACGGAGTTTACTTGGACATGCAGGTTTCTACAGGAGGTTCATCAAGGATTTCTCTAAAATCTCTAAACCGCTTACTAACTATTGAATAAGGATTTTGTTTTTGAGTTTTTTTTACAGGAATGCCTTGATGCTTTTTAGAGGATAAAGGAGCATTGATCTCCGCTCCCATCATTCAACCTCATGATTGAACTTTGCCCTTTGAGATCATGTGTGACGCTAGCGATGTGGCTATAGGAGTAGTTCTTGAACAGAAGAAAGATGGCCGGACCCACGCCATTTACTATGCTAGCAAAACGCTAGATGAGGCTCAGCTGAACTACGCCACCACCGAGAGAAAGCACTTGGCAGTTGTCTTCGCATTTGAGAAGTTTCGTTCTTACTTAGTGAGACCGAAAGTTATTGTCTATATTAATCATGCAACTATTCGATACTTGCTAGTTAAGAAGGAAGCAAAGCCACGTCTTATTCGTTGGATTCTCTTGCTTCAAGAATTTGACTTGGAGATTCGCGATAAGAAGGGATCCGAGAATTTTGTAGTGGATCACCTCAGCCGGCTACCACCTATCGCGTTCAAAAATGACGATCTTCCCATTGATGATTCTTTTCCTGATGAGCAATTGCATTTGGTGGAGCATTGGTTTGACCAAATTTCTAACGGTAATGAGCCTTGGAATGCTAATATTGTTAATTATATTGTTTGTCAAGAAATACCTCCAGGATTGACATACGCCCAAAGGAAGAAGTTCTTTAAAGACGTACATCACTACTATTGGAACGAGCCTCTACTTTTCAAGAGAGGACCGGATTGGATGCATAGACGTTGCGTTCCGGAGGACGAAACTACAAGTGTCATACGCCATTGCCATTCACTTCCTTGTGGAGGACATGCTAGCACTCACAAAACATGCGCTAAGGTATTACGTTCTGGTTTCTTTTGACCTTCATTATTTTAGGATGTGCAAACGTTTGTTGCTTCTTGTAATGCATGCCAAATAACAAGAAATATATCTAGACGAAACGAGATGCCTCTTAACAATATTCAGGAAGTCGAGATCTTCAATGTATGGGGCGTTGATTTTATGGGACCCTTCCCATCATCTATAGGAAACCTCTACATTCTCTTGGCAGTTGATTACGTCTTTAGATGGGTAGAAGCCATTGCTTCTCCCACTAATGATGCCATGGTGGTTGTGAAGTTCTTTAATAGGACCATCTTTCCACGCTTTGGAAGACCTCGAATCATCATTAGTGACGGAGGAACACATTTTACAGCCCGGAAGTTTGAGGCACTTCTATTGAAGTATGGGATAACCACATGGTAGCAAACTCTTATCATCCTCAAACTAGTGGACATATGGAGATCTCTAATAGAGAAATCAAGGCAATTTTGGAGAAGACCGTCTCAAGGACGAGGAAAGATTGGTCTATCAAATTGGACGATGCTCTTTGGGAGTACAAGACCGCGTTCAAGACCCCTATAGGTACCACCCCTTACAATTTGGTATATGGGAAGTCTTGTCATTTTCCCGTTGAGTTGGAGCATAAGGCGTATTGTGCGATCAAATGGCGAAATTTTGACCACAAGGAAGCTGGAGAAAAGAGGCTTTTGGATATCAATGAGTTGGAGGAGTTACGCTTGAATGCCTATGAGAATGCCAAGATCTATAAAGAGAGAACCAAGAAATGGCATAAGAAGCACATCATCCCTAAGGAGCTCAAAGAAGGGTATCTCTTTCTACTCATCAACTCCCGCCTCCGTCTCTTTCCAGGTAAGTTAAAATCTAGATGAACATGACCTTACATTGTGAAAAATGTTTTTCCCCATGGTACAATTGAAGTATGGGGTGAAACTAGTGGAAGCTTTAAATTTAACGGCCATAGGTTGAAGAAATATCAACCGGAAATTCCAGCTGAGGAGATTGCACCCTTGCATCTTGCTTAGAGTGACGTACGGTCCAACTAGCGACCTTAAACCAAGTGTTTCTTGGGAGGCAACCCAAGGTATTGATTTTTTCCCCTTTCCTAGACTAGTTAAGATAGTTTGCTTCGTGTTTGTATATCCTCTTAGACAGGAATTAGCTACTACCCAAGAAAAATAACTCAGGAAATACATGGATGGATTGTTGTTCGAGAATTGGAGAAAACGTATTTCAACTGACACACATCTCGGATGCTGTCAAAGCATCTGAGCTGAGATGAAGTTCGGTCAACCGAAATGAGCAAAACAGACGCTCACCCCGGTCCAGCAACTCGGTCAGGCGACTATCTCAGCCGAGATGAAATCAAAATTATCGACGGGTAAAAAAAGGGTAAGATCTTCTCTCTCTTCATCCTTACCCTACTGTCTTTCCTCACCTCGACCGCAGCGGCACCCATTCTCTCCAAATCCTCAAATCGCCATCGTTTTGCTCGATTATTGGCCCTAAATTGTCAGGGGAAGCATGGAATACATATATCCAGCATCAAATCTCACTCAAAACCGTCTCAAGCTGCAGAAAATCCGGGTATTTCGTTCGAAACCCTTCTCATTAGGTTTCGGTTCGATTTGTTCAGATTCGAGAACGATTGTTGTTGGAAAGTGTTTAAGTACCCTTTAGAAAGCCTGTGGTAGTGTAATTAGGGGGAAAAGGTTGCAAATTTTGAACTCCGATCGACGAAGTACTTCGCCTCGGCCCACTGGGTTCATCTCGGCCGAGATACAACAAGAACAACCCGAGATCACTGCCTGCAATGGAACCCTTGCATCATTTTGATCGATAGTTGGCTCTCCGAGACCGTCCTACTACTCAACAACCTTCTCCATCACCTCCCCCACAACCACATGTGCCAGTTATACACAAGAGGTTCCAAGCGGATTATGATCGTATTTGTGGCCGCACCATCATCGTTCCACGATATGTGGATATTGGTGATTTTGATTGGTTGCATGTTGTTGAGGATTTGCAACGGATGGTATCGATGGTTGGGCTGAAGTCTTTCCTAGCCATTCGCACGCCGGCTTATTTGGAGCCGACGTACGAGTTTTTGAGCTCCGTTACTTACGTGCCGGAGAAGAAGGGAATCAAGTTCCGTCTTCTCAATAAAAACTACGCCATCCCCATCGACAATTTTTGGGAGATATTCGGGGTTTCCATTCCTACTACTACAAATTCCCCTTCCCGACGGGATGCTCATATATTCTGGGAGAGCATTGCACACATCACCTCCCGTCGAGATAACTGGCAGCTAGGAGACTCCAAGGAGTGCAACATTTACCATGTCGCCTTCCGTATCACCCACAGGATGTGGCGGGTACGGAGACGCCTCAGAAGGTCCGCCAAGGTGAGCTGTTTACCCTGTTCTGTATGGTTAGAGGTGGCGTTCCAGATTTATCTACCATACTTGCTAAGGAGCTTCACCGGGTGAAGGGCAAGAAGAAGGGCGACATTTGCTTTAGTGTATTGGTGACCCCTCTTGCCACTGTCATGGATCTGGATCTGTCAGCTTGCACCTTGGTCGCTACAACAAAGCCTCTTGGACTTCAGGAGTTTATCACACGGAGAGTTCTCGTTCTCCGATGTCGTGACCTCCCTCTAGAGGCATTCCATGGTCACCCCAGTTCACCATCTTTGATCCTCAGAACTGATTGACACTTTGGAACCCTATGGTGCAAGAGGTTGTTGTGGATGAAGAAATTGGATATGATAATAATGACGGTGCTGATGGAGCCGCAACGATGTATACTGGTACAAACACAGCTGGTCCTAGTGCTCCCACCATCGACATTGACGACGAGGCAACTGAGGATGAGAGAGAGACACTAGCTGTTCCGGTGGAGGTTCCCTTGACAGCACAGCAGCAGTGAGCTCACCTCCGTTGTGATCCCGAGGTGCATAGGAGGATAGATGACCTCACTCAGTAGATGATGACATCTTTCCGCACTCTACGGACTGACATGACCTCGCGTTTCGACGATTAGGCTCGTCGAAACGTGAGGTCATGTCTTAAGTATGGGGTATTTGAATTACTTGGGTTTGTAATAACTGTTAACTTGGCTTTATGACTTTGCATATGATCTTATTTGCCTACATGTGCTTATATGTCTCTCTACATGCATTGCATAAGGATTTTTGATTGACAAAAACGTCGAAACTACATTGAAAATTTTTTTGACCTCGACCGAAATGACTTGACCAACCGAGATAGAAACAATAGGCGCTCACCTCGGTCAACCATCTCGGGTGCTGTCAAAGTATCTTGACCGAAATGAATATGAAACTGAAGAAATTTTCGAAACGTTTTGTGCTTCTAATCCGGATATGACACCGATGATGATATTTGCTTGCAGATTAGCTTTGAAATCTTTATGTGTTCAAAAGATTTTATGATATGTTTAAGTTGTTGAATGTTTTGTTTGAAATTCTAGCATGTGTAGTATTTTGTTTTATCAAAATCATGTTGAATTTGAAGGTTGAAACCACCTTATAAGTTCTCTCACGTTCTTCATGGGATGATTAAGGCACTTCGCTTACTCTTATTCTTCTTCTTGACCATGCCTTTAGCCCTTTATATATATTTTCCTCCCTTGATCTATCCGGGAATATGGATGCAGTTGATGAAAGACGTGTGAAGTGAAGTTGAGATTATGGTTGAAAGTGTTAGAAAATTAGGTTTGGGGACGTTGATCTTGATGATGAGTAACTCGGCTTTCAACACCACATTACCCTATATACATCCTACCTTAACTCGGCTTACTCTTATTCTTCTTCTTGACCATGTCTTTAGCCCTTCATAATTGACACCTGTCCAATTAAAGAGCGTTGATTATTTTGAATTGAACACTTATGAGAGGTTTTTACTTTCGTAAAAAAGACTATCATTGGATCATTATATATATATATATATATATATATATATATATATATATATATATATATATATATATATATATATATATATAGATTCTGACTCATATGTAAACAACTCTTATCATGTGAACATGTAAACACCGAATATATGTGACTATACCGCCGAATGTATGTGAATATACCGCCGAATATGTAGGGTCAGATCCGGTGAATATTTCTTTCATTAATAACAAGATTTTCCCCCCTTTAATATCGCTTAATCTCAGCCATCTATTTAACGATCTAACGGATACAATTTGTTCTCATTTTACATGGTAAGAGCTGTTTACATGAGACTCTCTCTCTCTCTCTCTCTCTCTCTCTATATATATATATATATATATATATATATATATATATATATATATATATATATATATATATATATATATATATATATATATATATATATATATATATGGTCCGGTTCCGGTGAGGAGGACCCTTGCAGATAGGAATGAGGAGAGCCTAGGTGGTGACATGTGGCATGCCACATCACCGTTTTTTTTATTTTTTCAGATTTTCTTTTTGTAAATAAAAATTGGTGTTCATATTTTTATGAGAATGTGTTCATTTTTAAAAGAGTCATTGTTCATATTTTTATCAATAAATGTTCATTTTTTTTCTAACACTAACTATTCGTTTTTTTAACATTATTTGTTCATTTTTGTGTTTTTATAAAACATTTTTTTTGGATTTTAAAAAAAAATTATACTATTCTTTCAAATTGTGTTAATTAAATATGATGGTCATTTTTTTACAAGTATGTATTCATTTTTCTTACAGCTATGGTGTTTATAATATGATGTGCATTTTTTTTTAAATTATACTTTTCTAAAAAATCGTGTTTAATATTCAAAGATCGATTACATAAAAAATTGTGAAATCAAAGAGAATACAAGACGATTCAGGTTTTGTTTCTTCGAATTTCTACTCTCACTGTTTAGATTTTCATTCTTAAGGTTTAGGTTTCATTATGATTGATGTTTGTGTTGGAAATCAAATTTGTTTGAATCATTTTGTGTTTGATAAGTTTGATTGAGAAAATACATGTATATACATATGTTGAGTTGGTCTAATAGCTCCAATTGAATAATCTATATGCTCTTTTTAGTATGCACGCAAACTGTTCGCAAAATGCCTTATAGAAAAATAATTTATAATATTTACAAGAACAATAACATAAAAAAGTATGAACACTGACGAATAAAAACATGAACAATGACGTATAAAAGTATGAACACCGATGACTTATCTATAACTTTGACACATACATAACATATTATGATAATCTTTTCACGTTTTGTGATGAGTTTTTTTTTTATTTTTTGTGGTTATATACTGTAATTGAACATCTATGCATTATAAAATGAACACAAAAGAATAAATGGACATGACACTTTGATGAATAAAAATACTATGAACACCGATGTATAAAAACATGAACAATGACTTCTAAAAGTATGAACAACGATGACTATTTTGAACGTAAGGGTATTTTCCCAAATTTCAGTCAATTTACAAAAATGCCATTAATGATGAACGTGTGAGAGCCCTTGATTTAAATTCATCCAATGGCTTACAGCCATCCTAATTCCTATCTACAAGCTCTCTCCTCGCTTGAACTAAAATCTATATATATATATATATATATATATATATATATATATATATATATATATATATATATATATATATATATATATATATATATATAAAAAAACATCAAAAATATATAGCATTAATTCTAACGGGCATTAATTAATGATCTATTATGGGATATATACACTTACACAATCATCATCTAAGAAAATAATTTAAATTGATTGGTCAAGAAAATATTATTCAATCATGTTCATCCATTATTTATCATTTTTGAACTTGTTTCTTATCTAAGTCATCACACCGTCATGAACGTATTGGTTCTCTTATTCGGTTTTACATTCATTTTTTTTGTTTTTTCTCATCTAGATTGTGCAGGAACATACGTGTTCATGAAAATAAATGTCTGATCAATCGGGTATATGTCTTTAACAACTTATGTATTTGAATGCTCGTGTTTGAGTTTATATTCTAATTCTTTTTTTTTTCTCGCCCACACTATCCATGAACGCTCATGTTCATGAAATTAAACGGCTAATAAATTGTGTACATGTTCATAACTGCTTATGTGATTGAACATACGTGTACATAAACATTTGTGTTCATTAAATTTAACTAAAACAAACCTATATACATCTATTTCTTGTTATTTTTTAATTAAACATGATAAATTTAATATTCGTGTGCATGGTTGTGGTATTAATTAAGTAATAAATCATTTACGAAAAATTATCATTTTCATTCAACATTTAAAGAAAAACACATTAATGTGGTTTTTGTTTAATTAAAATTGATATACATCTTTATTATCACATCTGTTGATTTTTGTTCATGCCTGATATATGTTCTTAATCTTTATCGTAAGAATGATTTTCGCCTTGATCAACTCACACACACGCACACATATTAGAATTGGTTCACACAAGAACATGTTTTATGTGAACCGAGTAGAACTAAATCAATATCAAAAACTGATAAATAGAATGAAAAAGAAAAAGAAATTTACGTTGAAAACCAAAAAACCTACCACCTAACCATTAGTTTGTAAATAAACAATGAAATGAAAGTAACCAATACTCAGTTGGTCTAATGGGATGTGGTGTTAGACTCCTTAAGTGGTTAGTTTGGAAGGTTTGAGTTCGAATCCTCTTGGCAACATACATGTATGAAAAAACAATGAAATGAAAGTAAGATATATTTGATTTGTTTTTTGTTTTTCATAATTACAACCAAACGACTAATTATGTACCTCCCGGTAGCCGGTAGGTAGGGATGTAATATGAGATAAGCTACTCGGGTTCAGCTCGCGTTTGACCCGTTAAAATTTTAGCTCGAGCTCGTTCATTATCTAAACGAACCGAATATGAACAAATTTTAATGCTCGTATAAAATTATAAAATTTAGGTTCGGCTCGTTTATAAACGAGCCGAGCTTGAGCATGTCGATGCTCGGCTCGTTTGGCTAAATCTCGGTTTGTTCGGCTAAAATAACATTATAGGAGCATTATTTTAGTCAAGCTACTCAGGCTCGGCTCTACTCGTTCACTTTCCGAAAAGAGCCGAATATGAACACATTTTAAAGCTCGTATAAAGTTTAGACTCGACTCGTTTATAACAAGCCGAGTTTGAACATGCCAATATTCAGTTCGTTCGGCTCATATTACCCCTTACCTCCCGACACTCGGAGATGGATATATCATAGAAGCTTTGGAATGTTTGTTATAGAAGCTGTGAATGTAAATCTAACGAATCTATACTCCTTAGTCGTAGAATCGACCAAAGACACACAAACACAAGCACACAAGCAATTTGTTGACGCAGTTCGGTAGTATATAAAATACTCCTACTCTGCGAGACCTCAAGAGGGGAGATCCGATCCCAGGTTTCACTAGGTATCCAAGAACACAGATTACAAACACTGGACAAGAGATATACTAGCACCTTTCCTATAGATCTAGCAAAGAAAACAACAAAGACAGAACTCAGGAGATACAAAGAAGCAATGGTGAAGAAAAGCCCCCTCAAAGGCACCTTGACGAAGATCTGAGTTTGATCTTCGTCTACACTGCAAGCCAACGAAGCAGATGCGAGAGATAACAGATATCTCTTCTTCTTCTCCGGATCCTTCTCACTTCAGAGCGAGATTTGGACGATCCGTTCTTCTTCTTCCCTTTTCTCTCTTTTTCGCTCTCTCTTTTCTCTCTGTGACGAGCACTCAAGCTCTCAGATCTAGGGTTTGGGAAGCTGCATCTGAAGCTTAAGTACCAAAGCTCATCAAGGTCAAACGCTTCGTTTTGCATCAAAAAACCCTTAAGCAAGCTGGTGAGCCGAATCAAACGGCCGGCCTACAACTCACAAGCAGGTCCTTTCAATCATGGATCAAGGAGATGGGCCAACAGCATTGGGCTGGCAAGCCCAAGTCTTCAACTTCAGCCGGACAATTAAACCAACACACATAATACACATTACATCATTTGTACCTCCTAATATCATATAAAAGCCTACACATATATAAGATCATTGTCACCATATCTATCACCAAGCTACATCACTTAATCTAAGTGGCAACATTGGATCAAGATAGGCATCAATGTCAAATACATAGCAAGCTTATCATATGAGTCTTATAACTCTCTACTTAGACTATAGTATAAGGTGCTAGTGTAATCTCTAAGTCCTAATGCTAATACAATGTTACAAGATTCAATTAACATAACAAATGCCCTCCTGATTCTTGTATCATGTCAATCTGGTTCTGTTCCCCAATAGTGTGCCTTAGATCATCCTTCCTGTCCGTCATCAGTCTATGACCTGCACAATCACTCAAGGAGCATCAAAAATCTGTAGAAAATTTCTACAGAAGGCAAATTTATCAGCAGTCACTATTTTTGTTCCAAAGTCAGCTGGATTCAAATCACCCTTAATTTTCTTAACTAAGAAGTGTTTCTTTTTAATCCTATCTCGAATGAAATGATTTCTAACATCAATATGTTTAGATCTTTCATGATAAACAGGATCTTTACACAAATACAAGGCACTTTGACTATCCATATGAATCACAGGAATGCATGGTTTATGAGATATTTCACTAACTAAACCCTTAAGCCAGATAGCTTCTTTAGAAGCTTCAACAGCAGCAATATATTCAGCTTCAGTAGAAGATAAAGCAACCACAGATTGTTGTTGAGATTTCCATGAAACACAATTACCAGTCCAAGTGTAAAAATACGCAGTAGTAGATTTTCTATTATCCTTATTGCTAGCATAATCAGAATCTACATAACCAAACACTTCACCAATATTATTATGCTCAGAAAACATCAAGCACAAGTCTTTAGTTCCACTTATGTATCTAAGAATATATTTCATGGCAGTCCAATGTAATTCACCAGGATTAGACATGTATCTACTCAACACACTTATGCCAAAAGCAAGATCAGGTCTAGTGCATAACATAGCATACATGATAGAACCAACAGCCACATCATAGGGAATTTTAGCCATTTTTTCAATTTCTGCTTGATTACTAGGACAGTGTTACTTAGTTAAATCCAGGTGCCCTCCTAAGGGTATAGAAGTAGATTTAGAATTTTTCATATTGAATTTTTCTAAAACCTTTTCAATATAGTCAACTTGAGACAACCACATCTTTTTATGTTTTCTATCCCTTATGATTTTAACACCTAAAATTTTCTGTGCAGGACCCATATCTTTCATGTCAAAGTTTGACTTTAAATCTCATTTTGTACCAGCTATTAATACAGCAGATTTACTAATAAGCAGAATGTCATCAACATATAATAGTACAAACAAGGGATTCATGGAAGATATGCCTTTAAAATACAAACAGTAATCATAATTGCTTCTTAAAAACCCTAAGTTTTTCATGCATTCATCAAACTTAAGATTCCACTGTCTAGGTGACTGTTTTAAGCCATAGATAGATTTTTTAAGCAAGCAAACATGATCAGGTTTAGATTTATCTACAAAACCCTCAGGTTGTTTCATATAGATAGTTTCATCCAAGGTACCATGTAAAAAGGCAGTTTTTACATCCATTTGTTATATATTCCAATCATGCACAGTAGCAAAAGCAAGCAACAGTCTCAATGTTTTATATTTGACAACAGGAGCAAATATATCAGTGTAATCAATTCCCTCTCTTTGGGTAAAACCCTTAGCAACTAACCTAGCCTTGTATCTAGGTGGTTCACTTAGTTTAGTAGCTTCTTTTAGTTTATAAATCCATTTACAGGGCACAATTTTTGCATTCTCAGGTTTAGCTATTAACACCCAAGTTTTGTTAACAATCATGGAATCTATTTCATCTTGCATGGCTAGTTTCCAATTTTTAGATTGAGAACAGTTTATAGCTTGCCTATATGTGTCAGGAGTATATGGATTATCAACAACATCACTAGTCAAGAAAGCATACTCAACCATATTAAAGTCATGTGTAAACAGAACATATTCAGAATCATTATATCTCCTATTAGATATTCTAACCCTAGGATTTCTATCTCTCGTTAATTGATAGTTATTATCATCATTGTCATGCAAGTAATCATGTTGATCATGCATAGAATCACCAATGTCATGCAGTGAATCATTATTATTATCATGCAATGCAACATCAGAGAGATATGAAGGAGCAGTAGAGATATCACCTATATTTTCTACCCCCCTTGATTCTGACCTATGGTTCTCACTGCCTACAGCAGTGTTTTCATCAACATTTTCACCATTATTAGGAGGATTATCAACATCATAGTTCTCTTCACTAGTACTAGGTGTTTGATAATATCCTATGTCAAACTCTTCATCTATGAACTGATCTTCTCTATTATTGTCATTTGTGTAGAAATGAAAACTTCTAGTTAACTCAGTATCAATTTCAGTGCTCCTGTTATTATCCACAGTGTTATTATCTCTAATTTTAAAATAGAATTCTTTTTCATTAAAGGTCACATTTCTAGATGTTATTACTTTATATCCATGTGGTTGTATGAGTAACAATTTATAGCCTTTAACACCTTCAGGATAGCCTAACATTACACACTTTTGTGCTCTTGGGTGCAACTTCCCTTGTGTTATATGGGAATATGCAGTACACCCAAAGGGCCTTAAGTGGGTAATATTAGGCTTCCTTCCAGTCCACAATTCATATGGTGTCCTAAAATCTATTACAGATGAGGGAGACCTATTAATGAGATAAGCTGCTGTAGTAACAGCTTCACCCCATAGACTATGTTTCATACCAGCACTTATTAACATACATCTAGCCTTTTCTAAGAGAGTTCTATTCATCCTTTCAGCTGTACCATTTTGTTGAGGAGTGTAAGGGACTGTTAGATGTCTTTTAATGCCATTTGTTTTACAAAATTCATTAAAACTAGCATTACAGAACTCTAGACCATTATCAGTTTTAAGGCATTTAACTTTTAAATCTGTTTCATTTTCAACAGCTATTTTCCAGTTTTTAAAACTTTCAAAGGCTTCATCTTTAGTTCTCAACAAATATATCCAAACTTTTCTAGAATAATGGTCAATGAAAGAAATAAAATATTTCTTTCCACCTACAGTTTCTACATGAGAAGGACCCCATAAGTCTGAATGTATGTATTCTAGAGGTTTATTAGCTTTGTATAAAGATTTGTTGAAACTATTTTTATTAGCTTTACCAAACACACAATTTTCACAAAAGCTAAGGTTTGTCATTTTATTGGTTAAAATACCTTGTTTATATAACTGATTTAGTCCATTATTTCCTATATGACCTAATCTGCTATGCCATAGAGTTGTTTGTTCTAGGTTGTTTTTATTAATATCAGTAGTGGAGAGATTTAATTCAGGTGATTGTTCTACAAAGTACAAACCACCCTTTTTAAAACTCCTAATAAGAGTAAGACCATTCTTGACAACTTCTCTTATACCATTACTAGTATTTATAGTACATCCTAAGTCGTCAAACATACACTCAGATAGCAAGTTTCTCCTAAGGCCAGGAACCCATCTAACATTTTGAATAACCCTAATCTTTCCATCATACATGCACATAGGTATATTTCCTATCCCCTTTATTTTTAAAGCAGTATTATCACCTAACATGACATCACCAACATTAAAAATTTCTAAAGAACAAAACAAAGTTCTATCAGGGCAAGCATGCATGGTACATCCAGAATCTAATATCCACTCATCAGATTTGCATTTAAAAGGAATAGTACACATCAACAGTTCACTAGAGTACTGAGCATGGAGATCTTCAAATAAAGAAACATTATTTTCAGTATTTCCTTTATTAGATTCATCCTTCTTTTTCTTTCTACAGTCATTAATAAAGTGACCAAGTTTTTGACAGTAAAAACATTTTTTATTTTTCTTGTCACTTTCACTACTAGGGCTCTTATCATAGGATTCATCCTTTTTATCCTTTTTATTTGACTTGTTATATTTCTTAAATTTTCCTTTAGTTACTAAGACTTCAGACTTAACTTCTGATTTCTTATCATTAGGTTTAGTCTTAAAATTTTTCATAGATTCATTTTTATCTATAATTGACTCAATGATCTTAGTCTTGGTTAGCGTTTCAGTACTATACTGTATCACATCTCTAAAGGTGTCAAATTGTGAAGGTAATGATCCTAACAGGATAACAGCTAAGTGAGTGTCTTTAATAGTGTCATCACATCTTTCTAAGTCCATTTCCATTTTCAGAAATCTATCTAGGTTATCATTTAAGGTCACATTCACATCCATCTTAAATGTAAACAACCTATGTAAAGTAGATATCCTAGAGGGCAAAGATTTTTTATTATATTGTTTATCTAAAGTATCCCACAAAGGTTTAGCAGAGGAGACACTTACAAACTGACGAGCCACGTCGTCAGTCAATCTTATCATTATTTCAGCATGAGCCTGCTCATCCATTTCCATTTTCCTGGCTGCAGAAGTTTCTGCCAGATAATCCCCAGTGATGGCCCTCCAGCACTTTTCTTTGGTCAAGATTGCCTTCATTTTGACCTGCCACATGATGAAGTCAGAGACTCCATCATATGGCTTGAGTCTGATGCTAGCTTCTGTCATTTTTATTACACCTGCAAACAAGAAACAAAAGGTTAGCAAGCAGACAAGAAAAGTAATTACAGATGGGAGGTGAGATAAGAGAGTAAAGATAAACACAATAATAAAAACCAGTCAAGATGAACACTATTAGAACTAATCAGTTTAAGTCCAACCACACAAGGCAGAACAATAAGCGGAAGCTAAAACAGAAAGCAAGATATACACAAATATCAAGGAAAGCAAGAAAAAACCCCAAAAATTAGGGTTTTTGTCAGATTCGAAAAGAAAAACACAGAAATGCTCTGATACCACTTTGTGAATGTAAATCTAACGAATCTATACTCCTTAGTCGTAGAATCGACCAAAGACACACAAACACAAGCACACAAGCAATTTGTTGACGCAGTTCGGTAGTATATAAAATACTCCTACTCTGCGAGACCTCAAGAGGGGAGATCCGATCCCAGGTTTCACTAGGTATCCAAGAACACAGATTACAAACACTGGACAAGAGATATACTAGAACCTTTCCTATAGATCTAGCAAAGAAAACAACAAAGACAGAACTCAGGAGATACAAAGAAGCAATGGTGAAGAAAAGCCCCCTCAAAGGCACCTTGACGAAGATCTGAGTTTGATCTTCGTCTACACTGCAAGCCAACGAAGCAGATGCGAGAGATAACAGATATCTCTTCTTCTTCTCCGGATCCTTCTCACTTCAGAGCGAGATTTGGACGATCCGTTCTTCTTCTTCCCTTTTCTCTCTTTTTCGCTCTCTCTTTTCTCTCTGTGACGAGCACTCAAGCTCTCAGATCTAGGGTTTGGGAAGCTGCATCTGAAGCTTAAGTACCAAAGCTCATCAAGGTCAAACGCTTCGTTTTGCATCAAAAAACCCTTAAGCAAGCTGGTGAGCCGAATCAAACGGCCGGCCTACAACTCACAAGCAGGTCCTTTCAATCATGGATCAAGGAGATGGGCCAACAGCATTGGGCTGGCAAGCCCAAGTCTTCAACTTCAGCCGGACAATTAAACCAACACACATAATACACATTACATCATTTGTACCTCCTAATATCATATAAAAGCCTACACATATATAAGATCATTGTCACCATATCTATCACCAAGCTACATCACTTAATCTAAGTGGCAACATTGGATCAAGATAGGCATCAATGTCAAATACATAGCAAGCTTATCATATGAGTCTTATAACTCTCTACTTAGACTATAGTATAAGGTGCTAGTGTAATCTCTAAGTCCTAATGCTAATACAATGTTACAAGATTCAATTAACATAACAAATGCCCTCCTGATTCTTGTATCATGTCAATCTGGTTCTGTTCCCCAATAGTGTGCCTTAGATCATCCTTCCTGTCCGTCATCAGTCTATGACCTGCACAATCACTCAAGGAGCATCAAAAATCTGTAGAAAATTTCTACAGAAAGCAAATTTATCAGCAGTCACTATTTTTGTTCCAAAGTCAGCTGGATTCAAATCACCCTTAATTTTCTTAACTAAGAAGTGTTTCTTTTTAACCCTATCTCGAATGAAATGATTTCTAACATCAATATGTTTAGATCTTTCATGATAAACAGGATCTTTACACAAATACAAGGCACTTTGACTATCCATATGAATTACTGGAATGCATGGTTTATGAGATATTTCACTAACTAAACCCTTAAGCCAGATAGCTTCTTTAGAAGCTTCAACAGCAGCAATATATTCAGCTTCAGTAGAAGATAAAGCAACCACAGATTGTTGTTGAGATTTCCATGAAACACAATTACCAGTCCAAGTATAAAAATATGCAGTAGTAGATTTTCTATTATCCTTATTGCTAGCATAATCAGAATCTACATAACCAAACACTTCACCAATATTATCATGCTCAGAAAACATCAAACACAGGTCTTTAGTTCCACTTATGTATCTAAGAATATATTTCATGGCAGTCCAATGTAATTCACCAGGATTAGACATGTATCTACTCAACACACTTATGCCAAAAGCAAGATCAGGTCTAGTGCATAACATAGCATACATGATAGAACCAACAGCCACATCATAGGGAATTTTAGCCATTTTTTCAATTTCTGCTTGATTACTAGGACAGTGTTACTTAGTTAAATCCAGGTGCCCTCCTAAGGGTATAGAAGTAGATTTAGAATTTTTCATATTGAATTTTTCTAAAACCTTTTCAATATAATCACCTTGAGACAACCACATCTTTTTATGTTTTCTATCTCTTATGATTTTAACACCTAAAATTTTCTGTGCAGGACCCATATCTTTCATGTCAAAGTTTAACTTTAAATCTCTTTTTGTACCAGCTATTAATACAGCAGACTTACTAATAAGCAGAATGTCATCAACATATAAAAGTACAAACAAGGGATTCATGGAAGATATGCCTTTAAAATACAAACAGTAATCATAATTGCTTCTTAAAAACCCTAAGTTTTTCATGCATTCATCAAACTTAAGATTCCACTGTCTAGGTGACTGTTTTAAGCCATAGATAGATTTTTTAAGTAAGCAAACATGATCAGGTTTAGATTTATCTACAAAACCCTCAGGTTGTTTCATATAGATAGTTTCATCCAAGGTACCATGTAAAAAGGCAGTTTTTACATCCATTTGTTATATATTCCAATCATGCACAGTAGCAAAAGCAAGCAACAGTCTCAATGTTTTATATTTGACAACAGGAGCAAATATATCAGTGTAATCAATTCCCTCTCTTTGGGTAAAACCCTTAGCAACTAACCTAGCCTTGTATCTAGGTGGTTCACTTAGTTTAGTAGCTTCTTTTAGTTTATAAATCCATTTACAGGGCACAATTTTTGCATTTTCAGGTTTAGCTATTAACACCCAAGTTTTGTTAACAATCATGGAATCTATTTCATCTTGCATGGCTAGTTTCCAATTTTTAGATTGAGAACAGTTTATAGCTTGCCTATATGTGTCAGGAGTATATGGATTATCAACAACATCACCAGTCAAGAAAGCATACTCAACCATATTAAAATCATGTGTAAACAGAACATATTCAGAATCATTATATCTCCTATTAGGTATTCTAACCCTAGGATTTCTATCTCTCGTTAATTGATAGTTATTATCATCATTGTCATGCAAGTAATCATGTTGATCATGCATAGAATCACCAATGTCATGCAGTGAATCATTATTATTATCATGCAATGCAACATCAGAGAGATATGAAGGAGCAGTAGAGATATCACCTACATTTTCTACCCCCCTTGATTCTGACCTATAGTTCTCACTGCCTATAGCAGTGTTTTCATCAACATTTTCACCATTATTAGGAGGATTATCAACATCATAGTTCTCTTCACTAGTACTAGGTGTTTGATAATATCCTATGTCAAACTCTTCATCTATGAACTGATCTTCTCTATTATTGTCATTTGTGTAGAAATGAAAACTTCTAGTTAACTCAGTATCAATTTCAGTGCTCCTGTTATTATCCACAGTGTTATTATCTCTAATTTTAAAATAGAATTCTTTTTCATTAAAGGTCACATTTCTAGATGTTATTACTTTATATCCATGTGGTTGTATGAGTAACAATTTATAGCCTTTAACACCTTCAGGATAGCCTAACATTACACACTTTTGTGCTCTTGGGTGCAACTTCCCTTGTGTTATATGGGAATATGCAGTACACCCAAAGGGCCTTAAGTGGGTAATATTAGGCTTCCTTCCAGTCCACAATTCATATGGTGTCCTAAAATCTATTACAGATGAGGGAGACCTATTAATGAGATAAGCTGCTGTAGTAACAGCTTCACCCCATAGACTATGTTTCATACCAGCACTTATTAACATACATCTAGCCTTTTCTAAGAGAGTTCTATTCATCCTTTCAGCTGTACCATTTTGTTGAGGAGTGTAAGGGACTGTTAGATGTCTTTTAATGCCATTTGTTTTACAAAATTCATTAAAACTAGCATTACAGAACTCTAGACCATTATCAGTTTTAAGGCATTTAACTTTTAAATCTGTTTCATTTTCAACAGCTATTTTCCAGTTTTTAAAACTTTCAAAGGCTTCATCTTTAGTTCTCAACAAATATATCCAAACTTTTCTAGAATAATGGTCAATGAAAGAAATAAAATATTTCTTTCCACCTACAGTTTCTACATGAGAAGGACCCCATAAGTCTGAATGTATGTATTCTAGAGGTTTATTAGCTTTGTATAAAGATTTGTTGAAACTATTTTTATTAGCTTTACCAAACACACAATTTTCACAAAAGCTAAGGTTTGTCATTTTATTGGTTAAAATACCTTGTTTATATAACTGATTTAGTCCATTATTTCCTATATGACCTAATCTGCTATGCCATAGAGTTGTTTGTTCTAGGTTGTTTTTATTAATATCAGTAGTGGAGAGATTTAATTCAGGTGATTGTTCTACAAAGTACAAACCACCCTTTTTAAAACTCCTAATAAGAGTAAGACCATTCTTGACAACTTCTCTTATACCATTACTAGTATTTATAGTACATCCTAAGTCGTCAAACATACACTCAGATAGCAAGTTTCTCCTAAGGCCAGGAACCCATCTAACATTTTGAATAACCCTAATCTTTCCATCATACATGCACATAGGTATATTTCCTATCCCCTTTATTTTTAAAGCAGTATTATCACCTAACATGACATCACCAACATTAAAAATTTCTAAAGAACAAAACAAAGTTCTATCAGGGCAAGCATGCATGGTACATCCAGAATCTAATATCCACTCATCAGATTTGCATTTAAAAGGAATAGTACACATCAACAGTTCACTAGAGTACTGAGCATGGAGATCTTCAAATAAAGAAACATTATTTTCAGTATTTCCTTTATTAGATTCATCCTTCTTTTTCTTTCTACAGTCATTAATAAAGTGACCAAGTTTTTGACAGTAAAAACATTTTTTATTTTTCTTGTCACTTTCACTACTAGGGCTCTTATCATAGGATTCATCCTTTTTATCCTTTTTATTTGACTTGTTATATTTCTTAAATTTTCCTTTAGTTACTAAGACTTCAGACTTAACTTCTGATTTCTTATCATTAGGTTTAGTCTTAAAATTTTTCATAGATTCATTTTTATCTATAATTGACTCAATGATCTTAGTCTTGGTTAGCGTTTCAGTACTATACTGTATCACATCTCTAAAGGTGTCAAATTGTGAAGGTAATGATCCTAACAGGATAACAGCTAAGTGAGTGTCTTTAATAGTGTCATCACATCTTTCTAAGTCCATTTCCATTTTCAGAAATCTATCTAGGTTATCATTTAAGGTCACATTCACATCCATCTTAAATGTAAACAACCTATGTAAAGTAGATATCCTAGAGGGCAAAGATTTTTTATTATATTGTTTATCTAAAGTATCCCACAAAGGTTTAGCAGAGGAGACACTTACAAACTGACGAGCCACGTCGTCAGTCAATCTTATCATTATTTCAGCATGAGCCTGCTCATCCATTTCCATTTTCCTGGCTGCAGAAGTTTCTGCCAGATAATCCCCAGTGATGGCCCTCCAGCACTTTTCTTTGGTCAAGATTGCCTTCATTTTGACCTGCCACATGATGAAGTCAGAGACTCCATCATATGGCTTGAGTCTGATGCTAGCTTCTGTCATTTTTATTACACCTGCAAACAAGAAACAAAAGGTTAGCAAGCAGACAAGAAAAGTAATTACAGATGGGAGGTGAGATAAGAGAGTAAAGATAAACACAATAATAAAAACCAGTCAAGATGAACACTATTAGAACTAATCAGTTTAAGTCCAACCACACAAGGCAGAACAATAAGCGGAAGCTAAAACAGAAAGCAAGATATACACAAATATCAAGGAAAGCAAGAAAAAACCCCAAAAATTAGGGTTTTTGTCAGATTCGAAAAGAAAAACACAGAAATGCTCTGATACCACTTTGTGAATGTAAATCTAACGAATCTATACTCCTTAGTCGTAGAATCGACCAAAGACACACAAACACAAGCACACAAGCAATTTGTTGACGCAGTTCGGTAGTATATAAAATACTCCTACTCTGCGAGACCTCAAGAGGGGAGATCCGATCCCAGGTTTCACTAGGTATCCAAGAACACAGATTACAAACACTGGACAAGAGATATACTAGAACCTTTCCTATAGATCTAGCAAAGAAAACAACAAAGACAGAACTCAGGAGATACAAAGAAGCAATGGTGAAGAAAAGCCCCCTCAAAGGCACCTTGACGAAGATCTGAGTTTGATCTTCGTCTACACTGCAAGCCAACGAAGCAGATGCGAGAGATAACAGATATCTCTTCTTCTTCTCCGGATCCTTCTCACTTCAGAGCGAGATTTGGACGATCCGTTCTTCTTCTTCCCTTTTCTCTCTTTTTCGCTCTCTCTTTTCTCTCTGTGACGAGCACTCAAGCTCTCAGATCTAGGGTTTGGGAAGCTGCATCTGAAGCTTAAGTACCAAAGCTCATCAAGGTCAAACGCTTCGTTTTGCATCAAAAAACCCTTAAGCAAGCTGGTGAGCCGAATCAAACGGCCGGCCTACAACTCACAAGCAGGTCCTTTCAATCATGGATCAAGGAGATGGGCCAACAGCATTGGGCTGGCAAGCCCAAGTCTTCAACTTCAGCCGGACAATTAAACCAACACACATAATACACATTACATCATTTGTACCTCCTAATATCATATAAAAGCCTACACATATATAAGATCATTGTCACCATATCTATCACCAAGCTACATCACTTAATCTAAGTGGCAACATTGGATCAAGATAGGCATCAATGTCAAATACATAGCAAGCTTATCATATGAGTCTTATAACTCTCTACTTAGACTATAGTATAAGGTGCTAGTGTAATCTCTAAGTCCTAATGCTAATACAATGTTACAAGATTCAATTAACATAACAAATGCCCTCCTGATTCTTGTATCATGTCAATCTGGTTCTGTTCCCCAATAGTGTGCCTTAGATCATCCTTCCTGTCCGTCATCAGTCTATGACCTGCACAATCACTCAAGGAGCATCAAAAATCTGTAGAAAATTTCTACAGAAGGCAAATTTATCAGCAGTCACTATTTTTGTTCCAAAGTCAGCTGGATTCAAATCACCCTTAATTTTCTTAACTAAGAAGTGTTTCTTTTTAATCCTATCTCGAATGAAATGATTTCTAACATCAATATGTTTAGATCTTTCATGATAAACAGGATCTTTACACAAATACAAGGCACTTTGACTATCCATATGAATCACAGGAATGCATGGTTTATGAGATATTTCACTAACTAAACCCTTAAGCCAGATAGCTTCTTTAGAAGCTTCAACAGCAGCAATATATTCAGCTTCAGTAGAAGATAAAGCAACCACAGATTGTTGTTGAGATTTCCATGAAACACAATTACCAGTCCAAGTGTAAAAATACGCAGTAGTAGATTTTCTATTATCCTTATTGCTAGCATAATCAGAATCTACATAACCAAACACTTCACCAATATTATTATGCTCAGAAAACATCAAGCACAAGTCTTTAGTTCCACTTATGTATCTAAGAATATATTTCATGGCAGTCCAATGTAATTCACCAGGATTAGACATGTATCTACTCAACACACTTATGCCAAAAGCAAGATCAGGTCTAGTGCATAACATAGCATACATGATAGAACCAACAGCCACATCATAGGGAATTTTAGCCATTTTTTCAATTTCTGCTTGATTACTAGGACAGTGTTACTTAGTTAAATCCAGGTGCCCTCCTAAGGGTATAGAAGTAGATTTAGAATTTTTCATATTGAATTTTTCTAAAACCTTTTCAATATAGTCAACTTGAGACAACCACATCTTTTTATGTTTTCTATCCCTTATGATTTTAACACCTAAAATTTTCTGTGCAGGACCCATATCTTTCATGTCAAAGTTTGACTTTAAATCTCATTTTGTACCAGCTATTAATACAGCAGATTTACTAATAAGCAGAATGTCATCAACATATAATAGTACAAACAAGGGATTCATGGAAGATATGCCTTTAAAATACAAACAGTAATCATAATTGCTTCTTAAAAACCCTAAGTTTTTCATGCATTCATCAAACTTAAGATTCCACTGTCTAGGTGACTGTTTTAAGCCATAGATAGATTTTTTAAGCAAGCAAACATGATCAGGTTTAGATTTATCTACAAAACCCTCAGGTTGTTTCATATAGATAGTTTCATCCAAGGTACCATGTAAAAAGGCAGTTTTTACATCCATTTGTTATATATTCCAATCATGCACAGTAGCAAAAGCAAGCAACAGTCTCAATGTTTTATATTTGACAACAGGAGCAAATATATCAGTGTAATCAATTCCCTCTCTTTGGGTAAAACCCTTAGCAACTAACCTAGCCTTGTATCTAGGTGGTTCACTTAGTTTAGTAGCTTCTTTTAGTTTATAAATCCATTTACAGGGCACAATTTTTGCATTCTCAGGTTTAGCTATTAACACCCAAGTTTTGTTAACAATCATGGAATCTATTTCATCTTGCATGGCTAGTTTCCAATTTTTAGATTGAGAACAGTTTATAGCTTGCCTATATGTGTCAGGAGTATATGGATTATCAACAACATCACTAGTCAAGAAAGCATACTCAACCATATTAAAGTCATGTGTAAACAGAACATATTCAGAATCATTATATCTCCTATTAGATATTCTAACCCTAGGATTTCTATCTCTCGTTAATTGATAGTTATTATCATCATTGTCATGCAAGTAATCATGTTGATCATGCATAGAATCACCAATGTCATGCAGTGAATCATTATTATTATCATGCAATGCAACATCAGAGAGATATGAAGGAGCAGTAGAGATATCACCTATATTTTCTACCCCCCTTGATTCTGACCTATGGTTCTCACTGCCTACAGCAGTGTTTTCATCAACATTTTCACCATTATTAGGAGGATTATCAACATCATAGTTCTCTTCACTAGTACTAGGTGTTTGATAATATCCTATGTCAAACTCTTCATCTATGAACTGATCTTCTCTATTATTGTCATTTGTGTAGAAATGAAAACTTCTAGTTAACTCAGTATCAATTTCAGTGCTCCTGTTATTATCCACAGTGTTATTATCTCTAATTTTAAAATAGAATTCTTTTTCATTAAAGGTCACATTTCTAGATGTTATTACTTTATATCCATGTGGTTGTATGAGTAACAATTTATAGCCTTTAACACCTTCAGGATAGCCTAACATTACACACTTTTGTGCTCTTGGGTGCAACTTCCCTTGTGTTATATGGGAATATGCAGTACACCCAAAGGGCCTTAAGTGGGTAATATTAGGCTTCCTTCCAGTCCACAATTCATATGGTGTCCTAAAATCTATTACAGATGAGGGAGACCTATTAATGAGATAAGCTGCTGTAGTAACAGCTTCACCCCATAGACTATGTTTCATACCAGCACTTATTAACATACATCTAGCCTTTTCTAAGAGAGTTCTATTCATCCTTTCAGCTGTACCATTTTGTTGAGGAGTGTAAGGGACTGTTAGATGTCTTTTAATGCCATTTGTTTTACAAAATTCATTAAAACTAGCATTACAGAACTCTAGACCATTATCAGTTTTAAGGCATTTAACTTTTAAATCTGTTTCATTTTCAACAGCTATTTTCCAGTTTTTAAAACTTTCAAAGGCTTCATCTTTAGTTCTCAACAAATATATCCAAACTTTTCTAGAATAATGGTCAATGAAAGAAATAAAATATTTCTTTCCACCTACAGTTTCTACATGAGAAGGACCCCATAAGTCTGAATGTATGTATTCTAGAGGTTTATTAGCTTTGTATAAAGATTTGTTGAAACTATTTTTATTAGCTTTACCAAACACACAATTTTCACAAAAGCTAAGGTTTGTCATTTTATTGGTTAAAATACCTTGTTTATATAACTGATTTAGTCCATTATTTCCTATATGACCTAATCTGCTATGCCATAGAGTTGTTTGTTCTAGGTTGTTTTTATTAATATCAGTAGTGGAGAGATTTAATTCAGGTGATTGTTCTACAAAGTACAAACCACCCTTTTTAAAACTCCTAATAAGAGTAAGACCATTCTTGACAACTTCTCTTATACCATTACTAGTATTTATAGTACATCCTAAGTCGTCAAACATACACTCAGATAGCAAGTTTCTCCTAAGGCCAGGAACCCATCTAACATTTTGAATAACCCTAATCTTTCCATCATACATGCACATAGGTATATTTCCTATCCCCTTTATTTTTAAAGCAGTATTATCACCTAACATGACATCACCAACATTAAAAATTTCTAAAGAACAAAACAAAGTTCTATCAGGGCAAGCATGCATGGTACATCCAGAATCTAATATCCACTCATCAGATTTGCATTTAAAAGGAATAGTACACATCAACAGTTCACTAGAGTACTGAGCATGGAGATCTTCAAATAAAGAAACATTATTTTCAGTATTTCCTTTATTAGATTCATCCTTCTTTTTCTTTCTACAGTCATTAATAAAGTGACCAAGTTTTTGACAGTAAAAACATTTTTTATTTTTCTTGTCACTTTCACTACTAGGGCTCTTATCATAGGATTCATCCTTTTTATCCTTTTTATTTGACTTGTTATATTTCTTAAATTTTCCTTTAGTTACTAAGACTTCAGACTTAACTTCTGATTTCTTATCATTAGGTTTAGTCTTAAAATTTTTCATAGATTCATTTTTATCTATAATTGACTCAATGATCTTAGTCTTGGTTAGCGTTTCAGTACTATACTGTATCACATCTCTAAAGGTGTCAAATTGTGAAGGTAATGATCCTAACAGGATAACAGCTAAGTGAGTGTCTTTAATAGTGTCATCACATCTTTCTAAGTCCATTTCCATTTTCAGAAATCTATCTAGGTTATCATTTAAGGTCACATTCACATCCATCTTAAATGTAAACAACCTATGTAAAGTAGATATCCTAGAGGGCAAAGATTTTTTATTATATTGTTTATCTAAAGTATCCCACAAAGGTTTAGCAGAGGAGACACTTACAAACTGACGAGCCACGTCGTCAGTCAATCTTATCATTATTTCAGCATGAGCCTGCTCATCCATTTCCATTTTCCTGGCTGCAGAAGTTTCTGCCAGATAATCCCCAGTGATGGCCCTCCAGCACTTTTCTTTGGTCAAGATTGCCTTCATTTTGACCTGCCACATGATGAAGTCAGAGACTCCATCATATGGCTTGAGTCTGATGCTAGCTTCTGTCATTTTTATTACACCTGCAAACAAGAAACAAAAGGTTAGCAAGCAGACAAGAAAAGTAATTACAGATGGGAGGTGAGATAAGAGAGTAAAGATAAACACAATAATAAAAACCAGTCAAGATGAACACTATTAGAACTAATCAGTTTAAGTCCAACCACACAAGGCAGAACAATAAGCGGAAGCTAAAACAGAAAGCAAGATATACACAAATATCAAGGAAAGCAAGAAAAAACCCCAAAAATTAGGGTTTTTGTCAGATTCGAAAAGAAAAACACAGAAATGCTCTGATACCACTTTGTGAATGTAAATCTAACGAATCTATACTCCTTAGTCGTAGAATCGACCAAAGACACACAAACACAAGCACACAAGCAATTTGTTGACGCAGTTCGGTAGTATATAAAATACTCCTACTCTGCGAGACCTCAAGAGGGGAGATCCGATCCCAGGTTTCACTAGGTATCCAAGAACACAGATTACAAACACTGGACAAGAGATATACTAGAACCTTTCCTATAGATCTAGCAAAGAAAACAACAAAGACAGAACTCAGGAGATACAAAGAAGCAATGGTGAAGAAAAGCCCCCTCAAAGGCACCTTGACGAAGATCTGAGTTTGATCTTCGTCTACACTGCAAGCCAACGAAGCAGATGCGAGAGATAACAGATATCTCTTCTTCTTCTCCGGATCCTTCTCACTTCAGAGCGAGATTTGGACGATCCGTTCTTCTTCTTCCCTTTTCTCTCTTTTTCGCTCTCTCTTTTCTCTCTGTGACGAGCACTCAAGCTCTCAGATCTAGGGTTTGGGAAGCTGCATCTGAAGCTTAAGTACCAAAGCTCATCAAGGTCAAACGCTTCGTTTTGCATCAAAAAACCCTTAAGCAAGCTGGTGAGCCGAATCAAACGGCCGGCCTACAACTCACAAGCAGGTCCTTTCAATCATGGATCAAGGAGATGGGCCAACAGCATTGGGCTGGCAAGCCCAAGTCTTCAACTTCAGCCGGACAATTAAACCAACACACATAATACACATTACATCATTTGTACCTCCTAATATCATATAAAAGCCTACACATATATAAGATCATTGTCACCATATCTATCACCAAGCTACATCACTTAATCTAAGTGGCAACATTGGATCAAGATAGGCATCAATGTCAAATACATAGCAAGCTTATCATATGAGTCTTATAACTCTCTACTTAGACTATAGTATAAGGTGCTAGTGTAATCTCTAAGTCCTAATGCTAATACAATGTTACAAGATTCAATTAACATAACAGAAGCCAGATTGAGTGCATCTTTCCCTAAAAGAACAGGAAGAGATCATCATCATAAGTGACGCTAAAGAGCTTGGTGATTTAACGTACATTAGATGCATGATAGTTGAATTTGCATCAAAGATCTAAATTTGTTTGATATAAGACTCCGATTGTTACTTCATTCTCTATATAGTTAGATATATGTCGTCATTAGTTTTCCATTTTCTCATCAAGGACAACACAATATGGGTTTCTAGTTTGCGTCCAAATCTTGCCATATAGTGCGTAGTTTAGTAAACCATACCAAATTTGTGTTGCACTGTGTAATGCATATGTACAACTAACTTACTCAAATAAAAACATGAAATTCAGTACACGTAGGGCATTACTAGCTAAGGTCCATGACTTAAATGTCTAGTGACCTAGTGGGGGACACTTAATTCATCTCAAACATTTGACATGACAATGAGCCTTTTTCCTTAAACAACATCTCATCCCCACCACCGAGTTCACTCGCTCCCTCGCTACTCATATACACACTCGACAATCTCCATATTTTTAAAACAACGTTATTCACTTTGCTAATCTTGATCTCCTAGTTTTCTTCTAAGAAAGTCTTAACACCTACTTACCAGACTCAAGGCTCATGATCGCGAGCTGTAACACATATCACATTAGTTGCTTACCCAGAAGAGTCACTATAATGAATCTATTTCCAGAATCACGTGCCTACAATCATTAATACCATACACATTTTTTTGTCCAAATGAGCGACGACAACGTCATTTACTTCACTAATTTGGATCTTTAAGTCTTCTTCTAAGAAAGTCTTGACACCTATCAGGCTCACGTGCCGTAACAAACACCACATTAGTTGCTTACTCAGAGAGTCATTGTAAGTTATGAATCTAGGAATCACGTGCATGCAACCATTAGTACCATACACATTTAAAAAAAAAAAATTTGTCGTTATGAGTGACCATAATCTCCACACTTTTAAAAACATCATTCACCCCACTATTTTGGATCTCCTAATCTCACACCTACCTATCAGGCTCACGATTTATAACACACATCTAATTATATTAGTTAGCTTACCTAGAAGAGTCACTGTAAGTTATGAATCTATTTCCAAAATCACGTGCAAGCAACCATTGGTACCATACACATTTTCAACTTGGCGACATAATCGCGCGTCCACCGCCTATCTATCTATATATTTTTATTGAAAAGTTTACACTCTTGAAAGGGAAATGTGGTGCAATATAACCTAACTCTATAGGTGATTTTTGTTGAATTTACCCTTGGAAAAAGAAGAGGCTTGAAAGGGAAAGGGGGTAGGGTGGACCAAATGCATTGTCTCCTATCTTGACGATGCTAACATGTGAAAAGATCAGAAACTTAAACCAAACCCATCTCTTTCATTTCTTTCTCACTAGCTTTTGCCATTATTGGGACTTCATGTATTGTATTTATGTTGATACCTATGGGGCGGCCTTCCCACATGACTGACGCAGGAAGGCCGGCTTTAACGCTACACTATTTTGGTGGTTTTAATGTTTACATTTGTACGTGTGTGTATCAATTGGCCTTGCCTAATACATTGGGTCACGTTTAGTTAACACACTTGTACTACATGAAACCATCTAAACTTGTTACTTAACCTCGATTCAATCTACTAATTTGATCTAGTGTTTTATAGCTAGGGTTTGGATTCATTAGAGATATGTGTAATTTGTGTTTCGTACGTACACGGAACCTCGGGATGAGAGGCTCATCTCATTCCACTAGACAATCGAAATATATTATTCGCATATGAGCACACAACTTATATTGCTAAGAAACACCAATCTATAAGCTAAAGATGAGATTAGAAGGAATTAGTCGAGATAACATCGTTGAAAGGCTGACTTTGATCAAGGCTTCGCTAATACTCTTGGACTTTGTCGCTAGGGTCATGTGATTTAGAGATAAAACCCTTTCAGATTAGATCTTCAACTTTATTCTTCTTCCGAATACTTCTTGTAACATAAAAGATTTGAATTATCCGAATCTTTCTTTGTCGCTTGTTTAGAAGAGGAGTAAAATCCCTAGATCCGTGACTCCGTAGCTACAGACTCGAATTAGGATTACGGAAGCTTGTTAACATAACCTGAATTATTTCAAACATGCAACTCATACATAACTAAACTGTAGCTTCGTGAGTGGTAATATTGACTAGTATATTAACGAAGATCATGTCATCTAAGTTAATTCTTAGATCCAAATGTTGCACTTCTAGTATGTCATACAAATCTACATATGTTTGTAATTACAACATGTACAAGAATGACAAAACTATAACACTTAGTTTCACCAAAAATAGGAGAAGTAATCACAATCTCTTTTTTCGTTAACACTTATACTATGTTAATATATTTACATCTAACTAGTCTAATATGTGAAGGTGTGCGTCTTGTGAGACCACACACAAACCCATAAAATTTCATCCCAAACCAAATGTCCGTAAAAAATAACTAACCAAAATTATATGCTAGATTCACCTAGTATGTGTTATCGATGTGGAACAATTTCTACCACCTCAATGATTCTCGAAAAAGTAGAGAATATCATAAATTATGTCTTTATTGCCCTAGTAATTTTTGTATCCTCTAACTAGGTGTGTAATACGAGCCGAATGAGCCATGTGTTGGCATGATCAAGCTCGATTCGTTTATAAACGAGAGTCAAACCTAAATTTTATACGAGTTTTAATATATGTTCATATTTAACTCGTCTAAAATGAGAACGAGCTCGAGCCAAACTTTTAACGAGCTGATCCGAGTAGCTTCCTCTCTGAACAAAAGCTCAATGACTACTTTGGTGTAACTCTAGTCACGGAACCTCGGGATGAGAGGCTCATCTCATTCCACTAGACAATCGAAACATATTATTCGCATATGAGCACACAACTGACACGGAGGGCACACGGGTCCTAAATTTGTGTTTCGTACGTATACGGAACCTCGGGATGAGAGGCTCATCTCATTCCACGTCTAGACAATCGAAACATATTATTCGCATATGTCGAACTAGGTTAGTCCGTCTGTTACTTTTTTTTTCTTATATCCGTCCCGGGACCAAATGACGCGGAGGGCGCACGTCTAGCGAACCACACATACAAGCACATGAGGTTCCATCCTAAAACCAATTGACAATAGGAGGAGTAACCTGAATGCTTATATGGTAGGTTCACTTGATTGCGTTTTATCGATGTGGAATTATTTCCCCTATATCTCAACACCGTCGGTTAAAATATTATTTATACATGTGTTTTTTCTTCAGGAGGTCAAATGGATCAGCCCGATCGAATTTGATGTCTAATATTCTCATAACTTAAGTACGAGACTTCTAATTAAAGATGAAAAGTATTATAACTTTTTTACAATATATCAGGAGTTATAATATGGATGATGATATCCGACTCATCACCTAAAATCTCCACCCGATTTATCATTCACCTATATCCGTATGGTGGATGGATGGATAGTTCCCTCCCCTCCGTGCAATATAATATGTTTTTAAAATTAATATTCAACAAAAGTTAAAACAAAGTGCAAACTTACGGGCTAACATTTAAATAAATTATTTAATATGTCATCTACCGTGGTCTGAAATATAACTTAAAATTTAAAATAGTTTACTTAGTTCTAAACATATAAAAGTACAGAGATTTATAATTATTAAACCAAGTAAAATTACACAAACTTGTTTTCGACTTATAAAAAGACCGATTTTTTAAAAGAAAATAACAAGCTCCTCAAAAGCCTGACTAAAAATGAAAGACTCGTAAGTAAAATTGAGATTGAGTTAAGTGTGACCATTTGTGTTCTGAAAATTTGGGAACTCGGCCCTCAACATTGTGGTTGATGCTCTCGCTTGTTTTTATGTTTAAGTTGCTCCACCTCCATTCCATGTTGATATCCCGTAAAGCGTCAAATAACTCATTAGGAATCATTCGCTCAGTCAACATGTACATATGGTTTCGACGCCCTGATGAGTCTCCGTTCACCGTCCTTACAACCACTTAGCCTAAATAGATTTCCTCTTACTAAACACAAAAAATAAACTTCCATCGAAATCTTGAAGTTGACAAACTCGTATTCGTCCCGTCCTATCACCCATCTCACCCATATACTACCTATATATTTACGATTATGACCCATATTTTAGACGAGTTAACAAGCAGCGGTCGGATGCGGATATAACTAGGGTCCCTACTCTTGTGAATGCGACCTAACTCATCAGTATGACTTAACTATGTATAAGTAATAATAAGGACAAGATGTCATTTCTACTAGAGGGTGCGACCGGTGAAATAGATAGTTCGTTAGGTACGTATATTTATTTATTCTTACTTAGAGTATAAATCTTATGGACCCCTTTATTATCACTGCTCCATTTTTCTGCTCCAATGTTATTGACATACATTAATACTCCCATTTATATAACTTTAATCTTCATTTTATGTTATGTTGTAATTAACGACCTTAGACTCTTAGGGAATGTGCAACAGATTCTTCAAAAAAAACACTTCAAATTAATTAAATCTAAATGATTAAATGACCTTTTTATTTTTGCGATTGGAGGGAGTAATTTATAATGATACTACCTTTTGTATATTAATTAAATATCATAAATAATTTAGAGACACCCTTTCGTGCGGATAATTGTTCTTCAGTAATTTGCGGGAAAGATTATCAAATAAATTTCGGTAATTTAATTTAGTTGAATAATTTGACATGCTTAACGTTATTTGTTTATGCATTTCATATTTGTATTGTTATTAATTGAGATGTGGTAATTCTAGTAACAAATGTGTTTTTATTATTGTAATATCCAACACATCTGTATATTTGATACTGTAGTAAAAAATGTTTTTTTTTTCTTTCATAAAAAATATGTATTAATTATAGCTGTTTAATTATTTATATTTTTATAAAATTTATATAATAATGTAGGTATTTTTGTTATCAAAATTCTTAGCTTATGTCAGACATATGTTAAAGAGACAGAAGAAAGTGCAGATTTTTCTACCTGTATATGTCTGGTTTTTATTTGTACATTTTCCCGTTGGAAAAAATGATTTTTTTTTAATAAAAACAAAGCATTTTAAAAATTATACAATGGAAATTAAATTTCAAAGGTGGTGTTTTAATGGTTGCTTCTGCCCTAATTATCCTATATAATAATGTTAGTTATAGTTTATAAATAAAAACAACAATCTCGATCATTTCTAACAACTCTACAATAATAGATAAAAATTAATTTAAATTTATATAAATAAAGCAATTTATTAACTTATAATTCAAAATAATATAAACCTTACAACTTGATACATATATATTTTACAAAATCATTCCTAGCTACTCTTTAAATTATACAAATTTCAACCAAAATTTATCAACTTTACACAAAATACCCATCATTTTATAACTATCACAAAACTGATTTGACGATCTATATGTACTAAATAACCACCT
The DNA here is from genome assembly GCA_033239045.1 of Fagopyrum esculentum. Classification (NCBI taxonomy): domain Eukaryota; kingdom Viridiplantae; phylum Streptophyta; class Magnoliopsida; order Caryophyllales; family Polygonaceae; genus Fagopyrum; species Fagopyrum esculentum. Next base: position 126,731,118 of record BSUD01000006.1, on the reverse strand, counting down.
ATTATATATCAACAGCTTGTCAAATTACATAACATTTTAGGGCATAACTTGATGAGAACCCCACTTCACTTGTTCAGACCTATAAAAAGCAATTACAGATAATTATAAACTAAGGGTATTTTTAGAAGTTTGAAAATACAAGGTGGTTTGATATATTCAAGCATTACGTGGTGGTTTTTAAAAAGTTTTATAAAGTATGGGTCGTTTCTGAAATTTCAATAATAAAAAAAAAAAAAAAAATCTTTTTCAGGTTCTGATGTTTGAATTGTTTCGAGCTATAACATAATAATTTGAATTATTTTTGGCGTTTATTTAACTTAGTAATAATGTGGTCTATAAGTATGTTAATAATTTATATTATTGATGAGTTTGCATATATACACGGTTTGGGGTTGGACTATAGATTATGAGTTTATGACCAAATCAAATTTAGATTGTACACTTAACTGCTAAACTAAAAAGCAAATCCATCTCACAATAAAGAAAACAAAATTTAATATATGTCAGCGGCATTTGGTTTCAAAAATGAGGGAAATTAAATTCATTTATTGATTTCTTTCTACCTTTCGGTTATTGATTATAAAATTACTTATTAGCATCCTGATAAGTTTAAATATGATATTTTGTTTTAAAATTAGTTGCCTAAGGATACCCATCTATTCGAGTTTGGGTGAGTCTAAATTTTTAACCAATTAAATTTAAACGAGTTCGTGCTAAACTTTTTTAACGCCGGATTATAATGGGCATATCAGTAAAAAGATTATTATAAGTGCTTGTTTGGTTAAACAATGGATTTACAATTTACTGGAATTGACTTTCCTATGAATTGAATTACTGAGAATTACAAATGCTGAGAATTGAGAAAATATATATTGGTAGCAAAAAAATATCCAGTAATTTGCAATGTGTTAAATTCATAGACATTATTAGTTGATGACAATTATAACCTTCATTTTCAAATCCATTTATTTTTCTTTAATTTGCAATGTGTTTATCATTTTTGATTTTGCAACCAAACACCTTAATTAGATCTCATTTAATGGATTAATTTACTGGTTTTTTACACCCAACCAAACAAGCACTAAGATTATTTGAGAAATATTGTGAAAAGAGTTGAGCTCTAGTCGAAACTAAACTTAAACAAAGTTTTTAAATATGTTCATATTCAATCCGTTTATGAACAAGTCCAATTGAGTTGAGCCTCAAGTTTAACTCAGCATTAAAATGTGTTCATATTCAACTTGTTTATAAGTAGTTCAAACTAAACTTTTCGATTCACACCCGAATAATTTGACGCGTATAACAACCCTAATTTTAGTGTTTTAATAAAATGATTCCTAGCTACCAAAAACAAAGGTAATAAATTTGTATTAATGATGAGCAATCAATGATGACCAAATTAATCCTCCCTAAGTATAATTAAAAAAAGCCGTTGATAAAGGAAATGTGTCTTTCCTCTTTTTGTTCGTCTTCAACCCGAAACCCTAATTGATAATTCAGCTACTCATCATTACATACATTCTCATTCTTACCCTAACGCCTCCCAATTAGATTTTCAAACTGGATCTCATCTTCGAGGAAAAAAAAAGTTTGAAGATTTGCTCAATCTTGCTCATCTTCATGGCCATTATTTTATGATAATTAAGCTAGCTAGCTAGCTAGGGACCCCATCAAACTAGCTCTTGAATGCCAATCTTCAAGTTAATCTTTCATCAAGAATTGAATCATTTAATGCTGAACAGAACGGATTTCAATGATAATCTTGAATTTGCAATTCTGCGCAGCTTAATAATTAGGTTAAATTGGGGGGATTTTTGCAGAAGCTCTAACTTTATGCAGAAACAGTCGGCAGAATTTTTACTTTCCTGAAATAATCTGTAACAAGTGAGTGAAAAAACAAAACCCAGAAAATGAATGACAAAATACAAGTAAATATAAAATAAAAAAGAACTAGTTATTGTTTACGGAGATGGAGATGAATAATTGAAAATCATATATAATCCTAATTAATAGGGGAGACAAAATAAGAATTGTCGAATTTAAGTCGACTGTGAAAAAAATGAAGGGAAATTTACTCAAGTGTCGTAGCTCCAGAGGCTATCGCCGACGAGATTATCCGGCGAGTGGTCATCGTCGTGTTCAATGGCGGTGGGGGGTGTTAATCTAGGAGGACTAACCATCATTCCTTCAGCCATGTCGACTAGAAGATTCGGCATGTCGAAAAACGCATCCAAGTCTATGAACTCATCTTCTTCCTCAGCGAGCTCGGTTTTGATGATCTCCTCCGGTTTAGGGTTAACGGCGGCGACAGCCTTGGAGGCGGCTGCGGAGGAGGCAGCGCTGCGGATATCAGCTGGGGAGGTGGAGGCAGGACGTGGGTAAGTGCCGACGGAGTTGGGGAAGTTGAGAACGACGTCGTTTCCACGGAGAGCGAGTGCAGCGACGTCGTACGCTGCAGCAGCCATTTCAGCGGTGGGGAAAGTCCCTAACCATATCCGGGTCGTTTTCTTAGGTTCTCGGATCTCCGATACCCATTTCCCTCCGCGGGTTCGGATTCCTCGGTAAACCGGGTGTTTACTAGTCGGGGAAGGAGGAGCGGGAGACGAGGTTCCGGGTAGAGGCGGCGGAGGAGCGGCGGCGGGTGTCTGAGGGTGGTTAGGAGTGAGGTGTTGGGTTGAGTTAGGAGGACGTCGAGGGTCAGACATCTATGAGTTTGAAAAATGTTGACTTTTATTGAGAATATGTAAATATTTGGATGATTGAAGGTTAGTGTTGATGGCCAAGTGGGATGTTTGATAGAGATTTATAGTTTGGAAATACGTGGGCAAATCGTGGGACAATCTATACTGCCAAATGAAAATAACGCTTTAACTTTAAAGGTCATATATATATATATATATATATATATATATATATATATATATACATATATAAAAGCTGTTCATTTCTAATCTTGTTTGATTAAGACAGGAGACGTATGACTACGAGTCATTTTCCTCAGAAGTACGTTGATTAGTTTTGTGGCTAAAGTTGTATACACACAATATATACATCGTGATGTGGGGCCACACATTCGTACAATCGTCTAATTCGATTGACACTTGACAACATGTTTTAAGGCCGTATAATGGACTTGGATGGAAGACCCAGTCTCAAGGTTTGCAATCGTTGTGTGTTGTGTGTTACGATCATATCATTGTATTAAGGCCGAACGAGCCTAATAAGTCAAGATCAAGATTGAACCGTTTTGATATGTATACCGTGGAGGATGAAAATTCTAATATCTATTATAAAAGGATAATGAGACTAGCATATAAGGTTGGTGGAATACTCTTATCATTTACACGTTTACGTTCCAAGTGTGATAAGTTCCTTGGTCACACACTAAAAGAAGAAGTGCATGACAGCAATATAATGAAGTGATAGTAGAAGCGTTATATCAAGTGTATGATCGAACACGGATTATACAGGGTGATTATCATGTGCATTTTTGGGTGACTTGCAAACTTGCTTTTGCTTTTCTCCAATTAATGTTTGTTTCTGTGTCAACTTAGGTTTTTGCCTTGCCTTTAAATGGACATTTTTATTTATCACTTCTTGTTAAATACGTCCGCTATCGTATAGTAATTTTCATTTATTTCCTAATCTTATCTTATATCTATTAAAACAGAACCCTCTTTACCACGTGTCAATATCATGTTTTTCAAAACTTAAAAATTTTTTTAAAAAAGTGATTTCTATATGTTAATATAAATTGAAAATTGATTTCTAAATTTTTTAGAAAATATTTGCATAAATATTTTTACAAAAAAGTTTTTACACCTTTATGGATTTTTTTTTACCAACAAGCATATATTAACAAATCCTTTTATTTTTATGTTTACGGTGTAATTTATTTTATTTTTTTCAAATAAATTTTATTATTTTTATATTAATTCATTTCCCTATTTTTTTGTTTTTATTTTTGATCAAAATCTAACTAAAATTATTTTACCAAACCTTTTTTTAATCAAACTTTTATTAAAACCAAAAAA